>JAWWNI010000659.1:0-606712 GCA_034642065.1 Darevskia nairensis | reverse complement strand
TACCTCCCCTGCAATTTTTTCCTAACATTGTGTACTATTTTTACTAGCCTGCTGGCTCACACATAATTCTGGGCTGCATGAAAAGAGGGGGGGGGGGCTCAATAAAATATGTTCCATTTGATCTCTTGGGTGCCATTCTCTGCCATCATATTTAGCCCTAGCAATAGAGGTTAAAGTGTCGGACTTAATACAGGAAGACCTGTGTTCAGTTCCTTACTACACAACTTACTGGAGGACTTTAGGCCACTCAGTCCTTTTTAGCTTCACCCATATCGTAGGACTGTTTTGAGAATACATGGGGGGCATGTCATCTTTGGGCAGAGTGTAGGGTAAGATATCTTCCCCAGGGAGGCTCTCCTGGTGCCCATTCTGATTTCATTTCTGGGGTAGGTAGTTATATGACCATGAGCACTCCTCTTGCATGTCTCTTGCTTGGCTTGTGGGGTGTTTATACATCTCTCTGTTTAATCTTTGCTCATAATGCGCTTTCCGTTCACTTTCCTCCTAACCACAAGAAAATCTGCTTCTTTTAAAAAGTGGGCTCGTTTGTACGAGGGTGGCAGAACCCTTTAACTGCTTTAATGGCACCAGCCTAATAAAGTTCCAAATCCTCCTGCAAAATACAGAGCAGTTCGCAAACACTCAACTTGGCCAGAAGGTGGCAGCAACGAAGTTGCTTTTACTGAAGGATAAGGAAGTGTAAAGTGTGTTTCATTGGGGTCCATAGCAAACGTCAAGCTAGATGGGAAGTGATCAGGTTTCTCCATGCTATTTTTTTTCTTTCAGTTAAAAAGGTGTGTGTGTGTGTGTGTGTGTGTGTGTGTGTGTGTGTGTGGTGTGTGTGAAGGGGTGTGCAATTTGGGTTGGGGCTTTCGTGCAGGGATATAGCGTTTACCCTTTCCTCCATGCGCCACCTCTCACTTGCCCCTGCAACCCAACCATATCCACCGACAGAGAAATTTTTATCTGTATGTTCTCTCCCCTCCAAGGCTAACAGGGGATTAATGGCTGAGGACATTGTGTGGCGTGGAGGTGACCAGTACCACAATCTGGAAGCAAATTCCACACACACCCCAACCCCAATAGTTAGATATACCGGTAAGTGGCGTCTCAGGTCCATAGATCATTTATTTTTGGTATCACTCTTGCACAATTCATTTGGTGGACCAGCCCCCGGCTTCCTGATCCAGGAACAACGTCCTGCTCCTGGAAAGCATCCATCTCAAGTCCCAGTCCAAGAACTGACCTTGAATGGATCCATCATGTTCACCAGTCCTCCAGATGAGTCACCTTTCTGGACCATCGTCTGCCTGTCTGCTTGTCTGAAGACTCCTCTAGAACATCAGGTGGCTCTTCTTCATCATCACCTTCTTCTTCATCATCTTCTTCTTCACTTGATCCATTGGATGTTGGCTCCATTTCTTTCCCGCCTCCTCACTGTGTCCATGGATCAACACTTCCTCTGTTGCTGTTCCACTGGGTAAGCTCTGCCAACCAGCAAGTTCTCCTTCTTTTCCGTCCCTCTCATCAGACCGTTTCCTTTTCCCACTGGTTGATAATGCATTTTGACTTATGGGAACAATCCCTTCCTGTTGCCCTGGAACCTTTGGACAGCCCATATCTGCCCTTTTCTCACGGGAAAATGTCCTCTCCGCAAACGATGATGTTGTTTCTTCCTCCCATTTCCAAGTACTAGAGGCAAATTCTTCTAATGCGATCACATTGGGCGGCCCTCCTCTCCTTAGATCTCTCCCATTGGACAGCCCTTGAAAGTTCTCCTTGCCTGATTGGACGGGCCCTCCTCTGCGCCTCTCCTCCCTTCCAATTTCCTCATCCAAAGTGATGGTCTTCTTTCCCATGTTTCGCAGAGGTCGGGCCTGTTACCCTGCTGGACGACCCGGAATCCGCCAGCGCCAGAACCACTTCTCTCCGGCAATGTTGATCTCCGACAACATTGAAAACAGAGATCCAGCTGTCTCCGTGCCCGGAAACCATCTTGAAGTTCTTCCCGTCGCAGTCAATGAAGATGGTGGCATTAGCCCGGTGCCGTGGAGTCAAAGCATTAAACTCCTGCAAGGCTCGCTTGAGGCAGGCCCGAAGGTCCACCGTACATCCTTTCAGGCCTTCTGTCTCTTTCCACACTTTAAGCAAGTTCTCAGAGGTGAGGGGTACCGACGCGGCTGTTCAACCTGTCTACGTAGATGTCCATGCAAGTAGCTCGAACCCGGTACCGAGGTTGTCTATCGGAGAAAAGGATGTGGATGCGGGACTTCCCCTTCCCAGAAATGAAGTCCAAAGCAGGAACCGTCACATTCAATGGTCAACTCAGCATTGCTCTTCACTGAAGATGGCTCCTTCTCAATCTCTGTTATGGCTAGATCAAGGCAGGCACGCAGGTCCTTCGTGACATCGCCCCACTTAAGGAGCTCCTGCCTAACCTTCTCCAAATTCTCAGAGGTCAGCGGGCAGCTGGGCATAGGGAACAGCCGGTCCAGGTACACCTCCAGGCTGGAGACCTCAATGTTATAGCGGGTTTTTCTTCTTTGACCAAGAGATGACAATCTTGTTCTCACCTCCGCCGGAGACAAACTCCATCCTTTTCCTCCCTCTCACCTGGACAGTCAAGGTGGCATTGTCCTGGAGGCAGCGCGGCTCGCGGGGGAACTCTAGCAGGGCGTGGTCTAAGCAAGCTGTCAGCATGGTGTCAGATCCCCTGTTGGCTATCTCCAAGCTCTCCTTCACTGAGAGTAAGTTGCTGACAGTCAGTGGTGCTGGAGGGATGGGCTTGGGGATGCAGGCACCCATACGAAGAAAGGCCAGGGTTCTACGGATGCAACGCCAAACATGTCTTCTCGTGCAGTGGCATCAATGGTCCTCCAAGACCTGGAGAAGAAAGCAGGCATCTCAGAATGGAAGCCGTCATTGTACGGGAGCGCAAACCGGTGCCCGTTTGATAATGGAGATCATGTGCCTGGTTCCTCCAGGACAGGGGCAGCCAATAATAATAATAATAATAATAATAATAATAATAATAATAATAAATGTTATTTATTTATACCCCGCCCTCCCCAGCCAAGACTGGGCTCAGGGTGGCTAACACCAGGTATAAAAACAATTGATTAAAATACCAACTTAAAAACAAGATTAAAACACAACATTAAAGTGCAGCCTCATTTCAGTAGAAACTCAAATCAAAAAACTGTTTGGGGAAGAAAGCGTCAAATCAATGTGTTGCCCTCCAGATGTTGAGGGCCCACAACTCGCATCAGCCCCAGCCAACATGGCCAGCCATCAGGAATTATGGCTAGCCATGGCGAGGACCCAGGTGGCGCTGTGGGTTAAACCACAGAGCCTAGGGCTTGCTGATCAGAAGGTCGGCGGTTCGAATCCCCGCGATGGGGTGAGCTCCCGTTGCTCGGTCCCAGCTCCTGCCAACCTAGCAGTTTGAAAGCATGTCAAAGTGCAAGTAGATGCAAAGTGCAAGTAGGTACCGCTCCGGCAGGAAGGTAAACGGCTTTTCCGTGCGCTGCTCTGGTTCGCCAGAAGCGGCTTTGTCATGCTGGCCACATGACCTGGAAGCTGTACGCCGGCTCCCTCGGCCAATAAAGCGAGATGAGCGCCGCAACCCCAGAGTCGGACACGACTGGACCTATTGCTTGGGGTCCATTTACATTTTTATTTTATGGCAAGGCTGGGAAGAGGCCTTGCATGGGTAAGCGCTTAGGAAGGCCGAGACGTTTCCTAAGAGAGGTGCAAAGATCAGCTGTCTGGACAGTCCCTTTACATTTCCCCAGTGCACACCTCCTCTCCCCAGGCCACAGCCCTCAGCAACCCTGCTTCCCTGCCTCCTTGAGTGGCTTTGCCTGGCTTGATGTGCCCTTGAACTGTGATCCTGCCTCTTGCGAGCCCAGATGGAGAGAGGGGGTGTTTATGGGGTGCATCTCTGGCCCAACCCACTTTTGCCTCTGTCCCCCACCCACCATGGACAAGAGAATGTGGCCTCCTGTTTCCCCACCCCTTTAAGGCTTGACCAGTGATTGCAAGAGGGTGAGGTCAGACAAAGCCGCTTCCGCCTTAAGAAGGAGGCGGTGGTTGCATGGCGATCACGACCCTCCCACGTGCGCAGGGGGTGGGAGGCCAGCCCTGTGCAACTGGGAGATCCCCGGCTGCGTCACTCCCTAGCCGGCCAATCCGGCTGGTCGGGGTGTATGGCCTGCCCCATATAGGCAGGACGCAGCCGGGGGGATTTCCCTCTTTTCGGCTCGCAGCTGCTCCGGTTTTCCCACCTTCCCGCCCTATAAGGTCTTCTTTCTTTGACCTTGCTATGGACTTCGGTTGGTCGCCGTTGAGGGGCCTGGTAGGAATTTCTCCACTTGGCAAATTGGCACCCGCCACTTGGTTTTTGCCTAGTAAAGGTGAAGGGACCCCTGACCATTAGGTCCAGTCGTGTCCGACTCTGGGGTTGCGGCGCTCATTTCGCTTTATTGGCCAAGAGCCGGCGTACAGCTTCCAGGTCATGTGGCCAGCATGACTAAGCCGCTTCTGGCGAACCAGAGCAGCACACGGAAATGCCGTTTACCTTCCCGCTGCAGCGGTACCTGTTTATCTACTTGCACTTTGACATGCTTTCGAACTGCTAGGTGGGCAGGAGCTGGGACCGAGCAACGGGAGCTCACCCCATCGCAGGGATTCGAACCGCCGACCTTCTGATCAGCAAGCCCTAGGCTCTGTGGTTTAACCCACAGCGCCACCTCGATTTTGCCTACCTCGTAGCAAATCGTCACAACTTTCAGGGTATTGGCGGTTAGGCATTGGAATAGTTCTGTAGATGGAAAGAGGGGAGGTAGCGCCATCACCTGCCCCGCATATTGAAGGGTAGTCCGTTAAAGGATTCCGGGTGGCGTGGCCCTGTCCGAAGCCTAGGGAGGTTAGGGCCTAAGGCACGTCCCCTATCGGTGACCCCAGGGGAGTTCCTAGTTGATGTGCAACAGCAGGACTCCCCCTACTGGTGGTTAACCCTTCCCGGACTTCCAGTAGACAGGCTGGAGTCAGATATAGTCGGTTAGATCCAATGCCTATACCGCTCATCACCTGTAACCAATAAACTTGTGGCCTTTTTTAGCCCATTAACCTTAAATAATTGTGTCATTATTTCTACCGGGGGGGGGGGGCAGGAACTTGCCACGCAAAGAAGATGGTCAGACCAACTGCTGAATGAAAAGCACTCCCATTATTATTATTTTGCCACAAGACACACATACGCAAGAGAAATCAAGCCAATCTGCAAAGGGATGCATTCCAGGATGTTTTCGTACACAACTAGTGATGGAGGTGCTGGCTTGTCCCATGCCTAGAAAGCATGTGTCTGAGCAGTTCTCCACTTAACCCACACTTTCTAAGCACAGGTCTGAGTGGTTTCCTTCTTCCCCAGAGGAAATCTGCTATTTAGTGCTAAATCAGAGCAGGTGCGGACTTTGGTAATCTTTCACAATTCGGTGCCAAAATTTCAAATGCACCTTCTCAGTTATGAATCTTCTCAGTTTTGCACCCCTTCAGCTCAGCTCCCTGTGTGGTGGAACTGCCCACCCTGCCCTAAATCTGGTGCTGTTCAGAGCAAATGCAAATCCGGAGAAACCGTGAACTTCCGTTTGCGCCAACTGAGCACTAAAGAGTGGTTTGATATTCAGAATGTAGCAGGTGAAGCTCGCCCTTGCATAGTGATGACTCTTAGAACCTGTGAATGAATGTAACATTGACCTCTATGCAGTCGTAAAGGACCCCTGGACGGTTAAGTCCAGTCAAAGGCGACTATGGGGTGTAGCGCTTATCTCTGCTTTCAGGCCGAGGGAGCCCACGTTTGTCCACAGAAAGCTTTCTGGGTCATGTGGCCAGCAGGACTAAACCGCTTCTGGTGCAACGGAACACCGTGACGGAAACCAGAGCGCACGGAAATGCCATTTACCTTCCCGCCGCAGCAGTACCTGTTTATCTACTTGTACTGGCGTGCTTTCGAACTGCTAGGTTGGCAGGAGCTGGGACAGAGCAACGGGAGCTCACCCTGTCACGGGGATTCGAACCACTGACCTTCCGATCGGCAAGCCCAAGAGGCTCAGTGGTTTAGACCACAGCGCCACCTGCATCCCTCTATGCCAGGGGTCAGCAACCTTTTTCAGCCGTGGGCCGGTCCACCGTCCTTCAGACCATGTGGTGGGCCGGACAATATTTTGAAGGAAAAAATGAACAAATTCCTATGCTCCACAAATAACCCAGAGATGCATTTTAAATAAAAGGAGAATTCTACTCATGTAAAAACATGCTGATTCCCAGACCGTCCGTGGGCCGGATTGAGAAGGTGATGGGGCCGCATCCGGCCCATGGGCCTTAGGTTGCCTACCCCTGCTCTATGCAGTACATGGGCTTGTAAAAAAAAAAGAACAGCAGTGGGTTGTCTCCGTTGTCTTACTCAGAGTAGATCCATTGGAGTTAATGGACATGACTCAATTAAGTCCTTTAATTTGTTTGCATCTACATCCTCTGACCTGTCCATGAAGCGGCTTAGAACCTCGGTGTAGCCCACGCAGGTATGCAATGGGAGAGCAAACAGCTCGGCTTTTATCAAGCCAAATGTGCGTATAGAAAGATGCTAATGAAAGGATGCTTGAGGATTAATTATTTCCGTCAAATTATATCAATGGTGAACCCTTAGGAACAAGGACTGAAAGGGAAAGGAGGACAACAAGGGGGTGTTGGGCCAGAAATGAAGTCACAGGCCCAGCTGAGGGTAGCTCAGGGCTGAACGCGAGATTGTGGGGAGAACGCCGCAGTCAGTAACTTGGGGAAATGAACTTACTTTTGTGTCTGGGTTCCTACTAGCATCCATGGGAGTTGGGAAGAGGACAGGAGAGAATGTGGCTTGGTTCTCATTGGTCTTTGAAGCTGTGATGTCATAGACCCATCCTTGGGAGTTCCGTTCCATCCATGTGTTCTATAGAAGGAAGCACCAATCACTAGCAGGCGGGTTCAGAATTAGAAAGGCAAAGCTGCAGAACAGAAATGATACAAGCAAGCAAATGTCCAGCTTATGCAACAAACTGCAAAATTTTAACAGGTCGTCCCATTAGAATAATTATACAAGAGGCAATGAGGCTAAGGGTATGTTTTATCATATGTGGTGGACTTGTAAAAGGGCAAAAGGGTATTGGGAAACAATTTATAATGAATTGAAAAAAATGTTTAAAAGTACTTTTCCAAAAAAAAAAAAACCTTTTTGTTGGGGATAATTCAGATGGAAATTCCCAGGTGTCAAAAAAGGTTATTTATGTATGCCACTACTGCAGCCCGTGTTTTGTTAGCCCCAAAATGGAAAACGAGCGAGGTCCCAGCTAAAGAAGAATGGCAACTTAAGATAATGGAATATGCGTAGCCTGCAGACCTAACATACAGAATAAGAGATACACAGTATATGTTCAGAAATATAGTAAGGGTCAGATTGTGATGCCAGCTTTTAAGTAATCTTGGATGGGGGAAGAACATCAAGACTGGAGAACAGGGTGCCGCCGGATAACAAAGTGTAAAAAAGATATACATTAAGAGATTTAACTGAGTTGAATTACACTCACAGGTACGATCGGAGTATACAGTGGGGATTGATGGGGAGTCGGACGGGATTGGGATATCGACAGGATTTATGGAAATTAGTTAGTTTTTTTCTGTTTTTCTTGTTTGTATTATATAGGTGTATAGATCTTAATTTAGGTGTAAGATGAGAGCTGTATCTGCACTGATTTTGCTTTTATGTAATGAATGGAACCTGATATGGGGAGTAACAAAAGGAGGCAGACACAGTAATGATCTTACTTTTTTTACCTTTTTTATTCATATATGTATTTAGTTTTATTTTTTTATTTTTTATTTTATTTTTTGTATTTAGTTTTATTTACTTTTATTTTTCAGCTATAACTATGTTAAGAGGAACAATGTACAATATACATAGAGAGGGTTACTATGTAACCAGTCAGCATTGTTTATCTGTTTGCTTTATTGTTTATAAGAAGAATGAATATTGTATATTTGAAGTGAGAACAATTGTACATATGAAAATGAACAATAAAATTTCAAAAAAACAACAACACCCCAAAACATATAGAATAAGAGAACAAGAGGGACATATGTTTAAAGAAGATTGGGAAATGTTTATTGGGCGAAAATTGCGTACACTTGAAAACGTTGGCAGCATTAAGATAAATTCAACAGTGTAAATAAGTTTTGATGGATGCAATAATGGAATGCTGAATGGTTTAAAGGTAAAGGTAAAGGGACCCCTGACCATTAGGTCCAGTTGTGTCCGACTCTGGGGTTGCGGCGCTCATCTCGCTTTATTGGCCGAGAGCCGGCGTACAGCTTCCGGGTCATGAGGCCAGCATGACAAAGCCGCTTCTGGCGAACCAGAGCAGCGCACGGAAACGCCGTTTACCTTCCCACCAGAGCGTTTCCTATTTATCTACTTGCACTTTGATATGCTTTCGAACTGCTAGGTGGGCAGGAGCTGGGACCGAGCAACAGGAGCTCACCCCGTCGCAGGGATTCGAACTGTCAAGCTTCTGATCAGCAAGCCCTAGGCTCTGTGGTTTAACCCACAGCGCCACCTGGGTCCCTTGCTGAATGGTTTAGCTTATGTAAAATATGCAGGTATTTATGGCATGCAACATGAACCATGGAAAGAGAAGAAGGGAAGTTGTTTAAATGAATATTCTGTAATGTAAAACAGAAAAATTATACCAGAGAGAGAGAGAGAGAGAGAGAGAGAATATACAAGAAGGTTCCAGGGATAGAGATACTCCAGCCTGCAGGCACAGCACTGGTCCCAAATTGGAACTCAAGGCAGTTTCCCCCAGTGCATACCCACTTGCCCCACACCTGGCATCAAATGCTATATCAGGTGTGGGGCAAGGAGATGGACATGGTTGGATCAGCTGCACAGCAGAGTTTCACACCAGGAAGCCAGTTGCACAGATGATCCCTGAAGAGATCAGCTTTGGCTTGGTGCCTGGAAAGTGCCGAGTGGATCGGTGGGCATTTGGGAAGCCTGGTGCAAAAGTGCTTTGCAAGCCCAACGCTCAGCACTTCCTAAGCTTTCCGCTGAGCATCGGGCCATTGGAAACCCCCTGCAATGTGGTTCCCAAGGACCCGAAAAGCTGCTGTCCGCCGGGTGCTCAGGAAGTAGTGCACAAGGGACTTTGGCAGGTAGGTGGAATATAAGAGATTTTAAATGTACTGGTCCAGTAAACGCTTCCACTGCGCAGACCAGCAACAGTTCTCTTTGCAGAGTATTAATCAAGTCCCGCAGCGGTGCTCTTCTTGCTGTTGTGAAGTAATGACACACAGGAGCTCTTCAGTCGAAAGACAGATTTATTGCAGACAAATAAACACAAACTCCTCCGGAGCATTCAGACATGACTGCTCCACGCCCCAGAGGCAAAGAAAACAAACACTCTATTTATACTGAGCATACTTAACAACTTAACAAGCTTACATCATGTGACCTTACTAATTTGTCAGCGTTTCAGGATTCCAAACCTTAACCCACTCAAGGGGCTTATTCTTGATCGGAGATCCTGCTGGCAATTTGTGTATTTAAAAAAACCCACCAGTCCTGCACTTAAGGGCACAGATTTGAAATTAACACAGGCTAGTTTTTAAGACGGCCGCTTCTTATTGAATATATGCTGTACGCATAGCAAGGAGGTGACAGTGTGGTCAGATCAGAGAAGATTGAGGTTGGTGACCCTAAATCTAGACCATGCCACTTCTTCACACCTCGGCACATCTTCCTGGAAAGCAGCAATGCTGTTGCTCTGCCCGCCCATCCCAACCCCAAATAGGATTTTGAAACTCCATAGAAGAAAAAGCAGGGAACTCCTTTTTAAAAATAGGTTTTATTAATATAAAGTACAAACAAACAAGATAGGGGCAGTACAGGGATTGCCTTTTTCAAATAAACAGAGGAAAGACAGTGTAGAGAAATAGAAACAGCAAGACATGTCGTGAAAGCCAAATTTCACAATTTGTTGGGGGGAGATTGATTTCTTCACCTTAAATGGAACCTAAAATGACTACAAAATTATCATTTCCTAAAATGAGTAATCAAACAAAAATGAAATTGAAAGGAATCGTGAAAAGGTTTGTGCAGAACTATGAAGAGGGGCGAGTGGCAAAAAGCCTCAGAGAGAGAGGGGGGGAGAAAGAGAAAGAAAGAAAGAAAGAAAGAAAGAAAGAAAGAAAGAAAGAAAGAAAGAAAGAAAGAAAGTGTGGGAGTTATAGTTTCAGTAAAATGGCGCTGGCAATCCACGCCTGTTTCTACTTAGGAAAGTTACAGCAATGGCATACCATGCTGACCTAGGGACCTGGGTCAGGCACACTGGTTGGGGGCGATCAGAACCAGAAGGATCAGGATTTACTGGATCTAACAGGATCAGCCAAGGCACAGCTAGGGAGAACAATGGGAGGTGTTGAAAAACAACCCCAGAGGTCGGAAGGTGAGCGGGGAGGGGGTGCGTACATGAGGAGCAGCACATCTACAATGGCGGAGTTTCGGGGTGTCGCCCACTTCCTGTACCTGTCTAATGTACCACTTGTTGCACTATGCTAATGACCCATACCATATTTAGCTGTGAGAGTTGCCTCTGCGAGGCTAATCATTAACTGTCAAGTGAGCTGTCAATAAATACGGGACGCTCGGTGCAGCCCGGGGTCGCCTTCCCGCACAACCATCCTGTCATCGCGTCCCGTTATTCAGTGTGTTGCTTCATCAATGCAACAGAAAGAAAGAAAGAAAGAAAGAAGAGAGAGAGAGAGAGAGAGAGAGAGAGAGAGAAGAAAGAAAGAAAGAAAGAAAGAAAGAAAGAAAGAAAGAAAGAAAGAAAGAAAGAAAGAAAGAAAGAAAGAAAGAAAGATTTGAAAAGGAAACCAGAACATCGTGGCTGATCTTATGAAAATGCAGTCTTTTAACAATCCTGTGACCAAATAAATCCAATTAAAAACCTGACCTCAGATAGACAATTGCTGCCCATGGAAGTTCTACTTTTGACAAACAATTTGCTTTTACTGGAAAGGCTGCTAATTCATAATAATACTTAGGATTCATTTGTATTCAAATGATATACTGCCTACTTTTTATGCCCTTTACAAATAGATGTGTTGAGGTGTGTGTGTGTGTGTGTGTGTGTGTGTGTGTGTGTGTGTGTGTGTGTGTGTACACAAACACGAATCTGGGGTGGGTGGGTGCCAAACTGGGTCTTTGACCGGGGTGCCAGAAACCCTAGTTTCAGCTCTGATCTCACCTCCTGTGTTTCTTTGCTGCCCCCTATTGAATGGAGTTTCCTCTGCAGCCAGCACAGAAGCCAACACAACACTCAAGGTACACGCATGAACTTCCTGGTTGCCACTGCAAAGCTGTTGTACCAGATCCCTGGCAGGATAGACGCTGTTACTCTCTCTTGCCTGGTTTTCCCCAAAAGGGAACATACATGACTATGAGCAGTGTGGCTGGGGGGTGCAGCATTATTTAGTAGGGACGCGGGAGGAATTTCATTCAATTCAAAGGCAGATCTACCTAATTCACACTCTCTAAGACAATTTGTGTACCGAAACTCAATCTCGGGAGGCTGTGGACGTTCCTTCCATGGAGGTTTCTAAGCAGAGGTTGGATGGCCATCTGTCATGGATGTTTTCGCTGAGATTCCTGCATTGCAGGGGGGTGGACTAGATGACTCTCGAGGTCCCTTCCAGTTCTATGATTCTATGATCCTATGATTCTTTGATTGTAAGAGCAGGGGACATCTTATTACTGATGTCTGTAAACTGCTTAAAGAGCTGTTTTGGCTGAACAGCAGGGTAGAAATGCTTTAAATAAAGAAATAAACTAAAGATACATGGCACCATCTGGTGATCTTCTTTTATTTCACTCACAAAGGAAATGAGATTAAAGTGAGGTCCCAACATCACGGATGGATGGATGTGGCAATTTCAGTTTCACTCTGATTCTGATTTTTTTTCCCAGTCTTAAATTCAGTTCTCTGCATTCCTACATCAGTTAGTGGTTTTGTTTCATTTTGCTTTGCTTTGTTTTAAAAGTCCTCATGAAAATTCATGGGCATTTCTGTGCAATCTTCTAATATACACATTTACCGGTACTTACTTACTTACTTACTTACTTACTTACTTACTTACTTACATGAAATTTGTGCACTGCTTGACTGTCCAGAAAACCCTCAAACCGCTTACAAAAACAGATAAAACAACGATATTATCACTAAGAAAAATTAAGACCAATTATTTCAGACACATGAAAAGTTAAGCAATAGACTAAAAACTAATTAAAACTCACACCAACTTTCTAAACATTTCAGAAGGCTTGTCTAATCAAAAATGTTTTAGCAGGCACCGAAAAGAGTACAGTGAAGGAGGCAGCTTGAAATCAACAGGCTTGGTACTTGATAGCCTGAATAACAGACACATTTTTGCAAAGCATATGTCCCCCTATATTTACATAAAATATTTGTATGTTATTTTTACTCACGTTTGCACACTTTACTGCACTTTGCAGAATTTGGAGAAGTTCGAATTTCAAATGCTATAAGCAACAACAAATAAATGATGTAGGGAAAGTGCAGGATCGCACCGCCCAGGCATGCACAATGCAGCCCAGGCGCACGTGATGCAAAGCATACCCTCTGCTTAATTGGGAATGCACACCACTCAACGGTCCCAAAATAATCGGGACATCACGAAGTCATCAAGGGTGCCCCGGCTTCTGTTTGAAGTCCATGATGCCCCGATTCTACCACCTTGCCACTGCCACCTCCTCTGGGGCTGCCGGGGCCAAATACGCCACAAGAAGGCCGATGCCTAGCCGCCATGGTGGTGGAAATAGAGCCAGCGAAGGTACGGAGCACACAGTTCGGGCTGGGGGGGCAGAGAAGGCAGCACAGTTCTGCTGGAGGGGGTGGGGGGAAAGAGTGCTCAGATGTCCCAATTTCTCGTCCCGAAAAGTTGTACAGTATGTGAAGTGTAGGTGGGTCCCCACAAGGCAAGACACAGTGATAACAGCAAGAACCTTTATTGAACTAATCAAACTAAACAACAGGGGCAAAGCAACTGCTTATATACATTCCTGAATGCCTGGGCCACTCCCACTCCCAATGTGATTGGCTGTCCAAACTTCCAAGCTGCGAATCATAAGTCAGAGTTTAAGGGCCAATGGCAGAGACCCAAATCCTGAATTGTTCTGTGATTGGATATTACGTATCGAATCAGAACACAGGGACTCTGAATCCTTGGTGCAGACTCAAGCTCAGGCAGACACAGACCACTGAATAAATGACAGTATGGGAATGGGTTCAACTAATATTTTTTACAAAGTAAAGACTCGTCCCCTGCTCAAGATCGTTCCAAAATGGAGAATGGGCTGCAAAGGTCATGCGGTAAACTAATTTCAAGCACCAGGGGAACTTATTACAAGCCAGGCCCAAACTTCAGCTCATAATGAGTTTGGGGTGGGCGTAGGGGTTCATGCTTATGAGCCGCCTCTGTATTGGGCTTCAGCAACATCACAAAATCAGTCATATCCTTCAGGGACCACCCCGAAGTCTCCCCAACAGCACCTGCATATTTGTTGGCTTGTGTCAGGGCCCAGCACAGTTCTGTTCCAAACCATCAGGGAGCCCGGAATTCAAGGGAAGCTGGCTGTCAAGGTGAAGTCAAAGTTCCAGAGATCAGGATCCAATGGCCAGAGATAGGGGCATGCACAACATAAGGTCCAGTTTCAGAGAAGTCGGATCTGGATCAGAGGTCTCAGAGGAAGGAACGTCGTCAAGGTCAAGCAGCACGTGAGATCTTAGGCAACAGTACCAGGGCAGAAGGTCAGCAACATCAGCCAGTGGAAGGTCAAAGTCAGGCGGGGGTCGTGATCCTAAGAAAATGGCAGGAAATTGGGGGGGGTAGAAACAACAGTCCTCATACTCCGCAGGAGCTGTCTGAGCAACTCTCGGGCCAAAACTCTGTAGGACTTGCTGAAAACAGATAGACCTGTGAGGTTCAGCTGGCAACGTTTAGGTACGTAGGTGATGCCCATGAACAACAAAGCTTATTGCCACAAGAAGAAATTCTGGTGATATTTGCGCTGGTCGTCTTCTTCTTTGGTGATCACTTGTAGCCAAGTAAGGTTGTCTTTCATAAACACGGTTTTAACAATGAGTCCGTAAGTGACTGTGGAGGCCAATTCTGGAACCACACGTAATTCCACAGTGGGGACATTGGTTTCCAGGTGGGAGTTGATCACGGTGGTAGCGTGGGTAGGGCTGGTAGCGTTGGAGATGACATCCTCATGTCTGCCCGCTTTGACCCCCTTCTCTGTGCCTTGGAGCTTGACGGCTGCATCTGTAGGATATTTCCCCACCGACACAGGAGACATCGATGCAATTCTCTCTGGTCCCAGAGATTAGCTCCATCTCCCTTCCTTCCACTTCAATCACCATGCGGGCATTCTTCTTCACATCCTCCGATTTCTGGCAGAACCTGTGCAAGGCAATATTAAGGCTCTTCCGGAGATCGGGAGGCGTCCCTTCAAGGGATCCCACCGTTCTACGGATCTTTTCCAAATTCTTGGCATTCAGGTGCTCTTGTGCAGTGCTAGCCATTCCAGGTACATTTTCTAGGTCCTCGGTTCAACCTCATAATGAGGTTCCCCCTTGTCAATGCTCACCGATATCTCACATTGCCCTGTCCCAGAGATGATCTCCAGTTGAACTTTGAGCTTTGGCAGACACCATGCACTCTGAATGCATGGTACGGATGTGAAAGCTGCACACTGTAAGGGTTTCTTCTGGTTTATGCTGATGCTTTGCAAACACTATGAGTCACCCAGAGGGGGGGGGGAGGCCCGCCCTGTGGCTTGAAACTGTAGAAACGGAACTAAGGCTTTTATTCCCATTTCAAGCAGACGAAATGGCAGGTGAGAGTCCAATCCAGAACCTCTGCGGTGAAACGACATGCCGCATCTGCCTGGAGTATTTCACAGATCCAGTGATCATAGAATGCGGCCACAATTTCTGCCAAATCTGCATCACCGAGGCTTGGGGGAAATCAGACGGGGATGCTTCTTGCCCTCAGTGCAGGGAATCATGTCAGCAAAGGAATTTCAGGCCCAACCGGCAACTGGCGAGCATTGTGGAAATAGTCAAGGAATTCAGCCTTCAGATGGCCAAAGGGGCAGAAGCCCTGGGAAGGGTTTGCGAGAGACACCACGAGCCCCTGAAACTCTTCGGCGAAGATGACCAAGCCCCCATCTGTGTAGTGTGCGACAAATCCAAGGAGCACAGAGAGCACAAAGTGATCCCAAAGGAAGAAGCCTTTGAAGAGTATCAGGTAAGGAGCTGTAGGACTGGGGACCAGACTTCCAAGGGATGCTCACTTATCCTAGGGATGGGGAAAATATTTCAGCCTGAGGGCCGCATTTTTCTCTAGGCGACATTCGGGTGGTTGTTTGCAGGGGCGCAGGAAGTGGGGGGTGGTGCGGGTGGGCGGACTGCCCCAGGTGCCCTCACTGAGGGGGGTGACATTCGGTGCACCGCCTGCCCGCAACTCCCAAGCCTACCCCGAACCGTTGGGGTAAGGAAGGCAGCTACGCCGCTCTGCTGGCGGCATTCCCCCATTCTCCCTTCGTTTTGACAGCTTGGGGGAGGCTTGGAAGTTGCAAGCGGGTGATGCGCCGAATGTCCACCATGGGCAGCTCATTCCGCCCCCGTGATAAGAAGTAATACCGACAAAAAAAGAATGGCAAGGCAAATTATTTGACTATATAGAATTGGCCAGAATGACAGATGCAATTAAAGGCCAGACCAAACTAAAATTCCAAAAAGAATGGGAAAAATATAGAGATTAACTTAAAAAGCAGTGACCTCAAATTAATACTTGGACTTGTTTTGATTAACTTTTGCAAAACGAACTATGGGGTAGAAGCTAAAAACAGAAAGGAAAAGGGGTGAAAATGAAAAGAGAAGGAAACAGTTTACTAAAGATGAAAATAGAACCACGCTGAGGATGAAGGAAGTCAATTGGAAGAAAAGAAGAACTGAAATATGGTATATGCATATTGTTTAATATTTGCTTAGTGTAAGTTTTTGTATTTACCTTTGATATTGTTTTTTCTTTTTTTCTTTATGTTTTCTTTCTTTTTCTTTTTGTTAGTGTGTGTGTTTGTGTTGCAAAATTAAAATAAAAATTTATTTAAATTTTTTTTAAAAAAACGTGGTCCCCAGGTCCCAGCAGTCTCTCTTTTTCTTTAGTCCCAGAATTTATGTTGGGAAACAGATGTTATGCCCACATTTTTTGCTCAGGATAGTCCGCTCCCGCCCCCCCCCCCCCATGATCTAGGAGGGCATTCTGCCCAGTGGAAAGGTTTTCAGGAGCTGTGCATGCAGGGATTAGCACTTCCAAACCAGTCCTCAGTGGGAAAAGGGTGCACCATCGTTGCCTGGAGAGAAACACCACTGTCCCCTTCTCATGCTACAAAGTGGGCATCTGGGCTCTTAGGGAAGGGAGCTGGGATGTGGTGGCTTGCAGGATCAAGGTGTGCAGGGATCTGCAGGCAAGGCCTCACGTGACTCAGTCCTGTTTGCAAAGGATTCAAACAAGGAGGTTTGTTTTGCACATGTTGTTGTTGTTGTTGTTTAGTCGTTTAGTCGTGTCCGACTCTTCGTGACCCCCATGGACCAGAGCACGCCAGGCACTCCTGTCTTCCACTGCCTCCCGCAGTTTGGTCAGACTCATGTTGGTAGCTTCGAGAACACTGTCCAACCATCTTGTCCTCTGTATTCCCCTTCTCCTTGTGCCCAGGGCCGGCGCGTCCATTATGGCGAACTAGGCAGTTGCCTAGGGCGCCAAAATGGAGGGGGCGCTGGCCAGCCTGCCCCCCGCCGCCATCCGGTGCCGCCACAACCAGCGGCGGAGCAAGCAGCTTGGGGCAAAAACTGCGGTGGCGGGGGCGCCAAAATGGAGGGGGCGCTGACCAGCCTGCCCCTCGCCCCCTGCCGCCGCCCGGTGCCGCCCCAACCAGCGGCGGAGCAAGGAACTTGGGGCGAAAACCGCGGTGGGGGGCGCCCGGCCGGGCAGGGGACGGGGCACCGCTCCGCAACGTGCGTCATGCGCAATGACGTCACGTGGCCCGCCCCCTCGCCTAGGGCGCCAAAATTGCTAGCACCGGTCCTGCTTGTGCCCTCCATCTTTCCCAACATCATGGTCTTTTCCAGGGAGTCTTCTCTTCTCATGATTGTGGCCAAAGTATTGGAGCCTCAGCTTCAGGATCTGTCCTTCCAGTGAGCACTCAGGGCTGATTTCCTTCAGAATGGAGAGGTTTGATCTTCTTGCAGTCCATGGGACTCTCAAGTTTTCCACATGCTCCTGCTCAAATGCTTCTGATAGGGGGGGAAAGAAAACTCTTCCATCTCTTCCATCTCTTCCTCTTTGCAAATCCATTGCTGTTCAATGTGCTGCACTGTGTCTTGTAGCATGACTGGAAAGCTCTGCAGCCACTTAATGATGTACTATACAATTCATTAATCTCTGGTGACGATATATCCTTGGGTGAAGGGGCTGTAGCTCCTTGCCAATGATCTGAGCTGGTGTAAGGCAGCTCCCTATATTTCTGTTAAAATCAATTCTTCAAATAAAGGCTGCCGGTTCTGACAGTGTAATGTTCTAGAAAGATTTATTCCAAGTGCCAGCCATAAACGAAACCTATTCTAACTTCCATGGTCCTCAGGACTGCAGCCATAGAAAAAGTAACAAAGTCTTCTATCCGAAGTTCAGTATTCAGCACTAAACACATGTGCAACCTCCATAGCATATAAGCGAGGGTCAACAAACTGGAGTTCAATCCAGATAAGACTGTGGCCCTGTTTGTGGGTGGTTCCCTAGACCGGACGGGTGGGAGATCGCCTGCTTTTGATGGGGGTTACACTTCCTCTAAAGGAGCTGGTTTGTAGCTTGGGGGTCCTCCTGTATCCTTTGCTGTCGCTCGAGGCTCAGGTGACCTCAGTGGCCCAAAGTGCCTTCCATCAGCTTTGGCTGGTAGCCCAGCTATGCCCCTATCTGGACAGGGATAGCCTAACTACTGTTGTCTATGCTCTGGTAACCTCAAAGTTAGATTACTGCAATGCGTTAAATGTAGGGCTGTCTCTGAAGGCAGTTCGGAAATTTCAGAATTCAGCGGCCATGTTGCTCACCGGAGCAAGATGGTTTGAGCATATTACACCAATCCTGGTCTGACTGCACTGGCTACCGAGTAGTTTCTGGGCCCAATTCAAAGTGCTGGTTTTGACCGATAAACTCTTAAACGGCTCAGGACCGCAATAACTCAAGGACCGCCTCTTTCCATATGAACCTACCCGCACCCTGAGATCATCTTCTGAGGCCCTCCTTTGTGTGCCCCCTCCTTGAGAGGTCTGGAGGGTGGCAACACAAGAACAGGGCCTTCTCTGCAGTGGTTCCCCATCTGTGGAATGCTCTCCCCAGGGAAATTCACCTGGCGCCTTCATTATACACCTTTAGGCGCCAGGCAATAACGTTCTTCTTAACCAGGCCTTTGGTTAATTTGATTGACATTCTATGCCCTTTTTGTGGGATGTAAACACTAGAGCAGTCAAGTACAACAATGCTAGATTGTCTCAGTCCTCCAGCCACAACTTCCTGGTCACCTGGTCTGAGACAATTTCCTCTTGCAACTAGATGTGGGAGTGGCTTTACCTGGGCAGGTTAGAACAAAACCCACAGGTCGGTAGCCATTCTCTCTCTTACCTCTCTTGCCTCTCGTCTGGAAGGATGTTCAGTTGGCTTTCAGCCAACTGCGGCCTAATGGACTTCTCTCCCACATGGAGAGATTCCTATTGTAAATATCTTTACTAAGAACAAGCCTTCCTTCTTTGGGATTTGTCTTGAGCTGGATATATGTGAGTAAACATTTTATACCTTTTTATAGAAGACGTGTGTTGTGTCTTATTTAAGAGGGACTAAGGGGAAATATAGTGACAAACCAGGAAACTAGATTAAGCTGATTCTAGCGAATCAAAGCAACTTCCGCTGTGTGTATTTTAAAAGGGAATGTACTCTGCTAGTTGAACTTGTTAGCACAAGTTAGGATGAGATATATTAAATTATAAATCTCCATCCACGTTCCAAACATTCCCACAAAGGGTTATGTATGCCCAGCGCTACGTATTTTGTGTATTTTTGAAGGATTGCGTTGGATTGCATTTTTGAGTTGAGAGAGATTTTTCTGATTGCATTTCCTGGTCAGACCGCATGGTCCTTTGTCCTATTGTTTAGAGAAAGGGGGATTAAGCTACCCCTCCCCTCCCTCAGAGCTCACAAAAGACCCAAAGGCAGTGAAGATTTATTTTGAGGCTTTTGCTTTTTGCATTTTGAGAATTTTGAGATTTTTGATTTTGAATTTTGACAAAATTTTGAATTTTGAAATTTTTCCAAATTTTGGATTTTAAAATGGCTAGTGCCAGTTTTGATAGTGAAGCAAAGCCAGGCTTAATGGTGCTAGATGAGGACAATTTTGTGTACTGGAAAATGCGCTTAATGGCATATTTAGAATCAAAGGATATTTTGGATGCTATAGAGAAACCAAAGCCTCAAGGCGCAGATGATGAAGCCAAGGTTAAAGTCTGGAAAAGGCAGAACAGCGAGGCCAAGCACATAATTTTGAGTGGACTTCGCAATAAGCATCTATCGTTAATAAATAGCAAAGATGATGCATCTCAGATCCTAAAAGATATTGAGCGCATGTATGGAGAATCTACAAAGAACTCCTACAGAACATTGATGGGCAAATTAACTAGACTGAGAATGAATTCAAAAGAAGAATTCACAGAGCATATTGATAAATTCACAGAAATTATTCAAAAGCTTGAACTTACTCCACAATCTTTTGATGAAGTAACAAAGGTATCATTTCTGCTAGCCTCATTAGGGCCACATTTTGATGCATTTGTTAGTTTGATGGATCATAAAGAGAATCTAACTTTTAAGGAACTGACTAGTGAATTAAGAGAGGAATGCAGAAAGAGATTTGATTCTCCAGAAAGCAACCCTAGGAGAAAGGATTGTAATTTTGTTTCAAAGCAATTTACAAAATCCAGAGAAATTGTGTGTTTTAAATGCCTGAAAAGCGGCCACATGGCAAAGCATTGCAGGAATCCAAAGGCTAAAGCAAAGGATTCTGATGTTTCCCAGCAAAAGGGAGAAAGAAAAGGAAAGCTTGAACGCAACATGCTATTACAAGAAAGGAGCTTAGCTGTGAGAAATTATGAAAATGTGCATAATAAGTGGATTATTGATTCTGGATGCAGCAGCCACTATAGTTTTAAAAAGGACTGTTTTAATGAATTAAATTATAAAGAGACTGAAATTGAGATTGCAGATGGAAATATTTTAAAGTCCAAAGGTGAAGGTTCAATGCATTTGGAATTCAATGTAAACAATGAATCTTTTAGGACTAGAATGTCCAATGTTGTGTATGTGCCAGAACTGAGCTGCAATTTACTCAGTGTCTCTACTTTGGACAAGAAAGGTTTCAAGGTCACATTTGAGAATGGACAGTGCAATGTAACTAAAGATGGTGAAGTGTACATTGAAGCAAATCTAATAAATGGTGTTTATGAGGTTAATCTTTCAGAGAACCAGTCTACAAAAGCAGACACAAAGAACACTGTTATTGGCTGCTCCAAAGAGTCAGAATGGACTCCAGAACTCATAAACTTTCCTTCTGAAACCCCACATGGTACTAATCTGCCTTCTAGTGTCATAGCACCCCCTACAGGCGACGCACCAGAAGACGCAGATGACCAGACCCCTGGCGGCTCCAGAGACGAAGAGGAGGACACAGATGAGGACATGCCACCGTTGGAAGGGAGTGAGGAAGCTGATGCGGTTCAGGAACCAGAACCAGAGGTCAGACGCTCATCCAGAACCAACAGAGGTGTCCCGCCGGTATGACTGTCCTACCTTGCAGGGTCGGTGTCTCCACAGGAACCTTCCACATGGGAAGAGATTGAGAAGATGCCATCTGCGGAAGCCAGTCTCTGGAAGAAGGCAGCTCAGGAGGAGATGGATGCACTGCATCAGAACCAGACGTGGACCCTGACAGAGCTCCCTCCTGGTAAGAAGGCCATTGGGTGCAAGTGGGTGTTCAAGGTTAAAAAGGGTTCAGAAGGGGAAGTGGAACGCTACAAAGCAAGGCTAGTAGCACAAGGTTTTTCACAACGTTTTGGTGAAGATTATGACGAAGTTTTCGCACCAACCGTGAGATATAGTACCCTCCGAATGCTTTTGAGCATTGCAGCCTCTAAACAATTGAACGTGAAGCACATTGACGTGTGCACTGCGTTTTTACATGGGAGAATTTCAGAAGAAATTTACATGAAACAACCTAAAGGTTTCACAAAACCAAATGAGGCACATCTAGTATGTCGACTCCAGAAGGGACTCTATGGGCTTAAACAAGCAGCTAGAGCCTGGAATCAGAAATTGCACAATATGCTTGTGCAACTAGGGTACAAGCAAGGAAACGCAGACAAGTGCTTGTACACCAAGTCAAGTAATGGACAATATTCATACATATTGGCTTTTGTAGATGACTTGATTATTGCTACTGCAAATAATAGAGACTATACACAAATAGTAAAACACCTCAGCAAGGAGGTACAAGTAAAATAGCTTGGAGATGTCAGGTACTACCTAGGAATCCAAGTGGAAAAAGAAGAAGACGGCTCATTTCTTCTCAACCAGAAGCAAAAGATTCATGAACTGATTGAGTATTTGCAGATGCAAGACGCACACCCGGTTGCAACGCCCATGGCTACAGACTTCTTGAAGAATCAGCAGGATTCGAAGCTGTTGCCAGATAACAGTCAATATAGGTCGGTAATTGGTAAACTTTTGTATTTAGTTACCACATGTAGACCTGACTTAGCTAATGCTGTGGGGATTCTGAGCAGAAAAGTGAATTCTCCCACTGAGCATGATTTAGCGGGGCTGAAAAGGGTGGTTAGATACCTGAAGGGTACAGTAAATTGTAAATTAAAGTTGCCAGCCGTCAGAGACCCTAAGTTGGTTGGGTACACTGATGCAGATTGGGCCGGGGATAATGCTGACTATAAATCCACAAGTGGTCATGTTTTTATGTTTGGGGGTGGACCTGTTGTGTGGGGAAGTTATAAACAGAGTTGTGTAGCTTTGTCTTCAACAGAGTCTGAATATGTTGCTGCTGCAGAAGCATGCAGAGAAATTGCATGGCTTGATGAACTCATCAAAGACTTTGGACTGGTGAGAAGTGAACCTGTCAGCCTGCTAGAGGACAATCAAAGTTGCCTGAAGCTGACGCAGAGTGAAAAGTTCCTAGCCAGAACCAAACACATTGGGGTCAGGTACCACTACATACGCCAGATGGTGCAAGATGAACTTGTGGAACTGTCTTATTGCTGCACCAAAGAGATGACTGCCGACATCTTGACAAAACCCTTGCCAAAAGAGAGTTTCCAGAATCTACGTGTCAAGCTGGGACTCTGGGTGGTTGAATAAAGTTGTTTATGTTTTGTATGTTGTATTTGCCTGAGAAGGGGTTTGTGGGATGTAAACACTAGAGCAGTCAAGTACAACAATGCTAGATTGTCTCAGTCCTCCAGCCACAACTTCCTGGTCACCTGGTCTGAGACAATTTCCTCTTGCAACTAGATGTGGGAGTGGCTTTACCTGGGCAGGTTAGAACAAAACCCACAGGTCGGTAGCCATTCTCTCTCTTACCTCTCTTGCCTCTCGTCTGGAAGGATGTTCAGTTGGCTTTCAGCCAACTGCGGCCTAATGGACTTCTTTCCCACATGGAGAGATTCCTATTGTAAATATCTTTACTAAGAACAAGCCTGCCTTCTTTGGGATTTGTCTTGAGCTGGATATATGTGAGTAAACATTTTATACCTTTTTATAGAAGACGTGTGTTGTGTCTTATTTAAGAGGGACTAAGGGGAAATATAGTGACAAACCAGGAAACTAGATTAAGCTGATTCTAGCGAATCAAAGCAACTTCCGCTGTGTGTATTTTAAAAGGGAATGTACTCTGCTAGTTGAACTTGTTAGCACAAGTTAGGATGAGATATATTAAATTATAAATCTCCATCCACGTTCCAAACATTCCCACACTTTTAAAATGTGATTCTTTTTGGGGGGGGTATTAGGTTGTTGTTTTTATTTTGATTATATATTTTGTGGTTTTATATTCGGATTTTGTTCTGTGAACCACCCTGAGATCTTCAGGTATAGGGCAGTATATAAATTAAGTAAGTAAGTAAATAAGTACCGGTAAGTGTCACAGTAGCCCAATCTTGCATGCAGAAATCCTTAGCATTTCTTGGTAGGGCTGGGAATATACTGGACCTGAAATCCAGTCAGTACAGCCAGTACTGAGCTAGTTGGACCAGAGGTATGTATAACTCAGTGTAAGGCAGCTTCCCCTCTTCCTAGATATGTCCAAAAACCCCAGAGCATAGGTATCGGGTATTAGCAATGTAGCCATGTGGCTCACAATTATGCTGCAGAACCACATCAAAGCTTCCTATTTGCAGAGGCCCAAGAAGTTCTACCTGCAAAATACTGCAAGGGGGGAAAGGAGGAGCAAGTGTTGTGAAGTTATGAGGGGTAAAGGATGTTATTACGGCCAGTGCAGGGGTACTCAGCGGAACCGGCATCTTTCCACCCCAAATGTTAAAAGTGTGGCACTTCCTGTAATAACTTCATGGTGAATACAGCAAGCTTTTTTTCTAAAAGAAAAGAAAAGAACAAAAGAGTGAGCTCTGAATAGGGCTGTGCACCAGCCACAAGCTTTGGCTCATACTCCAATTTAACTTTGGAAAAGAGCATGGTTTGGAGCAGAAAATGTGAGAGGGTGACTGACTTGGCTCAGGATCCGAATTCCATACAGATACTCTGTTTTGTGCAAACCTGGTATATGAGAAAATATTTATCTCTTACACTGTGTCCCCATAACATTGAGTCCCCTTGTTCCCCCCATATTTAATCAGAAAATGAATTATTAACTATATAAATGTGCATATGTGAAGGCTGATCTAATTCCACATTGAGAATGGAAGTTTCCTAGAAGCTGTACATGGACTCTTTTCAACCTTCGTGTTCTTGGTTTCTTAAACAAACACGGCTGTTACAGTTTATATTTCTGCTGCGAAAAGTAACCCAAATGCCTTTTTGGTCACCCCAGGGTAAAATCCTGCGTCATTTGGAGTTCCTGAACAAACAGAGAGGAGAAATTCTGTCTTCTAAACTGAAGGGGGAGACCGAAAGCCAGAATCTGCTGGTAGGTGAAAACCTTCCTGCCTCTCCAGGATGGTTCTACATGACAGAGTGAGGCCTTAATTCTGTGGTGGAGCCTATGCTTCGCTTGCACAGTGTCCCAGGTTTGATCATTGGCAGAGTGAGGTGGCCAAGGCAGGCTGAAGACGCCAGGGAATAGAGAGCAGCTGCAGCTTAATAGATCAGTAAGTGAGCAGCAGGAAAATACTGAGGACAGAGCCAAGCAAAGTGGCCATGTCCTGCTAAGCTAGCCTGCCTGCTTCCCTCAGCTGTGACTGAACTTCTGTACCATTGTGAGTGTTGAAGTAAACATCAACTGCCCTGCCAGTCAGCTTGTGCACATGGAATTAAGGGGACATCAAAATGTCTTTGTCTGGCCATGACTCTCTCCTTGCAGAAGCGGACGGAATTGGAGAGGCAGAAAATCATGTCTGATTTCAAGCAATTGCACCAGTTTCTGGAAGAACAAGAGCGCCTCCTGCTGGCTCAACTGAAGGAACTGGACGATGAGATTAAATCCTGTCAGGCCCAACATATTGCAAAACTCTCTGAGGAAATGTCCTCCATTGATGACCTTATTAAGGAGCTGGAGGAGAAACAGAAACAGCCAGCGACTGAATTCATGCAGGTAAGAGTTGGCACAATTAAATAGTCCAGGTTGTCCTGCAGGGAAGGGTTGTACCCCCAACTGCTCTATCCAGACCCGTCTTTCCCATTGGTCTTAGTGGTTCGTTGTGCCAGGGCGCTGGCCTCTCAGGGGCGCCCTAGCGAGTGGGGGAGCTGTGCGGCTTTGCTGGCAGCCGCCCCTTTCCCTGCATGCCTGCCAGCTGCGCCCTGCCAACTATATGGCTGGTGGGCCCGCAGCTTTCTTCCCAAGCCTCCGCAGGAGGGGAACGATCCCCGCAGAGGCTTAGGATGGAAGCTGTGCGCAGCTTCCCCCTCAAGCCTCTGCATCTGCTAAAGACGGGGTCGTTGTCCTCCTCCTGATTCCTGGCGAAAGGCGGCGCGCAGCCTTCCTGGGCTGCCTTCTCGAATGCCCCGATACTGGAGAGCTTGTCCACCAGCACGTTTTCCTGATCACCGCCACCACACCAGGGATAAGGGCGGTGGGGGAGGCGGAGGACATTTTCCACCGCCCCCTTCCTTGTTTTGGAGTTGCCGGGGAGCACCGGAGGGATCTTTGCACCACGGCGCTGGATATGCTTAAGACGGCCCTATCTCTGTCTGTTGGTATTCATAGTAGGGATGTGCACTGGTCACACATTTTGTTCAAAACTGTGATTTTGAGCTTCATCAAACGGCATGACTCAGATTGACCAATCTGAAGGCTTCCCTGTTCTGCTTCTGGGTCCAGATCTGCTTCATTCCCCAGCTTCAATACTTGGAAATTTTAAAACACCTATTACTCCCTGTCCTCCCTCTTGATAGAAGTGGATGGAATTTGCAGGCAAAGCTGTTCCTCCAGTATGGATGAAGCCTGCCAAATTACAAGGGATCCAGGGAGTTTTTGTGCTAGCATTGGCAATGGCACCAGCAGCACTGGCCAGTTGAGTTCTCCCTCTACCCAATTCAAACATGCCCTCGCGGTTGTGTGTACAGCAATATACATCGTCAGCAGTAGCAGGTTGACACCTGCTCTCAGGCTGGCAGCACCAGTGGTGGGAGCAAGCAGCAGAGCATAGCCTGGCAGAAGATCCCATTCCAGGATGAAGCATAACCGGGGGAAATTCTGGATCAGAGAGGGGGGCCTACATGGCCATTCGGGGGGATTTTCAAATTTAGAAGCAAATGTCTCGGCTTTTGTAATTTTTTAATCAAGCAGCTTGAGGAGAAACAGAAGCAGCCAGTGACTGAATTCTTGCAGGTGAGCAATGGTGCAATGAAACAGTCCAGGTTGTCCTCTGAGGAAGGGCTGTTCATAGGTCTATGGAAGTATTTACAGTAGGGTTGTTCACTTCAGTATTTGGTTGATATATAAAGCAAAGGGGAAAGTAATAACCTGCTGGAGGGAACTGGTGCAAGGGACTGAAATTCTCTCATTCTGTCTCTTCCATTTAGAATATGAGAAGCATCCTGGAAAGGTATGTGGCTTTGTTATGAATATCAATAATATTAATTTCCTTCTTCGGAGGTAAGGGATAATTTTATTTGGTCTATACTTTTATGTGAACCAATCCAATTCACAGTTTACAGACCAATAAGCAGATCAGAAAACAGTTACCGATCTGACTGCACACATGGGGAAATGTACAAAAAGCACATTAGGGGATGCATAGAGCAGCATACAAAAATGGATAGGATTTTTTTGGGGGGGGGGATGCATATAAAATACATATTTTAGGAAGAAGTGATGATATTTCGTCAGGTTCCAGGGCAGCTTATGAATTAAAATACAATATTAAAAATCGTTAAAACAAATTACAATCCAAGAAAACAGGGTGGGTCTTAAAATTAGTCTCCTAGATGACAAAGGCCAGGGTAAAGAGATGCTCTTATTAGTTACTTGTGTGCATTATGTGCAAACATAATTTGTTGGAGAAAAAATTCAGTAAGTTTGTGCTCCAGATTCACCTGGATCCTCAACCAAGTTGGGCCTATTTATACCCTTTTTTGATCAGGCAGAAGCGGCAACAGATCACAACTTAGTTAATCAGGTGCTTCTCACCCAGCTGCAGTTTTTAACATGGTACGGTATGCAACGTGTGCGTCAAAATTTCAGACAGATTGTTTGAAGATATTTCTGCATCTTCAAAATAAAGTTGATTTTTTTAAAAGAGAGAGAGAGAGAGAGAGAGAGAGAGGGGGGGGGTAAAATGGATTACAGATTGATCATTTATATGTAGATTTTATATGAAAAAAATGTTTATGTAAATTTACACTTTATACTTCATTTCCCAGTTTGTCATAGGTCTTTGTAATGGTCACAGGGCAGACAATACCATTAGTTGCTATCACAGGGCTTCATCCACACTTCCACTTTTCCTGTGATTTCTAGGCACACGTCTGAGAGGCTTTTCTTATGTCCCGCTGCTTTTCCTGGGAAAACCTGCTGCTTATCACTGAATTGGAAGAAACATAAATCAGCAGAAAACCCAATGAATGTTTGCTTCTATTCTATTCCGCCGTCAATCCACAGAACACCTGAATTCCACAGAATGTCAATTGTTCTGATTCAGTGGTAAACAGCGGGGACTTTCCTGGGGAAACCAGGGGGAATGAAAGAGAAACCTATCATGGATGTGCCTTTCACTGTCTTCCTGCTGTCCCCACTTTTCTCCTTCATTTTGACGGCTGAATTAAGAATGACTTGAGAATGACCTGATGGATCACAATTAACCTGACTTTCTTCTTCCTAGGTGTAATGAAAATGAAAATAAAACCATGGATGCAATAGCTTTTCCTCCTGGATTAAAAGAGCAAATAGATAAAGTCTCCAAAATGCATCCTTTTTTGAAGAAGGAGACCAAGAAATTCAAAGGTAACAAGGGTCATTGTATGATGTTTTAGATGTGGTATAGATAGATAGATATAGTTGCATGCCATGCCAATTTCCAAACGGTGGATATTCCAGGGGTCCCAGGCTGCTTCCCCAGGGTTCGAGTTTCCTATTGGCAAATGAGGCACAGCAGAGACTGTGGTGTCTTTAGGATATATGGTTTATTTACACATATATACAACCTGAATCTACGATGGAGGGATTCACAGCACAGACACCCCAAGAGAGTATTTTTTCTCCCATAGCCACAGCTATGGGCTGTCACATCCCTAAGCTCTACTCCAAAGTACTGGTTTTGTCTTCTAACTCTCTCTTAGAGCTGGGGGAGGCAACTCTTCTCTGTGCCCCCCACCCCAAACCTGCTTTCATAACACTTAATGCTGATGCTGGAAGAGGGAGAAAGATGGAGTGCCATGGCTACATTTTAGATTTTGGCATGAACACACTTGCAAATATTCTAAATCTAAAGCGTTGCCCTTGGAGTCAAGTATGAGTATTGACTTTTTCCTCACTTCACTTTTTTTCCTTAGACGTTGTGCTCTCTGGACCTCAAGGAAAGAAAGGTACATTTCCAGGTTTGGCGGATCTTTAAACTATTTTTGCAGATGAGATATGGGAGGGTTTTGCACTGTACCCCACTTCAATCTCCCAGCAGCACAAGATTGCTGGGGTCCCAAGCTGCCTCCCCTGGGTTCGTATTTCCTTTTGGGAAATGAGAGACAGCAGAGACTGTGATGCGTTTAGGATATATGGTTTATTCACACATATATAGAATCTGAGCCTATGGTTGAGGATTTCACAGCACGGACACCCCAAGAGAGTCTTGTTTCTCCCATAGCCACAGCCTTGCATTAAAAACAGGAATCAACCCTCATCCTCTGATTCTCTATCCATCTTGCTGCCTTTTACAGCCTATCACATCCCTAAACTCTACTTCAAAACCCTGGTTTGGTCTTCTAACTCTCTCAGAGCTGGAGGACTGGGAAGCAAGCAAGAGGAGCTGAAGCTTGACATTTGAGCGTTCTTTTTTCCTATTTCTCCATTTAAAATTCTGAGTTATCTTCATTATTTGGCATTGATTTCTCTGGGAAACACCCCCCCCCCCAGTGTTTTCATAAAATGTAATGATAATGCTGGAATCCTGTGGCTTGCTGAAGTCAGTTGGGAGTTCATCACACCTCAACTGGTGTGTGTGTTATGAGCACAGCAAGCAGAGTCATCAGAGATTCCCTTCTCCCAACCGAACAGCATCTTCCAGAGTTCGTTGAGGAGAAAACAACTCACACTCAGTTGTGTTTATTGTCTCCAGACACAAAACCAGTCCTTCTGGTCTTTGAAGTAAAGATACGTACGAGCAGATCCATTGACAGTGGTCACCATGCTAGCTAATGCTTCTGTGCAAAACCCACGGCCTCTTCCCCTGAGTCTCACAGAGTTCCACCCTGACAGCAAACGGGACAGGGCACAGACAAGACAGACAGGATGAAACCAATGCCCTAGTCAACCAGAGCACAACTGTTAAGTGTCTTACTTGGCCATTTCTTAAAGATGTCCCCAACTAATCATGTTCCTTGCTGCTGCAGATGGTTCTGTCATGCCCTCCTCAACATCAGAGAGCATACAACAAGGTGAAATGAGCATTGTGAGGAAGAGCAACTCGGGAACACTTGGGAAGATAGCATCAGGTACGCTGCTTGGGGATGTATTCCCCCCCCCTATTTGTATGTGAGAGAGAGTGTGAGGGAGATTTTGCAGTCATATCTACAGTAATAATGCACATACTTACTAGTTAGCATGTGAAGGAGTTAAGACCATAAAGCTGTCTTGCTGATGGGCCATAGAACATAGAAATGTAATTGGTACAGCCAAAAAATATTTCCTGTTCCTTCTCTCTCTCTCTCTCTCTCTCTCTCTCTCTCTCTCTCTCTCTCTCTCTCGTCCTTCGACCAACAATGGAGGCAGACATGCCTCCACTTGCTCCAACTTCAAGCATATGCCTAAAGCTGGTTTTTTTGTAAATTCAAGTATTATCTTTAATGCTATTTCTGCTCAGGATGAGTATATGTTTTAAACTTACTTTTTAGTCTGTGGCCTGTTTATATATATACTAGTAAATTAAGCCTGTTAAGCAAAACAGGCGCTAGAAAGCTCTCTCAGGAGCCGCAGCGGCAAGGCAGCAGGAGCCGGCGGCTTCCCCACCCACCCAACTCCCAACCCACCCCTTGCACCCCTAGACCTGCACCCCCAAGCCACCCACCCCTTGTACTGCTAGACCACCCCCAGCGCCATTTTTCTCCCCCCCCTCCTCCCCTCCCTTGGACAGAGCGAGAGAGGGAAGCCGGAGGAGGAGGAGGCGGAGGGAGAGCGAGCGCGCGTCAGCGGCAGCCACCTCCCCCCCCCACCTCCACACACATACACACACCTCTCTCTCTCTCTCTCACACACACTGCTTCATCCGCTTCTCCTCCGCCCTCCCCTCCCTTGGACAGAGCGAGAGAGGGAAGCCGGAGGAGGTGGCCAAAGGCAGCGACGGATGGTGGCGGCTGCAGAGGGAGGCTGGTGAGCGGCGGCTGCAGAGGGAGGCTGGTGTGCGAGCCTCCAGCAGAGCCGGCGGTGGAATCGTCGCGAGCCTCCAGGAGAGCCGGCAGGCGCGGTGGGATGGGCGCCTCAAGCCGCTCCAGGCAAGCGTCGGAGGAAGGGGCGCTGCGCGCCCCTTTCCCCGCGGTTTAGAAGCACACCCGCAGTAAAGGCGGTTGCCGAGGCTGCTGTGGGAGCCTCCAGGCAAGCGCCGGCAGGAGCAGCGCTTCGCGCTGCCTCTGCCGCGCTGTAGAAGCAGACCCGCTTTGCCGAGGCTGGTCTGCGAGCCTCCAGGCAAGGGGAATCAGTAAAGGCGGCGTTAGATGGTGGCGGCAGAGCAAAAGGCGCACGACGGCAAGGTAGACAGCAGCGATCGCGAGCAGAATGGCCGTTAAACCCACGCAGCATTCGAAAGGGCTCGGAGCTGCGGGGGTGGGCAGGAAGAGGCGGTAGCGCAATCGCCTATTGGTCTCCTTTGCTGTCTATTGCTGTCCACGCTCCAATCCCTGCGTCCCCGTGTGACATGCGCAAAACGCACTTCCGTGACACACGGAAAGGCAGGGACACTTGCTCTTTATTATATAGGATATATATATATATATATATATATATATATATATATATATATATATATATGGGAAGCAAAGGAGGAGATCAGCCTAACAGCTAATTCCTATGATTTGAATTAAACTGCCTGAATTGGGATTTAAACTCTGCTCAGCCCCTCCCTTTATAAGCAAACAATAAGCTGATTCTTTTATCTGTTAACTCACACACATGAGTCTGTGGAGGGATAAAATATAATGTGGAGGGAATCATTTCCAAGCTAGCAAGTGTAGGAATGCAGTCTCCAACATAGTTCCTTGGGCAAGTCACTGCCCTCTGAGCCTCACCACCTTAACGAAATCCATAAGCTCTGCTCTGACAAAGGATGGGGAGAGATTCAGGTCAGTTCACATGGAAAGGCAAATCTTACCTAATTCACAATTCCTGAAACTATACGCAAATTGCGATGTCAGCCTCCTTCGAAATTTGCACTCCTCCGAATTTTGTAGCGCAGTTCTCCAAGGATGCAATGTGTAAAAAAAAAAAAAGGTAAAGGACCCCTGACAGTTAAGTCCAGTCGCAAACGACTCTGGGGTTGCGGCGCTCATCTCGCTTTACAGGGCGAGGGAGCCGGCGCTTGTCCGCTCCACATACAGTTTTTTTCCGGATCATGTGGCCAGCATTCTGGCACAATGGAACACCGAAACCACAGCAGTGCACGGAAATGCCATTTACCTTCCCGCCGGAGCGGTACCTATTTATCTACTTGCACTTTGACGTGCTTTCAAACTGCTAGGTTGACAGGAGCTGGGACCAAGCAACGGGAGCTCACCCCGTCGCGGGGATTTGAACCGCCGACCTTCTGATCGGCAGGCCCAAGAGACTCAGTGGTTTAGACCACAGCGCCACCCGCGTCCCTATGTGTAGAAACATGCAAATAAAAAGTGTGTTAGGAGAAATTTGCACTAGCAACACAGATGGATTTTCATGAGTACTTTTTAAAAAAAAAGAATTTGCAAAGCAATGTGGAAATGTGGAAAACTGCATTTAGGAGTAGAAAACATTAACCAAAAATTTATAATTTGCCATTTCCTAGTCCTGACTCCCTGACTCCCCTCCAAATTGTAGCCAACCCATGACCCCCCCCCCCCTCAGTAGCTTCCTAAACACAAAAAAACTATAGGGTATCACAAAAGATAGATACACACATGCACCTTGCCCTATAATTCAAACACTGACCCAGCTCCCTCTCTCTCTGTGTGTGTGTGTCTCTTACAGTGAATGTAGTTTTGGATCCAGAAACAGCAAATCACTACCTCATTCTCTCTGAAGACAGGAAGAGTGTGAGATGTGGAGGGGAAAGGCAAAATCTGCCAGACAGCCGAAAGAGATTCGATCCGAAGACCTACGTGTTGGGCAGCGAGAGATTCCGTGCAGTAAGAAAATGGTGGGAAGTGGAAGTTGGGGGAGAGAAAAATGCCACGTGGGCTGTGGGGGTGGCACGTGAGTCCACCCCGAGGAAGGGACAGGTCAGCCTTCAACCTAATGTAGGAATCTGGGCTGTCGGAAAAGCCATAGTTGGCTCATTGTATGGACTTTGGGCTTTTACTGCCCCTGAGCGGACCCCTTTGCTCTTGAATCATGAGCTCAGGAAGATCCAGGTGACCCTGGACTATGAAGAGGGTTCTGTGGGATTTTTTGATGTCGAAGGAGATGTCTTAATCTTCACTTTCAATGTACCATCTTTCTCTGGGGAGGAAATCCGGCCCTTTTTCTTGGTCGGGCAAGGAGCTGAACTGAGCTGCTGAATCTTGAGGGCACGACTCCTCACAGCCCCCTCCCCAATCGCCCCCAATGCCCTGAAAAAGAGTTGTTTTTGCACTTTCTGCACAGCTGCAAAGAGCTGTTGAATGGTGCTCAGGCAGGAATGGCCACAGAACTCTGGGCCTTTCTGTCTGTGGGGCGAGAGTGGGTTGGCAGGTGGGAAAAACAGTGTTCTTGTGCTTTTAACAATGGCCTGGCAGGCAGAAATCCAACAGGCTAAGCCTCTTCTAGTATGAAAATACAGTCATAGGAAAAGCTTCATCACGATTGCATTCCCTTCCCATTTTGTATTATGGCAGCCATTTTGTTACTGGTTACCGACAGCACACCCTCAATACTTGAGATGTGCCCTCGTCCAAAAAAGTGGGCTGTACTGAGCATTTGGCATCAATAAACCATCTCCTTGTTTTCAGTTGCAATGTTTAGTCTGTGGTCCTTATCCCTGGCTATGTTTCGCCTACTGAGGTGAAAATCTGAGCCTAGAGTAACAGCCTAAAAGGGAAATGTGCTTGAAACTTGAAAACGTTGACAGCATTAAGATGAATTCAACATTGTAAATGAGTTTTGATGGATGCAATAATGGAATACTGAATGGTTTAGTTTCTGTAAAATATGCAGGGATTTATGGCATGCAAAATGAACCATGGAAAGAGAAGAAGGGAAGTTGTTTAAATGAATATTCTAAAATGCAAAACAGAAAAATTATACCTTACTTGGCTGTTTTCCTATGTCGTGAAGGCTGAAATTTCTTTTTTTATATAATTTTTATTAAACAAATTTAGCAAAACAAATTATCATTCAATGTAGTCAGTTACATTTTCCCCCTTCCCCCCGTCCCTCCCTCCTCCACCCCCCCAAGTCTTCCCTCAGCTCCCCTCTCCGATTTGTTAATACATATTATTTTCTGCATGTTATAAAATTGTACATATTATTACTTCATCTGTCATATGTTCTACTAATAAATTTGTGGATGTTTATTCAAAACCTGCCAAGGAGTCCAGATCATTTTGTTGTCTTTTTAAGTAGTTTTTAAAAAGTTCACATTCTTCCTTAAAGTCCCGGTTGTCCTTCTCACATAGTTTATATGTTAACTTTGCCATTTCCGCATAACTCCTCCGTTTTTCTTGCCATTGTTCTTTCGTCGGGATTTCCTTAGTCTTCCATCGTTGTGCCAACAAGACTCTTGCCACTGTTGTAGCATACATGAATAAATTCTTTTTTTTCCTTGGCAGGTCCTGTCCTGAAATCCCTAACAGAAATGCTTCTGGTTTCTTAGCAAATGACATTTTAAACATTTTTTTCAATTCATTATATATCATCTCCCAAATATTTTTAACTTCTCTGCATTCCCACCACGTATGATAAAATGTGCCTTCCTTTTCTTTACATTTCTAACATATATTTGATCCAGTTTTGTACATTTTTACCAGTGTAATATACCATCTATACATCATTTTCATATAATTTTCCTTCAAAAGAGAACAATCTGTAAATTTCAAATCTACCTTCCACAATTTTTCCCAGTCCTCAAATTGTATGTCGTGTCCTATATCTTGTGCCCATTTAATCATGACTGATTTGACCTCGTGAAGGCTGAAATTTCAATTCAGTGGAGCAGGGTCAAGATATTAACTGATATGCATGAAATTTCAGATATAGCTATATAATCCCTAGTTTAGTAAGATAAGACCTTTGGAGGCATTTTTTAAAAAAGTTTTTTTTTATGAACCACCCAACTGCCCTACGCTCCTCTGGGCTTCCTGGGTCCTGGAAAGTCAGCCTATGTGGAGAAAATGAGACTAGGTGTTATGTACTGAGTTGAATAGGATCCAAAAGGCAGCAGTCTGATTGGTCCTAGAACAATAGGATCCAAAAGGCAGCAGACTGATTGGTCCTAGAACAATAGGATCCAAAAGGCAGCAGTCTGATTGGTCCTAGAACAATAGGATTCAGAATGCAGCAGTCTGATTGGTCCGCAGGAGCCACCCAATCCAGCTCCAGGTGGAAGTGAATCCGCAACCGGATTGGCCTTCAGGAGTATCCTGGAATTAGCCAATCACATGGGGCCCATTGTGTAAATACTGTATATAAAGCAGATGTTCTGGGGAAAATTCCATTCCTCGCTACTATGAGCTGAATAAAGAGCTGAAATCCACACTCGACTCCGAGTATATTTCACTGGCGACGAAGGTGGGATCCCGCTGAGTTGACCGCCACACACAGCACCGCAGCACCGCCACCTGCCGCACCACTGCCTCGCACCGTGTATCCAGGCTTCAGCTCCGGGACCCAAGGAACTCAGAATGGCACCCGACAACAGCTTCTCGCCGTTCAAACCAGCATCAGGAGACTGGGAAGGGTACGCCAGCCGTTTCACCTTCCTCCTAGAAGCTAAAGGGGTCACCAACGATGCCAAGAAGAGGGCGATATTCTTCAGCGTCTGCGGAGAGGAGACGTTCGAAATCGCCCGGGCTCTCCTTGCACCTGACGATGTTGCTACCGTTCCTTACAAAACAATAATGGAACGGTTGAAGGGGCACTTCTCGCCGCAGCCCTCGGTGGTGGCTCGTCGAAATGCCTTCTATGCAAAGCGGCAAGCCCCCGGGGAAACCATAACTGGGTTTGTGACCTCCCTCCGCCAAGCCGCTCGGTTCTGCAACTTCTCAGAGTTGGAGAACATGCTTCGTGACCGCCTCGTCGGTGGTCTGAGGGACGAGAAACTGCAACGACGCCTCTACGCCAAGAAGGACCTAACGTTCCAGGTCGCTCTGGAGGAGGCCCTGGCAACAGAAGCCGCCGAGAGGTCAACGCAAGAGGCACGGCCGAGCCTGCCGTCCCAACCAAGGGTCCACCACGAGGACCTCACCGACGACTCAGGATCCGACAGGGAGGAGGTGCACAGAGTACAGCGGCGCACTCAAGCAGTGCACACACCACAGCTGCCTCGACCAGAAGGAGGGAACTGCGCAAGCTGTGGGGAGAGTCACGAGAGGAGGACCTGCCGTTTCCGCAACGCAGAGTGCAGGCAGTGTAGAAAATCAGGTCACATCGCCCGGGTGTGTCGGGGTCGGCCCACCCAACGCCAGGCATCAGATGACCGACCCAAGAGCCCCAGGTTCCGGGGCCCAACACACCAAGGCAACTCGACGGAGATCACGGACTACCAGGTATATCCCCCAGCCCCTCCGCAAAAGGGTCCTTACAGCCCTACACGAGACACACCCAGGGGTAGTGAGAATGAAGGCCCTCGCCAGGAGTTATGTGTGGTGGCCGGGGATTGACAGAGAGATAGAGGCCTGGGTCAAACACTGCCAGGCCTGCCAAGAATCCCGCCCGGATCCCCCAAGGGCCCCAGTCCAGCCCTGGGAGTCTGCCCGAGCACCATGGTCACGCCTGCATGTGGACTTCGCTGGCCCCTTCCAGGGGAAAACATTCTTCATAGTGGTGGACTCCTACACCAAAGGGCTGGAAGTCGCACTGGTACCGTCCACTTCTACATCCGCAGCCATCCGGGTACTACGCAGGCTGTTTGCAACCCACGGGCTCCCTGACACTCTAGTCTCAGACAACGGAACCGCATTTACGTCAGAAGAATTCCAGACCTTCACAGCGCAGAACGCCATCCGCCACATCCGCTCGGCGCCATTCCACCCTGCCACCAATGGCCAAGCAGAGCGCATGGTGCGGACCACCAAGGACACCCTCCGCCGCATGACGCAAGGGGACTGGGAGTACCGCCTTGCCACATTCCTTCTAGCACAGCACAGCACCCCCAGCTCAACGACTGGTCGGAGCCCCGCTGAACTACTGATGGGCCGGCGCCTCGCAATCAGACTGGACCGCCTTCACCCCGACAGAGCTCAGGATGAGGTAGTGGTGGGGGAAGGCAGGAACCCCCGGACCTTCGTGGCCCAGGATGCAGTGTACGCAAAGAATTTTGGGGCAGGCCCGGCATGGGTACCCGCCACAGTCACCAGGGTGACTGGCCCCGTGTCGTACGAGGTGCTAACAGAGGGGGGGCAATGCTGGCGCCGCCACTGCGACCAGCTACGGCGACGATTCCCGGGAGAAAACGAGGAGGAGGACAGGTCAGAGGAGTCCCAAGGGAACAGTGGGGCAGCGAGGCCCATAGAGCAGGAGGGGCCGGCAGGGGAGGCAGAATCAGTAAATACAGAGGGGACCCGCGAGGCCGAAAGGACACTGGAACCAGAGCCACAACTGAGCGAGCCAGTCGCGTCAGACCAAACGGCCCCATCACAGCCAGCAGCCTTGGAACACGAGCCAGAACCCGAACCCCTGACCAGGGAACACCCCAGGCCGCAACGCATATGTAGCTGGCCGGCGTACCTTGAGGACTATGAATGCAACTTCCCGGGCAGGACTGGAACTTAGAGGGGAGGGGTGTTATGTACTGAGTTGAATAGGATCCAAAAGGCAGCAGTCTGATTGGTCCTAGAACAATAGGATCCAAAAGGCAGCAGACTGATTGGTCCTAGAACAATAGGATCCAAAAGGCAGCAGTCTGATTGGTCCTAGAACAATAGGATTCAGAATGCAGCAGTCTGATTGGTCCGCAGGAGCCACCCAATCCAGCTCCAGGTGGAAGTGAATCCGCAACCGGATTGGCCTTCAGGAGTATCCTGGAATTAGCCAATCACATGGGGCCCATTGTGTAAATACTGTATATAAAGCAGATGTTCTGGGGAAAATTCCATTCCTCGCTACTATGAGCTGAATAAAGAGCTGAAATCCACACTCGACTCCGAGTATATTTCACTAGGCCAAGTAGATTAGGCCTTGTCTTGCCTTCGCCCCACCCCCTGCCCGCAGCAAATAAGTGTGTTGAGGGTGTGGGTGTGGGTGGGTGTGTTTGTGTTTGTGTATGTACACAACATGAATCTGGGGGGGGGGTGCCAAACTGGGTCTTTGACAGGGGTGACAAAAGCCTGATCTCGCCTCCTGTGTTTTTCTGCTGCCCACTATTGAATGGAGTTTCCTAGGCAGCCAGCACAGAAGCCAACACAACCCTCAAGGTACACGCATGAACTTCCTGGTTGCCACTGCAAAGCTGTTGTGCCAGATCCCTGGCAGGATAGACATTGTTACTCTCTCTTGCCTGTTTTCCCCAAGAGGGAAAATATATGACTATGAGCAGTGTGACTGGAGGATGCAACATTATTTGGTTGTTGTTGTTGTTGTTGTTGTTGTTGTTGTTGTTGTTGTTTGTTACAGTGGTACCTCGGGTTACAAACACCTCAGCTTACAAACACTTCGGGTTACAGACTCCACTATCCTGGAAGTAGTACCTCAGGTTAAGAACTTTACCTCAGGATGAGAACAGAAATCGCGTGCCAGCGGCGTGGCGACACTGGGAGGCCCCATTAGCTAAAGTGCTACCTCAGGTTAAGAACGGTTTCATGTTAATCCGGAACGAATTAAGTTCATTACCAGAGGTGCCACTGTAGGTATTATTATTTATATCCCACCCATCTGACTGGGTTTCCCCAGCCATTCTGGGAGGCTCACAACAGAATCTTAAAAACAGAATAAAAGATCAAACATTAAAAACTTCCCTAAACAGTAGTAGGGACATGGTAAGAATTTCATTCTGTTCAAAGGCAAATCTACCTAATTCACACTCTCTAAGACAATTTGTGTACTGAAACTCAATCTCGGGAGGCTGTGGACTCTCCTTCCATGGAGGTTTCTAAGCAGAGGTTGGATGGCCATCTGTCATGGATGTTTTCGCTGAGATTCCTGCATTGCAGGGGGGTGGACTAGATGACTCTCGAGGTCCCTTCCAGTTCTATGATTCTATGATCCTATGATTCTTTGATTGTAAGAGCAGGGAACATCTTATTACTGATGTTTGTAAACTGCTTAAGGAGCTGTTTTGGCTGAAGAGCAGGGTAGAAATGCTTTAAATAAAGAAATAAACTAAAGATACTTGGCACCATCTGGTGATCTTCTTTTATTTCACTCACAAAGGAAATGAGATTAAAGTGAGGTCCCAACATCACGGATGGATGGATGTGGCAATTTCAGTTTCACTCTGATTCTGATCCCCCCCCCCCGCCTCAGTGTTAAATTCAGTTCTCTGCATTCCTACATCAGTTAGTGGTTTTGTTTCATTTTGCTTTGCTTTGTTTTAAAAGTCCTCATGAAAATTCATGGGCATTTCTGTGCAATCTTCTAATATACGCATTTATTTACTTAAAATAAATACAGTCGTACCTCGTGTTACCCTAGCTGCGTGTTTCGTTTGTCACGGGTTATGAACACGTCAAACCCGGAAGTTCTGAAACAGGTTACTTCCGGGTTCGGCGGTTCACACATGCTCAGACACGCAAAATGATGTTATGTGCATGCGCAGAAGCACCAAATCGCGTGGCAAGCATGCGCAGATATGGCGCTTCATGTTACAGCCTTTTCATGTTGCGAATGGGGCTCCGGAACGGATCCCGTTCGTAACCAGAGGTACTACTGTAAACAGAAAAATTCTTTAAAATGATAGCTCTTAAAAACTCCCTTAAAAGAATAAAATCTTATTGTCCCAAGAACGTCTTTAAAGGAATCCTTCCAAAAAAATTTTTTTTAAAAAAAGACAATTGTCTAGTAGCCCCTTAGAGACCAACTAAGTTTGTTCTGGGCATGTTTGTTCTTAGTTGGTCTCTAAGGTGCTACTGGTACTTGAAATCAACAGGCTTGGAACTTGATAGCTTAAATAACAGATACATTTCTGCATAGCGTATTTCCCCCTATATTTATATTTCCCTAAAATAATTCATATTTGTATGTTATTTTTACTCAAGTTTGCACACTTTACTGCACTTTACCATGCCAAAGTCTCCCCATCAGCACCTGCATATTTGTTGGCTTGTGTCAGGGCCCAGCACAGTTCTGTTCCAAACCATCAGGGAGCCCAGAGTTCAAGGGAAGCTGGCTGTCAAAGTGAAGTAAAAGTTCCAGAGATCAGGATCCAATGGCCAGAGATAGGGGCATGCACAACATAAGGTCCAGTTTCAGAGAAGTCGGATCTGGATCAGAGGTCTCAGAGGAAGGAGCGTCGTCAAGGTCAAGCAGCATGTGAGATCTTAGGCAACAATACAAGGGAAGAAGGTCAGCAACATCAGCCAGTGGAAGGTCAAAGTCAGGCGGGGGTCGTGATCCTAAGAAAATGGCAGGAAATTGGGGGGAGGGGGTAGAAACAACAGTCCTCACACTCCGCAGGAGCTGTCTGAGCAACTCTTGGGCCAAAACTCTGTAGGACTTGCTGAAAATTGATAGACCTGTGAGGTTCAACTGACAACGTTTAGGTACGCAGGTGGTGCCCATGAACAACAAAGCTTAGTGCGACCATCTTCTTGAACGCAAGTGATAATTGTGCTTGTAGCGTGGGTAGGGCTGGTAGCGTTGGAGATGACGTCCTCGTGTCTGCCTGCTTTGAGCCACTTCCCTGTGCCTTGGAGCTTGATAGCTGCATCTGTAGGATATTTTCCCACCGACACAGGTGACATCAATGTAATTTTCTCTGGTCCCAGAGATTAGCTCCATCTCCCCTCCTTCCACTTCAATCACCATGCGGGCATTCTTCTTCACATCCTCCGGTTCCTGGCAGAACCTGTGCAAAGCAATATTAAGGCTCTCCCGGACATCGGGAGGCGTCCCTTCTAGGGATCTCACCGTTCTACGGATCCTTTCCAAATTCTTGGCATTCAGGTGCTCCTTGTGCACTGGTAGCCGTTCCCAGTACATTTTCCAGGTCTTCGGTTCAACCTCATAATGAGGTTCCCTCTTGTCAATGCACACCGATATCTCACATTGCCCTGTCCCAGAGATGAACTCCAGTTGAACTTTGTGTTTCCTAATGATCAACCGGGCATTTTCCTGCACTAATAAGGGTTCCTTGGGGAACTCCTTTAGGGCCAGTTTGAGACATCTTCTCAAATCTTCTCCCATCTCCCATTTCTCCAAACTTTCCTTCACTCCCTGGAGACTTGCCACATTCAGTGGCTGGGGCCTGCAACATAATCTCGACAGATAAACATCCCCCGAGAGCTCAGAGGCATTGTACTTGAGATCTCCGCCAGCGTCATCTATGCAGATGAGACATTTCTGATTCCCACAGGAGAATTTCAACTCGACCCCATCGCTCTTGACCAGCAAAGTGGCATTCTCCTTCACGCATGTAGGCTCCTGCTTGAAATTCCTCAGCGCCACGTCCAAGCAGGCGACCAGATTCCCTGCGTCTGGCTCATAACCCTGCAACTGTTTCTGCACAGATCTCAGGGACTCCATGCTCAGTGGGTGAGTTTCTCCTTGGATCTGATAGCAGAGATATTTAAACAAGAGTTTTTGTCCTAGAAACTTTCCTGCATTAAACAATTCCATCTCTTTATGAAAAGGAGCCTACGTCCCTTTAAGAATGCCCTCAAATTATTACCAGTCAGTCGCCTGTTGAGGGTATCTTTGATGGATCTCCGGCCTGATTCAGGAGGACTGCTGATGGCCAGCTCAGCTGAAGCAAGTATGAACTGCCGGAGGATGTGGCATAGGAACAGGACTCTTGTTTTGCATGTTACTGTGGTGATCTAGCTTTTCGTGCAGGTGTTAACAATAGAAAACAAATGGAGTGGAACTTAAATTTCAGTGTGTGGGAACTTCCTCCAAAACAAACAAGACCAGAATGTGACGGAAGTATGTCCTGTTTGAGTCTGCATACAGTTCCTTCGCTGCTGTTTACAAAGTACATGAACCGTGAGGAGGGTCAGTCAGAATCCTGTTCGCTTGCCCTGTTGTCAGACCAGGAGGATGTGAATAATAAGCTACAGTTTGTATGACAAAAATACCAGTTGTTCCTCGGATGAAATTTGAACCGGTCCCTTGAAATTGGGTGAAACGAGAGACAAATTTCAGTAGTTAAGAGCTCAAGCTGATGAGGCCCTGCTGGGGTCACTCCACCACCAATGGGTGGTCACTTCATTTGTGGGTGCAGCACCCACCCTCTGCAATGCTCTCTCTCAGATAATTCATGAGACGAAGACAGTAGAGATTCCAAACATCTCTTAAAAACTTACATGTTTATGCAGGTTTTGCTAGATTCTGGCTCCTAATTGTTTTTAAATTTTCTGTTCTGTACACTTCTCATTTTTATTTGATGTATAGTTTACTTTTAGGAAATGTTATTGAAATATGGTTGTATTGTTATTGCTTTTGTTTATTTGGAAATGTTTGGAAACCAGCTCATTTAAAAAAAAAAAACCTGAGCTGTGGTACAGAAATAGTATGAATGATTTTCAATAAAAACATGGGTAAAATCTGCAAAAGTTTAAAAGCAAGTGTACACAATTAAAGAAGTGTCTACCGGTATGTGGGCTTACTGAAATAAATGTTTTCATGCAATAATACTAAAGAAGAGCTCAAGCTCCCACTAGGGTTGAAAAACCCTCAGCTGCAGGAGCCAAATGATGCAGGCCCCTCAAAATGGCCGTCAGGATACAGGCCTCACTGATCCCTAGCATGCGCTTCTGACTATAATCTATACTTAGACATGGATAATTTCTCTTGCTTGTGTGGATGGAGAGCATAGCAGGATCTGCTCACTTTTGCTCACTCTGCTCACTTTTGCTACTGGTCCTATCTATCCCCAGCACAAGTTATTTCAAATGTTCCCCATAAGGCATGGGTAAGGAACTCCTCTGTCAATCATGTGATTTCATAGTGATATTATGTGATTGTCCCAACCATCCGTCAAAGTTCACCCATGGGCTCCCCACCTGTGCCTCGCATCAATGTGCATCATGTTGGGAAATGTTAAATCTGAAGCCAGTCATTTCTAACATAGAGGAATTGTTTTGATTTTTATCTCACTTAAAAGCACATAACTACTTTCAGAAGAGCCCTGCTGTTTCAAACCGCAGCTCCTCACTTCCTGGATCAACGGAGCCATTGTTTATTTCATATATTAAAGACTCAAAGAAAGCAACAGCAGTTTAAGAGTTAGAATATAAGAGCAGATTTGTGCAGACTTGAGCACCTTGTCCTTAACAGTAGATGATTCAGTTCCTTCATCCTAAACCCCCATGCTGTTTTTTAAACTTCACCACCCACCTCTGATTTTCAAGGACTTGGCACCTCCCGCTGACCTGTCAAGTTTGCACCAAACGGCAACCTCACCTCATTTCCCCATACAGAGAAAGGAGCAGATTTTCTCCCCAGAGAAGAAAGCATTGAAGGTAAAGAGAACATTATTTGAGACAGCATCATGGAAGGTTACTAATCCTGCTTCATAGTTCACAAGCACACGGATTGTCCTTGGCTGAATCCCTTTTTGGTTGAACATAAGGGGTTGTGTGCTGGCCGAGGGTGATGGTCCCAGAGATATTCCAGGATAAGTGGAAGCATAATATGCACCATTAGATATCTTCCCAATAGCCCAGATCCCATTTCCATCATTCAAAGTGTTAATATTGCGCTGCCCTAATATTGCGCTCTCCTTGACAACCCCCACAGCCCAGAAGTTCTCTTTCCCCACATTCATTACCCAGGAATGAGTCCCTAAGGTGATTCTCTCAACTCCCATAACATAAGAATAACAATTATGTGATAAATTCGAGACAGTGCGTGTTGGGTGCTTATACGTGGGTGTTGCTTCGGCATATGTTACTTGGGTTGTTGCTCTGCTATACAATTCTAGGACTAGCTTAGGAATTGCCATGTCTTCACCTACAAAAGAAAGGAAACGATTAGGGAGGCAGCGCCCAAAACCTCCATCCACGTTTTGTGCAGCTCTGAGTGAGGAGGAGGTTTGAAAAGCCAGTGCACTAATGGGGTGGGGGTGGGAAATTACTCCCCCCCCCCTATGTAGGTCAGTTCAGAAACTCAGGGAGCGCCCCTTGAGGGCAAGGATGCTAGCTCAGAGGTAGGCTTGCTTGCAAATGTTCCCTGGTTCAAATCCTGTAGGGCGAGTTCCCTGTGTAAAGCCCTGGAGAGCTGTTGCCAGTCATTGTTGGCAATATAGGCCAATGGCTTGGCTCTGTATAAAAGCTGCTTCCTATGCTCCTGTGCTGAGCCCTTCTCCCAATCACATCCATAAAAACCAAAACAAAGAACCCTCCCCAACCTGGAAGTGTACTTTCTTTTCTGGGGGTCCAGACAGCTGAAGTAACACTGCCCCATCTGGAACCGCATGTTTTACTTGAGTTCCAGGGAGCACTTCGCTTAAGGAACAAAACTGCTATGGGGAAGAAGTTAAGACTCACACTTGGCTCCAAGGTAATGCTTTAGATTTAGAGTGCTTGGAAGTGTGTTCATGCCAAAATCTAAAATTTAGCCATCATATATGACCGTTTGACCTCTTCCGTGTTGGTGTAATGTGCTTGGGGCTCGTGCGATGAGGAGCACATCCCCACAACTGGATGCCCTGAGATAAGGGTGCCGGGTGCACTGGGTTGCCATAGCGACACCAGCAAGGTCGAGTCTGCGACTTGCGGAGTCATTTACCCTCCCATTGGTCCAGGAAATATGCCTACATGTAAAACAATTACATGTAGAACATGTAGAGAATGGAATAGCAGCCTCTAGGGCATTGCTTTCATCCTGTCTGTCTTGTCTGTGCCCTGTCCCGTTTGCTGTCAGGGTCTGACTGTGAGACTCAGGGGAAGAGGCCGTGGGTTTTGCACAGAAGCATTAGCTAGCATGGTGATCAGTGTCAATGGATCTGCCCGTACGTATCTTTACTTTTAAGACCAGAAGGACTGGTCTTGTGTCTGGAGACAATAAACACTTGGTTACTTTAACTGTGTGCGAGTTTTCCCCCTAACAAACTCTGGAAGATGCTGATCGGTTGGGAGAAGGAAATATCTGCGGGCAGGTAGGGTCTCAGCCTGCGTACCAGATGGAGCTGGTAGACAGCTGCCCTGGACACAGAATTGACCTGCACCTCCATGGACAACTGTGAGTCCAAAATGACTCCCAGGCTGCGCACCTGGTCCTTCAGGGGCACAATTACCCCATTCAGAACTAGGGAGTCATCCACACCAGCCCACCCCGTCCCCCAAGAACAGTATTTTTGTCTTGTCAGGATTCAACCTCAATCTGTTAGCCGCCATCCATCCTCCAACCGCCTCCAGGCACTCACACAGGACCTTTACTGCCCTCACTGGTTCTGATTTAAAAGAGAGGTAGAGCTGGGTATCATCCGCATATTGATGAACACCCAGCCCAAACCCCCTGGTGATAGCTCCCAGCGGCTTCATGTAGGTGTTAAAAAGCATGAAGGAGAAGACAGAACCTTGAGGCACCCCACAAGTGAGAGTCCAGGGGTCTGAACACTCATCCCCCACCACCACTTTCTGAACACAGCTGAGGAGGAAGGAGCGGAACCACTGTATAACAGTGCCCACAGCACCCAGCTCCTCTAGACGGTCCAGAAGGATGTTATGGTCGATAATATCAAAGGCCGCTGAAAGATCCAGTGGAACTAGGAAACAGCATAGTTAGAAAACAAAACCAGAGTTTTGAAGTAGAGTAGATTTTTATGGATGTGACAGGCTGTAAAAGGCAGCAAGACGGAAAGAGGATGGGAGAAACAAGACTCTCTTGGGGTGTCCGTGTTGTGAACCCCTCCACCATAGGCTCAGATTCTATATATGTGTGAATAAACCATATATCCTAAAGACACCACAGTCTCTGCTGTCTCTTATTTCCTAAAAGGAAATACGAACCCTGGTGATGCAGTTTGGGGCCCCCAGCAATCTTGTGCTGCTGGGAGATTGAAGTGGGGTACAGTGCAAAACCCTCCCATATCTCATCTGCAAAAATAGTTTAAAGATCTGCCAAACCTGGAAATGTACCTTTCTTTCCTTGAAGTCCAGGGAGCACAACGTCTAAGGGAAAAAAGTGAAATGAGGAAAAAGTCAATACTCATACTTGGCTCCAAGGGCAACGCTTTAGATTTAGAATGTCTGCAAGTGTGTTCATGCCAAAATCTAAAATGTAGCCATGGTACTCCATCTTTCTCCCTCTTCCAGCATTAGCATTAAGTGTTATGAAAACATGTTGGGGGGGGGCACTCAGAGAAGAGTTGCCTCCCCCAGCTCTGAGAGAGTTAGAAGACAAAACCAGTATTTTGGAGTAGAGTTTAGGGATGTGACAGGCTGTAAAAGGCAGCAAGCCGGAAATAGAATCAGAGCACGATGGTTGATTCCTGTTTTGTATGCAAGGCTGTGGCTGTGGGAGAAACAAGACTGTCTTGGGGTGTCCGTGATGTGAACCATAGAATCATAGAGTTGGAAGAGACCACAAGGGCCATCCAGTCCAACCCCCTGCCAATCCATCGTAGATTCAGATTGTGTATATGTGTAAATAAACCATATACAGTGGACGCTTGGGTTGCTAACGTGATCCGTGCGGGAGGCACGTTTGCAACCTGTAGCGTTCGCAACCCGCCATGCCGCTTGTTTGCACACGCAGGTCGCGATTTAGCGCTCCCGTGCATGCTGTGAAACCCGGAAGTAACCCATTCCGGTACTTCCGGGTTCGGCGCGAGCACAACCTGAAAAAACGTAACCCGCAGCATTTGCAATCTGAGGTATGACTGTATCCTAAAGACACAACAGTCTCCGCTGTGCCTCACTTGCCAATAGGAAACTCGAACCCTGGGGAAACAGCCTGGGACCCCTGGAATATTCACTGTTTGGAAATGAGCATGGCATGCAACTATATCTATCTATATCTATCTATCTATCTTTATCTATCTATCATCTCTACAGTGGTACCTCTAATTGCGAACACCTTTGGAAACGTATCCTTCAGGTTACGCACGTGGCAAACCTGAGAGTAACGGAAAGGTTTCCGCCGCGCACGCATGGCAGAAGCGGGCTACTGCCGCGTGCATATGCACAAAAGTTGCGCCTCTGGATGCGAATGTTTCGGGGTAAGAACAGACCCCCGGAATGAATTAAATTTGTATCCAGAGGTACCACTGTATCTGTCTACCCCACATCTAAAACATCATACAATGGTCTTTGTTACCTTTGAATTTCTCGGTTTCCTTCTCCAAAAAAGGATGCATTCTAGAGAATTTATCTACTTGCTCTTTTAATCCAGGAGGAAAAGCATCCATGGTTTTATTTTCATTTTTATTACACCTAGGAAGAAGAAAGTGAGGTTTATTGTGATCCATCTGGTCATTCTCAAGTCATTCTTAATTCGGCCGTCAGAATGAAGTAGAAAAGTGGGAACAGCAGGAAGATACTGAGGGCTTGGCCACGCTTCCGTTTGCCCTGTGATTTCTAGGTGATAGCTTTTTCGTTCATTCCCCCTGATTCCCCCAGGAAAGCCCCCGCTGTTTACTGCTGAATCGGAACCAAGGTCAGTCGGGTTTTCTGTGGGTTGACAGCGGATAGAAGCAAACATTTATTGGGTTTTCTGCTGATTTATGTTTCTTCCAATTCAGTGATAAGCAGCAGGTTTTCCCAGGAAAAGCGGCTGGACAAACGAAAAGTCTCTCGGACGTGTGCCTACAAATCACAGGAAAAGCGGAAGTGTGGATGAAGCCTTGTGATAGCAACTAATGGTATTGTTTGCCCTCTGCCCATTACAAATACCTATTACAAACTGGGAAATGAAGTATAAAGTGTAAATTTACATAAACATTTTTTTAAAAAAATTCTACATATAAATGATCAATCCGTAATCTATTTTTCCTCTCTTTTATTTTATTTTTAAGAAATAAACTGTACTGTGAAGATGCAGAAATACTTTCAAACAATCTGTCTGAAATTTTGTCGCACACGTTGCATACGTTACCGTGTTTAAAATTACAGCTGGGTCAGAAGTGTCTGATTAACTAAGTTGTGATTTGTTGCTGCTTCTGCCTGATCAGAAAAGGGTATAATTTGGCCCAACTTGTTTGAGGATCCAGCTGAATCTGGAGCACAACCTTACTGAATATTTTCTCCAACAAATTGTGTTTGCACATAATGCACACAAGTAACTAATAAGAGCATCTGTTTACCCTGGTCTTTGTCATCTAGGAGATGTACTTTAGGACCCACCCTGTTTTCTTGGATTGTAATTTGTTTTAACTATTTTTAATATTGTATTTTAATGCATCAGCTGCTCTGGAACCTGACAGTGGAGGGCAAGTAAGAAATTTAATAATCCACCACCACCACCAACTCTGATATGATATGAAGTATAAAACAGAGGAAGAAAGATCATCACTTCTTCCTAAAATCTCTTTACCCTGGCCTTTGTCATCTAGGAAATTTATTTCAGGACTCATCCTGTAGAGGGCAAGTAAGACATCTAATAATCCAACAACAACAACAATTATGATAGGAAGTATACAATAGATGAAGAAATATCAGCACTCCTTCCTATAATATGCATTTTATATGCATTCTCCCTCCAAAATCCTATCCATTTTTGTATCGTGTTCTATGCATCCCCCAATGCGCTTTTTGTACATTTCCTCGCACGACATACATCATTTGGGATGCCTTTTTAAAAAAAACCAAAAAATGCATTTAAAAAATTGTAAAAGTGAGCAGTCAGATTGGTAACTGTTTTCTGATCTGCTGATTGGTCTGTAAACTGTGAACTAGATTGGTTCACATAAAAGTAGAGACCGAATAAAATTATCCCTTACCTCCAATGAAGGAAATTCATATTATTCATATTCATATTCATAACAAAGCCACATACCTTTCCAGGATGCTTCTCATATTCTAGATGGAAGAGACAGAATGAGAGAAATTCAGTCCCTTGCACCATTTCTCTCCAGCCGTTTATTACTTTCCCCTTTGCTTTATACCGGTATATCAACCAAATACTGAAGTGCCCACGCCTATTGTAAATACTTCTATAGACCAAAGAACAGCCCTTCCCCAGAGGACAACATGTACTGTTTCATTGTGCCATTGCTCACCTGCAAGAATTCAGTCGTTGGCTGCTTCTGTTTCTCCTCCTGCTGCTTGATTAAAAAACTACAAAAGCCCAGACATTTGCTTCTAAATTTGAAAAAAAAAAAACCCAGAATGGGCATGTAGGCCCCGCTCTCTGCCCCAGAATCTCCCGCAGTTATGTTTCATCCCGGAATGGGATCTTCTGCCAACTGAAAGTGATTCCAGGCTCTGCTCTGCTACTTCCTCTCACCACTGGTGCTACCAACCTGAGAGCAGGTGTCAATCTTCTACTGCTGACGATTTAACAGTGAGGACATGCTTCAATAGGGTAGAGGGAGAACTCAACTGGCCAGTGTTGCTGGTGCCATTGCCAATGCTAGCACAAAAACTCCCTGAATCCATTGTAATTTGGCAGGCTTCAGCCATACTGGAGGAGCAACTTTGCCTGCAAATTCTATGCACTTCCATCAAAAGGAAGGATGAGGAGTAATAGGTGTTTTAAAATTTCCAAGTATCGAAGCAGGGGAATGAAGCAGATCTGGACCCAGAATCAGAACAGGGAAGCCTTCAGATTGGTCAACCTTAATCATTGACCAGTTTGATGAAGCTCCAAATCACAGTTTGGAACAAAATGTGTGACCAGTGTACATCCCTACTACGAATACCTCTATAAACCAATAGACAAAGCAGTTGGGGGTACAACCCTTCCCTGCAGGACAACATGGACTGTTCTGTTGTGCCAACTCTTACCTGCAAGAATTCAGTCGCTGGCTGTTTCTGTTTCTCCTCCAGCTCCTTAATAAGGTCATCGATAGAGGACATTTCCTCAGAGAGTTTTGCAATATGTTGGTCCTCACAGGATTTAATCTCATCATCCAGTTCCTTTAATTGAGCCAACAGGAGGCGCTCTTGTTCTTCCAGAAACTGGTGCAATTGCTTGAAATCAGCCATGATTTTCTGCCTCTCCATGTCTGTCTGCTTCTGCAAGGAGAGAGTCAAGGCCAGACAAAGACATTTAGATGTCCCCTTAATTCCATGTGCACAAGCTGACTGGCAGGGCAGTTGATGTTTACTTCAACACTCACAATGGTACAGAAGTTCAGTCACAGCTGAGGGAAGCAGGCAGGCTAGCTTAGCAGGACATGGCCACTTTGCTTGGCTCCATCCTCAGTATCTTCCTGCTGCTCACCTAACTATCTATTAAGCTGCTGCTGCTCTCTATTCCCTAAATACAAACCAGACAACACGGTACAGTAGAATAATATATCAAAATGGCGCAAACAGTGAACAATATCCAATCATATATATATATATATATATATATATATATATATATATATATATATATATATATATATATATATATTATATATATATATATGCAACCGGAGGAAATCTACTCCATACAACGTACAAATGTCTCAAAAGTTGCAAAGAGATTCAAAAGTGCAATGTCCGATGTGCAACAAGTCCAATGTCATAAACTGCTAAAGTCTCTCAGGAGTCCACGTCTGCTTCTCCCGACGGGCGGCTAGCTTGTATCATCCCTGTTTCACTACTATCGTTTCTTCAGGGACAGACATCGTCAAATTGTTCATACATAAACACTTAACTAGGCTGAAATGCTCACAACCTCAACAGTTCCTGGTTGGCAAAGCTCCAACCAGGAACTTTGCCAACCAGGAACCGTTGAGGTTGTGAGCGTCCCTGAAGAAACGATAGTAGTAGCACTTTATGACATTGGACTTGTTGCACATCGGACATTGCACTTTTGAATCTCTTTGCACCTTTTGAGACATTTGTACGTTGTATGGAGTAGATTTCCTCTGGTTGCATATATATATATATGATTGGATAGTCTTCACGGTTTGCTCTCTATTCCCTGGCATCTTCAGCCTGCCTTGGTCACCTCACCCTGCCTCCTAGTAGGGCCTGGAGGAAGAGACGAGAAGGAGGAGGACTATCTTTGTGGGGTTCATTCATTCTTAAAGGATTAATCCTGCCATGGCTGGCATTTTTGACTCAAGGACTACATTCGCCCTTAGACAACCCAACCAATTTTAGCCTATCCTGCTGGATGTTGTCTAACCTTGCAGGCAGATAGTCTTCAAGGTCTGAAGCAGAGACCTTTCCCAACTCTACCACCCAATACCCATTTAATTGATAATGCCAATGATCAAACCTGGGACACAATGCAAGGGAAGCATCGGCTCCACCACAGAACGAAGGCCTCACTCTCTCAAGTATAACCATCCTGGAGAGGCAAGAAGCTATACAGTTTTGCACCTACCAGCAGATTCTGGCTTTCGGTCTCCCACTTCAGTTTAGAAGACAGAATTTCTCCTCTCTGTTTGTTCAGGAACTCCAAATGACGCAGGATTTTACCCTGGGGTGGGTGAAAAGGCATTTGGGTTAATTTTGGCAGCAGAGATATAAACTGTAGCAGCCGTGTCTGTTCAAGAAACCAAGAACACGAAGGTTAAAAAGAGTCAATGAACAGCTTCTAGGAAACTTCCATTCTCAATGTAGAATTAGATCAGCCTTCACATATGCATATTTATATTGTTAATAATTCATTTTCTGATTAAATATGGGGGAAACAAGGGGACTCAAAATTATAGGGACACAGCGTAAGAGATCAATATTTTCTCATCTACCAGGTTTGCTCAAAACAGAGTATCTGTATGGGATCCGGCTCCTGAGCCAAGTCCGTCACCCTCTCACATTTTCTGCACCAAATCATGTTCTTTTCCAAAATTAAATTGGGGTACGAACCAAACTTGTGGCTGGTGCACAGCCCTATTCAGAGCTCACTCTCCCCTCAACTCTTTTTTAGAAAAAAAAAGCTTGCTGTATTCACCATGAAGTTATTACAGGAAGTGCCACACTTTTAACTTTTCGGTTGGAAAGGTGCTAGTTCTGCTGACTACCCCCAGAAGAAACGGCACTGGCCGTAATAACATCCTTTACCACTCATAACTTCACAACACTTGCTCCTCCTTTCCCCCCTTGCAGTATTTTGCAGGTAGAACTTCCTGGGCCTCTGCAAATAGGAAGCTTTGATGTGGTTCTGCAGCATAATTGTGAGCCACATGGCTACATTGCTAATACCCGAAACCTATGCTCTGGGTTTTTTGGACATATCTAGGAAGAGGGGAAGCTGCCTTACACTGAGTTATACATACCTCTGGTCCAAGTAGCTCAGTACTGGCTGTACTGACTGGATTTCGGTTCCAGTATATTCCAGCCCTACCAAGAAATGCTAAGGATTTCTGCATGCAAGATTGGGCTACTGTGACACTTACTTACTTATTTACTTACTTACTTACTTACTTACTTACTTACTTACTTAATTTATATACTGCCCTATACCTGAAGATCTCAGGGTGGTTCACAGAACAAAATCCGAATATAAAACCACAAAATATATAATCAAAATAAAAAAAATTCCATACCCCCCCACAAAAGAACCACATTTTAAAAGGGCATAGGATGTCAATCAAATCAATCAAAGACCTAGTTAAAAAAAATGTTTTTGCCTGGGGCCTAAAAGTGCATAATGAAGGCGCCAGGCGACTTCCCTGGGGAGAGCATTCCACAGACAGGGAGCCACTGCAGAAAAGGCCCTGTTCTCGTGTTACCACCCTCCAGACCTCTTGAGGAGGCGGCACACGAAGGAGGGCCTCAGAAGGTGACCCCAGGGTCCGGGTAGGTTCATATGGAAAGAGGCGGTCCTTGAGGTATTGAGTCATTTAAGGCTTTATAAGTCAAAACCAGCACTTTGAATTGGGCCTGGAAACCAATTGGTAGCCAGTGCAGTTGGACCAGGATTGGTGTAATATGTTCAGACCGTCTTGCTCCAGTGAGCAATATGGCCGCTGAATTCTGCACCAGCTGAAGTTTCCGAACCGTCTTCAGAGGCAGACCTACGTATAACGCATTGCAGAAATCTAACCTTGAAGTGACCAGAGCATAGACAACAGTAGTTAAGCGATTCCTGTCCAGATAGGGGCATAGCTGGGCTACCAGCCGAAGCTGAAGGAAGGCACTTTGGGCCACTGAGGTCACCTGAGCCTCGAGCGACAGCAGAAGACCCGGGAGTGCCCCCAAGCTACAGACCAGCTCCTTTAGAGGAAGTGTAACCCCCATCAAAAGCAGGCGATCTCCCACCCGTCCGGTCTAGGGAACCACCCACTAACAGTGCCTCAGTGTTATCTGGGTTGACCCTTGCTTATATGCTATGGAGCTTGCACATTTGTTTAATGCTGAATACTGCCAGTAGACTGAACTTTGGATATCGGACTTTGCTACTTTTTCTACGGTTGCAGTCCTGAGGAACATGGAAGTTAGAATACGTTTCATTTATGGCTGACACTTGGAATAAATCTTTCTAGAACTTTACACTGACAGAACCAGCAGCCTTTATTTGAAGAATTGATTTTAATAGAAATATAGGAAGCTGCCTTACACCAGCAAATGTTCTACCACTGAGCTACAGCCCCTTCACTCAGGGGTTTGGGGCAATGTCCCCAGCCCTACATAAAATTGCTAAGGAATGAACCTGGGACCTTCTTCAGGCAAAGCAGAGGCTCTACTGCTGAGCTACGGTCCTCAGATCAGCCTGGTACTTCTCTGGGCTCCTGGTGCAGGAAAAGGTGGGAAATCGTTGGAATCAGCACTTTTCAAATTCCCTTGGAACTTTTTGTGAATGTTCCTACTACTGAATGCTCAGGACAAGATAGGAGCTGCAGGCCTCGCTGTCTGGCCTCCAGCTTCTCCCCAGGCTACAACATTCGCCAGCTCTGGTTCACACTCTCCTTGAGTCTTTTTTGCCTGTCTAGAAAGTGTCCCTGAATATTTTCCCCATCCCTAGGATAAGTGACTATCCCTTGGAAGTCTGGTCCCCAGTCCTACAGCTCCTTACCTGATACTCTTCAAAGGCCTCCTCCTTTGGGATCACTTTGTGCTCTCTGTGCTCCTTGGATTTGTCACACACCACACAGATGGGGGCTTGGTCATTTTCACAGAAGAGTTTCAGGGGCTCCTGGTGTCTCTCGCAAATGCTTACCACTGCATCCACCCCTTTGGGCATCTGAAGGCTGAATTTCTTGACTATTTCCACAATGCTTGCCAGTTGACGGATGGGCCTGAAATTCCTTTGCTGACATGGTTCCCTGCACTGAGGGCAAGAAGCATCTCCGTCTGATTTTCCCCAAACCTGGGTGATGCAGGTTTGACAGAAAATGTGGCCACAGTCTATGATCACTGGATCTGTGAAATACTCCAGGCAGACGGAGCAAGTCGTTTCATCGCAGAGGTTCTGGACTGGACCATTGTCTGCCATTTCGTCTGTTTGAAATGGGAATAAAAGGCTGTGTTTCGTTTCTCCAGTTTCAAGCCATAGGGCGGGCCTTTCCCTCCCTCTGGGTGACTCATAGTCTTTGCAAAGCAGCACAGCAGCATAAGCCGGAAGAAACACCTACAGCAGGTATGTCCAAAGTCCATTTCGGGGGCCTAATCCTGCACTGTTGGCATTTGATGGCACTCCTCACCCACAACAATACTACAACCAGACTTAACACAGACACTGGCACCAGAGCCTGAAATAAACCCAGATGCCAACTTTGCTGCCACATACACCCGGACAACACCATTACTGGCCCCAACAACATCAAACATACCATCTCAGGACTATTTAATTGCTCATCGTCTAACATTGTGTATGCCATCAAATGCCAACAGTGCCCTTCAGCTCTCTATATTGGACAAACAGGCCAAACCCTACGCCAAAGGATAAATGGACATAAATCTGACATCAGGAATCACAAGACAGAGAAACCAGTAGGAGAGCACTTCAATCTCCCAGGACACTCTGTACAAGATCTCAAAGTAGCTGTCTTATTGCAAAGGAATTTCAGAAATAGACTGGAAAGAGAAGTTGCTGAATTGCAACTCATTACCAAGCTTAAAACCATGGAGAGACCTGGTCTGAACAAAGACATTGGATTCTTATCTCATTATACATGACAAAGCTTTTTTAACCTTCTCACCCCTTGCTTTTTCCTGTAAGACTAATTGCCGTCGTTAACAGTCGTCAACAGGTTTACCACAGCTATCAGCCTTTCACCCATTCCCACCACCCCTCTGAGTAATACCCCTCCCACCCTCTCACTATATATAAGGGTCTGGTGACTTCTGTTTCAGTGTATCTGAAGAAGTGTGCATGCACACGAAAGCTCATACCAAGAACAAACTTAGTTGGTCTCTAAGGTGCTACTGGAAGGAATTTTTTTATTTTGTTTTGACTATGACAGACCAACACGGCTATCTACCTGTAACATTTAACAGCAGATATTGTTAAAATAATTAGACGCCACTGGCAAATCTTAAAGGATATCCCGGGATGTAATGAGGTGCCTTTAATTGCAAAACGGTGCACAAAATCATTCAAAGATGCGTTGGCCCATACTGATCTTAAATCCTCTTCCTCTCAACAAAGTTTCCTAGGATCCCCACGGGGATTCCATAAATGCGGACACTGTAGTTCATGTAAATATGCACTACAAGTAAAAGAATTTATTAATACTGATGGTTATAAGTTTGTGATTCGATCCTTTGCCACATGTGCTACATCACGGGTGGTGTATGTGATTAGATGTCCGTGCGGTCTCTTGTATGTGGGGTACACACTCAGATCTATCAGTCAGAATTTCTGAACATAGGTCAAGGATTAGAAATTGCATGACTGATGCTCCTCTTGTAGCACATTTCTTGGAAGCGTCACACTCAGACCAAGATCTGACCTTCTTTGTCATTTGGACCTATTCAGGTCCCACTGAATTAGCGAAGAACAGACTCATGCAAAGAGAGGCAGAGTTTATTTTTCTACTGAATACGGTACACCCAGCCGGACTTAACACCGATGTAGACTACAACTGTTTTCTATGAACTGTCTTTAAGAAACCTAATGCTGTTGTTGAGCTGAGAGTCGAACTGGCTAAGTTTTTCAGGTTTGATATGGATTTAATTTTTGGTCTTCTCTCTCTATATATATGTATATCAGAATGTCCCCTTTAAGTCTTTACAGGAAAGCCTAATTGTCTACAACTGTGACTAATATTAGAGACACCCTTATATAGCTTCATTGAGCTTGGTATTGCTGTTCAAACTCATTATTTTCGGGATTCGTGCTGTAAGCTTCTGATGATCTATATCTGTATCTGGGCATTGAATGGTATGTATATGTATATAAAGTTCTCGTTTATTGGTTGCTTAATTTGTATACAAAGTTAGAATATTGATTTATGTTGTCTTATACACACGCAGTTTACTCTTCACTGATGAAGCCTACTAGGCGAAACAAGGATTTAATCTGGATAACCTTGTCTTCTGTTGAGAGTGGTGAATCTACTCCCTACCGCCAAACTATTTAGTGCTTCGTGCACTCGTCAAGACATCGTCTAGACAATGACATCTTCACATATTTTATTTGACACGACTTACAGCTGAGAGTGGAGAACACCACTCCTTTTCTCTAGACGATTTAGTACGTTGTGTACTCATTAAGACAATGACCCCTACATTTTTTTGGATCGGCATATCTACAGCAACCATCTTCAAATTCAGTACGATCTGCCTTTTGGGACTTTAACTGTATAGTATGTTGTACAAAGGACTTGATTTACTACTGCGTTGACTTCAATATTGTTTTGTATGTTTGAAGGTCAGTTTTACTTTTACTTTTGGTATGAATGTATATGCAAGTTGAGATAAACAATGTAAAGTAGATAGCAGCTTCAGCCTGTTACGTTTGTGGTGTATGATACACAAATAAAGACACTCACAGGACTGAAACAGACCTCATAATGTTTATTAAAAACCATTTGGTCGGAGAATTGAAACAATATAATGCAACAACGAAGGATGTACATTAATAAAACTTAGACAGTTTTATTTTATAGTATTAAGTTTACACAGAATGTAAATATAACAAATGCGTAATGATAAAAGGAAACATAGAGAAACCAGGAGGAGGAGGAAGGGGAGTACAAGCTGGATAGAGTAAAAGCATAAAGGTTAAAAGAAATAAGATATGTATTATGATTGTGAAACTTGTAAAACTTGTAAAACCAAAAAAGATCATTTTAAAAAAAGAAAAAGGAAAAAAAAGAAATAGAACAACTACTTGAAACACATAAAACCATCCAACTCTGGGGATAATAGGGGAGCATTTAATGCCCCATATAAAGTCTCTATTTGTGCATCATGTATCTGCGGACTATTCCTCTTTAACTGTGCTTCTATTTTGTGTGTTTCTGTTCCGAATAAAATATGGCTATGGGGTTGCGATCCGGAACACGCTGCCAATCTGGATCGGGGCCTCGTGCCAGTTCCTCGTTGAAAAGCCTCCCCTCTTCAGCTACTACTTCCTCCTGAAGCTGTGGCTTTATGGCAGTTTTCATGTGTTTGGCTTCCCACAACAGAGCACTATTTGGAGGAGAAAGCCTGCAGGGCCCATTCAGACTTGACAGCAATGACACTGCGTGTCAGAGTCAGACCGTTAGCTAAAAAAGCCAATGCAATTCTGGGCTGCATCAATAGGATTATAGCACCTAGATCAAGGGAAGTAATAGTACCACTGTATTCCGCTCTGGTCAGACCTCACCTGGAATACTGTGTCCAGTTCTGGGCACCACAGTTCAAGAAGGATACTGACAAGCTGGAACGTGTCCAGAGCAGGGCAACCAAAATGGTCAAAGGCCTGGAAACGATGCCTTATGAGGAACGGCTTAGGGAGCTGGGTATGTTTAGCCTGGAGAAGAGAAGGTTAAGGGGTGATATGATAGCCATGTTCAAATATATAAAAGGATGTCATATAGAGGAGGGAGAAAAGTTGTTTTCTGCTGCTCCAGAGAAGAGGACACTTAGCAATGGATTCAAACTACAAGAAAGAAGATTCCACCTAAACATTAGGAAGAACTTCCTGACAGTAAGAGCTGTTCGACAGTGGAATTTGCTGCCAAGGAGTGTGGTGGAGTCTCCTTCTTTGGAGGTCTTTAAGCAGAGGCTTGACAGCCACCTGTCGGGAATGCTTTGATGGTGTTTCCTGCTTGGCAGGGGGTTGGACTGGATGGCCCTTGGGGTCTCTTCCAACTCTATGATTCTATTCTATGATTCTATGATTCTAATTCCCTCTAAAGAAGCTGGCGGCAGGGGGGTGGGATTTAATATGCTGAGCCCTTTCCACAACACACATACTTCCCCCCCCCAAAAAAAAGTTATTTTCCCAGATGTTTGAGGGAGGAAAGTATGGGTGGGTAGAGGATTCAGTTCCTTCATACTGACCCCCCCCCCCATGCTGTTTTTTTAAACTTCCCCACCCATCCCTGGTTTTAAAGGACTTGGCACCTCCTGCTGGCCTGTCAAGTTTGCACCAAATGGCAACCTTGTCTCATTTCCCCATACAGAGAAAGGAGCAGATTTCTTCCTCAGAGAAAAAATCATTGAAGGTAAAGAGAACATTATCTGAGTCATCATCACGGAAGGTTACTAATCCTGCTTCATAGTTCACAAGCACACGGATTCTCCTTGGCCAAATCCCATTTTGGCTGAACGTAAGGGGTTGCGTCCTGACCGAGGGTGATGATCCCAGAGATATTCCAGGATGAGTGGAAGCATAATATGCAGCATTAGAAATCTTCCCAATAGCCCAGATCCCATTTCCATCATTCAAAGTGTTAATATTGCACTCCCTTAAATACTCCTTGGCAACCCCCACAGCCCAGAACTTCTCACCCCCCACGTCCACTACCCAGGAATGAGTCCCTGAGGTGATTCTCTCAACTCCCATAACATAGGCACAACAACTAATGTTCTTATTTGAGAATCCGGAGTAATACTGTTGTTGGTTCATATACTTTCCATGGGTTGATGCTTGGTGATACGCTGCTAGGACTAGGTTAGGAATGGCCATGTCTTTACCTACAAGAGAAAGGAAACCATTAGGGAGGCAGCACCCAAAACCTGCATCCAAGTTTTCTGCAGCTCTGATTGAGGAGGAGGTTTGAAAAGCCAGTGTACTAATGGGTGGGGGTGGGAAATTACTCCCCCATGCAGGTCAGGTCAGAAACTCAGGGAGCGCCCCTTGAGGGCAAGGATGCTAGCTCAGAGGTAGGCTTGCTTGCAGAAGGTCCCTGGTTCAGTTCCTGTAGGGTGAGTTCCCTGTGTTGCCACTCATTGTTGGCAATATGAAGCTAGATGGGCCGATGGCCTGGCTCTGTATAAAAGCTGCTTCCTATGCTCCTATGCTGAGCCCTTCTCCCAATCTCATCTGTAAAAACCAAAACAAAGAACCCTCCCTAACCTGGAAATGTATTTTCTTTTCTGGAGGTCCAGACAGCTGAAGTAACCCTGCCCTATCTGGAACCACATGTTTTACTTACTTACTTACTTACTTACTTACTTACTTACTTACTTATTGAATTCATATACCGCCCTATACCCGGGGGTGGGGGTCAGGTCAGTTAACAGAATAAAATCAAGATATAAAAACCACTTGAGGTCCTGGGAGCACAACGCTTAAGGAAGAAAACTGATATTAGGAAGAAGTTAAGACTCACACTTTAGATTTAGAATGTTTGGAAGTGTGTTCACGCCAAAATCTAAAATTTAGCCATCGTATATAATTGTTTGCTCTCTTCTGTGTTGGTGTAAGGTGAACAATGGGGTTCAGAGAAATCAATGCCAAATAATGAAGATTACTCAGAATTTTAAACAGAATAAGGAATAGGAGGAAAAGAACCCTCAAATGTCAAGCTTCAACTACTCTTGCTTGCTTATCAGTCCTCCAGCTCTGAGATAGTTAGGAGACAAAACCAGAGTTTTGAAGTAGAGTTTAGGCATGTGACAGGCTGTAAAAGGCAGCAAGCCAGAAAGAGAATCAGAGCATGAAGGGGGGAAAGTGAAATGAGAATCTTTCATTAGAATCTTATGTAGGATCCCCATGTGATTTAGAGTTCCCTTCTGCAGACAGCGCCATTAATGGGGTACACTAGAGGGGGCAGAGCTAGTGCACATATCTCTGCTCTCCCTTATGTGGTTCTAAGCGTGCAGGAGAAGTGCACACCCCAAGAGAGCCATAGTCTTCCCTCCACATTTGGCTTTGATGAGTCTGAACCAGCTTCAGAGCAAGCAACAGTCCACTTCAGAACTTCCTTTCAGCTACTCTTGCTTGCTTCCCTTTCCTTCCCATTTGCTACATTCACCAGATTGCAGTAGGACATAGTATTCATCCTACTGTCCTACTGCAGACAGGAGAAGGGAGCCAAGCGAAAGGAGGGCAGCTGCATCAATGGGTAGAAGCCAGGAGAGTTAGTCCCAGTAGGGGTCTCCATGTACAGTTAGTCTGGGCCATTAACCAAGAACAAAGGAAAGGGGTTGGGCCATCAAGAAAGACGGAGAGGGGGCTCTGTGCCGGACAGCTCTTGGGAGGGCCCCCTCCCCAGCTCTGAGATGGTTAGAAGACAAAACTAGAATTTTGGAGTAGAGTTTAGGGATGTGACAGGCTGTAAAAGGCAGCAAGACGGAAAGAGGATCAGAGCACGATGGTTGATTCCTGTTTTGAATGCAAGGCTGTGGCTATGGGAGAAACGAGACTCTCTTGCGGTGTCTGTGAACCCCTCCATCGTAGGCTCAGATTGTATATGTGTGTAAATAAACCATATATCCTAAAGACACCACAGTCTCTGTTGTCTCTCATTTCCCAAAAAGAAATACGAACCTTGGGGATACAGATTGGACTCCGAGAAAGCTTGTACAGCCACTTCTTTCTTTTCTTGAGGTCCAGGGAGCAGAACATCTAAGGGAAAAAAGTGATATGAGGAAGAAGTCAATACTCATACATGGCTCCAAGGGCAATGCTTTAGATTTCGAATGTTTGCGGTCTCTGCTGTGCCTCATTTGCCAACAGGAAACTCAAACCCTGGGGAAGCAGCCTTGGACCCCTGGAATATTCACCGTTTGGAAATTGGCATGGCATGCAACTATATCTTTCTATCTGTCTGTCTGTCTGTCTGTCTGTCTACCATCTATCTATCTATCTATCTATCCCACACCTAAAACATCATACAATGATCTTTGTTACCTTTGAATTTCTTGGTCTCCTTCTCCAAAAAAGGATGCATTTTGGAGAATTTATCTATTTGCTCTTTTAATCCAGGAGGAAAAGCTATAGCATCCACGGTTTTATTTTTATTTTCATTACACCTAGGAAGAAGAAAGTGGGGTTTATTGTGATCCATCTGGTCATTCTCAAGTTAATCTTATATCTATATATATATAAATGTTCCCATTGCGTGTTTGTCCGAAACACCCTTGCTGCGTAACCGCTGGACCAAATCACATCAAATTTGGACACAGCGTTCCATTACCATCTCAAAGTAATCTGGCATAATAAAAATTCAGAAAAACCACACCTGTCATACCTAAAATGAAGTTTAAAAGCAAAAAACTCTGTTGCAGGCATTATACATCACCAGCAGAAGCTCTGAAGACACCAGCAGCATCCAATAGAAAGGCAGATCGCGCGCTGTCACCAGCAAAAGCTCTGAAGGGTGGCGCCAAATAATGACGTCATCAACCGAGCAACTGAAACCACCAAGGTGGCCATTACCAGACAACCCACAGAGCCATTACCAGACAAAGGCAAACTGCCAAACCCAGAGCCACAGCCACAGGCTGCAACCCAAAAACACTCCCCCCCCCTCGCAAACGCTCCCACAACAATCAACTCAACTAGCCCAAACCCTCAGCTGCAAAAACCCACAGAGTCAGGCCAGGGCCAAGGAATTGAGATACAGGGCGGAGGCCTTGGCTCGCATTTACATACTAGCCCCAGCCAAGGCCGACAGACTAGGTCTCGCCTCTACTTTACAGACTAGGCATCGGCTCCACTTTATAGCCTACAGACTGGGCCTCGGCTCTACTTTACAGACAATCCCGAGTGGAGCCGGGTGGGGGGTGGGGGGAGGGGCCCGAATAGGTCATGGGCTGACCCAGGGTGGGGGGAGTCACAGGGATGACTCGGGGGAGGGGGGACGGGATACCTCATGGGTCACTACAGGATGGGAGGACTCACAGGGATGAGACAACAATGGGGGGAGGACAAAACCCATAGCCTGGGGGGGGACACATCCTCCCCCTTTAAGGACCCTGAGTCAGGCACAGCAAGGCGTGTCCGGGCCAGCTAGTTAATAATAATAATAATAATAATAATAATAATAATAATAGTAATTTATTATTTTTACCCCACCCATCTGGCCGGGTCCCCCCAGCCACTCTGGGCGGCTTCCAACAAACATTAAAATACATCAAAATGTCACAGATTTAAAAACTTTTTTTTTTAATACTTTTTATTGGGTTTTCCAAACATATAAACACAAACTTAACACAGATCACATATAATAAAACAAATACAACAATAAACACAAATATCTTAATTTTTCCCTTCTTCTTTCCTTATCATCTTAGTTTGACTTCCTCCTGTCACTCCTACTACGTTTCATTGTATTTCATCTTTAGCAATTTCCTCTCATCATTTAATATTATGTTTTTTTACTAATATTATTTTCTTATATTAACTTAAAACTTTATATTTCCTTACTCATATTTCTATCTTAACTTATCTTAATCATACATCATAAATTTACTTAATTAATCTTATTTCTATTCTGTAAACTACCACTTCTTCCAGCTTTTTTTCTAACTTTAAATCTTACAATGATTATTAATATATTCCTTAAACTTCTTCCATTCTTTTTCCACCGCCTCTTCCCTCTGGTTGTGAAGCAAGTGAGGTTTATTGTGATCCATCTGGTCATTCTCAAGTTAATCTTATATTAATAATAATAATAATAATAATTTATTATTTGTACCCCGCCCATCTGGCCGAGTCCCCCCAGCCACTCTGGGCGGCTTCCAACAAACATTAAAATTCATCAAAATGTCACAGATTTAAAACTTCCCTAAACAGGGCTGCCTTCAGGTATTTTCTAAATGTCATGTAGTTGTTCTTCTCTTTGACCTCTGATGGGTGGGCGTTCCACAGGGCGGGCACCACCACTGAGAAGGCCCTCTGCCTGGTTCCCTGTAGCTTTACTTCTTGCAGTGAGGGAACCGCCAGAAGGCCCTCAGCGCTAGATCTCAGTGTCTGGGCTGGACGATGGGGGTGGAGACGCTCTTTCAGGTATACTGGGCCAAGGCCGTTTAGGGCTTTAAAGGTCAGCACCAACACTTTAAATTGTGCTCGGAAACGTACTGGGAGCCAATGTAGATCTCTCAGGACCGGTGTTATGTGGTCCCGGCGGCCACTCCAAGTCACCAGTCTAGCTGCCGCATTCTGGATTAATTGCAGTTTCCGGGTCACCTTCAAAGGTAGCCCCACGTAAGGCACATTGCAGTAGTCCAAACGGGGGATAACTAGAGCATACACCACTCTGGCGAGACAGAATTCAGCCATCAGAATGAAGGAGAAAAGTGGGGAAAGAAGGAAGATACCTAGGGCTCGGCGACACTTCCACTTGCCCCGTGATTTCTAGGTGCAGGTTTGATAGGTTTCTCTTTCATTCCCCCTGCTTTCCCCAGGAAAGCCCCCTCTGTTTACCACTGAATCAGAACAAAGGTCAATCGGGTTTTCTGTTGGTTGACAGCGAAATAGAACCAAACATTCAGTGGGTTTTCTGCTGATTTATGTTTCTTCCAATTCAGTGATAAGCAGCAGGTTTTCCCAGGAAAAGCAACGGGACATAAGAAAAGCCTCTTGTACCTGTTCCTAGAAATCACAGGAAAAGCGGAAGTGCAGATGTAGCCCTGTGATAGCAACTAATGGTATTGTCTGCCCTGTGACCATTACAAAGACCTATGACAAACTGGGAAATGAAGTATAAAGTGTAAATTTACATAAACATTTTTTCATTTAAAAATTACATATAAATGATCAATCCGTAATCTATTCTACCTCTTTTTTTAAAATCAACTTTACTGTGAAGATGCAGAAACATTTTCAAACAATCTGTCTGAAATTTTGACACACACGTTGCATACGGTACCATGTTTAAAATTACAGCTAAGTCAGAAGTGCCTGGTTAACTTGTGACAAAGTTGTGATTTGTTGCTGCTTCTGCCTGATCAGAACATGGTATAAATTGGCCCAACTTGGTTAAGGATCCAGCTGAATCTGGTGCACCGCCTTATTGAATATTTTCTCCAACAAATCATGTTTGCACATAATGCACACAAGTAACTAACTAAGAGCATCTCTTTACCCTGGCCTTTGTCATCTAGATGTATTCTAGGACTCACCCTGTTTTCTTGGATTGTAATTTGTTTTAACTATTTTTAACTAGCTGACCCGGCCACGCCTTGCTGTGGCTGATTTGGTGAAATGGAAAAGTAAGATACAGTATGAAAGAGAAAGCGTATCCTTACTTACATTTTATCTCGTTGAAGTTCAGTCTACGTGTTCTCCATTTGCCCCTCCCATTTTTGTGTAAACCACGAAAATGGTGATTCCGTCCGACGTGGCTCTATACCCGCCGGCGGAGCCAACAGTTGCCCCTCCCGTTTTTGGCTAAACCGCGAAAATGCCAATTCCGCCCGGCGTGGCTCTATACCCGCCGGCGGAGCCAGCAGTAGCGTTTGTGGGCGGTCTGTCTGTTGACTGGATGGTGGTAGTGACGTTGGGAAAGGAGGAGGAGGGGGTCGGAAACGGGTGTGTTGTGCTGTACTGTTTAACGTCCACTGGAGGGCGCTATTTCCCCCCACAAAATCACATTTTTACCTGGGAAAGGTGTGGTATTTGTGCAATGTAAGTACTTATGATCACTCCCATATGGCTATGGAACGTTGTATCCAAATTTGAATGGAATCGATCAAGGGGTTACGGAGAAAGGCGATCGTCAACAAACATCCAACTTGAACGATTTTATATATATAGATATTGTAATTTAATTCATAAGCTGCCCTGGAACCTGACAGTGGAGGGCAAGTAAGAAATATAATAATCCAACAACAACAACATCTCTGATATGAAGTATACAATAGATGAAGAAATATCATCACTTCTTCCTAAAATATGCATTTTATATACATTATTCCCCCAAAATCCTATCCATGTTTTTATGCTGTTCTATGCATCCCTCAATAGCCTTTTTGTACATTTACCCGCGCAAGATATGCAGTTTTGGATGGATTTTTTAAACCAAAAAATGCATCACAAAATTTGTAAAAGTGTGCAGTCAGATTGGTAACTGTTTTTTTATCTGCTTATTGGTCTGTAAATGGTGAATTAGATTGGTTCACATAAAAGTATAGACCAAATAAAATTATCCCTTACCTCCAAGGAAGGAAATTAATATTCATACTCATAACAAAGTCACATACCTTTCCAGGATGCTTCTCATATTCTAGATGGAAGAGACAGAATGAGAGAAATTCAGTCCCTTGCACCAGTTCCCTCCAGCCGTTTATTACTTTTCCCTTTGCTTTATATATCAACCAAAACCAAAGTGCACACGTGGTGGTACAGCCCTTCCCCAGAGGACAACCTGGACTGTTTCATTGCGCCATTGCTCACCTGCAAGAATTCAGTCACTGGCTGCTTCTGTTTCTCTTCCAGCTGTCTGATTAGGATGTCAAGGGAGGCCATTTCCTCACAGAGTTTGGCAATATATTGATTCCGACAGTTTTTAACCCCATCGTCCAGTTTCTTCAAATGAGCCAGCAGGAGGCGCTCTTGTTCTTCCAGAAACTGGTGGAATTGCTTGAAATCAGCCATGATTTTCTGCCTCTCCAATTCCGTCCGCTTCTGCAAGGAGAGAGTCATGGCCAGACAAAGACATTTAGATGTCCCCTTAATTCCATGTGCGCAAGGTGACTGGCAGGGCAGCTGATGTTTACTTCAACACTCACAATGGTACAGAAGTTCAGTCACAGCTGAGGGAAGCAGGCAGGCTAGCTTAGCAGGACACGGCCACTTTGCTTGGCTGTCCTCAGTATTTTCCTGCTGCTCACCTAACTATCTATTAAGCTGCTGCTGCTCTCTATTCCCTGGCATCTTCAGCCTGCCTTGGCCACCTCACCCTGCCTAATAGTAGGGCCTGGAGGAAGAGACAAGAAAGAGGAAGGCTGGCTTTGTGGGGTTCACTTCATTCTTAAAGGATTAATGATGGCATGGCTGGCATTTTTGGACTCAAGGACTGCATTCGCCCTTAGACAACCCTACCAATTTTAGCCTATCCTGCTGAATGTTGTCTAACCTTGCAGGCAGCTGCTCTTCAAGGTCTGAAGCAGAGATCTGTCCCAACTCTACCACCCAATATCCATTAAACTGATAATGCCAATGTTTAAACCTGGGACGCTGTGCAAGCGAAGCATAGGCTCCACCACAGAAGTAAGGCCTCACTCTGTCACTATAACTATCCTGGAGAGGCAAGAAGGTTTGCACCTACCAGCAGATTCTGGCTTTCGGTCTCCCCGTTCAGTTTAGAAGACAACATTTCTTCTCTCTGCTCTTTCAGGAACTCCAAATGACGCAGGATTTTACCCTGGGGTGGGTGAAAAGTCATTTGGGTTAATTTTGGCAACAGAGATATACTCATAAACTGTAACAGCCGTGTTTGTTCAAGAAACCAAGAACATGGAGACTGAAAAGATTCTATGTGCAGCTTCTAGCAAACCTCCGTTCTCAATGTAGAATTAGATCAGTGTTCACATATGCATATTTATATAGCTAATAATTCATTTTCTGATTAAATATGGGGGGAAACAAGGGGACTCAAAGTTATGGGGACACAGCGTAAGAGATAAAAGGTTTGCTCATATACCAGGTTTGCACAAAACAGAGTATCTGTATGGGATTCAGATCCTGAGCCAAGTCAGTCACTCTCTCACATTTTCTGCTCCAAACCATGCTCTTTTCCAAAGTTAAACGGGAGTATGAACGAAAGGTTGTGGCTGGTGCACAGCCCTATTCAGAGCTCGCTCTTTTTTTCTTCTTTTTTTTCTTTTCTTTTAGAAAAAAACGTTGCAGTATTCACCATGAAGTTATTACAGGAAGTGCCACACTTCCCACTTTTTGGGTGGAAAGGTGCCAGTTCTGCTGACTACCCCCAGAAGAAACGGCATTGGCCGTAATAACATCCTTTACTCCTCATAACTTCACAACACTTGCTCCTCCTCCCCCCCCCCTTGCAGTATTTTGCAGGTAGAACTTCCTGGGCCTCTGCAAATAGGAAGCTTTGATGTGGTTCTGCAGCATAATGGTGAGCCACATGGCTACATTGCTAATACCGGATACCTATGCTCTGGGTTTTTTGGACATACACTAACTAGGAAGAGGGGAAGCTGCCTTACACTGAGTTATACATACCTCTGGTCCTACTAGCTTAGTACTGGCTGTACTGACTGGATTTCAGGTCCAGTATATTCCCAGCCCTACCTAACTAAGGATTTCTGCACGCAAGATTGGGCTACTGTGACACTTACTTACTTACTTACTTACTTACTTACTTACTTACTTACTTACTTACTTAAATTATTTATTTGCTGCCCTATACTTAAAGATCTCAGGGTGGTTCACAGAACAAAATCTGAATATAAAACCACAAAATATATAATCAAAATAAAAACAACCTCATACCCCACCCCAAAAAGAACCAAATTTTAAAAGGGCATAGGATGTCAATCAAATCAACCAAAGGCCTTGTTAAAAAGAACGTTTTTGCCTGGCGCCTAAAGGTGTATAATGAAGGTACCAGGAGGACTTCCCTGGGGAGAGCATTACACAGACGGAGAAGGCCCGTTCTCGTGTTGCCACGCTCCAAATCTCTCAAGGAGGAGGCACACAAAGGAGGGCCTCAGAAGGTGACCTCAGGGTCCGGGTAGGTTCATATGGAAAGAGGCAGTCCTTGAGGTATTGAGCCATTTAAGGCTTTACCGTTCAAACCTAGCATTTTGAATTGGGCCCGGAAACTAATTGATAGCCAGTGCAGTCGGACCAGGATCGGTGTAATATGCTCAAACCGTCTTGCTCCGGTGAGCAACCTGGCCGCTGAATTCTGCACCAGCTGAAGTTTCCAAACCGTCTTCAGAGGCAGCCCTACGTATAATGCATTGCAGTCATCTAACCTTGAGGTTACCAGAGCATAGACAACAGTAGTTAGGATATTTGTGTCCAGATAGGGGCATAGCTGGGCCACCAGCCGAATCTTCTGACAACCTTTTCCACTGGCAGAATGCCCTCCTGGACCACTGGAGGGCGGGGTGGGGGCTATTCTGAACAAAAAATGGTGGGCATAACATCCCTTTCCCAACAACTTTCTGTCAGTATAGAAAACAGACCAGAGGTCTAAACAAATCAGATACACTGAAACAGAAGAAGTGTGCATGCCCACAAAAGCTCATACCAAGAACAAACTTAGTTGGTCTCTAAGGTGCTACTGGAAGGAATTTTTTTATTTTTTATTTTGTTTCAACTACGGCAGACCAACACGGCTACCTGCCTGTAACTAGACCAGAGGTCTGACTCTGCATAAGCCAGCCTTGTGGAAGCATTTTATGTTCCCCAGGTCCCAGCAGTTTCTCTTTTTCTCTAGTCCAAGAATTTATGATTTGCGGCAAAGGCTTTCCCCAGCCCTACCTAAAAATGCTAAGGAATGAACCTGGGACCTTCTTCAGGCAAAGCAGAAGTTCTACTGCTGAGTTACGGCCCTCAGATCAGCCTTCCAGCGTTCCCCTGCCCTGGTAGTTCTCTGGGCTCCTGGGGCAGGAAAAGGTGGGAGATGGTTGAAATGAGCATTTTTCAAGTTCCCTTGGAACTTCTTGCGAATGTTCCTACTACTGAATGCTCAGCACAAGATGCAGGCCTCGCTATCTGGCTTCCGGCTTCTCCCCAGGATGCAACATTCGCCAGCTCCAGTTCACATCCTCCTAGAGTCTTTTTTTCCTGGCTAAAATGTGTCCCTGAACTCCACTAATGCTTCCCGCTTACTTAGATGGTGAACAGAGACGGCAATGAGAACATTTGTTGGAACTAGCCTACTGCAAGAAGGTTAGATTTTCAAGTGTTGCTCTGTCCCCTTATGCCTCGGGCCCCAATAACCAGCAGCGTTTGGGACACAAACACCCACCCACACACCCCACCCGAATGTCGCCTACAGAAAAATGTGACCCTCAGGCTGAAATATTTTCCCCATCCCTAGGATAACTGAGCATCCCTTGGAAGTCTGGTCCCCAGTCCTACAGCTCCTTACTTGATATTCTTCAAAGGCCTCCTCCTTTGGGATCACTATGTGCTCTCTGTGCTCCTTGGATTCGTCACACACCACACAGATGGGGGCTTGGTCATTTTCGCAGAAGAGTTTCAGGGGCTCCTGGTGTCTCTCGCAAACACTTCCCAGCGCTTCTGCCCCTTTGGCCATCTGAAGGCTGAATTTCTTGGCTATTTCCACAATGCTTGCCAGTTGACGGATGGGCCTGAAATTCCTTTGCTGACAAGGTTCCCTGCACTGAGGGCAAGAAGCATCTCCGTCTGATTTTCCCCAAACCTGGGTGATGCAGGTTTGGCAGAAAATGTGACCACAGTCTATGATCACTGGATCTGTGAAATACTCCAGGCAGATGGGGCATGTCGTTTCATCGCAGAGGTTCTGGACTGGACCCTCGTCTGCCATTTCGTCTGCCTGAAAACGGAATAAAAGGCTTAGTTTCGTTTCTCCAGTTTCAAATCACAGGGCGGGTCTTTCCCTGACTCTGGGTGACTCATAGTTTTTGCAAAGCATCAGCATAAGCAGGAAGAAACCGTTACAGTGTGCAGCTTCACATCCGTACCATCCATTCAAAGTGCATGGTGTCTGCCCAAGAATCCTGGCAATGGCCATTTACCCCAAAGAGCTACACTTCCCAGCACCCTTAACTAACTACAGTCCCCAGGAAAATATGAGGGAGAGCCACGTGGCCATCGTGAGGCTAATGAAACTTCTAATACTAACTGACTGGAGCAGGAGGAAAAAGGAAGTAAAGCCTAAGAGAAAAAATCATATACTTGAGAAGGAATCAGTGAAGGAAGAATTGGTTTCCTGTCTCCCACCCCCAGTTCTCATACAGCATCTTCTTGCAAACACTGTTGCTCCAGTTCCAAATGTTAATAGGATCTGGGGACAACTAACTTTGACTTTTGAATTCGCCACAACTGTAGCTGATAGGATTATGCTTTTAGATCAAAATAAAATTAAAGTAAATAAGCCCAAGGAAAGCAAAGCAAAAGCACACATATGCACACGAGTGTTTGCTTAAGTTTATGATTCCATGTGTTTTTATTGTGTGTGTCTACCCAGAACTCCCCATCCTGGTCCAGCACCGTAACCACTATGCCATACTGTCTGTATCTGAAGGAGCATCCAATCCAAGTTGGGTTTAAGGATAAAGAGCCCTGAGAAGGGAGAGCAGTTGGCATCCTGGCGCTGCCCGTGGGCACAGTTAGCATCCAATCAGCATACTGAGCAGGAAGACACAGTCTTTCCCCCGCTACGGTAAGATTTACTGCATTTCTATTTCAATTGTGCTGATTATTTTAAAATTTTCTGTCTCCACATATAAATGAGCACAAAGAAGCACAGAACTGTAGAGATGGGAGGGACCCTAAGAGTCATCTAGTCCAACCCCCTGTAATGTAGGACTCTCCGCTAATGCATCTCTGGCTTTCATATTCATGTTCATTTAAATTTCTGATCCTACTGTTTTTGGTGATACAGAAATGGTCAATCTGCTCTGTCCAAATGCCCTCGCTTGTTTACTTATTTACAATTCCTGCTTCTCTTTGTTCCTTACTTCCTCCACATACTATGACTTCTCTACAAACAATAACATTCCTCATTTCACCTTTCCCCCTTTTGGGGGCTAGAGTTATTAATTTTGTAGCTACATTAATTTTGTACCTACAACACCCCCTCTTATGCAACTTAGTTTCCTTCCTCACCCAGACAGCCACCCACCCCCCACCAAAAAAAAAACCCACCCACAACATCACCTAAGTGAGAAGTCACCTGGGACTGTTTCATTCAACTGCTCTATAGCTCTGAAAGAAAAATAATACATTGGTATTTTCTCCATCAGCTTTTGTGGGGAGAACTGTTTCCATTATGTTTGTACCAGAATGCCACCCGCTTTTACATGTGCTCAAATTCTATATACCCTTCTCCGAGTGCATAAGCTCCACAAACCCTTTCATAGTAAAAAATAATTGGAGAGAAAAACACGGGATAGGGTTCAGCTGGGTCCGCCAAGTTCCCTACGCTGTCCTTGAAATCTTGCCCCTCCAACCTGTTTTATATACATGCATATACTTGGTGCCACCCACATTAGATTTTGCTTCTTCCTGTCACATTCAGCTGTGTCTCGCTGATCTGGAAGATCCTCTTGCGACAGAATGGGGCATTGTTGAAAGAGTGGATATCCTTTGCCAGCATTAAAAAGGTCGCTGGTCTTTGTTCATAATTTAGAGACACACAGACACTCTCTAGCTGCAGCTTCCACAATTGCACTGGGGGCCGGAGTGACTGACGGTTGTATCTTTGCTGAACCAAGGAAATGGCCCCGGAAATATTTTTCACCCTGTTTGCGAAGGTTTAGGGGTGGAGGAAGTGGAGAGAAACCACCTGCATCTCCCGACCAAGGCTGCATCACAAATGGAATGATTCCTTTATTTTCCAATGATAAACATTTACTGTTTTATTCATGTTCGGATGTTCATGGTGTTTCCTTTGACTATGATGTTGTTGTAAGAATTTAAGGTATTTTATTTATATATATAATAATTCTTATTAGCTTTATTATATCTGTTGCAACAGGGCCCACTCCCAAAAATGGAGCAGCCCCCAACAATGGTGTGCAAGCTCCGATATATTTTTTTATTTTATTTATTCATATATCATATATAGACTTTGAAATCCCCCCTCCCGCTGAAGACCACCCCCCTATACATCATACATACATCACAAAAAGGAGTGTAACCCAGGACCACCCCCAGATACATCACAGCTACATCACAGAAAAAGGCGGTCTCCAGCAGAAATCTGAGTGCGCTGATTTCTGTTTATTTCAGTGTCTTTATTAATACAAAATGGCAAAAACAAACACACACAAAATACACAAAACAGAAGCATTGCTGAAATTTGATTTCTCCTTCTGTGGAAAAAACTGCAGACTTTTTCCACTGAGTATTAATGAAACACAAGAACAATGAAACTGAAACCTTCTTTCCGTGAACCTCGTTCCCCAAAACAATTTTTATGTACTTGACCATAAAACGTAAATTTCCTTTCAGTAGGATGCCTTAAGCTTAAACTCTTGCATGTACTTTTTGAGAGTTTCTCTAACTAATGAAACTTTTTTTCATGGAGGCTTGCTTCTATCCAGGTTAGGATCAATTTTTTCACTGAAATCACCTCCTATTATAAGTTTATTGCATCTACTTTGGCTTAGATGACTAAAACATTAATAAAACATATCTGGGGAATCTACATTTGGCCCATATATATTAATCAACATTATTACCATTTTGGCAATTTTCACACATAAAATTAAATACCATCCATTTTCATCACTAATAACATGTCGTATATCCACCCTCAATCCTTTTCGTATCAAGATAGCAAGGCCTCTAGCATTGGAAATATAATTTGTAGTATATACCTTTCCTACCCAATTCTTCATTAACACTTTTTTGTCTTGATTTAACAAATGTGTCTCTTGTAAATAACCAATATTAGTATTTAAAGATTTTAAGTATTGCAGAATTACTCACTGTTTTTTGGACTCTCTCAGCCCTTTTACATTTAAACTAACTAACTTCATATTATATTATTAATTTCCTTTTGGCCCCTCTTATCTTGGTTGTAAATCCAATATTCATTGTTACAAGGTTTCTTGTGTATAAAACCTGCAGAAAATAATAAAGTAACAAGAACTCAGACCAATTTCAGTTTTGCAAGTCTTTTGTGAATATATTTCTTAATATTTGTCGAATGGAAACAAAGTACCAGGACAAGGCCCTGTTTCGGAGATTCTTCCTTCTTCAGCTAATTAGGTATTGAAGTCTTAAGGTCAAAGTGTACTGATGTGTTGTTTTGAATCACAAAAGACTTGCAAAACTGAAATTGGCCTGAGTTCTTGTTACTTTATTATTTTCTGCATCTATTCATCAAGAACTCCAACTTTTTGTATATAAAACCTGCCATTCACATACCTCAAATACTTCTTTCCTATCAGCTTGACTCTGACTTGTTAATATTTTTATTGAAAAAGCGGTGGTGACTTTTGCTGCTTCACTAGTCGATAAACAGGTGGTATAAAACATTCTTTGGTTGTTGATTTTCACTGCTGACTGCTTACACTCCAGTCTATTGGCAGAACGCCCAGACTGGAAAAGCAATGTATTCAACAGTGTATCCTCTTATTAATCAGTTAATGGAGTCATCCAAAGCTTCAGTCCCAGGGTGTCAACCAATTTTAGTGAGGAATGCCTCTGCAAAGTCTGGATGGTTGAGTTTGTGAGTTTGACCAGAATACTGAATACAAGACTTTGCCAGGAACCGAATTTGAATAATTTTGAATAATTTTATTGGCCAAGTATCAATCATACTTGGAATTTTGCTTCGACTACATTGCAATGTAAAGAAAACGTACCTCATACAAACACTATTCCCCTCACAATACAACAGCACAACAAAGGAACCCCATACCGCCAATTGACCTCCCTTCCGCACACAACTACAAATTCAACAGTTTGATGGCACAAGGAAACAAACTATTCCTATGCCTAGACGTTTTTGTGTATAGAGTCCTGTAACGATGTCTGGGTAGAAGTAAATCAAACAGGTAATGACCAGGATGCGAAGGGTCTGCGACGATTCTCTCTGTTCTCTTCCTGGCTCGAGCAGCATAAAGTGTCTCTATTGGGGGCAAACTAACACCAATTACCCTCTCTGCAATTCTTACCATTCGTTGGAGCCTCTTCTTATCCAGCTTAGAGGCTGTGCCATACCAGACAGTAATAGAATTACAGAGAACAGTTCCAATGGTACCTCTGTAAAATTGGATCAACAATTCTTGGGGCAAATTAAATTTTCTTAGTTGTCGCAAGAAATACAATCTCTGGTGGACCTTTTTAATAATAATATTGATGTTGCCTGACCAATTTAAGTTTTGAGAAATGATAGAGCCCAAGAACTTAAAGGACTCTACTACTACAACCATGTTACCAAGAATGGAAAGCGGCAGCGAGATGGGAGAGTGCTTCCTAAAATCGATTATCATTTCCACTGTCTTTTGGGCATTTATCACCAAGTTATTCCTGCTGCACCACAAAACAAGATGGCCTACTTCCCGCCTATATGCTGATTCATCATCCTCCCGGATAAGCCCAATGACTGTCGTATCATCCGCAAATTTCAAGATCTTAACCGATGGGTCAGTTGAGGTGCAGTCATTTGTGTATAAAGAAAAAAGCATTGGGGAGAGCACACACCCCTGAGGAGCACCTGTACTGATGGTATTATTACTTGTAGTATTCCATATTCTTTGCCCTGGCAAGGGCTTTTGCTTTAACAAATTTAGAGTGCGCTTGAATCACATCCTTGGAGAAGTCCAGAAAGAGAAATATTATTCTTCACCAGTGCTTCTATTGATTTTTGGCGGAATCTGTCTTTCTTATCTTGAGGTCAGGAGAACAAAACATCTAAGGAAAAACAGTGAAATGAGAAAGAAGTCAGTACTCATACTTCCAAGGTAATGCTTTAGATGTAGAGTGCTTGGAAGTGTGTTCACGCCAAAAACTAAAATTTAGCCATCGTATATGATCGTTTGCCCTCTTCTGTGTTGGTGTAATGTGAACAATGGGTGAAATGGCACAGTGCTTGGGATCGCACCTTGAGGAGCCCATTTCCGACGTCTGGATGCCCTGAGATAAGGGTGCCAGGTGTGCTGGGTTGCCATAGCAACACCAGAAACGTCGAGTGTGCGACTTGTGGAGTCATTCACCCTCCCATTGGTCCAGGAAATATGCTCACATGTAGAGACAGGAATAGCCGCCTCTAGGCCAGGGGTAGGCAACCTAAGGCCCGTGGGCCAGATGCGGCCCAATCGCCTTCTCAATCCGGCCCGTGGACAGTCCAGGAATCAGCGTGTTTTTACATGAGTAGAATGTGTGCTTTTATTTAAAATGCATCTCTGGGTTATTTGTGGGGCATAGGAATTCATACATATTTTTTTTCAAAATATAGTCCATCCCACCACATGGTCTGAGGGATGGTGGACCGGCCCCCGACTGAAAAAGGTTGCTGACCCCTTCTCTAGGGCATTGCTTTCATCCTGTCTGTGTTGTCCGTGCCCTGTCCCATTTGCTGTCAGGGTCGGACTCTGTGAGACTCAGGGGAAGAGGCCGTGGGTTTTATACAGAAGCATTAGCTAGCTTGGTGATTGACGAGTGTCAATGGATCTGCTCATAAGTATCTTTACTTTAAAGACCAGAAGAACTGTGTCTTGTGTCTGGAGACATTAAACACTTGGTTACTTTGAACTGGGTTTGAGGAGTTTCCCCCATAACTGAGACTCTGGAAGGTGCTGTTCAGTTGGGAGAAGGAAATCTCTGATGACTCCGCTTACTGTGCTCATAACTCAAACCAGTTGAGGTGCGCTGAACTACCAACTGACTTCAGCAAGCCACAGCATTCCAGCACTGTCATTACATTTTATGAAAACATTGGGGGCGCGGGGGTTCAGAGAAATCAATGCCAAGTAATGAAGGTTACTCAGAATTTTAAATAGAAAAGAAATAGGAAAAAAGAACCCTTAAATGTCAAGCTTCAACTACTCTTGCTTGCTTCCCAGTCCTCCAGCTCTGAAATAGTTAGAAGACAAAGCCAGAGTTTTGGAGTAGAGTTTAGGGATGTGACAGGCTGTAAAAGGCAGCAAGCCGGAGAGAGAATCAGAGCACGATGGTTGATTCCTGTTTTGAATCCAAGACTGTGGCTATGGGAGAAACAAGACTCTCTTGGGGTGTCCGTGCTGTGAAACCCTCCATCGTAAACTCAGATTGCATATATGTGTAAATAAACCATATATCCCAAAGACACCACAGTCTCTGCTGTGCCTCATTTCCCAAAAAGAAATACGAAACCTGGGAATGCCGCTTAGGAGCCCTGGAATTCTGTGCTGCTTGGAGATTGAGTTGGGGTACAGTCCTGTCTTCCTTTTTTTGAGGTCCAGAGAGCACAGCATCTAAGGGGGGGGAGTGAAATGAGGAAAAAGTCAATACTCATAATTGGCTCCAAGGGCAATGCTTTAGATTTAGAATGTTTGCAAATGTGTTCATGCCAAAATCTAAAATTTAGCCATAGTACTCCATCTTTTGCCCTCTTCCAGCATTAGCATTAAGTGTTATGAAAAGATGTTGGGGGGGGGTACTCAGAGAAGAGTTGCAATCAATGCCAAAGACTGAAAGGTCACTCAGAATCTTAAATTGACCCTCACACAGAACCCTCAATTGCCAAGATATCAGATATCTAACGGCAAATTCTACATATGAAAATTTAAATTTCCATACACTGCTCTTTCCTTCTGGCATTCTATTCCCCCCCCCCCGGTCTATGGGGTCACAAAGAGTCGGACACGACTAAACAACTAAACAACAACAACAAAATCACATTAGAATCTTATATAGGATCCCCAGGTGATTTAGAGCTCCTTTCTGCAGACAGTGCCAATAATGGGGTACACTACAGGGGGCAGAGCTACAGGGGGCTAATGCACATCTCTGCTATCCCTTGTGTGGTTCTAAGCGTGCAGGAGAAGTGAACAGCACAAGAGAGCCATAGTCTCCCCTCCACATTTGGCTTTGATGAGTCTGAACCAGCTTCAGAGCAAGCAACAGTCCACTTCAGAACTTCCTTTCAATGCAGAGCCAGTAGTTTCAGCTATTCCTGCTTGCTTCCCAGTCCAGCCAAGCGAAAGGAGAGCAGCTGCATCAATGGGTAGTAGCCAGGAGAGTTAGTCCCAGTATGGGTCTCCATGTACAGTTAGTCTGGGCCATTAACCAAGAACAAAGGAAAGGTGTTCGACCATCAAGAAATACGGAGAGGGGGCTCTGTGCCAGACAGCTCTTGGGAGGGCCCCTTCCCCAGCTCTGATATACCGGTAGTTAGAAGACAAAACCAGAGTTTTGAAGTAGGGTAAAGTTTAGGGATGCGACAGGGCTGTAAAAGGAAGCAAGCCAGAAAGAGGGTCAGAGCACGAGGGTTGAATCCTGTTTTGAATGAAAGACTGTGGCTATAGGAGAAACAAGACTCACTTGGGGTATCTGTGCTGTGAACCCCTCCATCATAGATTCAGGTTGTATATATGTGTAAATAAACCATATATCGTAAAGACACCACAGTCTCTGCTGCCTCTCATTTCCCAAAAGGAAATATGAACCCTGGAGATGCAGTTTGGGACCCCAGCAATCTTGTGCTGCTAGGAGATTGAAGTGGGGTACAGTGCAAAACCCTCCCATATCTCATCGGCAAAAATTGTTTAAAGAGCTGCCAAACCTGGCAATGTACCTTTCTTTCCTTGAAGTCCAGAGAGCATAGCATCTAAGGGAAAAAGTCAATATTAGTACTTGGCTCCAAGGGCAATGCTTTAGATTTAGAATATTTGCAAGTGTGTTCATGCCTAAATCTAAAATGTAGCCATGGTAATCTCTCTTTCTCCCTCTTCCAGCATTAGCATTAAGTGTTATGAAAGCATGTTAGGGGTGGGGGGCACAGGGAAGAGTTGCCTCCCTCAGCTCTGAGAGAGTTAGAAGACAAAACCAGTATTTTGGAGTAGAGTTTAGGGATGTGACAGGCTGTAAAAGGCAGCAAGCCGGAAATAGAATCAGAGCACAATGGTTGATTCCTGTTTTGGATGCAAGGCTGTGGCTATGGGAGAAACAAGACTCTCTTGGGGTGTCCGTGCTGTGAACCCCTTCATCATAGGCTCAGATTGCATATATGTGTAAATAAACCATATATCCTAAAGACACCACAGTCTCTACTGTGTCTCATTTCCCAAAAAGAAATACGAACCCAGGGAAGGCAGCTTGCGAATCCAGAAACCTTTTGCTGCTTGGTGATTGAGGTGGGGTACAGCTGGGTCATCCTTTCCTTGAAGTTCAAAGAGCACAACATCTAAGGGGGAAAGTGAAATGAGGAAAAAGTCAGTACTCAGACTTGGCTCCAAGGGCAATGCTTTAGATTTAGAATGATTGCAAGTGTGTTCATGCCAAAATCTAAAATTTAGCCATAGTACTCCATCTTTTGCCCTCTTCCAGCATTAGCATTAAGTGTTATGAAAAGATGTTGGGGGGGGGCGCTCAGAGAAGAGTTGCAATCAATGCCAAAGACTGAAAGGTCACTCAGAATTTTAAACTGCCCCTCACACAGAAGCCTCAAATGTCAAGATATCTAACAGGAAATTATACATGTGAAAATTTAAATTTCCATACGCTGCTCTTTCTTTCCTCAATTCTATTCCCTGCCCCCAATCACATTAGAATCTCATGTAAGATCCTCATGTGATTTAGAGCTCCCTTCTGCAGTCTCCACCCCCATCATTCTGCCCGGACACTGAGGTCCAGCGCCGAGGGCCTTCTGGCAGTCAGATGGGCGGGGTATAAATAATACATTATTATTATTATTATTATTATTATTATTAGGTACACTAATGGCCCCCTCCCCCTGCTCTGAGATAGTTAGAAGACAAACCAGAGTTTTGAAGCAGAGTTTAGGGATGTGACAGGCTGTAAAAGGCAGCAAGACGGAAGGAGGATGGGAGAAACAAGACTCTCTTGGGGCATCCGTGTTGTGAACCCATCCACCATAGGCTCAGGTTCTATATATGTGTGAATAAACCATATATCCTAAAGACATCACAGTCTCTGCTGTTTCTCATTCCTCAAAAGGAAATACGAACCCAGGGGAGGCAGTTTGGGACCCCAGCAATCTTGTGCTGCTGGGAGATTGAAGTGGGGTACAGTGCAAAACCCTCCCATATCTCATCGGCAAAAATAGTTTAAAGATCTGTCAAACCTGGAAATGTACCTTTCTTTTCTTGAGGTCCAGAGAGCACAACGTCTAAGGAAAAAAAGTGAAATGAGGAAAAAGTCAATACTCATACTTGGCTCCAAGGGCAATGCTTTAAATTTAGAATATTTGCAAGTGTGTTCATGCCAAAATCTAAAATGTAGCCATGGTACTCCATCTTTCTCCCTCTTCCGGCATTAGCATTAAGTGTTATGAAAGCATGTTCGGGGTGGGGGGCACAGAGAAGAGTTGCTTCCCCCAGTTCTGAGAGAGTTAGAAGACAAAACCAGTATTTTGGAGTAGAGTTTAGGGATGTGACAGCCCATAGCTGTGGCTATGGGAGAAACAATACACTCTTCAGGTGTCTGTGCTGTGAACCCCTCCATCATAGATTCAGGTTGTATATATGTGTAAATAAACCATATATCCTAAAGACACCACAGTCTCTGCTGTGCCTCATTTGCCAATAGGAAACTCGAACCCTGGGGAAGCAGCCTGGGACCCCTGGAATATCCACAGTTTGGAAATTGGCATGGCATGCAACTATATCTATCTATCTATCGCACATCTAAAACATCGAACAATGATCTTTGTTACCTTTGAATTTCTTGGTCTCCTTCTTCAAAAAAGGATGCATTTCAGAGAATTTATCTATTTGCTCTTTTAATCCAGGAGGAAAAGCTATTGAATCCATGGTTTTATTTTCATTTTCAATACACCTAGGAAGAAGAAAGTCAGGCTTATTGTGCTCCATCCGGTCATTCTCAAGTCATTCTTAATTCAGCCGTCAGAATGAAGGAGAAAAGTGGGGATAGCAGGAAGATACCGAAAGGCTCGTCCATGATAGGTTTTTCTTTCATTCCCCCTGGTTTCCCCACGAAAGCCCCCACTGTTTACCACTGAATCAGAACAAAGGTCATTCAGGTGTTCTGTGGATTGACAGCGGAATGGAAGCAAACATTCGTCGGGTTTTCTGCTGATTTATGTTTCTTCCATTTCAGTGATAAGCAGCAGGTTTTCCCAGGAAAAGCAGCGGGACATAAGAAAAGCCTCTCGGAGCTGGGCCTAGAAATCCCAGGAAAAGTGGAAGTGTGGATGAAGCCCTGTGATAGCAACTAATGGTATTGTCTGCCCTGTGACCATTACAAAGACCTATGACAAACTGGGAAATGGAGTATAAAGTGTAAATTTACATGGACATTTTTTCATTTTAAAATTACATATAAATGATCAATCCGTAATCTATTTTACCTCTTTTTTAAAAATCAACTTTACTATGAAGATGCAGAAATATTTTCAAACAATCTGACTGAAATTCTGACGCACACGTTGCATACCGTATCATGTTTGAAATTATAGCTGGGTCAGAAGCACCTGATTAACTAAGTTGTGATTTGTTGCTGCTTCTGCCTGATCAGAACAGGGTATAAATTGGCCCAATTTGGTTGAGGATCCAGCTGAATCTGGTGCACAACCTTACTGAATATTTTCTCAAACAAATTATATTTGCACATAATGCACACAATAACTAATAAGAGCATCTCTTTACCCTGGTCTTTGTCATCTAGGAGACTAATTTTAGGACCCACCAACAACAACTCTATGATATAAAGTATAAAACAGAGGAATAAATATCATCACTTCTTCCTAAAATATGCATTTTATGTGCATTCCTCCCCAAATATCTTATCCATTTTTTATGCTGCTCTATGCATCCCCCAATGCACTTTTTCTACATTTCCCTGCACGAGATACACAGTTTGGATGCCTTTTTAAAACCAAAACATGCATCACAACATTTGTAAAAGTGTGCAGTCAGATTGGTAACTGTTTTCTGATCTACTTATTGGTCTGTAAACTATGAATTAGATTGGTTCACATAAAAGTATATACCAAATAAAATTATCCCTCACCTCCGAGGAAGGAAATTCATATTATTCATATTCATACTCATAACAAAGACACATACCTTTCCAGGATGCTTCTCATATTCTAGATGGAAGAGACAGAATGAGAGAAATTCAGTCCCTTGCACCATTTCCCTCCAGCCGTTTACTACTTTCCCCTTTGCTTTATATATCAACCAAATACTATGAACCTATGAACAGCCCTTCCTCAGAGGACAACCTTGACTGTTATATTTTGCCATTGCTCACCTGCAAGAATTCAGTCACTGGCTTCTTCTGTTTCCCCTCAAGCTGCTTGATTAAAAAACTACAAAAGCCCAGACATTAGCTTCACAATTTGGAAAAAAAAAACCTGAATGGGCATGTAGGCCCCCCTCTCTGCCACTGAACCTCCCCCGATCTTCTGCCAACTGAAAGTGATCCCAGGCTCTGCTCTGCTGTTGGCTCCCACCACTGGTGCTACTGCTGACGATGTCTATTGCTCTACACACAACCGCGAGGGCATGTTTGAATTGGGTAGAGGGAGAACTCAACTGGCCAGTGCTGCTGGTGCCATTGCCAATGCTAGCGCAAAAACTCCCTGGATCCCTTGTAATTTGGCAGGCTTCATCCATACTGGAGGAACAGCTTTGCCTGCAAATTCCATCCACTTCTATCAAGAGGGAGGACAGGGAGTAATAGGTGTTTTAAAATTTCCTATTATTGAAGCTGGGAATGAAGCAGATCTGGACCCCGAAGCAGAACAGGGAAGCCTTCAGATTGGTCAACCTGAATTATGCCGTTTGATGAAGCTCAAAATCAGTTTTCAACAAAATGTGTGACTGCTACGAATACTTCAATTAACCAGTAGTGTGGTTGGAGGTACAACCCTTCCCTGCAGGACAACATGGACTGTTCTGTTGTGCCAACTCTTACCTGCAAGAATTCATTCGCTGGCTGTTTCTGTTTCTCCTCCAGCTCCTTAATAAGGTCATTGATAGAGGACATTTCCTTAGAGAGTTTTGCAATATGTTGGGCCTGACAGGATTTAACCCCATCGTCCAGTTCCTTCAGTTGAGCCAGCAGGAGGCGCTCTTGTTCTTTCAGAAACTGGTGCAATTGCTTGAAATCAGACATGATTTTCTGCCTCTCCATGTCTGTCTGCTTCTGCAAGGAGAGAATCATTTAGATGTCCCCTTAATTCCATGTGCGCAAGCTGACTGGCAGGGCAGCTGATGTTTACCAGGGGCGTACCCAGGATCAAAACTAGGGGGGGCAAGCCATGGTCGTTCAGGTTTGCTTTGAACGGACGCTGATCATTTTTGCTTCTAGGGGGTGGCAGCTGCCTTCTAGGGGGGTGGCAGCTGCCCCCTCTGCCCCCCCTGGGTACGCCCATGACTTCAACACTAACAATGGTACAGAGGTTCAGTCACACAGCTGAGGGAAGCAGGCAGGCTAGCTTAGCAGGACATGGTCCTCAGTATTTTTCTGCTGCTCACTTACTGATCTATTAAGCAGCAGCTGCTCTCTATTCCCTGGCATCTTCAGCCTGCCTTGGCCACCTCACCCTGCCTAATAGTAGGGCCTGGAGGAAGAGACGAGAAGGAGGAAGACTGGCTTTGTGGGGTTCACTTCCTTCTTAAAGGATTAATGCTGGCGTGGCTGGACATTTTTGGACTCAAGGACTGCATTCACCCTTAGACAACCCAACCAATTTTAGCCTATCCTGCTGAATGTTGTCTAACCTTGCAGGCAGCTGCTCTTCAAGGTCTGAAGCAGAGATCTTTCCCAACTCTACCACCCTATACCCATTCAACTGATAATGCCAATGTTTAAACCTGGGACGCTGTGCAAGCGAAGCATAGGCTCCACCACAGAATTAAGGCCTCACTCTGTCAATGTAACCATCCTGGAGAGGCAAGAAGGTTTGCACCTACCAGCAGATTCTGGCTTTCGGTCTCCCCGTTCAGTTTAGTAGACAAAATTTCTCCTCTCTGCTTTGTCAGGAACTCCAAATGACGCAGGATTTTACCCTGAGGTGGGCAAAAGGGCATTTGGGTTAATATTGGCAGCAGAGATATACTCATGAAATTGTTGTGTCTGTTCAAGCCGTTTCTGTTCAAGAAACCAAGAACACGTAGGTTGAAAAGAGTCTACGTACAGCTTCTAGGCAACTTCCATTCTCAGTGCCTCGGTCCGCAATAACCAGCAGCGTTTGGGACACAAACAACCACCCACACACCCCACCCAAACATCACCTAGAGAAAAATGCGGCCCTCAGGCGGAAATATTTTCCCCACCCATAGGATACGTGAGCATCCCTTGGAAGTCTGGTCCCCAATCCTACAGCTCCTTACCTGATACTCTTCAAAGGCTTCTTCCTTTGGGATCACTTTGTGCTCTCTGTGCTCCTTGGATTTATCGCACACCACACAGATGGGGGCTTGGTCATATTTGCAAAAGAGTTTCAGGGGCTCCTTGTGTCTCTCGCAAACCCTTCCCAGGGCTTCTGCCCCTTTAGCCATCTGAAGGCTGAATTTCTTGGCTATTTCCACAATACTCGCCAGTTGCCGGTTGTGCCTGAAATTCCTTTGCTGACATTGTTGCCTGCACTGAGGGCAAGAAGCATCTCCATCTGATCTTCTCCAAGCCTGGGTGATGCAAGTTTGGCAGAAATTGTGGCCACAGTCTATGGTCACTGGATCTGTGAAATACTCCAGGCAAACGGAGCATGTCGTTTCCTCGCAGAGGTTCTGGACTGGACTCTCTTCTGCCATTTCGTCTGACTGAAAAGGAAATAAAAAGCTTAGTTTCGTTTGTACAGTTTCAAATCACAGGGCGGGCCTTTCCCTCCCTCTGGGTGACTCATAGTTTTTGAAAAGCAGCAGCATAAGCCAGAAGAAACCGTTACAGTATGCAGCTTCACATCCGTACCATCCATTCAAAGTGCATGGTGTCTGCCCAAGAATCCTGGCAATGGCCATTTACCCCAAAATGCTACACTTCCCAGCACCCTTAAGTAACTACGGTCCCCAGGAAAATTTGAGGGAGAGCCATGTGGCCATCGTGAGGCTAATGAAAGTTCTAATACTAACTGACTGGAGCAGGAGGAAAAAGGAAGTAAAGCCTGTGAAAAATAATCATATACTTGAGAAGGAATCAGTGAAGGAAGAATTGGTTTCCTGTCCCCCACCCCCAGTCCTGGTACAGTATCTTCTTGCAAACACCGTTGCTCCAGTCCCAAATGTTAGTAAGATTTGGGGACAACTAACTTTGACTTTTGAATTATGGTGCTGGAGGAGACTCTTGAGAGTCTCATGGACTGCAAGAAGATCAAACCTATCCATTCTTAAAGAAATCAGCCCTGCGTGCTCACTGGAAGGACAGATCCTGAAGTTGAGGCTCCAGTACTTTGGCCACCTCATGAGAAGAGAAGACTCCCTGGAAAAGACCCTGATGTTGGGAAAGATGGAGGGCACAAGGAGAAGGGGATGACAGAGGACGAGATGGTTGGACAGTGTTCTCGAAGCTACTAACATGAGTCTGACCAAACTGCGGGAGGCAGTGAAGGATAGGTGTGCCTGGCGTGCTCTGGTCCATGGGGTCACGAAGAGTCGGACACGACTGAACAACAACAAACTTTGACTTTTGAATTCACCACAACTGGGACACCATAGCTGATGTGATTAGGCTTTTAGATCAATAAATAAGCCCAAGGAAAGCAAAGCGAAACCACACATATGCACACAAGTGTTTGCTTAAGTTTATGATTTCATGTGTTTTTATTGTGTGTGTCTACCCTGAACTCCCCATCCTGGTCCAGCGCAGTAACCACTATACCATACTGTCTGTATCTGAAGGAGCATCCAATCCAAGTTGGGTTTAAGGATAAAGAGCCCTGAGAAGGGAGAGCTGTTGACACTCTTGCGCTGCCCATAGGTACAGCTAGGATACAGTCAGCATACTGAGCAGGAAGACACAGTCTTTCTCCCTGCTACGGTAAGATTTACTTTATTTCTATTTCTATTTTACTGATTATTTTAAAATTTGCTGTCTCCACATACAAATGAGCACAAAGAATCATAGAACTGTAGAGATGGGAGGGACCCTAAGAGTCATCTAGTCCAACCCCCTGTAATGTAGGACTCTCAGCCAATGCATCTCTGGCTTTCATGTACATTTTCATTTAAATTTCTGACCTACTGTTTTTGGTGATACAGAAATGGTCGATCTGCTCTGTCCAAATGCCCTCGCTTGTTTACTTCTTTACAATTCCTGCTTCTCTTTGTTCCTTAATTCCTCCACATACTGTGACTTCTCTACAAACAATAACATTCCTCGTTTCACCTTTCCTCCTTTTGGGGGTTAGAATGATTAATTTTGTAGCTACATGGCAGATCTTTGACATATATAAACACACACGTTTGTAATAAGCTTGCATAGGCAAAGAGGACCACACATATAATGAAAATAGAATCTTCTCTTTTCCGTATTAAACCTCTGTATTATATACACCAATTCAGTGGTGCTCTTCTTGGAGGCTGGATCTGCCACCCGAGGAAACTGCCTCATCTCGCCTCATGGGTGTGCCGGCCCTCCTGCCCAACCAGCATATAACCATCTGCAGGTATTATTGGTCTGGTTGATATCTGGCTAATCCTCCCCCGCCTCCAGTTTGGGGAATTGCTAGTTGTGAGCTGTGGCGCCCTCTGCTGCTCTGGAATCCTCTATAATAAAGTGCAAGTGTCTCTGCGTCCAGTCCCTGTGTCCCTGGGATTGCGCTACTGTGCATGTGCCCCACGGACAGCCGTTGGGACTTGGAACGCAGAGACTTCGGCGGCCGGGCTAAACTGTTGAAGCAGTGGGAATCGGGAACCAGCCTTGAGGCTTCACCTCAGCCGGGAGAGGCTGTTCGAGATCCCCCCCAGGCCCGTTCCGCGGCTCCACAGCCTCTTCCGGAAGCGGCGGCCCACCCCACCCCGCGCGGCGAAGGCGAGGAGCAGCCCCAGCGCCCTCCTCCGCCTCCTCCCCTGCCGCCTCACGCGTCGTGCCTGCCTGGTCCCGCCCCTCTGGGATGAGCTCTCTCACTCGCCCTGCCCGCCTGCCTGGCACTGGGGCTCTCGCTGCCACCGCCGCCGTTCTAGCGCCCGTTAATTTAACGGGCATAAACCACTAGTGTTCTATATAATCTTGACCCCTAACACCCCCTCTTATGCAGCTTAGTTTCCTACCTCACCCAGCCACCTGTTAGTAATTTCATGCCTCCGATGCTACATTTGTGATTGGTGTGATTCCCATGCCTGCCTGGGAAGAGTGTGGGAACGGAAGACAGCAGGCAGCCACTACAAAAATAGTATAAATGATTTTCAATAAAAACACGGGTAAAATCTGCAAAAGTTTAAAAGCAAGTGTACACAATTAAAGAAGTGTCTATGTGGGCTTACTGAAATAAATGTCTTCATGCAATAATAATAATAAAAAAAAGAGGTCAAGCTCCGACTAGGGTTGAAAAACCCTCAGCTGCAGGAGCCAAATGATGCAGGCCCCTCAAAATGGCCGTCAGGATACAGGCCTCACTGATCCCTAGCATGCACTTCTGACTAAAATCTATCCTTGGACACGGATACTCTCTCTTGCTTGTGGGGATGAAGAGCATAGCAGGAACTCTGCTCACTTTTGCTACTGGTCCTATCTATCCCCAGCACAAGTTATTTCAAATGTTCCCCGTAAGGCATGGGTAGAGAACTCATCTGTCAATCTTGTAATTTCATAGTGATATTATGTGATTGTCCCAACCATCCGTCAAAGTTCACCCATAGGGTGGGGCCAATTTTTTTTCAAACTCCAGACACAAGGGAATCCAGTGTTTGGGCTGCAAAAGGCTCCCCACCTGTGCCTTGCATCAATGTGCATCATGTTGGGAAATGTTAAATCTGAAGCCGGTCATTTCAAACATAGAGGAATTGTTTTGATTTTTATCTCACTTAAAAGCACATACTTTCAGAAGAGTCCTGCTGGTTCAGACTGCAGCTCCTCACTTCCTAGATCAACGGAGCCCTTGTTTATTTCATATATTAAAGACTCAAAGAAAGCAACAGCAGTATAAGAGTTATAATATAAGAGCAGATTTGAGCACCTTGTCCTCCGCTGGTTCAAACAAGAGATACTTAACAGTGGTTCTGCAAATCCCCTGAGCAGCTTGAATATTAAGCGATTAATGGCACGCACAAATGCAGTAAGTAAAATTGCTTTTATTTATTTACAAGGTTTCTTACCTTTCGACATCAGGTCCGAGAGTGGGTGACAACAATTAAACAGTTATAAAAAGAAATAAGGAAAAAGAAGGGAAAGAGGCAGATTCTCATTGCCTGATCTTAAATTATACTATGAGGCTGCCTGTATAACATGGTTGGGAGATTGGATGAAATTGGATAACACGGATGTATTAGACTTAGGAGGATTTGGAAATACGTATGGGTGGCACGCATACCTTTGGTATGAGAAAATAAAAGTACATTGTGACTTCTTAAAACCACATTATAAAAAGATTATTGTATGAAGTATGGATAAGATATAAAGAGTGGTTTGAGAGAAAGACACCATGGTGGTTGTCACCCTTGGAGGCTTTTTCAGTAAAAAAAACTAAAAATGAAAGGAGACTGGTTAGCCTACAGAGACCTGTTGATAGAAGAAAATAATATTATTAAAATCAGGCCTTATGAGGATCTTAAGGCTAAACTAACGGGATGGATGGAATACCATCAAGTCAATGATATTTTTCTAAAGGACAAAAAAATGGCTTTGAGCGTGCCAGATCGAGGTTAGAAACTGATGTAATACAAGGAGGTACAAAAATACTGTCTAAAATATATGAATTTATGCTGGAATGGCATACAAAGGATGAAGAAATTAAAGAGGTCATGAAAAAGTGGGCAATTGACATAGGATATAAATGGTTAACGTTATGGAATATGGGATTAAAATTTACTGCTTGTGTGACCTTGAAGGAAAATTTATTAAAAATGATGTATAGGTCGTACCTTACTCCAACCAACTAGCAAAGATGTATAGAATGAAAAATAAGAACTGTTGGAAATGTGAATCGAAAGAGGGAAACTTCTTTCATATGTGGTGGCTATGTGATAAGGTTAAAGTCTTCTGGGAAAATATATATAACAAGCTAAAAAAAGATTTTCAGATACACCTTTCACACAAAAAACCAGAAGCATTCCTGCTAGGTATGGTTGGAGATGATATAACAAAGATGGACCAGAAACTGCTTCTTTATGCTACTACCACGGTGAGATTACTCACACAGAAATGGAAACAACATGAAATACCCACAGTTGAAGAGTGGCAGCGGAAACTTATGGAGTACGCAGAAATAGCAAAATTGACTGGAAAAATCTGAGAGCAGGGCGACAAAATATTCCAAAGAGAATGGATGAAATTTATAACATACATAGAGAAGAACTGTACACAAATAAAGACACTCACAGGACTGAAACAGACCTCATAATGTTTATTAAAAACCATTTGGTCAGACTTTGAGAATTGAAACAATATAATGCAACAACGAAGGATGTACATATAGTATATATGTATTTATAATACTATAAAATAAAACTTAGACAGTTTTATTTTATAGTATTAAGTTTACACAGAATGTAAATATAACAAATGCGTAAAGCTAAAAGGAAACAGAAAAACCAGAAGGAGGAAGGAGGGAAGTACAAGCTCGATAGAGTAAAAGCATAAAGGTTAAAAGAAATAAGATATGTATTATGATTGTGAAACTTGTAAAACCAAAAAAGATCATTAAAAAAAAGGGGGGGGAAAAGAAATAGAACAACTGCTTGAAGCACATTAAACCACCCAACTCTGGAGATAATAGGGGAGCATTTAAATGCCCCCATATCAAGTCTCTATTTGTGCATCCTGTATCTGCAGACTATTCCTCTTTAACTGTGCTTCTATTTTGTGTGTTTCTGTTCCGAATAAAATACGGCTATGGGGTTGCGATCCGGAACACGCTGCCAATCTGGATCGGGGCCTCGTGCCAGTTCCTCGTTGAAAAGCCTCCCCTCTTCAGGTACTACTTCCTCCTGAAGCTCTGGCTTTATGGCAGTTTTAATGTGTTTGGCTTCCCACAACAGAGCACTATTTGGAGGAGAAAGCCTGCAGGGCCCATTCAGACTTGACAGCAATGACACTGCGTGTCAGAGTCAGACTGATAATAATTCCCTCTAAAGAAGCTGGCAGCAGGGGGGTGGGATTTAATATGCCGAGCCCTTTCCACAACACACATACTCCCCCCCCCCCAAAAAAATAAAAAATAAAAGGTATTTTCCCAGATGTTTGAGGGAGGAAAGTATGGGTGGAGGATTCAGTTCCTTCATCCTGACACCCCCCCATGCTGTTTTTTAAAACTTCTCCACCCATCCCTGGTTTTAAAGGACTTGGCACCTCCTGCTGGCCTGTCAAGTTTGCACCAAATGGCAACCTTGTCTCATTTCCCCACACAGAGAAAGGAGCAGATTTTCTCCCCAGAGAACAAAGCATTGAAGGTAAAGAGAACATTATTTGAGTCAGCATCGTGGAAGGTTACTAATCCTGCTTCATAGTTCACAAGTACACAGATTCTCTTTGGCCAAATCCCTTTTGGGTTGAATGTAAGGGGTGGCGTGCTGACCGAGGGTGATGGTCCCAGAGATATTCCAGGAGGAGTGGAAGCATAATATGCACCATTAGAAATCTTCCCAATAGCCCAGATCCCAATTGCACCTTCCAAACTCTTAATATTGCGCTCCCTTAAAGACTCCTTGACAACCCCCACAGCCCAGAAGTTTTCGTCCCCCACGTCCACTACCCAGGAATGAGTCCCTGAGGTGATTCTCTCAACTCCCATGACATAGGAACAACAACTCATGTTGTTATTTGATAATCCGAAGCCATGCGATTGTTGGTTCATATACATTCCTCGGGGTGATGTTAGGCGATACATTGTTTGGCCATACGCTGCTTGGGTTGTTGCTTGGCCATACACTGTTAGGACTAGTTTAGGAATTGCCATGTCTTCACCTACAAGAGAAAGGAAACGATCAGGGAGGTAGTGCCCAAAACCTCCATCCAAGTTTTCTGCAGCTCTGAGTGAGGAGGAGTTTTGAAAAGCCAGTGCACTAATGGGGTGGAGGGTGGGAAATTACCGTATTTTTCACTCCATAAGACGCACCTGAACATAAGACGCACCTAGTTTTTAAGAGGAGGAAAGGGGGAAAGCCCTGGTTTCTTTGAGGATCAGCTCAAAGTGGTGCAGCTTTTTTTGCAAAGGGAAAATCCCTAGTTTTTTTGAGGATCAGCTCAAAGTGTTGCAGCTTTTTTTGCAAAGGGAAAAGCCCTGCTTTTTCGAGGATCAGCTGAAAGTGGTGCAGCTTCTTTTTCAAAGCCCCGTTTTTATGGGGTTCAACTCACAGTTTGCAGCTTCTAGTCCTACAGTTTCCAGATAGATAATCTAATCAGCCAGTCACATGTCGCTGGGGAAACAAACAGCCTCCCTCTGCATTCAACAACGGAGGCCTGGGCAAGGGGGCGGGGCTGGAAAGGGAGCCTTATCTCTCTCCCCGATCGCTTGCTAAACAGCTGTTCAGCTGCTTCCTTTCAACACCCTCTTCTCTCTTTGTAAAAAAAAGAGCACAATCTGCTTTTGGCACCTAGGCAATTCGGCTCCAGGGACCATGCATTCGCTCCATAAGACGCACAAACATTTCCCCTTACTTTTTAGGAGGAAAAAAGTGTGTCTTAAGGAGCGAAGAATACGGTACTCCCCCATGCAGGTCAGTTCAGAAACTCAGGGAATGGATGCTAGCTCAGAGGTAGGCTTGCTCAGAGGTAGGCTTGCTTGCAAAAGGTCCCTGGTTCAATTCCTGTAGGGTGAGTTCCCTGTGTAAAACCCTGGAGAGCTGTTGCCAGTCATTGTTGGCAATATGAAGCGAGATGGGCCAATGGCTCTGCTCTGTATAAAAGCTGCTTCCTATGCTCCTGTACCGAGCCCTTCTCCCAATCTCGTCTATAAAAAATAAAACAATAGAACAAAGCTCCTCTTGCTCTGAGAAAGCAGAGTTTCCTATGCTTTTGGAGTATAGGAAACTTTCCAGAGTTTTGAAGTAGAGTAGATTATCATTACATTTTATGAAAACACTGGGGGGGGGGTTCCCAGAGAAATCAATGACAAATAATGGAGATTACTCAGAATTTTAAATAGAGAAATAGAAAAAAAGAACGCTCAAATGTCAAGCTTCAGCTCCTCTTGCTTGCTTCCCAGTCCTCCAGCTCTGAGAGAGTTAGAAGACAAAACCAGAGTTTTGAAGTAGAGTTTAGGGATGTGACAGGCTGTAAAAGGCAGCAAGACGGATAGAGAATCAGAGGACGAGGTTTGATTCCTGTTTTGAATGCAAGGCTGTGGCTATGGGAGAAACGAGACTCTCTTGGGATGTCCGTGCTGTGAACCCCTCCACCATAGGCTCAGATTCTATATATCCTATATAATAAAGAGCCTGTGTCCGTACGTACTACTTTCCGTGTGTCACAGAAGTGACGCAAGTGCGCGTGTGCCCCACTGACACAGGGATTGGACGGACGCAGAGACGCGCGCACCAATCAGGACCTGCCGAACGCTGGGCGCGCGCGAATTGCCTGCCACTGGGGCTCTCTCACTGCCCAAGATCCTGAGGAGGCGTTCATCGCAATGACGGCTCCGGCGCCCGCTGCCGCTTCCTCCCCGCCGGCTGCCCCAACGCCCCCTGCGTCCTCTCCTCCTGGGCCAGGGGCAGAGACTTCGGGGGGCCGGGCGAAACTGCGGCCTTCTCCCTCCGCCCGCCGCCTTTTCCCCCTCCCCGTCACGCTCCTCCTCTCCCCTGGCCGCGCCGATCACGCGAGCCCCCGGCTTCACCCGAGGCCTACCCGCCCCTCCAACCATGGCGTGGCCGTCCGTGCCCAGCTCGCAGAAGGCGCTGCTGCTGGAGCTGAAGGGGCTCCAGGAGGAGCCTGTGGAGGGTTTCCGCGTCAGCCTGGTGGACGAGGGGGACCTCTACAACTGGGACGAGGGGGGCTATGCCGCCCCCCTCAGCCGGCGGCGACGGCGCTTGCCCTCCCCCTTCGCCCCCGTTACCTCAGGAAGGCAGGCGGCGTCGGGTCCTGAGCGGAGCCGGCAAGCCCGACCGCAGCCCCAGCCGAGCCCTCGCCCACGCCGAGAAGGGACCAGTCGCCGCCGCCCGCAGCCTCCAGCATCCTCTGGGCAGGCAGCTCCCCAGCGGGGCGTCGAGCGCCATGAAGCGGGGAGGCGCCGGCAAGAGGGCGGCGGCGGGGGGGGGGAACGGGGCCCAGCCCTTCCCAGCAGGCTTACTCGGGAGTAAGCGATCCCACCCCGAAGTGATGTGGCGGAGGAGGAGGCGGAATTCGCTTCCGCGTGAGTGCAAGGAGGGTCGGAGTTAACAAGACCCTTCCACATGTTCTAGCGCCGAGCCTCCAAGATTCACCCCACCCACCCCCGAGGCTGGGCAGAGCAAGAACTTGGAGGTGCATGGGGGGGCGTGCAGCCCTTCAGCCGGGAGGGTCTCTGACCATCCTAGCCGAAGCTGAGAAGTCAGAGGAAAGGGAGGGCGGATGCGGGTGGGGTGGAGGCAAGATAATGAAAGGAATCGGTGGGGTAAGAGGAAGGCTGCAACCCCAGCACGGGGGGTGGGGGGCGGAGAGGGATGATAGTGATGACATCGGGAAATTGGAAAGGGAGAGACCGAAGGAGGGAGGGATAGAGGGAGGAGACTGTCAGAGAGGAGTCCCCTGGACTGGAGAAGGTGCAGCAGCGAGTGTGCGTGTGTGTGTGTGTGTGTGTGTGTGAGAGAGAGAGAGAGAGAGAGAGAGAGAGAGAGAGAGAGAGAGGGAGGAGCTCAGGCAGAGGGTTAGGGTACATTTCCAGAGCTCTTAGAGCTGATCGACCAGCCCACTGGAGTCACTATTCAACCCGAGTCCCAAACACACGCCTGACTAACTACTTTACAGCCACTTTCATTGATTTTCATTATCAAATAAACATAATACCCGACGGGGCGTCTGGGGTTGGGGGACTCCCCGCTTTCCCCGCGCTCAGCCTCCTCCCTCCGCGGCGGCACGAGCGCAGCCGCGGCTGTGCCCCCCGCCCCGCAAGGCGCGCGCGTGTGCTGCCGGGCTAGCGCCCGTTATCTCAACGGGCTTCAATTCACTAGTGTGTGAATAAACCATATATCCTAAAGACACCACAGTCTCTGCTGTCTCTCATTTCCCAAAAGGAAATACGAACCCAGGGGAGGCAGCTTGGGACCCCAGCAATCTTGTGCTGCTGGGAGATTGAAGTGGGGTACAGTGCAAAACCCTCCCATATCTCATCGGCAAAAATTGTTTAAAGATCTGCCAAACCTGGAAATGTACCTTTCTTTCCTTGAAGTCCAGAGAGCACAACGTCTAAGGAACAAAAGTGAAATGAGGAAAAAGTCAATACTCATACTTGGCTCCAAGGGCAATGCTTTAAATTTAGAATGTTTGCAAGTGTGTTCATGCCAAAATCTAAAATGTAGCCATGGTACTCCATCTTTCTCCCTCTTCCAGCATCAGCATTAAGTGTTATGAAAGCATGTTCAGGGTGGGGGGCACAGAGAAGAGTTGCCTCCCCCAGCTCTGAGAGAGTTAGAAGACAAAACCAGTATTTTGGAGTAGAGTCTAGGGATGTGACAGCCCATAGCTGTGGCTATGGGAGAAACAATACTCTCTTCAGGTGTCTGTGCTGTGAACCCCTCCATCGTAGATTCAGGTTGTATATATGTGTAAATAAACCATATATCCTAAAGACACCACAGTCTCTGCTGTGCCTCATTTGCCAATAGGAAACTCAGACCCTGGGGAAGCAGCCTGGGACCCCTGGAATATCCACCGTTTGGAAATTGGCATGGCATGCAACTATATCTATCTATCTATACCACATCTAAAACATCATACAATGACCCTTGTTACCTTTGAATTTCTTGGTCTCCTTCTTCAAAAAAGGATGCATTTTGGAAAATTTATCTATTTGCTGTTTTAATCCAGGAGGAAAAGCTATTGCATCCATGGTTTTATTTTCATTTTCATTACACCTAGGAAGAAGAAAGACAGGTTAATTGTGATCCATCAGGTCATTCTCAAGTCATTCTTAATTCAGCCGTCAGAATGAAGGAGAAAAGTGGGGACAGCAGGAAGATAGTGAAAGGCTCATCCATGATAGGTTTTTCATTCATTCCCCCTGGTTTCCCCAGGAAAGTCCCCGTTGTTTACCACTGAATCAGAACAATTGACATTCTGTGGAATTCAGGTGTTCTGTGGATTGACGGCGGAATAGAATAGAAGCAAACATTCATCGGGTTTTCTGCTGATTTATGTTTCTTCCAATTCAGTGATAAGCAGCAGGTTTTCCCAGGAAAAGCAGCGGGACAAAAGAAAAGCATCTCGGACGTGTGCCTAGAAATCACAGGAAAAGTGGAAGTGTGGATGAAGCCCTGTGATAGCAACTAATGGTATTGTCTGCCCTGTGACCATTACAAAGACCTATGACAAACTGGGAAATGAAGTATAAAGTGTAAATTTACATAAACATTTTTTTCATATAAAATCTACATATAAATGATCAATCTGTAATCCATTTTACCTCTCTCTCTCTCTCTCTCTTTTTTTAAATCAACTTTATTTTGAAGATGCAGAAATAACTTCAAACAATCTGTCTGGAATTTTGACAGACACATTGCATACCGTACCATGTTAAAAATTGCAGCTGGGTCAGAAGCACCTGATTAACTAAGTCATTCGGACCCACCCTGTTTTCTTGGATTGTAATTCGTTTTAACTATTTTTAACATTGTATTTTAATGCATAAGCTGCCCTGGAACCTGACAGTGGAGGGCAAGTAAGAAATCTAATAATCCACCACCACCACCAACTCTGATTTGATATGAAGTATAAAACAGAGGAAGAAATATCATCACTTCTTTCTAAAATATGTATTTTATATGCACCCCCCCAAAAAAATCCTATCCATTTCTGTATGCTGCTCTATGCATCCCCTAATGCGCATTTTGTACATTTCCCTGTGTGTGCAGTCAGATCGGTAACTGTTTTCTGATCTGCTTATTGGTCTGTAAACTGTGAATTAGAAGGTTCACATAAAAGTATAGACCAAATAAAATTATCCCTTACCTCCGAAGAAGGAAATTAATATTATTGATATTCATATCAAAGCCACATACCTTTCCAGGATGCTTCTCATATTCTAAATGGAAGAGACAGAATGAGAGAAATTCAGTCCCTTGCACCAGTTCCCTCCAGCAGGTTACGGTATTACTTTCCCCTTTGCTTTATATATCAATCAAAACTGAAGTGCACACGTGGTGGTGCAGGCCTTCCCCAGAGGACAACCCGGACTGTTTCATTGCACCATTGCTCACCTGCAAGAATTCAGTCACTGGCTGCTTCTGTTTCTCCTCAAGCTGCTTGATTAAAAAATTACAAAAGCCCAGACATTTGCTTCTAAATTTGAAAATCCCCCCGAATGGCCATGTAAGCCCCCCTCTCTGCTCCAGAATTTCCCCTGGTTATGGTTTCATCCTGGAATGGGATCTTCTGCCAACTGAAAGTGATCCCAGGCTCTGCTCTGCTGCTTGCTCCCACCACTGGTGCTGCCAGCCTGAGAGCAGATGTCAACCTGCTACTGCTGACGATGTATATTGCTGTACACACAACCGCGAGGGCATGTTTGAATTGGGTAGAGGGAGAACTCAAGTGGCCAGTGTTGCTGGTGCCATTGCCAGTGCTAGCACAAAAACTCCCTGGATCCATTGTAATTTGGCAAGCTACATCCCTACTTTAGCAGCAACTTGGGGACAATGGCAATAAATATATTCTATTCTATTCTAACTTGGCCTCCAAATTTCATCCACTTCTATCAAAAGGGAGGGTGGGGAGTAGCGGTGATAGGTGTTTTAAAATTTCCAAGAATTGAAGCTGGGAATGAAGCAGATCTGGACCCAGAAGCAAAACAGGGAAGCCTTCAGATCGGTCAGCCTGAATCATGCAGTTTGATGAAGCTCCAAATCACAGTTTGGAACAAAATGTGTGACCAATGTACATCCCTACTACAAATACTTCTATAAACCAATAGACAGAGTGGTTGGAGGTACAACCCTTCCCTGCAGGACAACATGGACTGTTCTGTTGTGCCAACTCTTACCTGCAAGAATTCATTCGCTGGCTGTTTCTGTTTCTCCTCCAGCTCCTTAATAAGGTCATTGATAGAGGACATTTCCTCAGAGAGTTTTGCAATATGTTGGTCCTCACAGGATTTAATCCCATCGTCCAGTTCCTTCAGTTGAGCCAGCAGGAGGCGCTCTTGTTCTTCCAGAAACTGGTGCAATTGCTTGAAATCGGACATGATTTTCTGCCTCTCCATGTCTGTCTGTTTCTACAAGGAGAGAATGATTTAGATGTCCCCTTAATTCCATGTGCACAAGCTGACTGGAAGGGCAGTTGATGTTTACTTCAACACTCACAATGGTACAGAGGCAGGTAGATAGCCGTGTTGGTCTGTCATAGTCAAAACAAAATAAAAAAATTTCCTTCCAGTAGCACCTTAGAGACCAACTAAGTTTGTTCTTGGTATGAGCTTTCGTGTGCATGCACACTTTCGTGTGTATCTGAAGAAGTGTGCATGCACACGAAAGCTCATACCAAGAACAAACTTAGTTGGTCTCTAAGGTGCTACTAATGGTACAGAGGCTCAGTCACAGTCTTCCCCGTTTGGCTGAGTGGTGCCCTGCCCCACAGCGCCAGCCCAGCAGGGGCGCACAGCAGCGGGAGTCTGGGAACAGCTGCTTCGTGCGCTGCTTGCGTTGGGGTTGCGAGTGAGGCGCTGCCACTGAGGCAGCCGGTTCAGGTGCCTGGCCTTGCTCTGCTGCTGCCCCTCCTCCTCCGTGCTTGCAGGGGACGTGTTATTTCCCCATTTAATTGATAATGCCAATTATTAAACCTGGGACGCTGTGCAAGCGAAGCATAGGCTCCACCACAGAACGAAGGCCTCACTCTGTCAATATAACCATCCTGGAGAGGCAAGAAGTTATACAGGTTTGCACCTACGTACCAGCAGATTTTGGCTTTCGATCTCCCACTTCAGTTTAGAAGACAGAATTTCTCCTCTCTGTTTGTTCAGGAACTCCAAATGACGCAGGATTTTACCCTGAGGTGGGCAAAAGGGCATTTGGGTTAATATTGGCAGCAAAGACATACTCATGAAATTGTTGTGTCTGTTCAGGCCGTTTCTGTTCAAGAAACCAAGAACACGTAGGTTGAAAAGAGTCTACGTACAGCTTCTAGGCAACTTCCATTCTCAGTGCTTCGGTCCGCAATAACCAGCAGCGTTTGGGACACAAACAACCACCCACCCACCCCACCCGAACGTCGCCTAGAGAAAAATGCGGCCCTCAGGCGGAAATATTTTCCTCATCCGTAGGATACGTGAGCATCCCTTGGAAGTTTGGTCCCCATCCTACAGCTCCTTACCTGATACTCTTCAAAGGCCTTCTCCTTTGGGATCACTTTGTGCTCCTTGGATTTGTGATCCAATCCACAAAATAGAATAGAATAGAATATATTTATTGTCATTATCCCCTTCGGGGACAACGAAATTATATATAATCGAAATTATATATAATCGAAATTATATATAATCGAAATTATATATAATCAAAATAAAAACAATTCCATACCCCCCAAAAGAACCACATTTTAAAAGGGTAAAAGGTAAAGGTAAAGGGACCCCTGACCATTAGGTCCAGTCGTGACCGACTCTGGGGTTGCGGCGCTCATCTTGCTTTATTGGCCGAGGGAGCCGGCGTACAGCTTCCAGGTCATGTGGCCAGCATGACAAAGCTGCTTCTGGCGAACCAGAGCAGCGCACGGAAACACCATTTACCTTCCCGCCAGAAGGTATCTACCTACTTGCACTTTGACGTGCTTTCAAACTGCTAGGTGGGCAGGAGCTGGGACCAAGCAATGGGAGCTCACCCCATCGCAGGGATTCGAACCGCCGACCTTCTGATCAGCAAGCCCTAGGATCTGTGGTTTAACCCACAGCGCCACCTGGGTCCCTTTTTTAAAAGGGTATAGGATGTCAATCAAATCAATCAAAGACCTAAAAGTGCATAATGAAGGCGCCAGGCGACTTCCCTGGGGAAAGCATTCCAGACATGGAGCCACTGCAGAGAAGGCCCCGTTCTCGTGTTGCCACCCTCCGGACCTCTTGAGGAGGGGGCACATGAAGGAGGGCCTCAGAAGATGATCTCTGGGACCCAGTAGGTTCATATGGAAAGAGGCGGTCCTTGAGGTATTGAGCCATTTAAGGCTTTATGGGTCAAAACCAGCACTTTGAATTGGGCCCGGAAACTAATTGGTAGCCAGCGCAGTTGGACCAGGATCAGGGTAATATGTTCAGACTGTCTTGCTCCAGTGAGCAATATGGCCGCTGAATTCTGCACCAGCTGAAGTTTCTGAACCGTCTTCAGAGGCAGGCCTACGTATAACGCATTGCAGAAATCTAACCTTGAAGTGACCAGAGCATAGACAACAGTAGTTAAGCTATTCCTGTCCAGATAGGGGCATAGCTGGGCTACCAGCCGAAGCTGATGGAAGGCACTCTGGGCCACTGAGGTCACCTGAGCCTCGAGCAACAGCAAAGGATACAGGAGGACCCCCAAGCTACAAACCAGCTCCTTTAGAGGAAGTGTAACCCCCATCAAAAGCAGGCGATCTCCCACCCGTCTGGCTAGGGAACCATCCACAAACAGTGCCTCAGTCTTATCTGGGTTGAGCTTCAGTTTGTTAACCCTTGCTTATATGCTATGGAGCTTGCACATTTGTTTAATGCTGAATACTGCCAGAAGACTGAACTTTGGATATCGGACTTTGCTACTTTTTCTACGGTTGCAGTCCTGAGGAACATGGAAGTTAGAATGCATTTCATTTATGGCTGACACTTGGAATAAATCTTTCTAGAACTTTGCACTGACAGAACCAGCAGCTTTTATTTGAAGAATTGATTTTAACAGAAATATAGGAAGCTGCCTTACACCAGCAAATGTTCTACCACTGAGCTACAGCCCCTTCACTCAGGGGTTTGGGGCAATGTCCCCAGCCCTACATAAAATTGCTAAGGAATGAACCTGGGACCTTCTTCAGGCAAAGCAGAGGCTCTACTGCTGAGCTACGGTCCTCAGATCAGCCTGGTACTTCTCTGGGCTCCTGGTGCAGGAAAAGGTGGGAAATCATTGGAATCAGCACTTTTCAAATTCCCTTGGAACTTTTTGTGAATGTTCCTACTACTGAATGCTCAGGACAAGATAGGAGCTGCAGGCCTCGCTGTCTGGCCTCCAGCCTCTCCCCAGGCTGCAACATTCGCCAGCTCTGGTTCACACTCTCCTTGAGTCTTTTTTGCCTGTCTAGAAAGTGTCCCTGATTATTTTCCTCATCCCTAGGATAAGTGAGCATCCCTTGGAAGTCTGGTCCCCAATCTTACAGCTCCTTACCTGATACTCTTCAAAGGCCTCCTCCTTTGGGATCACTTTGTGCTCTCTGTGCTCCTTGGATTTGTCGCACACCACACAGATGGGGGCTTGGTCATTTTCGCAGAAGAGTTTCAGGGGCTCCTGGTGTCTCTCGCAAACGCTTACCACTGCATCCACCCCTTTGGGCATCTGAAGGCTGAATTTCTTGGCTATTTCCACAATACTCGCCAGTTGCCGGTTGGGTCTGAAATTCCTTTGCTGACATGGTTCCCTGCACTGAGGGCAAGAAGCATCTCCATCTGATTCCCCCCAAGCCTCGGTGATGCAGGTTTGGCAGAAATTGTGGCCACAGTCTATGGTCACTGGATCTGTGAAATACTCCAGGCAGATGGAGCATGTCGTTTCCTCGCAGAGGTTCTGGACTGGACCCTTGTCTGCCATTTCCTCTGCCTGAAAGGGAAATAAAAAGCTTACTTTCGTTTCTACAGTTTCAAGCCATAGGGCGGGCCTTTCCCTCCCTCTGGGTGACTCATAGTTTTTGAAAAGCAGCAGCATAAGCCAGAAGAAACCCTTACAGTGTGCAGCTTCACATCCGTACCATCCATTCAAAGTGCATGGTGTCTGCCCAAGAATCCTGGCAATGGCCATTTACCCCAAAATGCTACACTTCCCAGCACCCTTAAATAACTACAGTCCCCAGGAAAATTTGAGGAAGAGCCACGTGGCCATCATGAGGCTAATGAAAGTTCTAATACTAACTGACTGGAGCAGGAGGGAAAAGGAAGTAAAGCCTGAGAAAAATTATCACATACTTGAGAAGGAATCAGTGAAGGAAGAATTGGTTTCCTGTCTCCCACCCCCAGTCAGAGGCGTAGGAAGGTCAGGTGGTACCCGGTGTGGAAAATTTCTTGTCACCCCCCCCCCCCCCAGGATTGTGTGTTGTTGTTTTTTGCCTGCAAAAATGGTTTTACATTATTTCATATTTTCTTACAAACGAATGTGGATTCTGGGCATCTGATAACAAGTGGGTGACTATGGACAGATACTTAAATCTACAGGATGGATTGTGTTTTGGCTTGTGTTATCCTATATTATAATCTTGAAGTGTCCCTGCGTCCACCGGCAATTTTCTGTGTGTCACGGAAGTGACGCATGGCACAGACGGACGCAGGGATTGGAGGGGGTGGAGAGGGGGGCGGGACGATGCAGAGGCACTTCCGGCCGGGCGAAACTGCGCCGCCGCCATTGCCGGGGGGGGGGAGCGGCGCAAAGCGCCGCTCCCGCTACCGCCGCCGCCCGCCGATGGAGGCTCCCGGCCTCCTGCGTCCTTCGCCTCCTCCTCCTCCGCCTCCCACCGGCTCGGCAGGCCAGGCCAGGCGCGGCGCTCCGGCGCTGAAGGCGGGGCGGGATGGATGCTGCCGGGACGGGCGCGCAACTCTCGCCCACCCCCGCTTTGCCGAGGATGCTGCCGCCGCCGCCCTCCGGACCTACAGCCCGCAGGGGCAGAGCGAGCGAAGGGCCCCGGGTTGAGGCTGTCCTGCCGCCGCTGCCAGGAAGCGGAGCCCCCTCCGCCCTGCTCGCCACCTCCCGTGTGCGACACGAGCCAGCGAGCACGCGGCGGCCACAAAAGGAGGAGGCGGAGAAGCGGCAGCCGCCGCCGCCCCAGACCTGGAAAGCGGAGCCCCCCGGCTTGCAGACGGGAAGTCCCCGCCTGCCCCCAACTCCGGGACGCCTGAGGTGACACGACGGGAGGAGGCGAGGGAGGCAGCAGCCCCAGAGCTTGCCAGCGCACGTGGGGAGGAAAAGTTGCTCTGAGCCCTGACTCGCCCACGCCTCCGACGGGAGGAGGGCGGAGCTGGCCTTGGGTGGTGCTTTTTTGGGGGGGAGTGGCGCGCACTGGGAGTTGGGTGGGTGGGGGTCCCCCCCCCAGCAGGTGCACTGCGATCCAAGGGGGCCGGCGCAAGCAGGGCGCTGAATATCGCCACCGCTACAGCCCCCTCCCCCCTGAAAGCTTCCCAAAATATTCCCCTTTGCTCCCTGAAACGTACCCACAATATGCCCCCTTCCCCCTGATGCCCTCCCTGAACATGCTCCCTTCCCCCTGAAAGCTTCCCAAAATATTCCCCTTTGCTCCCTGAAACGTACCCACAATATGCCCCCTGATGCCCTCCCTGAACCTGCCCCCTCCCCCCCTGAAACCTTCCCAAAATATTCCCCTTTGCTCCCTGAAAAATACCCACAATATGCCCCCTTCCCCCTGATGCCCTCCCTGAACATGCCCCCTCCCCCCTCAAAGCTTCCCTAAATATTCCCCTTTGCTCCCTGAAACGTACCCACAATATGCCCCCTTCCCCCTGATGCCCTCCCTGAACATGCCCCCTCCCCCCTCAAAGCTTCCCTAAATATTCCCCTTTGCTCCCTGAAACGTACCCACAATATGCCCCCTTCCCCCTGATGCCCTCCCTGAACCTGCCCCCTCCCCCCTGAAATCTTCCCAAAATATTCCCCTTTGCTCCCTGAAAAATACCCACAATATGCCCCCTTCCCCCTGATGCCCTCCCTGAACCTGCCCCCTCCCCCCTGAAATCTTCCCAAAATATTCCCCTTTGCTCCCTGAAACGTACCCACAATATGCCCCCTTCCCCCTGATGCCCTCCCTGAACATGCCCCCTCCCCCCTGAAACCTTCCCAAAATATTCCCCTTTGCTCCCTGAAACATACCCACAATATGCCCCCTTCCCCCTGATGCCCTCCCTGAACATGCCCCCTCCCCCCTCAAAGCTTCCCTAAATATTCCCCTTTGCTCCCTGAAACGTACCCACAATATGCCCCCTTCCCCCTGATGCCCTCCCTGAACATGCCCCCTCCCCCCTGAAAGCTCCCCAAAATATTCCCCTTTGCTCCCTGAAACGTACCCACAATATGCCCCCTTCCCCCTGATGCCCTCCCTGAACATGCTCCCTTCCCCCCTGAAAGCTCCCCAAAATATTCCCCTTTGCTCCCTGAAACGTACCCACAATATACCCCCTTTCCCCTGATGCCCTCCCTGAACATGCTCCCTTCCCCCCTGAAAGCTTCCCAAAATATTCCCCTTTGCTCCCTGAAACGTACCCACAATATACCCCCTTCCCCCTGATGCCCTCCCTGAACATGCCCCCTCCCCCCTGAAAGCTTCCCAAAATATTCCCCTTTGCTCCCTGAAACATACCCACAATATGCCCCCTGATGCCCTCCCTGAACCTGCCCCCTCCCCCCTGAAATCTTCCCAAAATATTCCCCTTTGCTCCCTGAAAAATACCCACAATATGCCCCCTTCCCCCTGATGCCCTCCCTGAACATGCCCCCTCCCCCCTGAAAGCTTCCCAAAATATTCCCCTTTGCTCCCTGAAACATACCCACAATATGCCCCCTTCCCCCTGATGCCCTCCCTGAACATGCCCCCTCCCCCTCAAAGCTTCCCTAAATATTCCCCTTTGCTCCCTGAAACGTACCCACAATATGCCCCCTTCCCCCTGATGCCCTCCCTGAACATGCTCCCTTCCCCCCTGAAAGCTTCCCAAAATATTCCCCTTTGCTCCCTGAAACGTACCCACAATATGCCCCCTTCCCCCTGATGCCCTCCCTGAACATGCCCCCTCCCCCCTGAAAGCTTCCCAAAATATTCCCCTTTGCTCCCTGAAACGTACCCACAATATACCCCCTTTCCCCTGATGCCCTCCCTGAACATGCCCCCTCCCCCCCTGAAAGCTTCCCAAAATATTCCCCTTTGCTCCCTGAAACATACCCACAATATGCCCCCTGATGCCCTCCCTGAACCTGCCCCCTCCCCCCTGAAACCTTCCCAAAATATTCCCCTTTGCTCCCTGAAACGTACCCACAATATGCCCCCTTCCCCCTGATGCCCTCCCTGAACATGCCCCCTCCCCCCTCAAAGCTTCCCTAAATATTCCCCTTTGCTCCCTGAAACGTACCCACAATATGCCCCCTTCCCCCTGATGCCCTCCCTGAACATGCCCCCTCCCCCCTGAAAGCTCCCCAAAATATTCCCCTTTGCTCCCTGAAACATACCCACAATGTGCCCCCTCCCCCCTGATGCCCTCCCTGATACACACACACACAAACATACAGAGTGCTTTTTTTCTTTAAAAAATGTTTAAGGGTACTCTTATTTAAATAAAGTTATTTTGAACTTATTCTGCGTCTTCTCAGATGTGTTTCATTACCTACATTTGTTGGTAAAACACAATTCTGTAAATTATAAAGATGATTCCACCCCTCTATATTATGAAAGGGAAGATCCAGGTTTTCAAAAAAAAAATTCAAGCAAATCATTGTAATAACTACCGTAATAAAGCACTGCTATAATCCTATATTATAATCTTCAAGTGTCCCTGCGTCCACCTGCAATTTTCTGTGTGTCACGGAAGTGAGGTACTGCGCGTGCCACACGCGGAAGAAGGGATTGGAGCAGGCGGAGAGGGGGGCGTGGTTACGCTGCTTGCTTGCTGCTGCGAGGTGGGGGGTGGGGTAGAGAAGAAGTCTGCCATATCACATATAATCTAGCGCCCGTTATCTTAACGGGCTTAATTTACTAGTTTTATTTATATTTACAGTGGTACCTCGGGTTACATACGCTTCAGGCTACATACTCCGCTAACCCAGAAATAACGCTTCAGGTTATGAACTTTGCTTCAGGATAAGAACAGAAATCGTGCTCTGGCGGCGCAGCGGCAGTGGGAGGCCCCATTAGCTAAAGCGGTGCTTCAGGTTAAGAACAGTTTCAGGTTAAGAACGGACCTCCGGAACGGATTAAGTACGTAACCAGAGGTACCACTGTATTGTTTATTTATTTAATAAAAAATATTTTTTAAAACCTGCAAAGTGGTTTACCAAAATAAAATAAAATAAAAAAACCACAGCAGTTATTTATTTATTCAGCTCCATTGAATTCAAATTTCAGCCAGGCATGTCCAAAGTCCATTTTGGGGGCCTAATTCGACCCACCAGTTGGTTTAATGCAGCCCCTGTGGCAGTTTATTTCCTGGGGTAAAATCCTAAAAAAAAAACTCAACAACTTCAACCCTAAAAAAAAAAGGTTAACAACTTTGGTCAGCCCTCACGGCCCTTCGCTTCATCAAATCAGGCCCTCTTTGAAAAGTTTGGACACCACTGGGCACCACTGCATGTGGGCTTGATATTTTGTTTTGAGGTGGAATGTGCTGCTGCTTGTGAGACCAAAAATATTTTTTTGGGTGGGTGGGGGCCTGCTTTAAATAATAATAATAATAATAATAATAATTTATTATTTGTACCCCGCCCATCTGGCCGGGTCTCCCCAGCCACCCTGGGCGGCTTCCAGCAATATTAAAAAACAAAACATTAAAATATCACAGATTAAAAGCTTCCCTGAACAGGGCTGCCTTCAGATGTTTTCTAAAGGTCATGTGGTTGTTTATTGTTTTGACCTCTGATGGGAGGGCGTTCCACAGGGCGGGCGCCACCACCGAAAAGGCCCTCTGCCTGGTTCCCTGTAGCTTCGCTTCTCGGAGTGAGGGAACCGCCAGAAGGCCTTCGGCGCTGGACCTCAGTGTCCGGGCTGAACAGTGGGGGTGGAGACGCTCCTTCAGGTATACAGGACCGAGGCCGTTTAGGGCTTTAAAGGTCAGCACCAACACTTTGAATTGTGCTCGGAAACGTACTGGGAGCCAGTGTAGATCTCTCAGGACAGGTGTAATGTGGTCCCAGCGGCCACTCCCAGTCACCAGTCTGGCTGCCGCATTCTGGATTAATTGCAGTTTCCGGGTCACCTTCAAAGGTAGCCCCACGTAGAGCGCATTGCAGTAGTCCAAGCGGGAGATAACTAGAGCATGCACCACTCTGACGAGACAGTCTGCGGGCAGGTAGGGTCTCAGCCTGCGTACCAGATGGAGCTGGTAGACAGCCGCCCTGGACACAGAATTAACCTGCGCCTCCATGGACAGCTGTGAGTCCAAAATGACTCCCAGGCTGCGCACCTGGTCCTTCAGGGGCACAATTACCCCATTCAGGACCAGGGAGTCCCCCACACCCGCTCGCACCCTGTCCCCCAAAAACAGTACTTCTGTCTTGTCAGGATTCAACCTCAATCTGTTAGCCGCCATCCATCCTCCAACCGCCTCCAGGCACTCACATAGGACCTTCACCGCCTTCACTGGTTCTGATTTGAAAGAGAGGTAAAGCTGGGTATCATCCGCATACTGATGAACACCCAGCCCAAACCCCCTGATGATCTCTCCCAGCGGCTGCATATAGATGTTAAAAAGCATGGGGGAGAGGACGGAACCCTGAGGTACCCCACAAGTGAGAGCCCAGGGCTCTGAACACTCATCCCCCACCACCACTTTCTGAACACGGCCCAGGAGGAAGGAGCGGAACCACTGTATAACAGTGCCCCCAGCTCCCAACCCCTCTAGACGGTCCAGAAGGATGTTATGGTCGATGGTGTCAAAAGCCGCTGAGAGATCCAGCAGAACTAGGAAACAGCTCTCACCTTTGTCCCTAGCCCGCCGGAGATCATCGACCAGTGCGACCAAGGCAGTTTCAGTCCCATGATGAGGCCTAAATCCCGATTGGAAGGGATCCAAATGGTCCGCATCCTCCAGGCGTGCCTGGAGTTGTTCAGCAACCACCCGCTCAATCACCTTGCCCAAGAATGGAAGATTTGAGACTGGGCGATAGTTGGCCATATTGGCCGCATCCAAAGATGGTTTTTTAAGAAGCGGTTTAATAACCGCCTCTTTTAGCGGGTCTGGGAAGGCTCCCTCACAAAGAGAAGCATTCACCACCCCGCAAAGCCCATCGCCCAGCCCTTCCCGGCTAGCTTTTATAAGCCAGGATGGGCAAGGATCAAGGAGACAGGTGGTTGGTTTCACTCGTCCAAGCAGCCTGTCCACATCCTCGGAGGTAACAGATTGGAATTGATCCCACACAACTGGACTAGACAGGACTCTAGCACTCTCCCGCCCCAGCCCTGCTCCCACGGTGGAGTCTACCTCTTCCCGAATCTGAGCGACTTTATCTGCAAAAAACTTTGCAAAAGCATTGCAGGAGATCTCGGGGTCCCTACCAGACCCCGGTGATGACGGTGGTTCTGATAAATTTCGAACCACCTGGAAGAGTCTCCTGCTGCTGTTTTCTGCAGATGCAATAGAAGCGGCGAAGAAGGTCCTCTTCGCCGTCGCCATTGCCACTTGGTAGGCTCGAAGTTGAGCTCTAGCCCGTGTCCGGTCTGATTCAGAATGAGTTTTCCGCCACCGGCGCCTTAGCCGTCTCAACGACTGTTTCATCGCCCTCAGCTCCGGGGAGAACCACGGGGCTGTCCGGGCTCCATGCAATCGGAGAGGGCGCTTCGGAGCCAGACAGTCAATAGCCCTGGTTAGCTCCACATTCCAGCGGGCCACCAGGGAATCGGCTGAAAGGCCATCAACATGGGATAAAACATCCCCTACCACTCTCTGGAAGCCAATTGGATCCATTAGGTGGCGGGGGCGGACCATCCGAATCGGTACCACCTCCCGGCAGAGGGGAAGGGTCGCGGAGAAGTCCAGCTGCACCAGGAAGTGATCTGACCATGGCACTTCTTTTGTTTCGCTTTTACTTAGTGTCAGATCACCAACATCCGTAGAGGTAAACACCAGGTCTAAGGCATGTCCGCGGCTATGAGTTGGGCCAAACTTATTCAGGGACAGCCCCATGGAGGCCATGCTTTCCACGAAGTCCCGAGCGGCCCCTTGTAAGGTCGTGTCGGCATGGATGTTAAAATCTCCTAAGACAACCAAGCTAGGTGTCTCCAGGAGCACGTCCGCCACGACCTGAAGCAGCTCGGCCAGGGAATCCTTGGTGCAGCGGGGAGGTCGGTACACCAAAAGGAATCCTGTACTGCCCCTATTGCCCAACTTCCAGAACATGCACTCAGAAAACTGGGTCTTCCCAATAGGACGCCTGGTGCAAACTAATGACTTCCTAAAAATCGCTGCAACCCCCCCTCCCCGCCCAGATGGCCTGGGTTGCTGTGCGTAAGAGAAACCTGGTGGACAAGCAGCGGCAAGGACTGGCCCATCTGCCTCATCCAACCAAGTCTCTGTCACACATGCCAGGTCAAATCCTCCATCCACAATCAGGTTGTGGATGGCAGTGGTTTTGTTCATCATTGACCTGGCATTACACAGCAACACTTTCAGGTCATGTGGGCTTGATATTTTGTTTTGAGGTGGAATGTGCTGCTGCTTGTGTTGGGTCACATAAGTTAGCATCTCTTCATATATTCCTGAAGATACTGAAGAAGTGTGCATGCACACGAAAGATATGAAAAGTGTGCATGCACACGAAAGATTTGAAAAATCACCCAAGCAAACACGTTTTTAGGGGTTAAAAAAAGGCTTGGGGTGGGGTTAAAGGCAAAGGGGTAAAGACACTCACAAAAAGATCGCTGTGGATCAAAACAGCAGCACAGAGAAAGCTCCTTCTTCCCTTCCAGAGATCATACAACAATGGGACGAGGGGGAGGGGCAGGAGGGTGGGACGAGGGGGAGGGGCAGGAGTCAGTTTTAGCCACCAAAACCTGGCGGGGATCAACTGGGATTAGGCGTTAATAGTTCACAGAGTAGCCTGCAGTCTCAAGGTGGGTGAAAACGTCTGGATAAGGAAGCGGGCGGGCGGGCGGGGGGGGGGGGGGGAATCAGGGAGATCTCATCGTCTCCTCTCCTCCAGACGTTTTCACCCAGCAAACTCCCTCTTCGCTCAGTCTCAGCAACGGGAGCAGCGCTGCTTTTGCAGCCAGACCCAGGAGACAGACGACTGAGAAGCAAAACACGAGCCCACCCCAACCAGGCAACCCGGGGCAGCACCCGGTGTTTCAGGAACAGGGAGAGTTCCCCCCTGTAGCCTCACTGTCAGAGGAAGAAAGAAGGCTCTTAAAGGGACACACATGCTTTCCCAGCCTCCCAGTGGGAGAACTCAAGGCAGATAGGAAGAACCGAAGGAATATGGAAATCGGGCGCGGGCGAGGGTACAAGCCAGCCAGCTGCCGCTGCGCTAAGCAATGTTTTTTGCTGCTGGGCGGTGGCGGGGGGGGGGGGCGCCCAGAGTGTCACCCCCTCCAGGGTGGACCCAAGGGTGGAACCCGGGCCCCTCGCCCTCCTTCCTACGCCCCTGGTTGTTGTTGGTGGTGTTGTTTTGGTGTGTGTATGTGTGGAAGGGAGGGAGAGATAACAGGGTCTCTTCCAACTCTAGGTAAAGGTAAAGGGACCCCTGACCATTTGGTCCAGTCGTGTCTCCGACTCTGGGGTTGCGGCGCTCATCTCGCTTTATTGGCCGAGGGAGCCGGCGTACAGCTTCCAGCTCATGTGGCTAGCATGACTAAGCCGCTTCTGGCGAACCAGAGCAGCGCACGGAAACGCCGTTTACCTTCCCGCCGGAGTGGTACCTATTTATCTACTTGCACTTTGACGTGCTTTCGAACTGCTAGGTTGGCAGGAGCAGGGACCGAGCATCGGGAGCTCACCCCGTCGCTGGGATTCGAACCGCCGACCTTCTGATCAGCAAGCCCTAGGCTCTGGGGTTTAACCCACAGCGCCACCTGGGTTCCAACTCTACAATACTATAATTCTAGGGCAGTGATCTACCCAGTTTGAAGCAATAGCCCAGAGTTGTTGAGCCTTTGGGGAGAGGATTGGCTAGTTTTTGAACTTTTTTTAGGGTGGCGAGCCAGCAGTTGACCTATTTATGGCAGGGATTAGCAAGAGTTTTTAAGCTTCTCCTAGGGCAGTGATGGCTAACCTTGACACCCCAGATGTTTTGGAACTACAACTCCCATCATCCCTAGCTAACAGGATCAGTGGTCAGGGATGATGGGAGTTGTAGTCCCAAAACATCTGGAGTGTCAAGGTTAGCCATCACTGTCCTAGGGGAAAGAGCACAAAGTTGTTGGGTGGTGGGACAAAGGGGGGGGGAGAAACGAAATCAGGAGCAAACAAGGGGGTCACTTTTTAACCCTGTGGGTTCCAGGATTTGGGTCCTGAGTTGAGGGAGCTTTTGCTTCTCTCCTTCCCTCCCCCCTCCACTTGTTTGCTCGCCTGCCTCCTTCCCGTCCTCCCCCTGCCTGTGGCCAGCACCAGACACTGCTCTGCGGGGCTTTCAGCGTGGTGACTCCTCCTCTGAGGAGACCCCCGAGTCGGTGGAGGAAGCGGCAAGGCAGCCTCAGCACTCGGCTGCACCCAGTGATGCAGGGGGGAATAACACGCCCCCTGCAAGCACGACGGAGGAGGGGCAGCAGCAGAGCAAGGCCAGGCCAGGAAGCTCAGCCGGCTGCCTCAGTGGCAGCGCCTCACTCGCAACCCCAACGCAAGCAGCGCGGAAAGCAGCTGTTCCCGGACTCCCGCTGCTGGGCGGGCGCTGTGGGGCAGGGCACCACTCAGCCAAACGGGAAAGACTGTGACTGAACCTCTGTACCATTGTTAGTGTTGAAGTAAACATCAACTGCCCTGCCAGTCTCACTGGGGCCAATTTTCCCCCTAACTCCAGACACAAGGGAATGCAGCATTTGGGCTGCAAAAGGCTCCCCACCTGTGCCTCGCATCAATGTGCATCATTGACATTTATAACATACATAGAGAAGAACTGTACACAAATAAAGACACTCACGGAACTGAAACAGAACTCATAATGTTTATTAAAAACCATTTGGTTGGACTTTGAGAATTGAAACAATATAATGCAACAACGAAGGATGTACATTAATACATTAAAGTTTTATTTTATAGTATTAAGTTTACACAGAATGTAAATATAACAACTGCGTAACGATAAAAGGAAACAGAGAAACCAGGAGGAGGAGGGAGGGAAGTACAAGCTGGATAGAGTAAAAGCATAAAGGTTAAAAGAAAGAAGATATGTATTACGATTGGGAAACTTGTAAAACCAATAAAGATCATTTTTAAAAAAGAAAAAAGGGGGAAAGAAATAGAACTACTTGAAGCACATTAAACCACCCAACTCTGGAGATAATAGGGGAGCATTTAAATGCCCCCATATCAAGTCTGTATTTGTGCATCCTGTATCTGCAGACTATTCCTGTGCTTCTATTTTGTGTGTTTCTCTTCCGAATAAAATACAGCTATGGGGTTGCGATCCGGAACACGCTGCCAATCTGGATCGGGGCCTCGTGCCAGTTCCTCATTGAAAAGCCTCCCCTCTTCAGCTACTACTTCCTCCTGAAGCTCTGGCTTTATGGCAGTTTTCATGTGTTTTGCTTTCCACAACAGAGCACTATTGGGAGGAGAAAGCCTGCAGGGCCCATTCAGACTTGACAGCAATGACACTGCGTGTCAGAGTCAGACAGTTACTAATTCCCTCTAAAGAAGCTGGCAGCAGGGGGGTGGGATTTAATATGCCGAGCCCTTTCCACAACACACATACTCCCCCCCCCAAAAAAAGTTATGGGTGGGTAGAGGATTCAGTTCCTTCATACTGACCCCCCCATGCTGTTTTTTTAAAAAACTTCCCCACCCATCCCTGGTTTTAAAGGACTTGGCACCTCCTGCTGGCCTGTCAAGTTTGCACCAAATGGCAACCTCAACTCATTTCCCCACACAGAACAAGGAGCAGATTTTCTCCCCAGAGAACAAAGCATTAAAGGTAAAGAGAACATTATTTGAGACAGCATCGCAGAAGGTTACTAATCCTGCTTCATAGTTCACAAGCACACGGATTCTCCTTGGCCGAATCTCTTTTGGGTTGAACGTAAGGGGTTGCGTGCTGGCTGAGGGCGATGGCCCCAGAGATATTCCAGGAGGAGTGGAAGCATAATATGCACCATTAGGAATCCTCGCAATAGCCCAGATCCCAACTGCACCATCCAAACTCTTAATATTGCGCTCCCTTAAAGACTCCTTGCAACCCCCACAGCCCAGAACTTCTGGTTCCTCACATTCACTATCCAGGAATGAGTCCCTGAGGTGATTCTCTCAACTCCCATGACATAGGAAGAACAGTTCATGTTGTTATTTGAGAACCCGGAGTCATACCGTGGTTGCCCCATATATGTTCCTCGGGTTGATGCTAGGCCATACGTTGCTTGCCCATACGTTGCTTGGCCATACGCTGCTTGGGCTGTTCCTTGGCCATACACTGTAAGAACTAGTTTAGGAATTGCCATGTCTTCACCTACAAAAAAAAAGGAAACGATTAGGGAGGCAGCGCCCAAAACCTCCATCCCAAGTTTTCTACAGCTCTGAGTGAGGAGGAGGTTTGAAAAGCCAGTGTACTAATGGGGTGGAGGATGGAAAATTACTCCCCCTATGCAGGTCAGTTCAGAAACTCAGGGAGCGCCCCTTGAGGGCAAGGATGCTAGCTCAGAGGTAGGCTTGCTTGCAAAAGGTCTCTGGTTCAATTCCTGTACGGTGAGTAAAGGTTCCCTGTGTAAAACCCTGGAGAGCTGTTGCCAGTCATTGTTGGCAATATGAAGCTAGATGGGCCGATGGCTTGGCTCTGTATAAAAGCTGCTTCCTATGCTCCTGTGCTGAGCCCTTCTCCCAATCTCGTCTGTAAAAACCAAAACAAAGAACCCTCCCCAACCTGGAAGTGTACTTTCTTTTCTGGGGGTCCAGACAGCTGAAGTAACCCTGCCCAATCTGGAACCACATGTTTTACTTGAGGTCCAGGGAGCACATCGCTTAAGGAACAAAACTGCTATGAGGAAGAAGTTGAGACTCACTCTTGGCTCCAAGGTAATGCTTTAGATTTAGAGTGCTTGGAAGTGTGTTCATGCCAAAATCTAAAATTTAGCCATCGTATATGACCGCAGTGAGTGATTCTACTTTCTTGGGTTCCATGATCACGTCCGATGGTGACAGCAGTCACGAAATTAAAAGACGCCTGCTTCTTGGGAATGACAAACCTAGACAGCATCTTAAAAAGCAGAGACATCACCTTACCTACGAAGATCCGTATAGTTAAAGCTATGGTTTTCCCAGTAGTGATGTATGGAAGTGAGAGCTGGACCATAAAGAAGGCTGATCGCTGAAGAATTAATGCTTTTGATTTCTGGTGCTGGAGGAGACTCTTGAGAGTCCCATGGACTGCAAGAAGATCAAACCTATCCATTCTGAAGGAAATCAGCCCTGAGTGCTCACTGGAAGGACAGATCCTGAAGCTGAGGCTCCAATACTTTGGCCACCTCTTGAGAAGAGAAGACTCCCTGGAAAAGACCCTTATGTTGGAAAAGATGGAGGGCACAAGGAGAAGGGGACGACAGAGGACAAGATGGTTGGACAGTGTTCTCGAAGCTACCAACATGAGTCTGACCAAACTGCGGGAGGCAGTGGAAGACAGGAGTGCCTGGCGTGCTCTGGTCCATGGGGTCACGAAGAGTCGGACACGACTGAACGACTAAACAACAACATGACCGTTTGACCTCTTCTATGTTGGTGTAATGCGCTTGGGACTCGTGCCTTGAGGAGCACATTTCCCACATCTGGATGTTCTGAGATAAGGGTGCCGGGTGCACTGGGTTGCCATAGCAACACCAGCAAGGTTGAGTGTGCTACCTATGAAGTCATTCACCCTCCCATTGGTCCAGGAAATATGCCCACATGTAGAGACAGGAATAGTAGTCTGTCTTGTCCGTGCCCTGTCCCGTTTGCTGTCAGGGTCGGACTCTTGTGAGACTCAGGGGAAGAGGCCGTGGGTTTTGCACAGAAGCATTAGCTAGCATGGTGATCCGGGTCAATGGATCTACTCATACATATCTTAACTTTAAAGACCAGAATAACTGTGTCTTGTGTCTGGAGACATTAAACACAACTGTGTGTGAGTTGTTTTCTCCTCAACAAACTCTGGAAGATGCTGTTCGGTTGGGAGCAGGAAATCTCTGATGACTCTGTTTGCTGTGCTCATAACACACACCAGTTGAGGTGTGATGAACTCCCAACTGACTTCAGCAAGCCACAGGATTCCAGCATTATCATTACATTTTATGAAAACACTGGGGGGGGGGGTTCCCAGAGAAATCAATGCCAAATAATGAAGATTACTCAGAAATTTAAATAGAGAAATAGAAAAAAAAAGAACGCTCAAATGTCAAGCTTCAGCTCCTCTTGCTCTGAGAAAGTTGGAAGACAAAACCAGAGTTCTGAAGTAGAGTAGATTTTAGGGATGTGACAAGCTGTAAAAGGCAGCAAGATGGATAGAGAATCAGAGCACGATGGTCGATTCCTGTTTTGAATGCAAGGCTGTGGCTATGGGAGAAACAAGACTCTTTTGGGGTGTCCGTGCTGTGAACCCCTCCATCATAGATTCAGGTTGTATATATGTGTAAATAAACCATATATCCTAAAGACACCACAGTCTCTGCTGTCTCTCATTTCCCAAAAGGAAACACGAACCCTGGAGAGGCAGATTGGACTCCCAGAAAACTTGTACAGCCACTTCTTTCTTTTCTTGAGGTCCAGAGAGCACAACGTCTAAGGGAACAAAGTGATATGAGGAAGAAGTCAATACTCATACTTGGCTCCAAGGGCAATGCTTTAGATTTAGAATGTTTGCGGTCTCTGCTGTGCCTCATGGCATGCAACTATATCTTTCTATCTATCTATCCCACATCTAAAACATCATACAATGATCTTTGTTACCTTTGAATTTCTTGGTCTCCTTCTCCAAAAGAGGATGCATTTTAGAGAATTTATCTATTTGCTCTTTTAATCCAGGAGGAAAAGCTATTGCATCCATGGTTTTATTTTCATTTTCATTACACCTAGGAAGAAGCAAGTGAGGTTTATTGTGATCCATCTGGTCATTCTCAAGTTAATGTTAATTCAGCCGTCAGAATGACCTATGACAAACTGGGAAATGAAGTATAAAGTGTAAATTTACATAAACATTTCTTCATATAAAATCTACATATAAATGATCAATCTGTAATCCATCTTACCTCTTTTTTTAAAAAATCAACTTTACTGTGAAGATGCAGAAATATTTTCAAACAATCTGACTGAAATTTTGACGCACACGTTGCATGCAGTACCATGTTTAAAATTACAGCTGTCAGAAGTGCCTGATTAACTTGTGACAAAGTTGTGATTTGTTGCTGCTTCTTCCTGATCAGAACAGGGTATAAATTGGCCCAATTTGGTAGAGGATCCAGCTGAATCTGGTGCACCACCTTACTGAATATTTTCTCCAACAAATTATGTTTGCACATAATGCACACAATAACTAATAAGAGCATCTCTTTACCCTGGCCTTTGTCATCTAGGAGATGTATTCTAGGACTCACCCTGTTTTATTGGATTGTAATTTGTTTTAACTATTTTTAATATTGTATTTTAATGCATAAGCTGCCCTGGAACCTGACAGTGGAGGGCAAGTAAGAAATCTAATAATCCAACAACAACCACAACTCTGATATGAGATGAAGTATACAGTAGATAAAGAAATATCATCACTTCTTCCTAAAATATGCATTTATATGCATTCCTCCCCAAATATCCTATCCACTTTTGTATGCTGTTCTATGCATCCCCCAATACACTTCTTGTACATTTCCCCACATGAGATATGCAGTTTTGGATGCCTTTTTAAAACCAAAAAATACATTTAAAAAATTGTAAAAGTGTGCAGTCAGATTGGTAACTGTTTTCTGATCAGCTTATTGGTCTGTAAACTGTGAATTAGATTGGTTCACATAAAAGTATAGACCAAATAAAATTATCCCTTACCTCCGAGGAAGGAAATTAATATTAGCCATATTCATATTCATAACAAAGGCACATACCTTTCCAAGATGCTTCTCATATTCTAGATGGAAGAGACAGAATGAGAGAAATTTAGTCCCTTGCACCCGTTCCCTCCAGCTGTTTATTACTTTCCGCTTTGCTTTATATATCAACCAAATACTGAAGTGCCCACGCCTACTGTTAATACTTCCATAGACCTATGAACAGCCGTTCCTCAGAGGACAACCTGGACTGTTTCATTGCGCCATTGCTCACCTGCAAGAATTCAGTCACTGGCTGTTTCTGTTTCTCCTCCAGCTCCTTAATAAGGTCATTGATAGAGGACATTTCCTCAGAGAGTTTTGCAATATGTTGGTCCTCACAGGATTTAATCTCATCGTCCATTTCCTTCAATTGAGCTAGCAGGAGGCGCTCTTGTTCTTCCAGAAACTGGTGCAATTGCTTGAAATCGGCCATGATTTTCTGCCTCTCCATGTCTGTCTGCTTCTGCAAGGAAGAGAGTTTGGATTTGATATCCCGCTTTATCACTACCCGAAGGATTCTCAAAGCGGCTCACATTCTCCTTTCCCTTCCTCCCCGACAACAAACACTCTGTGAGGTGAGTGGGGCTGAGAGACTTCAAAGAAGTGAGACTAGCCCAAGGTCACCCAGCAGCTGCATGTGGAGGAGCGGAGACGCGAACCCGGTTCCCCAGATTACGAGTCTACCGCTCTTAACCACTACACCACACTGGCAGGAGAGAGTCATTTAGATGTCTTCTTAATTCCATGTGCGCAAGCTGACTGGCAGGGCAGGTTGATGTTTAATCGGGTCCTCCCTCAAAGAGGGCACGTGTTGCGGTGTGACCTGGCAACCAAACCCTGTGTTGTGAGTGGGATCGTTTGGATAGCCACAACACCCTATTGGTAGGTCCCTCGATGCTGGGAGTAATCTGACCTATGGCACGCATGCAAAGGACATCGGGGGACCTATTTAAGCCCATGCACGTGATCCTGAGCTTCCTCTTGGAGCTAGTGCATCAGAACACCCACCCATCTCTCCCTATATTTAGGGGCTTGTGTTTGACCTTGCTATACCGTCGTGTGTCGCCTGTCGTTGAGGCAGGGGCACGGCAGGAATTTTCAACCCCACTTGGCTGATTGGCTGTTGCCATTTGGGTTTCGCCTGCCGCATAGCAAATCGTCACAACTTGTAAGGTTGCGGATAGGCTCTGGTTCAGATGATGGGGTGGCAGAAGGGTCTCGCCATCCCTATGTGAAGGGTATTCTGCTAAAGGAATCCAGGGACTCATTGGTTTGGTCAACCCTGAGAGGGGTTGTGCCCGTGCCGGAGTCCAGGGCCCATCAGGGTGGCGGACTGGCGGGGTTCCTGCATTTCGCTGTCCTTGGTGTTCACCCTAGGCTGACCTATGATAGAGCTCTAGGTCAGCGCTACCTGCAACGGTGCAGGGAGCTAATCAATCCAGAGCCTATGCAACCACTCACTTGATTGTAATCAATAAAGTTGTGGCCTAAATTGTGCCAAAAACCAAACCAAAATTTGAGTCGTCTGAATTTATTTCTAGGGGGTGGTTAAAAGGTCTAAACTCGCAACTTCAACACTAACAATGGTACAGAAGTGCAGTCACAGCTGAGGGCAGCAGGCAGGCTAGCTTAGCAGGGCATGGTCTCCGTCCTCAGTATTTTCCTGCTGCTCACTTAGTGATCTATTAAGCTGCTGCTGCTCTCTATTTGCTGGCATCTTCAGCCTGCCTTGGCCACCTCACCCTGCCTCATAGTAGGGCCTGGAGGAAGAGATGAGAAGGAGGAAGACTGTGGGGTTCACTTCGTTCTTAAAGGGTTAATGCTCGCATGGCTGGCATTTTTGAACTCAAGGACTACATTCGCCCTTAGACAACCCAACCAATTTTAGCCTATCCTGCTGAATGTTGTCTAACCTTGCAGGCAGCTGCTCTTCAAGGTCTGAAGCAGAGATCTTTCCCAACTCTACCACCCAATATCAATTCAACTGATAATGCCAATGATTAAACCTGGGACGCTGTGCAAGCGAAGCATAGGCTCCACCACAGAACGAAGGCCTCACTCTGTCAAGTATAACCATCCTGGAGAGGCAAGAAGTTATACAGATTTGCACCTACGTACCAGCAGATTCTGGCTTTCGGTCTCCCACTTCAGTTTAGAAGACAGAATTTCTCCTCTCTGTTTGTTCAGGAACTCCAAATGATGCAGAATTTTACCCTGGGGTGGGCAAAAGGGCATTTGGGTTAATATTGGCAGCAGAGACATACTCATGAAATTGTTGTGTCTGTTCAAGCCGTTTCTGTTCAAGAAACAAAGAACACGTAGGTTGAAAAGAGTCTACGTACAGCTTCTAGGGGGGACGCGGGTGGCGCTGTGGGCTAAACCACAGAGCCTAGGGCTTTCCGATCAGAAGGTCCGCGGTTCGAATCCCCGCGATGGGGTGAGCTCCTGTTGCTCGGTCCCTGCTCCTGCCAACCTAGCAGTTCGAAAGCACGTCAAAGTGAGAGTAGATAAATAGGTACCGCTGCAGCGGGAAGGCAAATGGCTTTTCCGTGCGCTGCTCTGGTTCGCCAGAAGCGGCTTAGTCATGCTGGCCACATGACCTGGAAGCTGTACGCTGGCTCCCTCGGCCAATAATGCGAGATGAGCGCTGCAACCCCAGAGTCGTCTGCGACTGGACCTAATGGTCAGCGTTCCCTTTACCTTTACAGCTCCTAGGCAACTTCTGTTCTCAATGCCTCAGTCCCCAATAACCAGCAGCTTTTGGGACACCAAGAGAAAAATGCAGCCCTCAGGCTGAAATATTTTCCCCATCCGTAGGATAAGTGAGCATCCCTTGGAAGTCTGGTCCCCATCCTACAGCTCCTTACCTGATACTCTTCAAAGGCCTCCTCCTTTGGGATCACTTTGTGCTCCCTGTGCTCCTTGGATTTGTTGCACACCACACAGATGGGGGCTTGGTCATCTTCGCAGAAGAGCTTCAGGGGTTCCTGGTGTCTCTCGCAAACCCTTCCCGGGGCTTCCGTCGCTTTGGCCATCTGAAGGCTGAATTTCTTGGCTATTTCCACAATGCTCGCCAGTTGCCGGTTGGGCCTGAAATTCCTTTGCTGACAAGGTTCCCTGCACTGAGGGCAAGAAGCATCTTGGTCCAATTTTCCCCAAGCCTCGGTGATGCAGATTTGGCAGAAATTGTGGCCACAGTCTATGGTCACTGGATCTGTGAAATACTCCAGGCAGATGGAGCATGTCGTTTCCTCGCAGAGGTTCTTGACTGGGTTGTCTTCTGCCATTGTGTCTCCCTGAAATGGTAACGAAGGCTTTAGTTTCCCTTTCCTAATTTCGCAACACTGGACGGGCAGTTCCCTCCCATCGAAAGAAATGCGTAGATAAACTTTTATTGTGTAAGCAGAAATTTACTTAATTTCATACTAAAAATGGGTTAATGATGCAAGTTGAAATGGAGTGTTCTCTGAAATTCCAAATGTGATAGCAAAATGATGACAATAATAATAGCAGCATAGGAAACCCTAGACAACATTAAAATATAAGCCATGTTGGCCCCTAAGAAAAATCCCATAAGCCCTAATAGGAGGGGGGCTTTTATCATGCTGCAAGTTTTGGAAACTCTTCATCAGGCAACATGATAAACCAAGTGGGAAGAGTTAATTCCCAGTGAGAAAATTAGAAATAAGTATTGAAAATAGCTTCCGAGTTCAGTCCATATTCAGTTGCTTCAGTGAGCATAGGGAGAGGAAGCAAAGAGTCAAAAAGTCAACTTAGAATTTACCCGTTACTAGACAAATGGAGAAAAATCGCAAGCATTCATTTGAAACAGTGAAAACATGGTGCAGAACAAACAGCACTTCATATATAAAACACAAGTGCAATACAATGGGTAAAGCAATTACAATGGGGCTACGACAAAACTTTGAATAGCAGAAACGTGTAACTATTTACATCAGTGGTTTAAGGCACCTACCGTAATAAAGCATGGATGTGAAATAAAACATAAGGAAGCAATTCCCCTTCCTCCACCACCCTCCTCAGTTCAGCTAACTTAAGAGCAGGAACAGTAAGTAGGTTTATATTATCCCTAGGATTGGAAGAGTTTCTTAAACAAAAACAAAAAAAAAACTTCAGGAAGTAATGCTTAAATAAATTATTGTAAATCGGGAATGTATTGATCAAAAGATCCACCAGACTTATTGTGGTGTGGTCCCCACAGATTCCTATTGGAAGATTGCCCAGGCAAAAATCACCCCTGAGGATCAGGGTGGAGGGAATCTGTCCCAATAAATAATTGTATCAGAAGTAGAATGAAAAGGGAAATCTCCCTATCCCCTCAAAACACCAAGCCAGCATACCTTCTACATTCATGAGAGATGCCATATGTCGGGGACAAAGTACAGTGTAGCTTAAAGGTTGGTTAAGAAGGAAACAAGAATAGGATACAGTATAGACAGGTGTGCGAGACGAAGTGCTTTGAATGAATGAACCGAGTTGCCACCCTGCTCCTAAAACACTGGCATTTACCGTGTTTCCCCTATTTTAAGACACCGTCTTTTTTTTCCCCCTCAAGAAAACGCACTATGGCTTATTTTGAGGGGATGTCTTATTTTTATTACGTAAGCATGCCTTGGCAAGGCCACGCTTGAGTTCTGGGGCTGCGAAGGACGGGACGGGCGCAGAGCTCTTTGTTTGCTTGCTGGCAGCGGGGGGAGAATCCAAGCTGAGCTTTGAGGAAGCGGGCACCAGAGAGACCCGCTTTCACTGGGCGCTCTCTCCTGCTCCTCCTCCACCACCTTCCCTCCTCGAAACTCGACAGAAGCCTTGTTTTCCAAGGGGCCTCTTGGGCGATGCACGGGGCAGCTCGGGGGATTTCGTCGTGGTGGCGAGCACGGAAAGCCCGTGCCACCTTCCCTCTCCACCACGGCAGCCGCCCCGTGCACTCTGCGCCGAGCGGAGTTGGGCGAGCGCGCGGGCAAAGAGACCTTCGGAGTGCCTTTGTCGCACCCGCTACCCCTTCCTGTGCGCCCTGCTCTGCAGAGTTCCTGAGCGCTGCTTCTGGGGCTGACTGGTTTTGGTGGCGGGACTGGATGCCCAGCCCAGCCTTTTCCTTTTCCAGCCCTGCCCTCCAGAACTGCGCCTATCACTATGGCTTATTTTCGGGGTACGGCTTATATTTCGCAAATGCGAAAAAATTCTGCTATGGCTTATTTTATGACTACGTCTTAAAATAGGGGAAACAGGGTATTTGTAAATTTACTCACCTTCCTTCTACAAACACCATCACCCACCCTGCCCTTCTTTTCTACTCTTCCTTCTTAAATATCTCCCCCACCTACCTGAACTCTTCCTGTTCCTGTTTTCTCCTTTTTCTGGCTGCTTAGCTTCTTCCCAAAGGAACCCCCTGGATAGTGACCCGGGGCTGCTCTGCACCAACTAATCTGTAGCCCTTTGAAATGCTACATCTCTCTCGGCGACATGCAAAGGCAAGAAATAGCCTGACCTCAACTGGGGCTTGCTTCTGAAGGGAAATGGATGGGCTCTGACTAGAAAGCTCATCCCAGGTGCTACGCTTGGGGATTGGGTGCAAGATCAGGTTACCACCTGGGAGGTTCATCTGTGCTCCCTAAGCGAGGGAGAAAAGGAGGAGTGGACTTTGACTCCTCAGCAACTACAGACATCTGCAGGGGAAAGATGGGGCAGAAGCTGCCTGCTAGACTCCACCCCTTTGTTCATTCCCCTATGTGGAGGAGGCTGATCACAGAGCGGCTGTGAGCTCTCTTGCTCTCAGGAAAACAACCATATTGCTGGGTTAAAGGAGCTTCCTCACCCACAAACCCCACTGTGTGTGTTGTTGCAGGGGTGCCAACTTGAATAAATTTTCATAGAATCATAGAGTTGGAAGAGACCACAAGGGCCATCCAGTCCAACCCCCTGCCAAGCAGGAAACACCCTCAAAGCATTCCTGACAGATGGCTGTCAAGCCTCTGCTTAAAGACCTCCAAAGAAGGAGACTCCACCACACTCCTTGGCAGCAAATTCCACTGTCGAACAGCTCTTACTGTCAGGAAGTTCTTCCTAATGTTTAGGTGGAATCTTCTTTCTTGTAGTTTGAATCCATTGCTCCGTGTCCGCTTCTCTGGAGCAGCAGAAAACAACCTCTCTCCCTCCTCTATATGACATCCTTTTATATATTTGAACATGGCTATCATATCACCCCTTTACCTTCTCTTCTCCAGGCTAAACATACCCAGCTCCCTAAGCCGTTCCTCATAAGGCATCATGTTCTTTTCCTCTTTCATTCATTTTAACCTCTCTTCTTCCAAACTTAAACCGATTAATCTAATACTATGATAATATATACAGTTTATTTCTTTTTATTTAATATTTTCAGACTCATACTTCCAAATTCTGTTTCTGATTAAATTGATTTCTTTTTCACGTTATGAGGTTTATCTCAATACTACTTTATTATACAAATCTTGTCTATATAATCAATATATTTTCCCCATTCTTTTTGAAAGGTTTTTTTTATTAAGAAACAGAACCCATAGGGTTCAAACTTTAATATAAAGTACAATCATTTTGAAAGGTTTTGTCGCCCTGTTGCCTGATTTTTGCTGTCAATCTAGCAATCTCCATATACTCCGTTATTTTTTGCTGCCATTGCTCCACAGTTGGTATTTGTTGCGTGTCGAGGTCCCCCAGTCCACCCCTCAAAGAAAACACTATACACACCAGAATTTTTTGTTAAAAGTTTATGGCACTAATTTTTGGCCACAACTTTTTTATTAAAATACAAATTATGTGAGTGGTTGCTTAGGCATTGGTTAAGACTATCTGTCCCGCTGGGGACAGAACTGACCTCCATTCCCCTATGGAGTCAGTACAAGGGAAAACACTTCGGGGAGAGATCTGAGCGCCCATTCTCCCCTAATGTTCTCAGGGGCTCTTGCGTGGGCCCTGGCCCCAAGCGGGGTACGGACAAGCAAAGGTGAGCCCCTGAGTTCCTTTAACGGAATTCCCTGCGCAGCATCAGCATTAAAGGGGCAAACTGTCGTGTCCCCAATGGTAACTGTAGCTAGCTGTCAAGAACGCACACCACTCCGAGAAGTCAGCGGAAGAAGTCTTGAAGTTTATTGTACAGCACACAGAGAAACGTGGGAAGTCCGTGAGGATTCTGAAGAGGCCACCTCAGAATCCCCCTTTTATACACCTTGCTGGGTGACTCCCAATTCCCCCCTCCCTTCTGCCCTAAAGGTCCGGGGGTGATCCACTTCCCCACCCGGGATGGTTTGGACAAAAGAGTTAACTGCTCTGGTCTACCTGCACTATTCATGGGTGCTTTTTACATTGTTATTGTGATACTGCCGGTTCCGCCGCTGATGGCTCGTTAGCGGTCGTTATAGCCCATCCTGGGGTTGTTTACCCCGTGGGGCATGCCTGGGCGAGGTCGGGCCTTGCTGCACTTGGTTTAACCCCTGCATGCCTGGCTCCGCTGTTGCCCCCTTTCCTGGCCCGCTGCATGGTTCCCCTTCCTGGCGCCTGCATGGCGCGACCACACTGTCTAGTCGGGTCGCGACATCCTGCCCCCCCGAAACTGACACCCCCCTCCCCTGGGGAGCGTCCTGGGTCCCGGGGCCCCCCGGCCGGTTCGGCCACTGCTGGTGGAATCTCTTGACCAGCTGTGGGGCCAAAACGTCCGACGCCCACACCCATTCTCGGTCCCCCGTTGCGAAGTCCTTCCACTCCACCAGGTACTGCAGACGCCCTCTGTGGAATCTGGAGTCCAAAATGTCCTTGACCTCATGGTGCTCCCCTCCCGCCAGGATCAGCGGGGTGGGTGGCGCCGCCACGGGGTGCCAACCGTCGTCCTCCGGGGACTTCTTCAGCAAGCTGAAGTGGAACACCGGGTGTATCTGTCGCAAGTTCTTTGGGAGTTCCAGCTTCGCAGAAACTCCGTTGATTACCTCTAACACTTTAAACGGGCCCAAGTACCGGGGCCCGAGTTTCTTGCTGGGGAGGCCCAGCTTCAGATGCCGCGTGGACAGGTAGACCCGGCACCCCGCTTTGATGTCCCCCGCCGGTCTCCTTCGCTGGTCCGCCGTCCTCTTCTGCGCCGCCTTGACCTCCAGCAGTTGTTCCCGAAGGGACTCCCAGCACCTGGCCGTCCTCTCTCTCCACTTTCCGAGCTCCTCCGGCTCCCGGGCGCTGGGCTCCCCCAAGTCCGGCAGGTGCCTCAGGTCGGTCCCGTAGACCACGGCGAAGGGGGACATCTCCGTGCTGCTGTGTATGGAGTTATTATAAGCGAACTCCGCCAACGGAAGCAGCTGTGACCAGTCGTCCTGCTGGTAGCAGCCAAAACATCGCAGGTACTGCTCCAGCACCTGGTTGACACGTTCCGTCTGTCCGTCAGTCTGGGGGTGGTAGGCCGAGCTGAGTCCCTGCTCGATCCCCAGCAATCCCAGGAACGCCTTCCAAAATCGGGACACAAACTGGGAGCCGCGGTCGGAAATGACCTTGTCTGGAACCCCATGGAGCCGGAAGATGTGCTCCATGAACAGCTTTGCCACCTGGGTGGCGGTAGGCAGTGAGGCGCAGGGCACGAAATGGGCTTGCTTGGAGAACAGGTCCACCACGACCCATATTGCTGTTTTGCCTCGGCTGGGTGGCAGATCCGTAATAAAGTCCATGGAGATCACCGACCAGGGTCGAGGTGGGACCTCCAGGGGCTGTAGGAGGCCCTGCGGCTTGCCCACTGCCGGCTTGCAGGTGAGGCAGATGGGGCAGCCCGCAACGTAGTCCTTGACATCTTTACGGAGCGTGGGCCACCAGAAGCTCCGCCGAACCAGCTTCCACGTCTTGACGAAGCCGAAGTGCCCAGCCGCTTTGGCGTCGTGGCATGCTTCCAGGGCGGCCCTCCGGAGGGGTTCCGGGACGTACGCGGCGCTCCCTCTTTGCCAGATGTCCCCTTCCAGTGTCAAGGAGTCCTGCAGGTTCTGTAGTTCCGTGTCTGTCGGATACGCTGCCACTAGTCTGTCACGGAGCGCTGCAGAAGGCTGGCTGCGCTCCCGGGGGGGTGTCCCAACTTGACCCCCTGTCTGTCCCTCTTCCCTCCTAGCCTGGTTACGGGTGGTGACGGCTCGGGCTAAGTGTTTGTCCTCAAATAGCGGACGCATCTCTGTGCGGGCGTCCGCCTCGTACTGGGGCAGGCGAGACAGGGCGTCCGCGAGGAAGTTGTCCTTCCCGGGGATGTGGCTTAGCTGGAAATCGTACCGGGAGAAGAACTCTGCCCACCGCATGTGCTTGGCGGTCAGCTTCCGTGGCTGTCGGAGGGCCTCGAGGTTGCGGTGGTCTGTCCAGACCTCGAACGGTTCCCTTGCCCCCTCCAGCCAGTGCCTCCACTCCTCAAGCGCCATGCGGATGGCCGCTGCCTCCTTCTCCCAGGTAGACCAGTTCCTTTCCGCCTTCCCAAACTTCCGGGACAGGTACGCCCCGGGCCTCAGACGGCCCTCCCCGTCCCTCTGCAGGAGTACCGCTCCCATGGCCACATCACTAGCGTCTACCTGTACCACCATGGGCCGGGCTGGATCCACATGGATCAGCGTAGGCTCGGCGGCGAACGCCTCTTTGAGCCCCTGGAAAGCCTCCTCCGCCCGGGACCCCCAATCCAGAGCCGCCCCAGGACGCTTGGCCCCCTTTCCTTTCCCCTTGGTACCTAGGAGATCGGTGAGGGGGGTCACCAAGGCCGAATAGTTGGGCAAAAAGCCCCTGCAGAAATTTGCGAACCCTAGCAGGCTCTGGAGTTGGCGCCGTGTCCGCGGCCGCTCCCACCCCAGGACTGCCTCCACCTTCTGGGGATCCATGGCCACCCCCGCCGCCGAGATCCTATACCCCAGGTAATCTAAGGAGGGACGGTGGAACTCGCATTTGGGCAACTTGACGTATAGGTGGTTGTCCAGGAGTCTCTGCAAGACCTCCCGGACCAACCGGACGTGTTCCCGGGGGTCCCGACTGTACACCAGCACATCGTCCAGGTAGACCACCACCCCTTTGTACAGGAGGTCGTGGAGTACCTCGTTGATGAGACTCATGAACACCCCCGGGGCCCCGCTCAATCCGAACGGCATTACCAGGAACTCGAACTGTCCAAACTGGCAGTTAAAAGCCGTCTTCCATTCGTCCCCCTCCCGGACCCGCACCCGGTAGTATGCCTCCCTTAAGTCTAGCTTCGTGAAGATCGTGCCGGTACCCAACTGGTCCAGCAGATCCGGGATGAGGGGGAGCGGGTACGCGTTCCCTGCCGCTATGGCGTTCAACCCTCTATAGTCCTGGCACAACCTCCGGGTGCCATCCTTCTTGCCCACGAAGATGACCGGAGCCCCCATGGGGCTCTTGGCGGGGCGGATGAACCCTCTGGCCAGATTCTTGTCCAGGAACTCCCTGAGGTCCTGGAGTTCCTCCCCGGACATCTTGTAGATGCGTCCCTTGGGGAGGACCGCATCTTCTGGGATGTCGATGGCGCAATCTGTGCGGCGGTGGGGGGGCAGCTCGTCTGCCTCGGTTTCCCCGAACACCGCCGCCAGATCCCGGTACTCCGGGGGTATCTCCGGCGCCACCACATCCAGCTTGCCCTCGTCCCCGTGGACCCCTTTGGCCTCCCCCTTTCCGGGGCACTGGGGGTCCGATTCGACCCTGTGCTGCCCACACCTATCCAGGTCGAACGTCAGGCGCCCTGAGCGCCAGTCTACTATGGGGTTATGTTCCATCAGCCAATCCAACCCCAGCACTACCTGGTACCCATCCGTGGGGACCCTAACTAGCATCCTGGACTCCCGGTGGTCCCCCACCCACAAGGAGACCGGCCCCACTTCCACCCCAAACGGACCCCCCTTTATGGGACTGCCGTCCATCTGGACGAAAACTAAGGGGGTGCTCCGAACCTGGGTGGGCAAGTCCAGTTCCTTGGCCACTTCGGGGTGCAGCATACTGTGGTCGCAGCCCGAGTCCAGCAGCGCATCTCCCGTCCATTGTTTGCCGCCGTCCGGGTTTTCCAGCCTCACCCGGACCAGGTTGGGTGGTCTTCCCGCCCGTTTCTTGGGGTCCGTTGACCCTGGCGGGACCTGCACCCGGGCGTCCTTCACTGCAGGTCCTGGTCGTTTCCCGACTCCGCGCCTTCGGAGTCGGACTGGCGCTTTTCCCTCGGCTCCGACGCGACAGCCGCCCGGCTCCCGGTCTTGGGTGTCCGGTTGGTTCCCGACGTCGCTTGGGACCCTGCCGGGGTCCGAACCTCTCCTGGGGGTCGCTCGGGGCACGCCACCGCATAGTGTCCTGCCCCCCTGCACCTGATGCAGAGTCCATCCCGGCGTCTCCTCTCCCGTTCCGGGTCGGGGGTGCGCTTGTGCCGGGGGACCCCCGCGCCATTGGCGGGACGGGGGGTCCCCGAGTTCTCCGCGGGCCTTCGGTCCTTGCCCGCCCTGGGTCCTAGCTCCAGCATCCCCAGGTCTGCTTCCAACTGAGCCACCATGCGGCACCAGCCGTCCAGCGTCGACAGCTCCCGAGGGGTCCCTTTCACTACGGCCCACTTGCGGAGCTCAGGATGGAGGCCCTCCTTGAAGTAGTGGACTAGGACCTCCTCGTTCCAGGAGGAGATTTGGGCGGCCTCCCCCCTGAACATGTCTACATAGTCCTGAACCGGGAGACCCCCTTGCCTGGCCTTCTGGACCCGTCGCTTCGCCTTCTCCTCCGCCTGCGGGTCTTGGAAGCGCTCTCGAAGGGCCGCCAAGAAGTCCTCCAGGTTGGCCAGGGCCGGATCCCTGCGGTCGACCAGGAGCATGGCCCACTGGCCGGCCTTCCCCTGCAGGGAGGAGATGACCGCCGCTACCAAGTCCTCTGGGTCGCAGTCGTCTCCCCCGTACCTTCTGGCGTGGTTCCTTGCGTGGAAGATGAAGGTGGAGAGTTCCGCCGGGTCCCCCTCGAAAATGGCCTTCAGCTCCGGGGGCGGCCTGCGCCGCGCCGTCGCCCTCCCGCGGACGTGCCTCCCGCGGGTCTCCGGGGTCGCTGCAGCGCGCTCGTCCTCGCTGCTGTCGCCCGTGGAACTCCCCGCCGCTACGTCGTCCTCCAGCCGGCTGCTGCGACGTCTTGGCGGGGGAAACACCTGCCCCCTCAGGGCCGTCCCGTCCGACCACGTCAGTCGTTGAGTCACTCCGGGCTCCTGACCTGAGCCCTTCCTTGGGGTCTGCCGACTGCAGACCCCCGATCCCGCGTGGCCTTGGCTCCCGCCGCCGCTACGACTTGTCCGGGGCACCGCGCCCCCACAGGCCTGGTCCAACAACCGGCCTGACTCCTCGCCGACCCGCAGCCGCTCCCAGATGAGGTGGTTCAGCTGCTCCTGGAGTCGCCGTAGCTCGTCCAGGCTCCCGCTGTCTGGCCTGGCCGAGGGAAGGCTCCGTTGGTCTGAGGTAAACAGATCCGCCAGCCGCTCGAGTAGGGCGCTCGAGGTAACGGTGGTCTGAAAACGTGCCGCTCCGCGCCATGGGGTCGCCATCTCGGTAGCTGCCGGTAAGCGATCCCAACACGATACGGACGTTGAAGTTTTTTCGTGAGAATCCTCACTATGTCGTGTCCCCAATGGTAACTGTAGCTAGCTGTCAAGAACGCACACCACTCCGAGAAGTCAGCGGAAGAAGTCTTGAAGTTTATTGTACAGCACACAGAGAAACGTGGGAAGTCCGTGAGGATTCTGAAGAGGCCACCTCAGAATCCCCCTTTTATACACCTTGCTGGGTGACTCCCAATTCCCCCCTCCCTTCTGCCCTAAAGGTCCGGGGGCGATCCACTTCCCCACCCGGGATGGTTTGGACAAAAGAGTTAACTGCTCTGGTCTACCTGCACTATTCATGGGTGCTTTTTACATTGTTATTGTGATACTGCCGGTTCCGCCGCTGATGGCTCGTTAGCGGTCGTTATAGCCCATCCTGGGGTTGTTTACCCCGTGGGGCATGCCTGGGCGAGGTCGGGCCTTGCTGCACTTGGTTTAACCCCTGCATGCCTGGCTCCGCTGTTGCCCCCTTTCCTGGCCCACTGCATGGTTCCCCTTCCTGGCGCCTGCATGGCGCGACCACACTGTCTAGTCGGGTCGCGACACAAACACAGCCAATCATGCCCCTTCAGCATTTGGAGGGGCAACCACAGCCAACCTGCCCCTCCAACACCCAATTATATAACCAATGCCTAACCGCCAACCTTACAAGTTGTGACGAGTTGCTATATGGTAGGCAAAAACCAAATGGCGCCAGCCAATCTGCCAAATGTAAAATTCCTACCAGGCCCCTGCATCAAAGCAGACGACCCCACGACGGGCATAGCAAGGTCAACACAGAGGCCTAAAAACAGGGAAGGGGGGGCGGGTGATCCAAAGCACGCAGCCAAGAAGGCTCTAGAACCACGTGCAGGGCAATTTATCAGCTCTGGCTGTCAATCATCCAAATTGCAACATATAAAAATCCCCAGTAACAGCCAGAGACCCAATCCATTTAGAGGCCATCCAAACTAACCCGCCCAGCAACCGAGAGGTGTCTGGAAGGCCCCCACCGCAACACGTGCTCTCCAATAAGGAGAACACGCTTTGTTGTTTCCAAACTTGAGCCAACAGCAGTCTCACCCCGGTCGTTGCATACAGAAAAAATATTCTTGCCAATATCCTCACCTACCATTCCTAACAAGAAAGCTTCTGGTTTTTTCCTAAAAGTATATACACACACTATTTCAATGGCAATGTCCATCAATTGGGGGGGGGGTTGGGGGGCTGGCCCTCTCAAATATTTTATAGCAAAGGGACTTCGGCCTCTAGAAGTTGGCTCCTATGTCTTGTAAAAATACAATTGAGGTTCAGGACCCCCTCATGGGTCGCTAAGCAGCCAGAAAAGTCAGGGACTACCACAACCGAGAAAAAGAAGAGCAAGGCAGCTTTAAGCTGTGATCCTGTTTATTCTGTTGCAGCTGGGTTCTCCACAGATGAGCAGCATAGAACCCGTTACAAAGGTAAAGGTAAAGGTACCCCTGACCATAGGTCCAGTCGTGACCGACTCTGGGGTTGCGGCGCTCATCTCGCTTTACTGGCTGAGGGAGCCAGCGTACAGCTTCCGGGTCATGTGGCCAGCATGACTAAGCCGCTTCTGGCGAACCAGAGCAGCACACGGAAACGCCGTTTACCCTCCCGCCAGAGCGGTACCTATTTATCTACTTGCCTTTGACGTGCTTTTGAACTGCTGGCCACATGACCCAGAAGCTGTCTGTGGACAAACCCCAGCTCCCTCGGCCTATAGAGCGAGATGAGCGCGCAACCCCAGAGTCGTCTGCGACTGGGCCTAATGGTCAGGGGTCCCTTTACCTTTACCTTTAAGTTTATTAATAACAAACTTAGTTGGTCTCTAAGGTGCTACTGGAAGGAATTTTTTTAATTTTTTAATTTTGTTTTTACTCTGCTACGAGTGACTGCCAAAGAACTTTGTGTGTTTTAAATTCTGAAACATTTTATTTGTGGTTGATCGTTGATCTTCTTGCTCATTCCACACCTGCAATGGTGGTGTTCCTGCTCTGCTCTCTAAAAGAAAAAAGTTAGGTTCTTAAACCAAGCTGAACCACAAGGAAGACAGCTTTCAAATGATGGCACTTTGCAGGTGCCCCCTAAAAATGAGCAAACAAACACTTAACAAAGAAGCCTCCATAGCATCTCAGGAAAGATTAGAGGGTGAGGAAGACGAATGGAAAGGATAAGAAAAACAGACAGCATTGCCTCCTCAGGTAATCTGTTTGAAAGGGGGAAAATTGAGAAACGCTCCTCAGAAGTCGTTCAACTTCCGAGGCACGTTCGAAAATGGAAGCATCCGATTCCGGGTTTTCGGCGTCCGGCTTCTGAAACGTTCAGAAGTGGGCGGACTGAGGATTTTTGGATTTCACTGCTAATCTGGGCTGGTTTGGTTGGCTGCAGGTTCTGCCAGCGATCACTGCTCTGTGAGGGATGCATTTGCCCTGCCCTCTTCGCTCTGGCTTATCAGGAAAGGAAAAGATCATATTGCAGCTTGCGCTTGAAAAGTGAAACTGGAAGGTGTGTTTAGTCTCATCCTCGAGGGGTGAGTCAGCCATTCCAGCTGCGAGTCCCCCATCATGGACTCCTGCGACGAATTCACGTGTCCCATTTGCCTGGATTCCCTCAAGGATCCTGTGACTATAGACTGCGGCCACAATTTCTGCCATGCCTGCCTCACTCGGTACTGTAGGGCATGCGGCAAAGACATTCCTTGCCCGCAGTGCCGAGAAATAGTTCAGCAGAGGAACTTCAGGCCCAACCGGCAGCTGGCTAACATCATAGAAACGGTCAAGAGTCTGCAGAGGAACCAGCGGGGTGTATGTCCGAAGCATCAGGTGCCCCTGAACCTCTTCTGCAAGGAAGACACCGCCCTCATCTGCCTGGTGTGTGACAGGACCCGGCAGCACAAGCATCACGTTGTGGTGCCGGCGGAAGACATTGCCGCGGAGTACAAGGTAAGAAATGGTCACGTTTGATAGGTACCAGGAGCAGGCATCCTTGTTTTTCCTTTGCAGGGTTCCGTAGGGCAGGGGTGCCAACTTGAATAAAAAATTTGGGGTTGCCCAGGCCTACTTAATCGATCACAAGATGCAGCACACACATACCATTTGAATGGTAATGCCCATCAACTTTGGGGGGGGGGATTTAGCCCCCTCAAATATTTTATAGGAATTGGCTGCTGTGCTCAGGACCGGTGCTAGGGGTTTTGGCGCCCTAGGCGAGGGGGGCGGGCCACGTGACGTCATTGCGCATGACGTACGGTGCCCCGCCCCCTACCCGCTGGGTGCCCCACGCCACCGCGGTTTTCGCCGCTGGTTGGGGCGGCACCGGGCGGCCGCGGGGGGCAAGGGGCAGGCTGGCCAGCGCCCCCTCCATTTTGGAACCCCCGCCGCCGCGGTTTTCGCCCCAAGCTCCTTCTCTGCAGCTGGTTGGGGCGGCGGCGGGCAGCGGCGGGCGGGGGGGCAGGCTGGCCAGCGCCCCCTCCATTTTGGCGCCCTAGGCAACTGCCTAGTTCCCCTAAATGGACGCACCGGCCCTGGCTGTGCTGTAGGAAGCGGACTTGGCCTCCTTTTGGGCATTGCTGGAGGAGCATTTTGGGAATTGTGTACAGTATGTTGCCTTGAATTCAGCTTTTGATTTCCAGCAGGTACCCTGTTTCTCCTAAAATAAAGACGTAGCCATAAAATAAGCCGTAACAGGATTTCTACGCATTTGTGAAATATAAGCCATACCCCGAAAATATGACATCCCCCGAAAATAAGCCATAGTGTGTTTTTTGAGGGGGGGAATATAAGATGGTGTCTTATTTTAGGAGAAACACGGTAGATCGTGATCTACTGGGAGATCACTGGACGTCTGTGGTAGAACACTGGCTCCCCACAAAGAAGCTCAACTTCAACCCGAACCCCTAAAAAAACGGGGCTTTCCTCCTCCCTAAAAAAACAACTTTGACCTGAACCCCCCCAAAACAGGGGTCTCCTTCCTAAAAAAAAAGCTCAACAACTTTGACCTGAACCCCCAGTGTTTGACTGTGAGTAGATCTCAGTCTCTTGGGAGTTGGCCCCCCCTGATCTAATCTATTTGCATTTTATTTTGATGCCAAGTCGCTCAGAGACCTTGCTTTTCGTGTAAAGCAGCTGGCAAATATGATAAAACAACACAGAATAAGACCAGCAATTCGCTCCTAAAATGGTTTTCTGTTTGTGAACTTTCTGGGGGGGTTAGCTGTGTCAGAGCGTTTGCCACAAAAACGTCAGAATCTCGTACCGTGTTAAAGATACCTAACTTGTACGGCAATTAAGACTGCTTTGCATCTTCATTTCAGGGATGACATTTTGCTGAAATCTGAAATCTGTTGACGCTATAAAAAAAAAAAGTGTGTCTATTTGTGTATTGCGTGTGCGACTTATTATTTTTATTGTTTCATACATTGCAGCCTTATTGAGCTGGTGCTTTCCAATTGTTTTTGACTGCAACTCCCATCAGATGAGAGGGCAAAGGCTGGTATATTGTATGTTGTGCTTTCAGTTAGCGGTAATTTGATCTGTGGTGGCTTTAAAAACCCCGTGGCTCCGCTGAGAGATCAGCTCCATTCGACTCCTCCTCTCCCTACAGTGTCTACACAATCTAGTCTTTAAAACAACTTTGCAATAAATATTAAAGAACCGGTGCTTGAGTTTGCTTGCTTTCCTCTTCCTTGCTTGCTCCCCCCTTTTTTCCTTTTGTGCTGTGTCTGGGAGCCTCTTCGTCTGAAGAGTAGGATAAAATAAATAATGCTTTAAATAACTAAAAGGGAAAGTTAGCAAACGGATGGTCCAAGAGATCAGAGAAAGTTTCCTAAAGAAACCACCGGCTGGTCTCGGAGGATGACCCCCTCCTGCTTCCACACAGCCTCTCTGTTTCTTTGCGCAGGAAAAAATCAAGGCCTATCTGAAATCCCTGGAGAAAAGTAGCGAAGCTTTTATATCTCGCAGAATGACCGAGGACCTCAGAAGCTCACAATATCTGGTAAGTGTTTCTTCTCATGGCTGTTAAGGGCAGCAGCGTGGAATCTCAGAACAAGAGGAGCTCTGCTGGATCAGGCCATTGGCCCACCTAAGTCCAGCATCCTGGACTCCCAGTGGCCAACCAGATGCCTGTGGGAAGCCCACAAGTAAGACCCGAGTGCCAGAGCAAATCTCCCCTCCTGCAGTTTTCAGCAACTAAACAGAAGCATGCTACCTCCAACTGGAGGCAGAACGTAGCACCATCCTGGTCAAGGAGCCATGGGTTGCTTTCTCCTTCATGAATTGGTCCAACTGTAATAAACAAAAATCTGCCCTTATTTCCTTATGGGGTACACAAGAGCCATCTGTAGGTTCTCCATCGGTAGGAGAATATAACCATAGCTGTCAGCCCTCCCTTTTTTTTGCGGGAAACTCCCTTATTCCAATGCCGTTTCCCGCCGCTATCCCGGATTGTTGATATCCCTTAAATCCCCCGGATTTCAAAGGAAGCAGCTCCTCTCCCTCCCTGCCGGCCAGGGAGGCTCCTCAGCTGCGTTGCTCGGCTGCCAATAAGGAGTCTGAGACCGACTGGGGCAGAGCTTGCATGCCTTGTGCAGCCAGACCCTCATGCCCAACCAGACAGACAGCCTGCCTGCCGTCTACGCGCTCGCTCTTTCTCTCACCCGTTCGTGCGCAGCCTCTGGAGCGCAGGGTGGCGAGGCTACTTGGTGCCATTGCACCGCCCTGGCGGCATCCCTTATTTTCAAATCCGAAAGTCTGAAAAAATCCCTTATTTTCAAATCCGAAAGTTGACAGCTATGAATATAACAGAGGCTAACCAGAGAAGTTTGAGAAGCAAAGTCTTTATTATTCTGTTGCAACATGGTGACTCCCCTCACACACAGGAGAGCAGGGGAGGGACCCAGAACAAAGGAGCGCATGTTCTTATAAAGACATTTCAAAAATCCCTCCTGGAGTCCAGGCCCACCCCCAGAAACATCACACATACATCATGAAAGGGGAGGTCTGGTGGCAGTAATCTGAGCATCCTGGACCCTGTCCCATGCCTCCACCAAACACCCACCAAGTGAAGCAAAAGAGATATTTACATTTCCCTGTTTCCCAGCCAAGTTAATCACACCGTTTTGTCTTCATCTGGGTACCTGTCTGGCACTCAGGTATCAGGATGCTAGGGATTATCACTTTAATTCCTGAGATAATGGGAAGGTTCCCCCACCCCCCTCCTTCCTTGCAGAGAAACAGTTTGTCAGTTTGGGAGTCAAAATGGTGTGAGGCCTGTCTTCCTGTGCTGATTCAGACATGTGGCCTTGTTTTGCTTGGCACACTTATGAACAATTATTATATATATAAAAGACCTTGATATTCTTACAACACAACCACTTGTAGAGACATCATTGGAATTCGCATTAAGCCTCCCCCCCCAGGCCACACCCTTCACTAGCCTTGCTGAACCCCTCAAACATTTTTCCCCCTGGCTGGGATGTGTCCTGATTATGCTCTTTCGTGTGTTTGACTGGAGGACAGAGAAAGGTATATGAGCAAGTGCAGAAACTAGCTAACTGTTGTTGTTGTTCAGTCGTTCAGTCGTGCTCGACCCTTCGTGACCCCATGGACCAGAGCACGCCAGGCACGCCTATCCTTCACTGTCTCTCGCAGTTTGGCCTAACTCATGTTAGTAGCTTCAAGAACACTGTCCAACCATCTCATCCTCTGTCGTCCCCTTCTCCTTGTGCCCTCAATCTTTCCCAACATCAGGGTCTTTTCTAGGGAGTCTTCTCTTCTCATGAGGTGGCCAAAGTACTGGAGCCTCAACTTCAGGATCTGTCCTTCTAATGAGCACTCAGGGCTGATTTCTTTAAGAATGGAGAGGTTTGATCTTCTTGCAGTCCATGGGACTCTCAAGAGTCTCCTCCAGCACCATTCAAAGCTAACTGTACAAAGGTAATATTACACACAGAATAAGAGAGCAAGAAGAACACAAGTTTAATTAAGACTGAGAAAATATTTATTGAATATATTGGGGGGGGAATTGTGTACACTTGAAAACGTTGGCGCATTAAGATAAATTCAACAGTGTAAATAAGCTTTGATGGACTACTGAATGGTTTAGTTTATATAAAATATGCAGGAGTTTATGTTATGCAACCATGGAAAGAGAAGAAGGGAAGTCATTGATATTTTAAGGCTGTTTAATTGAATATTCTAAATTGTAAAACAGAAAATTATATATATATAATATTTGCACTTGTGGGGTGCCTCGAGGCTCTGTCCTGTCTCCCCATGCTTTTCAACATCTATATGAAGCTGCTAGGAGAGATCATCAGGGGGTTTGGGCTGGGTATTTACCAGTATGCGGGTGATACCCAGCTCTAACTCTCCTTTAAATTGGAACCAATAAAACTGCTAGCACACTTGCAAAGCTAAGCAGGTTCTGGCATGGCTTCACATTGGAGGGGGGACTGTGTGTTGAGATTCCTGCATTTCAGGGGGTTGGACTAGATGACCCTCAGTGCCCCTTCCAGCTCTACAGTTCTACGATTCTATAAATACTGCAGGCTTGGTTGGGAGCTCAAGGCATCATACCACTGATCCTGGCACAGGTGAGGGAACAAACCTTTAAATAGTCGCAAAACCAAGAGAGTATCAAGCAAAGTATCTTGTGGGGACCCGGTTTATGAAAGCTGCTGCACAATAGGGCAGCCTTGCCATCCAGAAAAGACTGCCTTAAAGGAACATTTGAAAGCTTTTATAGGGTTTGACGCACATTGTAGAGCCTCATTGCATATATCAAAATAGGTTACAGGTCAAGGGATGTAAAACCACATGGCTCCACACCGATATCAACTTTGGTCTCCTCTTTCGCTCTTCACCTCTGGTTGTCTTGACAACCAGGCCTTCAGTGAGGGGCTGTTGACATTCCCATATATCTGTCTTCCTGGCCTCACACTCCAGTGTTAACTCAAAACACCCTGACTCGCCATCTGTGCCCTTGTAGGGTCAGATAAGACAGGAATGTGTCCTTTACACAGGGAGAGTTGCAAAATTGCAGGCGCAAAGGAATCAAATCGTTTACCAGTGCATAATCCTATAGAGAAAATGGGTGAAACGAGGATAGCAAAATATAATATCAAAATTTCTATAGCAAAACCACCACCCCCAGAGGCGTAGGAAGCTCAGGTGGTACCCGGTGTGGAAAATTTCTTGTCAACCCTCCCCCCCCACACACACACACACATTGATTTTATTTTTATTTTTTTGCCTGCAAAAATGGTTGTACGTTATTTCATATTTTCTTACAAAGGAATAATAATAAGTAAAAATAAACTTTTATTTATATCCCGCCCTCCCCGGCCGAAGTCGGGTCCAGGGCTGCTAACATCAGATACATAACATTGATATAAAAATCAAACAATAATTAAATTACCTCCTAAAAACATGTCAAAATCAAATTAAAGTCTAATTAGATGGCTTTCCGCAGGCTTAGGGCTGGGAACAGTAAGTGCTCCACTGAATTGAAATTTCAGCCTTCACGACATAGGAAAACAGCCAAGTAAACAGCTATTTTCATGGAGGAGGGTCAAGATATTAACTGATATGCATGAAATTTCATATATAGCTATGTAATCCCTAGTGTAGTAAGATAAGACCTTTGGAGCAGGCATTTTTTTAAAAAAAAGTTTTTATGAACCACCCTAGTAGGGCAGTAATTGTTCCTTGATAATTTGTCACCCCCCTCCATGATGGAACCTGGGGCGGCCCGCCCCCTCCCCCTTCCTACGCCCCTGACCACCCCAAATGTTACGGTTTACCGCTTTGTAAATTACTGTAAGAATTGTGAACCTGGCTCAGTAGCAAATCAGCAGCTTCACCTTAACATTGATATATTTTGAAAATGAAAAGCAGATAACTTGTCCTTCTCTGAACAATTGCAGCTCAGAGACTTGCATAAAATGTCCCCTTTTCAATATCCACAGCACATAAATAGGTATAATGTGCCTAATACATTCATTACAGACCACAAGATAATTTTTCGTGATTGATCACCATCTTCCTCTGCTGTCCCTTCCTCGATTTCTCTGTCTTTCCCTCAGAAACAGCTAGAAGTGGAGAAGCAGAAGATCAGCTGTGCTTTTGAGCCAATTCAGAATTTGCTAGAAGAAAGAAAAAGCTGCTTGCTTGACCATGTGGCAAATCTGGAGAAGGAGATCAATAAAACACGGGAAACAGATCTCGCCAGGCTCTCTGGCAAGATTACTCATCTCGGTAACCTGATCACAGAGATGGAAAGGAAGCTTCAGCAACCAGCCAATGAATTCCTGCAGGTGAGATTTAAAACAAGTACACCTCTCTAGGGAAGGGAGATATGTGGTCCTGGGAATAGCAATTTGCTCCCTTAGGAACATTTTCACTGCACAGACATCACCTTTCCGTTCGCTGGAATTGAATTTGAAATGGTGGCTCCACACAGAGAAAAACATGTCCTATATTATCAGGCCATATTGGACCTCATGGCCACCTTACTTATGTAATGTTTTCAAACGTTTCTCCCCTTCAGCGAAGATCCCCTGCAGTGTTCATTAAAAGCTGCTTTTCATGACCTTAATGTCTACACAGTAGAACCTCAGTTTTCAAACGTCATCCGTTCCGGAAGTCCGTTTGACTTCCAAAACGTTCAAAAACCGAGGATCAAAGGGATGTCAGCAAGTTAAATGGGGAAAATTGAGAAACGCACCTCGGAAGTCGTTCAACTTCCGAGGCACGTTCGAAAATGGAAGCATTCAATTCCGGGTTTTCGGCATTTGGCTTCTGAAACGTTCAGCAGCTGAGATGTTCAAAAACCAAGGTTTGACTGTAATCACTTCCTACGACCACAGCAGCATTACTGTTGCATCCTGTCTTAAAAAGGTAAAGGTAAAGGGACCCCTGACCATTAGGTCCAGTCATGTTCGACTCTGGGGTTGCGGCGCTCATCTTGCTTTATTGGCCGAGGGAGCCGGCGTACAGCTTCCGGGTCATGTGGCCAGCATGACTAAGCCACTTCTGGCGAACCAGAGCAGCACACAGAAACGCCGTTTACCTTCCCGCCGGAGCAATACCTATTTATCTACTTGCAACTTGTGCTTTCGAACTGCTAGGTGGGCAGGAGCTGGGACCGAGCAACGGGAGCTCACTCCATCGCAGGGATTCGAACCGCCGACCTTCTGATCAGCAAGCCCTAGGCTCTGTGGTTTAACCCACAGCGCCACCTGGGTTTCTCCATCCTGTCTTAATTGCCCCTTATTTGTTTCCTGTTCTCTCCTGTTTCCTTTCTTGCTTTTTTATGTTTCGCTTTTTAATTGTGCTTTTTTATTTTTTGCAATGGCAAAACCAAAAAAATTGAGATGGGACCAGTAATTACGGTAAAGCCCTCCCTTCCAGGAAACTCCCTGGGGAAGAAGAATTGACTAAATGCTGATCAGGAAGCAATTAGAGGCACAAGGTGAAAGGAGAGAGCTTTTCACTAAAGGCACAATAACTCAAAAAACCTCCATAAAGCATCCATAGCAGTTTGTGAAAGCATTTATCCTCCAGTGCGGTTTGGTTAAAAAACAAAAGAGAAAACCCACCACCACATATCAAAAATAAAATAAAAAATAAATGGGAGGACAACTTTTTAAAAATACTTGCTGTGTATCCTCTGTTTAAGGGACGCGAGTGGCGCTGTGGGTTAAACCACAGAGTCTAGGGCTTGCCGATCAGAAGGTCAGCGGTTCAAATCCCCGTGACGGGGTGAGGTCCCGTTGCTCAGTCCCTGCTCCTGCCCACCTAGCAGTTCAAAAGCGCGTCAAGTGCAAGTAGATAAATAGGTACCACTCCGGCGGGAAGGTAAATGGTGTTTCCATGTGCTGCTCTGGTTCCACATGACCTGGAAGCTGTACACCAACTCCCTCGGCCAATAATCTGAGATGAGCGCCGCAACCCCAGAGTCGGTCACGATTGGACCTAATGGTCAGGGGTCCCTTTACCTTTTTATCCTCTGTTCAAAGCAAGGGAACAACAAAGGATGGCAATTCCAGACTAAACTGGTAGTGTGAAAGCAACCATAGAGGTTGAGAGGTAAAGGCAACCTTACAGTAGCAAGAAAAATTCTGCTGGATGTTTTCTCTGTGCAGTTTCCCTCGACCAGACAGATGCGAGATCGCCTGCTCTTGATGGGGTTACACCACCTCTGAAGGAGGTAGTACACAGCTTGCGGGGGGGGGTCCTCCTGGATCCTTTGCTGTCGCTTGAGGCTCAATGGCCCAGAATGCCTTCCACCAGCTTTGGCTGGTGGCCCAGCTACGCCCCTATCTGGACAAGGATAGCCTAACTACTGTTGTCTATGCTCTGGTAACCTCAAGGCTAGATTACTGCAATGTGTTGTGCATAGGGCTGCCTCTGAAGACGGTTCGGAAACTTCAGCTGGTGCAGAATTCAGTGGCCAGGTTGCTCACCGGAGCAAGACGGTTTGAGCATATTACACCAATCCTGGTCCGACTGCACTGGCTGCCAATTAATTTATGGGCCTGATTCAAAGTGCTGAGTTTTGACCTATAAAGCCTTAAATGGCTCAGGACCACAATGCTTCAAGGACCGCCCCTCCCCATATGAACCAACCAGCACCCTGCAATCATCATCTGAAGCCTTTGTTCCTGTGCCCCTTCCACAAGAGGTCCCGAGGTTGGCGATAGGAGAAGGGGCCTTTTCTGCAGTGGCTCCCTGTTTGTGGAATGCTCTTCCAAGCGAGGCTCGCCTGGTGCCTTCACTACAGATTTTAGGCATCAGGTGAAAATATTTACCTTCTTGCAAGCCCTTGGCTGATTAAACAATCCGTGGCATTTTAAATGTGTCTGGAAGGTATTTTTTGTTTTCTATTTTTTATGTTTTTGTGTGTGGGTTTTTTAATACCGTAAACCACCCTTTGATCTTCAGCCGAAAGGTGATATCTAAATTTAATAAATACATATATCTGAGACCCACTTGTCTTCTCCCTTACAGGACATCAAAGGCACTTTGCTCAGGTACGTTTCCGTCCCCGTTTTGTTTTCCAACTCTTCTGACAGTGCTCCATCTTGTTTAAAAAGAAAGTTGTCTTTGAACTTGGCCATCATCTTCTCCAGGTCTGAAGAGAAGCAAGTATGCCCCACATCGGACCTTACCCCGTTTTGGGAAGACAGGCTCATTTTTTACTCCCAGAAAACCTCTGCTCTGGAAAGAGCTTTGAAGAAATGTCAAGGTACTGTGGACTTACATTGGCGGGGACTTAGCTGCCCATGGATTTATTTGCAGCGCTTGCTTCCAGGACTGGCTGAGGCGCAGGGGTTTAGCCACTCAGTCGCCCTCCTAACAATGGTGCTGCTGCAGCATACCTGGGCACGGTGACAGAGAGGTCAGGGCTGTGCAGGTGCACTGCGATGAGAGTGCCGGATTTTTATTATTTACTAGCTTACCCGGCCACGCCCTGCTGCGGCTGAATTTGTGAAATTGACGAAGTTCCCCTGTTCACCTTCTGTCTGCCCCTTCTCTGTCCCCACCCCCGTTTTCAATTACACTCTTCTCGCCCCCCCCCCTTTCTTTTACTGGTTTGCGAGCTTGCAAATGGCCGACAGAGCTCTGGCAGGGGGAAGGTTTTGTAGCTGCAGTACCAGTATAGCCATCGCTAGAGGGCGAGGTTTTGCTGGTGACATCTAATAGCTGTGACAATTTTTGTGCTTTTGTAGCTGTAGTACCAGTATAGCCGTCTCTAGAGGGTGCTGTTTTGCTGGTGATGTGTAATAGGGGAGCCATTCCCCCCCCCCCCATTATTTTAGGCATGACAGGTGTGGTTTTTCTGAATTTTTATTATGCCAGATTCTTTTGCCATGGTAATGGAACACTGTGTCCTAATTTGATGCGATTTGGTCCAGCGGTTACACAGCAAGGGTGTTTCGGACAAACACGCAATGGGAACATTTTTATATACAGTACATAGATTATTATTGTGGGCGGCAGAGAGAGAGAGAAGTGTTGGGTTGCTGGGTTGTTCTTCTTCAAGAAATGCCGGAATGAACTGTTAGCCTATGTAAGACAGTCTAAGTGTCACTCTTTTTCTCTACCTAACAGATTCCATAGAGTACGCTCTGGACAAAGGTAATCCATTTTCTGGGATTTATCAGGGATTGATTGACATGTAGATTGGGAGTTGGGTTTCAGAGAGAGTCAAGAAGTTGCCTCTCAGCTCAGTTCTTGAGAAAGGCTTTCTTTGGCAGGAGTTAGAAACCTTTGGCCATCTGGCTATTGCTGATCTGCTACTTCACTCCGGCCGGCCGAACACACCGAGTTCTGGCAGAAAGCTGCCGCCAATGGTGTCACTGCCAGCAGTAGCCATTGCCAAGCCTCAAAATAAGGTGCTTCATCCAAAGCAGGGCGATGGAGACTTAGTTTGGACCAATCCACAGCCCCACAGGCTCCCCTGATCCTTCGCCCCCTCCCTCCACTGTGCCAGTCTGGAGCTGTAGTCATCAGTTCAATTTATTAGTCACTTGCTGCAGAATCTCGCTATGTGACTTACACATTTTGAAGGATACAAAGCATAGAGGTAAAATCAGAAAAAAGGAACACACCTTTTACTATATTTTTTGGTCCTTTTTTCTGATTTTACCTCTATGCTTTGTATCCTTCAGAATTATAGTAAAAGCTTTGCAACACACCAAGGACATGGGTGGTGCTGTGGGATGCGGGTGGCGCTGTGGGTTAAACCACAGAGCCTAGGGGCTTGCCGATCAGAAGGTCGGCGGTTCAAATCCCCGTGACAGGGTGAGCTCCCATTGCTCAGTCCCTGCTCCTGCCAACCTAGCAGTTTGAAAGCATGTCAAAGAGCAAGTAGATAAATAGGTACCGCTCCGGCGGGAAGGTAAACGGTGTTTCCGTGCGCTGCTCTGGTTCGCCAGAAGCGGCTTAGTCATGCTGGCCACATGACCTGGAAGCTGTACACCGGCTCCCTTGGCCAATAACGTGAGAGTCATCCGCAACTGGACCTAATGATCAGGGGTCCCTTTACCCTTTACCTATGTAACACACCACGTTCCAGTAGACGCTAAAGCTGTCACAAGTTGCTCCAGGATCAGAAACTGTATGCCTCTGAATGCCAGGAGTTGGGAGGGTGTGTGATTGTGTTCCTGCCCTGCTTGTGGTCTTCTCGATGAGACACCTGGCCAGCCCCTGTAGGGAACAGGATGCTGGACTAGATGGGCCATTGGCATAATCCAGCAGAGGTGTTCTTTATGAGGAGTTTGGAATGGGAGTTTTGTTGGTTGGTTTTAAAATAACAATAACAACCTATGCACAATTATCTTGACTTTAAATTTGCTTTTGTTTTTGTCCGTCCCCCCCCCTTCTACGTAGCATGGTGTGTGAAACTAGCAGCCAACGAAGGTAACTATCTATCTGGATGCAGTTTATGAGGGTAGATCCAGAAAAGTCAGGGCCAAAGTAGACGCAGGGAGCTGAAGGCGCTATCTTTCGACGTGTGCACACACACAGAACACAAATTCTGTAGGGATTTTGGAAGGTTGCTGTTACACACAGGTCCTGGGCTTTCTGTGGGAGCCTGGTAGGCCGATGTGAGAATGGGATGAAGGCACTTTGGCCTGGATAGCTGAGTGTGGCGCTGATAATGCCAAGGTTGCAGGTTCAACCAGGGGGTGGGACAGCTGCGTATTCCTGCATTGCAGTTTCCAGAGTTCCCTGTGAAGAGGGTGTTGGTTGCTAAAGCACTCTGGGAGTCAGGGGCGTAGGAAGTGGGGGGCGAGGGGCGGGTCTCCCCAGGTTCCATCATGGAGGGGGTGACAAATTATCAAGGAACAATTACTGCCCTACTAGGGGGTTTCATAAAAAACGTGTGTTTTGTTTTGTTTTTTAAATGCCTGCTCCAAAGGTCTTATCTTACTACACTAGGGATTATATAGCTATATATGAAATTTCATGCATATCAGTTAATATCTTGACCGTCCTCCACAAAAATAGCTGTTTACTTGGCCGTTTTCCTATGTCGTTAAGGCTGAAATTACTGTTCCCAACCCTAACCCTGCAGAAAACCATCTATTTAGACTTTAATTTGATTTTGACATGTTTTTAGGAGGTAATTTAATTATTGTTTGATTTTATACCAGTGTTATGTATCTGATGATAGCCGCCCTGAGCGCGACTTTGGCTGGGGAGGGCAGGATATAAATAAAAGTTTATTATTATTATTATTATTATTATTACTTATTATTATTCCTTTGTAAGAAAAAATGAAATAATGTAAAACCATTTTTGCAGGCAAAATAATAATAATAATGATTAATGGGGGGGGTGACAAGAAATTTTCCGCACCGGGTACCACCTGACCTTCCTACGCCTCTGCTGGGAGTTATAGCTCGGGGTGGCGAGGAGGCTGGAGTCTCCTCCAAAAACTCTCATTTCGCTCCCCAGCATTGAGTCTCCTCCTCCTCCTTTCTCTCCCTCCCCCTTTGTCCTGCAGCAGAAGTAACTCTGGACCCAGACACGGCCAACGCCTTCCTCGTCCTGTCCAACAACCAGAGCAGCGTAAGATGCGGAGACGAGGAGCAGGACGTGCCCAGCAACCCAGAGCGATTTAGCCTAGAGCCTTGTGTGCTGGGAAGTAACATGTTTACATCGGGGCACGCTTGGTGGGAAGTGCATGTGATTCAAGAGGGAGAAATGTGGGCCCTGGGGGTCGCCAAAGACACGGTCAGGAGGAAGGGGAACTTCATCCCTAGTCCTGATCAAGGGATCTGGGCCATAGGGAAGCCGTCGGGTGACTCATCCCCCCCTTATCAGCTCTGGGCTTTCACCTCTCCTAAGCCAACCCCTATGAGCCTGAAGCGCAACCCAAGAAAGATTCGGGTCTCCTTGGATTATGAAGAGGAGCGCGTGGAATTTTTTGACGCCGATAGCAACTGCTTGATCTTCGCTTTCCCTTCAGCCTCCTTCTCCGGGCAGAACCTCCGTCCCTTTTTCTGGGTGGAGCCGGGAGCCTGCCTGAGGTGCTGAGCTGTCAGAGGAGCGCCAGCGCCGCCACCGCCATTGTGAAAGGGGCGTTAAATAAATGGGAGTTCTTTGTTATTAGTTATACTGAAAGGAGATACACACCAAGAGCTCTGGCCAGAAATTTCAATACTAGGAATAAATCCTACTCATGAGTTATAGTTAAATAAAAGTATGTATTCTGGTAAGAATTACAGTCTTAGGCAGAGAATGTCAGTTCAAATAAGAAAAACAGTTTCAAGTTCACAATAATATGTGTAGCTTCAAATGAAAAATACAACTTCAAATTCACAGAAGTATGAGTAAACAATAATTCGTTACAGTATAAGAACATAAGAAATTTCAAGTAACAATAGCCTAAATGTATATCAGTCCGTATTCAAAAGTATTCAAAAGGATAATTTTATAAGTAAAGCCGGAGTGAAGAGTCGTAACAGGGCCCTATCCTGGTTGCTTTTCCTGAATCGACTTCACTCTGGCTTTACTTATAAAATTATCCTTTTGAATACTTTTGAATACGGACTGATATACATTTAGGCTATTGTTACAGTATAAGAACATAAGAAATTTCAAGTAACGAATTATTGTTTACTCATACTACTGTGAATTTGAAGTTGTATTTTTCATTTGAAGCTACACATATTATTGTGAACTTGAAACTGTTTTTCTTATTTGAATTGACATTCTCTGCCTAAGACTGTAATTCTTACCAGAATACATACTTTTATTTAACTATAACTCATGAGTAGGATTTATTCCTAGTCTTGACATTTCTGGCCAGAGCTATTGTGAAAGGGGCAGCCATCTTAACAGTTTTCAAGCCGGACTTCCTTTTCCCTTGTTGCAGACACCCATCTGCGAGATAAGACGGGTGGACGGAAGATGAGCCAATATAAACAGAAATAAAATAGTGTTTTTATATGTCGGATACGATATTTTACATCGTACACGACATCAGTTACGAGGCAGGCAAAGGTTGCAGCCGCAGCTGATCAGCTCTGTGCTTTGCTCAGGTGGTTTGATTTCAGACCACCTGGGCAAAGGAAAACATATCACCCAATGTAATTGTGACGCAGGGTGGCCCCCACCTACCTGTCAGAGTTGGCCTGCAGGGGTGGAGCAGGTAAGGATCCTGCCCACTAATGCTTAAAAACTTTGCAATCTGATTTACATCCTATGCCCTTTTAAAATATGGAGGGCTATTGGGTTGTTGTTTTTATTTTTATTATGTATTTTGTGGTTTTGATTTTATTCTGCGAACCGCCCTGAGACCCCGGGGTGCTTTTTTTCGGGGGGGGGGATGCAGTGATACACATACCCCTAAACATTTTGTGAATCTGAGTTTGGCCTCATTGAGGGGCAGTATTTCAATATTTCAACTGCAAGAAGATCAAACCTATCCATTCTTAAAGAAATCAGCCCTGAATGCTCACTAGGACAGATCCTGAAGTTGAGGCTCCAGTACTTTGGCCACCTCATGAGAAGAGAAGACTCCCTAGAAAAGACCCTGATGTTGGGAAAGATTGAGGGCACAAGGAGAAGGGGACGGCAGAGGATGAGATGGTTGGACAGTGTTCTTGAAGCTACTAACATGAGTTTGGCCAAACTGCGAGAGGCAGTGAAGGATAGGCGTGCCTGGCATGCTCTGGTCCATGGGGTCACGAAGAGTCGGACACGACTGAACGACTGAACAACAACAAAATTTCAATATAAGTAGGAAAATGAAAGTACCCCAAAACATTTTTGGGGGGGGGAGCACTGCAGGGCAGTGTGTAAATTCAATAAATCAATAAATGAACTTTAACAGGAAGCAGGAGTTCCAGTAGAAGCTGCTAATCTAAGACGGGAAAAGAAAAGGTAAACTTTTAGTATTAAAAAAAAAAGCGAAAGATTTCTATGCTCTTCAGAGAAATTGGAATATGTAAACTTTTAACTGGAATAATGTTACAGCACCACCTAGTGTTGGAGCCAGCTTATTACGGTATGTAAGACCTCTGAACATAGACCAGGGGTCAGCAAACTTTTTCAGCAGGGGGCCGGTCCACTGTCCCTCAGACCTTGTGGGGGGGCCGGACTATATTTGGGGGGGGGGATGAACGAATTCCTATGCCCCACAAATAACGCAGAGATGCATTTTTAATAAAAGGACATATTCTACTCATGTAAAAACACACTGACCATCCGTGGGACGGATTGAGAAGGCGATTGGGCCGGATCCGGCCCCCGGGCCTTAGTTTGCCTACCCATGACATAGATTGTACTGTATATTTCCACTAAGCGGAAGTGATCATGCTTTCCAGTCTTATCAGCAAAACCTTTGTTGCTTCTGTATATGTACTTTAGTCCATAAATGAAGGAAAATAACATTTTAGAGAGGTGGTGACTTAAAAGCTTACAGAACTTAGACACCTACAGAATGTTGATAGAGCCTTTGTAGAGTCTATGGGGGGGGGGAGTTTTAAAAGAAACCAGAAGTCCCTTTCAATCTGGTTTTAACTTATTGTTGATGTTAACTATTTTCTGAATGTTTTAAATGCTTGTTTTTAACTAACTTTTGTACCGGTAACTTTACCGCGTTATTCTTTCTGTAAACCACGTTGAGGTTTTGTTTGGGACACTGGTGGCGCTGTGGTCTAAACCACCGAGCCTCTTGGGCTTGCCGATCAGAAGGTCAGCGGTTCGAATCTGCACGACCAAGTGAGCTCCCGTTGCTCTGTCCCAGCTCCTGCCAACCTAGCAGTTTGAAAGCACACCAGTGCAAGTAGATAAATAGGTCCCGCTGCAGCGGGAAGGTAAACAGAGTTTCCGTGTGCTCAGGCTTCTGTCACGGTGTTCCCTTGTGCCAGAAGCGGTTTAGTCATGACCCAGAAAGCTGTCTGTGGACAAACGTCGGCTCCCTTGGCCTGAAAGCTGTAACCCCATAGTCGCCTTTGACTGGACTTAACCATCCAGGGGTCGTTTTTTGTTACAATCAAGCAATATGAAAGAGTTGTGAAATAAAACCCCCCAGATAAAATCATATTAGACGAAACTGATCTGCAAAATTGTTCATACGGGGCAGCATAGCATACAGACACGTGTATATCAGAAGGGATTTTCATTAAAATCCTGGTGGATTTTCACAAGGAAAATAATACTTCATAAACTGATGTGGAGAACTGAAGTAAAGGCTGGAAAAATGAGGAACTTAAATGGCTAGATTTGGTCAAAGAGAGAGACAGAGACAGAGAGAGATCATTAACCTTTGGCTGACTAAGCAATCTTTGGCCTTGTAAATTGTGGAGGGGGGTGTTACTGTTTGTTACTGTGGTGTGTATTTTTGTGTTTTTCTATTGTAAACTGTGATCCTCAGAGGAAGAGCAGTATAGAAATTTAATTAATAATACCAATCAAGGCAGAGCATCTGTGTTGTGAACTGGCCTGAGATCTGCCGATTTAGGGTGGTATACTGTGGCTACCTTGTTGGTTTGTGTGGGAATCTGCTGGAAATTCGGGAGTGATGAGTTCAAACGCAGATGTTTCTTCAATCTGGGCTGGGGCCGGTATGGGGAAACTCTCATCGCGAAGGGATGATCAGTGCCCGTTCGGACTCCAGACAGAATCTCCTGCTCAGCCTTCTATGATTCATGTAAGTGTTCTGTGTTAGGCAGCCAGGTGAGATACTTTTGTTATTTCCTTGGCTTCTGAGCAGGCTTAAATTGTGCGGTTATTTGATGCCTTGCTTTTCTGACCAAGTCTTGTTTGTTTAAATAAAGTTTCTTACATGCTTTTGTGAGAAATGACTTTGGCCTGAGTTCCTGAACCTCTTAATTGTGACTGTACTCTGGAAATGAGTCAGTCATCAATAATAATAATAATAATAATAATAATAATAATAATAATAATAATGTCCTTGGTTCAACTTTGAGGGTTCAACTTTCAGCAACTCCCTGACGGAGCTGGGAAACCACTCCAGTCTGCAACCCTGGAGTGTAGACCAGAGCTTTCCCATCTTTTCATATTGGTGACACACTTTTTAGACATGCATCATTTCACAACACGGTAATTCAGCTTTACTAGCAGGGCTTTTTCCCCAAAGAGAACTTCACCTCTTTGGCGAGTTCCAGCACCTCTGCAGTGTTGCTGCACGTCGCTTGGGACTGTGTAATGGAGGCTGCGGGCTGGGTGCTCCGTTATTTTCCAGAATATAAACCCTGTTTACTAGCAAACCAGAGGTTAAACTGTTGGGAAAACACTCCTGGGGGTGACGGCAGACCCCTCCAGTGCCTCTGAGTGTCTCCCATTAGGCACGTCTCTGGCTGGCATGTCCCTTCAGTCCAGAGTGCCTCTCTGCGCCACTTCTCGTATGAAAAGTGCACACAAGTCTTCTGGCATCACGCAGCAAGAAGAATGAAACATCTGTAGATCTAAACTACAATTTATTCACAGTATATACAGAGAATCCATCTTTCTGTCTGTGTTCTCCAAGCTCTGGCAGAACAACAATGCAAACAGCTAAAGTGAAAGTACAGTACAATAGCACTCTCAGGCGGGAGAGATAAGACAGTCTTCCGTTCCCACACTCAGGGGCGGAGGAAGCCTCCTCGCTACCCGGGGCGGCGACCGGAGGCACCCCTGGGGGCGGGGCATTGTGACGTCGTGACGTGACGTCATGACACAACGTCACTGCGACTCCGCCCCAGCAGCAGGGGGGGGGAAGCCCTTTTTAAAAAAGCAAAGGCGAGGCAAGCAACCTGCTTGCCTTGGCTTTTCTTTTTAAAAAAGCGCTTTCCCCCCGCTGTCGGGCGGAGCCGCCCGCAGGCCCACAGGGGTGAGGGGAGGGGCGGGCAGCGATGGGGTGTCACCCCTCCGCTCCGCCTCCTCCTCGCTGGCCGCCCCGGCAGCGGAGAGAAAAGCGCTTTTTAAAAAAGCAAAGGCAAGGCAAGCAGCCTGCTTGCCTTGGCTTTTTTTTTTTTAAGCGCTTTCCCCCCGCTGCCGGGCGGAGCCACCCGCAGGGGCGAGGGGAGGGGCGGGCAGCAAAAGGGTGACACCCCTCCACCTCCTCCTCGCACCGGCAGCGGGGAGAAAAGCGCTTTTTAAAAAAGCCCAGCGATGCTTTTGCCGCCGCCGATCGCGGGGGGCGGTGCCCCCCACCCCGAGTGTCACCCCTACCCCAGGGCGCTGCCTGGGGCGGACCACCCCCATCGCCCCCCTTGCTACGCCCCTGCCCACACTTCTCAGACACTCATGTGATTTATACTAATCGCACTAGCCATGCATCGGTCCAGCCCCAGTAGGAGTGGGGGGAGCGTTCGCACGACACACCTACACACTGCAGATGACACACTAACGTGTTGCAACACACAGCTTGAAAAGCTCTGGGGTAGACATTAAGAACCTAACAATGGCCTGCTGGATCAGGCCAGTGGTCCATCTATTCCAGTATCCTGCTCTCACAGCAACCAACTAGATGCCTGTGGGAAACCACCGAGTGGAACATGCGCCCGAGAGCCCTCTCCTCTCCCGTGGTTTCCAGCAGTTTGTATTCAGAAGCATTGCCGCCTCTGAGAATGGAGGCAGGGAACAGCTGTCATGGCTAGTAGCCATCGATGGGCCTTCTCTTCCATGAATTTATCTAATCCTCTTTTAAAGCCAGGGAGAATTTATCTAATCCTCTTTTACTGGCCAGGTGTTTGGAAGCTGTGGCTAGATGGATGCGTGGGAGCCGATTAAAGTTAAATCCTTCGAAGACAGAGGTTCTTTGGCTAGGTCGGGACGACATGGGGTTGGGGGGCCAATCCCCAACCCTTTCGGGTGTGCAATTAGTGCCAGCGCCTCTTGTCAAGAGTCTGGGGGTAACCTTTGACGCCTCCCTTTCTATGGAGGCGCAGGTTGCAGCCACAGCAAAGGTTGCATTTTTCCATCTCCGCCGTATTAGGCAGTTGGCCCCCTACCTCTCTCCCCCCGACCTGGCCACAGCGATCCATGCGACGGTCACCTCCAGACTAGATTATTGTAACTCGCTCTATGCGGGGCTGCCCTTGAGGCTGACCCAGAAACTCCAGCGGGTGCAGAATGCCGCGGCGAGGCTCCTTATGGGGGCCTTGCCGCGAGATCACATTCATCCAGTGCTTTATCAGCTGCACTGGCTCCCGGTGGAGTACAGGATCAGGTTTAAGGTGCTGGTCTTAACCGTTAAAGCCCTACGCGGCCTAGGACCCTCGTACTTAAGGGACTGTCTCTCCTGGTATGCCCCGGGTAGGACCTTGAGGTCATCAAATAATAACTTTCTGGAGATCCCAGGTCATAAGGAGGTCAGGTTGGCAGCCAACAGGGCCAGGGCTTTTTCGGTTCTGGCCCCGATATGGTGGAATGATCTGCCACAAGAAATGAGGGTCCTGCAAGAGTTGGCACCCTTCCGCAGGGCTTGTAAAACGGAGCTGTTTCGTCTGGCTTTTGGGTTAACTTGAGTGCAACTTTTAAAATTCTAAATGTTTAAGTTTTAAAGTGTATTTTATACTTGTATTTTTAACTGTCTGCTCAATGGTTATGTGGTTTGATGATTGTTAGCCGCCCTGAGCCCGGTTTTGGCTGGGAAGGGCGGGATATAAATAAAAGTTTATTATTATTATTATTATTCCTCAGTGTCAGGAGGCTGGAGAGGCAGCCGGCATCTCCAGCGTCAAATTGGTATAGGGAATCCACCCCGGTTCTGACGACGGATTCAAGTGAATCAATGTCCGAGGGAAGTTCAGATGAGGGGGAGGAAGAAGCAGAGGCTCTGGTAGGGTCTCAGAGCCCTGCCTCCACTTCCTCTGAAGAGGGGAGGGGAAAGAACAGCAGTTGGTTCCGGGTCCCGGAATGCCTCAGGAGAAAAGCGCGAAAAAAGCCGACTTCCGGCAGAAGCAGCATCTGATTTATGGAGAGCTGACGCATTTTATGATGTGTTGAAAGCTGTAAAACAATTACTGACCAATAAAGCCTTAATGGGTAAAAACAACGGAGTCCTTTTGAAACTTCGGCTGCCGGAGATCACCAGCCTGGCTCGTGACACTCAGATATTGTGATGGCCTGGGATTCAGACTCAGATGCTGAACCTGAGGGATCCCAGCCTGCACAGGATTCCCCGCCTCCAGAACCAGCAGAGCCGGGGCTGGGGCCTGAGTCTGAAGGGTCCTCACCTGTGCTGGATCCTCAGGTGCAGGCATCTGCTGAGTCTGCTCTGGTTTCTGCTGGGATGGAGGACCCATTGCCTGCAGGTGCTCCACTCCCAGCCCTCTCAGGGGAAGCTGAGGTTGCCTCTGGGTCCGGTAACCCTCCAGCCTCTCCTGAGCTGCAGAGGCTCAGGGCAGAGAGGCAAAGGGAACTGAGTTCCCGCAGGAGGAGTGCTCACCTCCAAGCCAGGAGAGGCGAGTCACCAGAGGATCGGGGCCGCCCTCTGCCTCGGGGCAGATAAAAGCCGGCCAGCCCCAGCCCAAGTTGCAGGAGCAACATTGTTGCTGACCAGTTCCTGCTTGAAACCTGTCCTGCTTTCCTGCCTGAGCTCCTGACCCGCCCTGGTTCCCTGCTTGCCTACCTGTTCCCGACTTTGCCTGACTCCCTGCCCTGTACCCTGCTTCAGTTATTTTGGACTGCCTTTACGTGTACCTCTGACTTAGACCTCGCCTTTTGGATACCCCACGGGACCAGCACAGATATTCACGAGGCATCACTTGAGCTAGATGGTCAATGGCCAAACTCAATGGCAGGTAGCATCCTCGGTTTCTAACTGGAAGAGGAATCAGCAGTGGAATGGTATAAAACATATATTGATGTCCTGCCACCTAGATTATATCAGTTTACTGTTATTCCAAAGCCCGGCAAGGACCTGACGCAATGTGCCAATTTCTTTGATAAACATTGATACAAAAATCTTAACAGCGATATTGGCAAATAGACTGCAAGGAGTAATACCAACTATTATTAAAAATGACCAAACAGGGTTTATAAAGACGAGACAAGCTGCAGATAACATCAGGCTGATGCAATATGGTCACTTTGAATGCTGGACATGGGATCTGGGCTATCGTCTGGCTCCTGGAATATCCCTGGGGCCATTGCCCCAGTCCAGCCCAAGGTCACCCAGCAGCTGCAGGTGGAGGAGCGGAGACGCGAACCCGGTTCCCCAGATTATGAGTCTACCGCTCTTAACCACTACACCACACTGGCTCTCCAGTGAGATTGTCCTTGGATGCAATCAAGATCCACCTGACAGTAGCAAAACTCACTTGGTTGGGCCAAATCCTTCAAAGCAAGGGAGGGGTAGGTGGAAGGAAAGAATGAAGGAAGGCACTGAACCCTCTTCCCACCCACCCCTCGTTAGACTTTCGTCCCCCTCCCCCCCAAAAAACTCCCAGCTGTTTACCCCCCAGGGTTTCTTACATTGGGGGGGAAATGTCTGGCAAAAGTGTCTTTGGCAGGGAAGGTTGTATGTGTTCAGCCACCAATTTCTTCTTTCTCTCCCCCCCCCCCCCCGCCCCCATGCAAGTTGTCTGTCTTGGGGCAAATCTGGATCATGGCCTCCTGTTGTTTTGGGGAACAACACTGTTCCCCTTTTTGCTATCTCTGGTGCTGATGGGATGTCAACAACACTACGTCTCTGCTACCCTGATGTGTAGTTTGTGTGAGTCTGTTGTTTGTAAGGGCTCAAGGACCAAAAAAAAAAAAAAACCACACCCAAATGAAGCACTGATTCAATTTGAGACGTGGCATTCAAGACTGAACTTCCCAATAAAGTAAGTATGAAGGAGGGTAAAGACTGGCAAATTGCCCTTTCATTGGGAAAAGCGGACTTTTTCATTTTAGTTTGAAATAGTGGGGTACAAGAAGTGGTGCACTGTTATTCATTGTCAGGAGGAACAGAGATGAGCCGCTTACCTGAGATGCGTGGAAAGAAGGTTTCATTTTTATTGTTCCTGTGTTTCATTAATAGTGGAGTTTCCAGAGTTCTATATATGAAAAAGTCTGCAGTTATTTCCAAAGAGGGGGACATCCGATATTCACCAAGGCTTCTGTTTTGTGTATTTTGTGCTGCTGTTGTTGTTTTTGCAGTTTTGTATTAATAAAGACATCATAGTGAAAGGAAACGCCATTAACATCTGAACATGAATAAAACAGTAAATGTTTGCCACTGGAGAATAAAGGAATCATTCCATTTGTGATGCACATTTACTGGGGCAGTGCAGCCTTGGTTGGGAGATACAGGTGGTTCCTCTCCACTTCCGCCCCCAACCTTCCCAGACAGTGAAAAATATTTCAGGGGCCATTTCCTTGGTTCAGCAAATATATGACTGTCAGCTGTATAAAAATGTGGCTCCCTTCAACAATTGGATTAAAGACTTATACAAAAGAAAAGAAGTATCCTGGCGGTACTGGGATATTGCAGCAGGACCTAGCCCCCTGTCACACATCGAAAGTGGTGAAGAAATTCATGTAAAGGTAAAGGGACCCCTGACCATTAGGTCCAGTCATGTCCGACTCTGGGGTTGCGGCGCTCATCTCGCTTTACTGGCCGAGGGAGCCGGCGTACAGCTTCCAGGTCATGTGGCCAGCATGACTAAGCCACTTCTGGCGAACCAGAGCAGCACACGGAAAAGCCGTTTGCCTTCCCGCCGGAGTGGTACCTATTTATCTACTTGCACTTTGACGTGCTTTCGAACTGCTAGGTGGGCAGGAGCAGGGACCGAGCAACGGGAGCTCACCCCGTTGCGGGGATTTGAACCGCCGACCTTCTGATCGGCAAGTTCTAGGCTCTGTGGTTTAATCCACAGCGCCACCCGCATTTATTGTACAAAACTCTCATATACATTTACAAAACTCGCATATACGTATATTAGTAATGGATATGACCCCGCTATTTTTAATGCCTGAAGCTTTTTTTTTTTTTTTTTTTTTGTAAATACAAGTATTATCTTTAATCCTGTTTCTGCTCAGGATGAGTATATGTTTTAAACTTACTTTTTAGTCTGTGGCCTGTTTTTTTGATAAACGGGAAGCAAAGGAGGAGATCAGCCTAACGGCTAATTCCTATGATTTGAATTAAACTGCCTAAATTGCGATTTAAACTCTGCTCAGCCCCACCCTTTATAAGCAAACAATAAGCTGATTCTTTTATCTGTTAACTAACACACATGAGTCTGTGGAGGGATAAAATATAGTTAATATATTCCCACACTTACCTAATAAAAACCCATCAGAGAGCATAGGGGAGGGTGAGTCATTCCCTCCCTCCTTTTTAAACTCTCTCCTGCTCCTTTTTCTTCTATTCCCTCTTCCCTCTGGTCCTTCCTTCCTTCCTTCCTTCCTTCCTTCCTTCCTTCCTTCCTTCCTTCCTTCTTCACAGCCCCAGAAGGCTGTTCACCCCTTCCACTAGCAGATGGAGATACACAGAGCAATCCTACCTGGGTCTGCCCAGAAATAGGTTCTATGGAGTTCAGAGGGATTCATTTCCAAGCTAGCAAGTGTAGGAATGCCGTCTCTTACTTAGTTCCTTGGGCAAGTCACTGCCCTCTGAGCCTCGCCACCTTAACGAAATCCATAAGCTCTGCTCTGACTAAGGATGGGGAGAGATTCAGGTCAGTTCACACGGAAAGGTGAATCATACCTAATTCACACTTCCTGAAAGTATATGCAGATTGCGATTTCAGCCTCCTTCGAATTTTGCAGCACGGTTCTCCAAGGATGCAATGTGTACAAACATGGGGGGGGGGGGAAATGTGGTAGGAGAAATCCGCACTAGCAACATGGATGGATTTTCATGAGTACTTTTTTTAAATAAGGGAATTTGCATAGCAATGTGAAAATGTGGAGAACTGAATTTAGGAGTAGAAAACATAAACAAAAAAATTGAAAATTTGCCTTTTCCTAGCCCTGACTCCCTCTCATTTTGTATTATGGCAGCCATGTTTTGTTATGGTATGATGCTATATGCTGCTATGGCAGCCATTTTGTTACTGATACTGACAGCACTCCCTCTTCAAATACTTGAAATGTGCCCTCGTCCAAAAAAGTGGGCGCCCGCTGGTCTACAATATCAATTCTGTACTGTACTGAGTGTTTTGCATCAATAAACCATATCCTTGTTTTCAGTTGCAATGTTTAGTCTGTGGTCCTTATCCCTGGCTATGTTTCGCCTACTGAGGTGAAAATCTGAGCCTAGAGTAACAACCTAAAGACAAAATGTCCACCCTCCTAAGCAGAGAACAAAATTCATGGAGGATTAGGGTATGAATGGCTATTGGCCTTGAGAAACTATGTATTTTCCCTGCCTGTCAGTATGCCTCTGAATACCAGATGGTGGGAACAGAGTGCTTTTCGACCCAGGTTCTGGTTTTGGACTTCCAGAACGTGGTTGGCCACTGTGAGAGTTCAGTATTGGGCCAGATGGGCTTTTGACTTGATGCACCGGCACAAATGGAAAGTGCCTCCTCTTCCTGCTTTGGGAATCCTCCCCTCACTTTTGTGGGATGTAAGAATCAGGTGCAGTCAAACACAACATTTGCTAGAGTAGACATGAAGATTGTCTCAGTCCTCCAGCCGGAACTTCCTGCCTTCCTGGACTGAGACAAACTTCCTGTATGTAACTTGAGATGGGTGCGGCCTCTCCTGGTTAGAGAAGAAGAACTACAGGCCAGGCCTCCATTTTGCCTCTTCTGTCTTCTCTCTCACACCATGCCATCTTAACAACAGTATTACTAAGATGCACTCTTAGCTTCAGGCTAAGATAAGAAAAAGGGCTTTTCTCCCATAAGGAGATAGTCTTGTCATGTTTACTGTTTAGTAACTTTTAAGTCTGCCTCTGGGATCCTTTGTGTGAACAGATGATGTCTTGTGAGTAAACATTTTATACTTTACTGAAGACTGTGTAGTGTCTTATTTAGGAGGGATTAAAAAGGGGAAAGCACCAGGACAATATTTCTAGAGACTCTAGCGAGTCTGTGCAAGCTATCTGCTGCGTGCATGTTTAAAAGGGGAATGTTAGCTCTGCTGATATTGTTCAACTTGTAAAGACAAGTTGGGGTAGGATATCTTAGACAATATATCCTCCCCCACATCCCTAAACATTCCCACAACTTTCACCTCCGTATGTTGTTGGACTTGATTACAGACTTTAAGAATAAAGTGTTATTCCAAACAGCATGACCTAAATTTAAATGCTGACTCCATAGGGTTTTCTGCACTTTGAGAGAGCTGGGTTTTTTTGTTGTTGTTCATGAAATCTCCATCAAAATAAAATTTATATACCGCCCTATACTTGCGGTATATATTTATATAAAGGTAAAGGGACCCCTGACCATTAGGTCCAGTCGCGGACGACTCTAGGGTTGTGCGCTCATCTCGCTCTATAGACCGAGGGAGCCGGCGTTTGTCCGCAGACAGCTTCTGGGTCATGTGGCCAGCATGACTAAGCCGCTTCTGGCGAACCAGAGCAGCGCATGGAAACGCCGTTTACCTTCCCACCGGAGCGGTACCTATTTATCTACTTGCACTTTGACGTGCTTTCGAACTGCTAGGTGGGCAGGAGCAGGGACCAAGCAACGGGAGCTCACCCCGTTGCGGGGATTCGAACCGCCAACCTTCTGATTGGCCAGCCCTAGGCTCTGTGGTTTAGACCGCGGTGCCACCCGCGTCATATACCGCCCTATAATTACAATATAAAAACACAAAATGCATAAAATATAAACAAAAGTGGCTGGATAACCTCTAAACACACACACACACACACACACACACACACACACACACACACACACACACAGCTATGTCGCCCCACAGAGTTGCCACGGCAGACCACCTGAATGAAGCTCATAGGGAAGTTTTTAATGTGTGATATTTTAATGTATTTTAATGTTTGTTGGAAGCCGCCCAGAGTGGCTGGGGGGACCCGACCAGATGGGCGGGGTACAAATAATAAATTATTATTATTATTATTATTATAGACCTCTGACTGTCCACAGACTCACTCCGAGAAACCTTGGTCTAGAATCCTAGAAGCCATCTGTGATTATAACAGGTGTGCAGGCTACTCCTGGTTTGGCAACACATGTATCCTCTGTTCACAAGGACAAAATTTATCCACTGCACATTTATTGCACACCTGGCCTTGAGATGAGAGGTAAAGCGATGCATTTAGCATGGACATCGCCATGTCACTAGCTCTACTCATTCACAGCCATTCCAACATGCTTCCATGTTCAGAACAGAAATAGCTCCAATTCCTTCCTCCTCCTCCAGGCACTCAAAGCTACACACAGTGATCAACACAGAATTCTTCCCTTGTAGATGACCAATACATGAGCTAAAAGCAAAACAATGTGCTATTGTGAGTGAAAATAAATCAACTGAATCTCTACAGCATGTAATGTTCAATTGCCCTATGTACAGTTTGATCCGTGCCAGTATATTAAATCCGATAATTCAGTCAATTGCTGATAAGCCAGCTGACCTACGTCTTGCTTGGATGCTCCAAGATGTGGACCCTTACATTACTCTACAGGTTGCTAGATTCCTAACAGCCGTTATTTCGTATAAGAGACGAAATAGAATGTCAGCCGATTATTGATAGTTATGAATATGTTTTTTAAAACGAATTTAGATATTGATTTTAGTTTTGGTGCCTAAATTTTAACTTTAAGATTCCTCTGAGGTATGTTTTTACAGAAATGCTAATATTGGCCCTTGTGAGTTGTGGTACCTTATTTGTGGCTTGTATGGTGCCGTTGTTTTATTTGATTCCCGTTTGTTTGTTTGTTTGTATTGTATGATGGGCGCAAATGCTGAAATAAATGATCTATCTAGTTCCAGCTATTGTGAGGTTGGCCAAGGTGGGCACATGGCCTGTTCTGTAATAACTCATTGGTAGGTGTTCATCTTCTCTGGTGATCACTCGTAGCCAAGTAAGATTGTTCCATGAACACGGCCTTAACAGTGAGTCCATAAGTGACTGTGGAGGCCAATTCTGGATCCACATGTCCTTCCACACTGGGGACATTGGTTTCCAGGTGGGAGTTGATCATGGTGAGGGTTTGCCAAGTGTGCCTTCCTCTTAGCACATTTCTCCCCTGCGTCCTGAGTTTGAGTGTCTTCAAAGTCCATGACACCGTTGGTAAAGGCTGTTCTCCAATTGCAGTGCTCGCAGGCCAGCGTTTCCCAGTTGTCCGTGTTTATACTACATTTTTTAAAGATTTCCCTTGAGAGAGTCATTAAAGCTCTTTTGTTGACCACCTGCATTGTGCTTTCCATTTTTAAGTTTGGAATAGAGTAGTTGCTTTGGAAGACAACAATCAGGCATCCGCACAACATGATCTGTCCAACGAAGTTGATGTTGAAGAATCATTGCTTCGACACTGGTGATCTTTGCTTCATCCAGTACACTGGCACTAGTTCACCTGTCTTCCCAAGTGATGTGTAAAAAAATGTGGAGACCCTGTTGATGGAATCTTTCAAGGAGTTGGAGTTGGACATTGACATATGTGTGATGGCCTGAATGTAATGCTCTCACACAAAACATTGCGGCAGCTGTAAATAGAGTTTGCTCTCCCATATTCTATGATCTAAATATCTTAGATAGCAGGGTCAACTATGTTACTAAATTAATAATCCCAGCCCAACGTAGGGCATTTATGCTGGCCCGACTGAATGTCTTTCCCTCGGCATTTGTTAGGGGTAGATATCAGAATATTCCCAGAAACAAGAGATACTGCAGATGTTCCCTGAATGTCCCGGATACTGTAGAGCATATTCTCTTTCATTGTCCACTGCACAGTATGCTGCGTGAACGTGTGCTGTCCCCCCTCCTGGGTGGTTTGAAAACAGTGCACGGTGGAAGTGTTGGATTCTGTCTGTCCGACATCGATCAAAGGGTGACTGCAGGGGTAGCCGAGTTTTTGGCAGCAATGCTCCAAGGAGTAGTTTAACAGGAAAAAACTCCAGATTTTATATATATATACATACAACCAGCCTACGTACCCAACTGTTGCCTCCTTGTATATATTTTAAGGCTCTTGTACGCGATTTTATCTCTCACAGTTTTATTTGTAAAATGCCTAATAAAGGTTTGATAAGTATGAGTAAGTAATGCTCTCACATTTTCCATTTATGTAAAAAGGTTTTGGAAGCTGGAACAGACCAAAGGTAAATAGCTGCAAATTGAACGAGCAAATTGTATCAAAGATATGGGAAGCATATGACAGGAGGAGAGGGCGGAGGCTTGTCAGCACCAACTTATTCAAGCACTTAATTCGATTTCATCATGCAGATAGCCAAATGTTTCCCTCTTCTGCAAAAGCCAAGGCTAAACAAGACATAACAGTGGCAGACCCACCTCAAACACCATGCCTTTCCGCACTTGCAATGTGGGGATATCTCCATTGGCCTCCTCTACAGGGATGGTGTCAGGATTATAATGATGACAATTTCTACTCTGTCCATCCTTCCAAAGAGCCCAGGGTGGAGTGCAACAATATACAGAGACAATCGTTGTTGTTTAGTCGTTTAGTCGTGTCCGACTCTTCGTGAACCCATGGACCAGAGCACACCAGGCACTCCTGTCTTCCACTGCCTCCCGCAGTTTGGTCAGACTCATGTTGGTAGCTTCGAGAACACTGTCCAACCATCTCGACCTCTGTCGTCCCCTTCTCCTTGTGCCCTCAATTTTTCCCAACATCAGGGTCTTTTCCAGGGAGTCTTCTCTTCTCATGAGGTGGCCAAGACAATCATAACCATAGATTAAAATGAGTTTGTGGGCACCACAATTGAAGAAGGATGTTGACGAGCTAGAACGTGCACAGAGGAGGGCAACCAAGATGTTAAAGGGTCTGGAAACCAAGTAGGGGTAATTGAAGGAGCTGGGTGTGTTTAGCCTGGAAAAGAGGAGACTGAGAGGAGATATGATAGCCATCTTCAAATATCTCAAGGGCTGTCTCATGGAATAGGGAACAAGCTAGTTTTCTCCTTCTCTGGAGGGTAGGACTGGAACCAATGGCTTCAAGTTCAAAGGAGATTCCATCTAAACATCAGGAAAAACTTTCTGACAGTAAGAACTGCATGGTAGTGGAACGGACTCCCTTAAGCAGAGGTTGGGTGACCATCTGCCATGCATGCTTTAGCTGAGATTTCTGCATTGCAGGGGGTTGGACTAGATGGCCCTTGGAGTCCCTTCTAACTTTACAATTCTATGATTCTATGAAAGCATCTGTGATAATAATTGCTTTTGTATGGCGGACAAGATGCATGGGTCCACAGCAAATGCGCCATGAGAAGGGCTGGATTTAGGTTTGATGAGGCCCTAAGCTACTGAAGGTAATGAGGCCCTTTATATGTCCTGCTGTCCTTTGTCAACAACAAATTGTCGCTGGTTTTTGTGTTGAATATATGCTATATGGTAATTTATGGACCTAATAGGTATCTAAAGCCATTTGCACATAACAAAATATGTATTTTATCAAAGTAATTGTTGAACTGAAATACAATTAAGAAGTAATGGGGGCCCATTACTTACATCATAAAAGCCTACACAACACAAAACACTGTTGCTGAATGTAGGTTTTATTTTATTTGTTTTTTATCTTATATTTTGGAAATGTACATCCAGTTGTTGTTTTCTTTGTTTTTTTTGGGGGGGGGGCCAAGAGAGTGAGGCCCTAAGCAATAGCTTGTTTAGCTTATATGTAAATCCGGCAGTGGCCACGAGGTGGGTAGCAAGGAGAAATCCTCCCAGTGCTTCTTTCTGGTAGCAATCCCAGTGATAGGAACAGAACCATCATCAGATGGTTCTTCCAACCCACCCAGCTACTTCAGAAGAGTACCATGATCAATGACACCCAAAGTCATTGAGAGCTCTAGGACAAAGGTCTTCAACCATTGGGTTGGGACCCTTAGGTGGGTCACAGCAAAGTTGTTGCCACCATGTTGGACTCTAGCTAAGGCTGACCAGAGCACTACAGATGATATCTAGGCTGGGACACCTTCTTCTTATAAGACACTCCTTTTTTTAATAAGTTTACACAAGTGTCACAAGGAGAAAAGCATGAGACTTTCTCAACAGGCATATTTATGGCCAACTCTGTGTCCCGGCTTCCTGTAGTGAGGGAGCCGTACTTGGAGCAGCTGTACTCTATTCACTTTCCAGTCTATCTTTATGCCTTTCTAGATATCATCCAGAATGAAAGTATATTAGGGACTACAATGGAGAAGTGCTTGCTGTGCTGGGGTAGTGGTTAAGAGCGGTAGACTCGTAATCTGGTGAACTGGGTTTGCGTCCCCGCTTCTCCGTATGCAGCTGCTGGGTGACCTTGGGCTAGTCACACTTCTCTGAAGTCTCTCAGCCCCACTCACCTCACAGAGTGTTTGTTGTGGGGGAGGAAGGGAAAGGAGAATGTGAGCCGCTTTGAGACTCCTTCAGGTACCGGTAGTGATAAAGCGGGATATCAAATCCAAACTCTTCTTCTTCTTCTCGTCTCCTGGGGGCCCTGGAAGTGATGGCAAGGCGTCTGGTGGCTGCAGGAGGTGAGAGTATGGGGGAGCAGCACTGCCCCACCATCCTCACCCCCACTCTCTGCCACCTGAAATAGGGCTGGGTGAAGAGGGAGATCCATTTAGTATAGCTGCCAAGTTCATAATGTCGCTGTTTAATAGAATCGTCGAATTATAGAGTTGGAAGGGACCCTAAGGGTCATCTGGTCCAAGCCCCTGCAATGGAGGAACATGAGGTTGGCTGAAGTACGCACTGGGCCTGTTCTGAGGAGAGAGAATGTGAAACAAGGGAGAAAGGAAATGGAAACACCCTCCTCTGGAGGGTAGGACTCGAACCAGTGGCTTCAAGTTACAAGAAAGGCAATTCTGACTAAACATTGACAGTGGAACAGATTCCCTCAGGAGGCTGTGGGCTCTTCTTCCTCAGGGGTTTTTGAGCAGAGGTTGGGCGGCCATCTTGTCAGGGATGCTTGAGTCGAGATTCCTGCATTGCAGGGGTTTGGACCTGTTTACCCTCGAGGGTTTTCTACAGTTCTATGATTCTATGACTGAGAAAGGTGCAAAGAGGCAAAAAGAAAACAAAAGGTGAGGAGAGAGAAGCAAAGGTGACACAAGGACAAAAAGTACCAGAAAGGGGAGAGAGAGAGAGAGAGAGAGAGAGAGAGAGAGACCAGCAGGGGACAGAGAAAGAAAGGAGTTGGTGAAAGTAACTGAAAGCCAAAGGAGATACAAAATACAATCATTTTGAATGTCATGGGTGCTTTTTTGAAAAGAAAACACAAACATCATGTTACAGGTAGGTAGCTGTGTTGGTCTGCCATAGTCAAAACAAAATAAAAAATAATACAAATTCCTTCCAGTAGCACCTTAGAGACCAACTAAGTTTGTTTTTGGTATGAGCTTTCGTGTGCATGCACACTTCTTCAGATTCTTCAGAAGTGTGTATGCACACGAAAGCTCATACCAAAAACAAACATCATGGTTATAGCTTCTTGCCTTTCTGCTTAACAACAGACCACCTTCACCCAAAGAGCAGCCCCCCAGAAAGTAAAAATAAGACACAACTACTCACAGGGTCTAAAGGTTTGACCCACAACACTTGAAACAGAGGTTCTCTTGTACTAGAAGAATAGCAGGCCAACAACTCAGTGTGCAAAATGTGCTTAGCAAATGAAAGTTGGGAACCATAAGAACCATTAAAGTGTTTAGAAAGAAAGCATACCGGATTGAAAAACAAACCACTTGATTATTATCGTTCAAAAAATGGGCACCCGGCCTTTGAAGAGAACTTTGAACCCAAACTTTGAAGAACATTTTGCTCCATCTGTAATAGGAAGGGAGAATGGCCTTGTCCAACTTGTTCACAGAGTTGCTCCAAAGGCTAGTTGGATTCGTTGCTTCTTCTACAAGAAAGTTAAAAGCAAAGCACTAGCTTCCAAACATATGAGTGAAGTCCTACATTCTGTTCTAGGACATGTGAAAACCATTAACTTTACCAAATTAAGTACTTGTGATAGAAGTTCTCTGCCAAGGACTGGGTCCCAAACACAAAACTCTGTTGATGTTGCACAAAGGAATGAGACTATGATTACCATGATTGTCAACATGAGTTCATATGGTTCTTCATTAAGTTTGTTCACAAAACAAAAGGTTCAGTGTACACCCCAAACGGCTTTATCAACAATTTTCAAGACAGATGTTTTAAATAAAGAACTGATTACATTTCTACTGGTTGCATCCAACTGATGGCTCAAAATTGGAAAGGTTTATATAATTATATATATATATAAGGTTTTGGCAATGGCTCTCATGGAAAAAGCTGGCTGAACACTCAATGGGTGGTAAAAGGAAAATAACACTTCAGGGATTCTTAGCACTGTTTATAACTGTTTATAACTCAACATAATAATAATAATAATAAATAATAATAATAATTTATTATTTGTACCCCGCCCATCCAGCTGGGTTTCCCCAGCCACTCTAGGTGGCTTCCAACAAAGATTAAAATACATTAAAATGTCACACATTAAGAACTTCCCTCAACAGGGCTGCCTTCAGATGTTTTCTAAATGTCAGGTAGTTGTTTATCTCTTTCACATCTGATGGGAGGGCGTTCCACAGGGCGGGTGCCACTACCGAGAAGGCCCTCTGCCTGGTTCCCTGTAGCTTTGCTTCTCGCACTGAGGGAACCGCCAGAAGGCCCTCGGCACTGGACCTCAGTGTCCGGGCTGAACAGTGGGGGTGGAGACGCTCCTTCAGGTATACTGGACCGAGGCCGTTTAGGGCTTTAAAGGTCAGCACCAACACTTTGAATTGTGCTCGGAAATGTACTGGGAGCCAATATAGGTATTTCAAGACCGGTGTTATATGGTCTCGGCGGCCGCTCCCAGTCACCAGTCTAGCTGCCTCATTCTGGATTAGTTGTAGTTTCCGGGTCACCTTCAAAGGTATCCCCACATAAAGCGCATTGCAGTAATCCAAGCGAGAGATAACTAGAGCATGCACCACTCTGGCGAGACAGTCTGCAGGCAGGTAGGGTCTCAGTCTGCGTACCAGATGGAGCTGATAAACAGCTGCCTTGGACACAGATTTAACCTGTGCCTCCATGGACAGCTGTGAGTCCAAAATGACTCCCAGGCTGCGCACCTGGTCCTTCAGGGACATTGTTACCCCATTCAGGACCAGGGAGGACTCCACACCGATTGGGCTTCCGGTCGGCGCGCCGGCGAGGATGGTCGGAGGGACATGTCGCTCTTGACATTCCCCCGTCCGACCGGGAAAAGGGGAGCCCGCGACAGCGCCGCGGCCCCCAAAACCCCCGGGAAGGGCGTCCCAGGGTCCAAGGACCCGCAAGGGCTCGGACGCCGGTCCTGCCCTCAGGGAGCAAGGCTCCCGAAGCGGGCGGGCAGCAGAGCCCCAGGGTCCGCTTAACCCCCGTCGGACGCAGCTGCCAGACCATCCCCGCGGAGCGCGCTGATTCTTCTAAATTTGCAGACTTCGGAACCGTGAGTCAAAAGGGAAGGGAATTTGGACTTAATTTGGACAGGTGTGGGAAGAAAACACGGAGGTCCCTTCCCCGCCACTGCCACAAATTTGGAAGTCGATCCCAGCAGTTGGGGGGAAATACAAACAGGAGACATTGTTGCGGAAGCGAAAGTAATGATTCTAACAGAGGGAAACTTTTGTTGCAAGTTTTGAAAGAGCCCCGTCTCCCAAACCCGGAGAGAAACCTGGCTAAAGAAAATCTAAAGAAAGTCGGAAAATAATTTTTGTGGAATTTGTGACTTATTGAAAAAGCTACCCTGGAGTATGGAAGTGCTGAGAGAAATTAATGAGATACTGGATGCGTTTAGAGACCTAATCATCAAGCATTTCCGGAGGGGCAGCCATTCACAGGAGTGCATTCCTAAATGTCAAGTGAAGGTCAGAGAACAGAATGAGAGACACAACAAGCGGAAACCTCTGACCGTGGGAAGAAGAAGGACAAAGAGAAAAAGACCCAGGAAACCGTTTCAACCGCAAAGGACATTGCTACACAAAAATGGAACTGCAGCTACATTCGGAATGAAAGACTGGATGATAAGCAGGAAATTCTGGGAGAAAGCAGATGAAGAGAGGATCCATTCCAGAATTGACAGCTCCTGGGTCTGGACTGATGAAAGACGTGGACAGGGGTGACTGAGTAAAAACTCTTTTTTTATTGTTCTCAGCCCGGTGGATTATTTAGGCATGTTTAAGGATATGGCATAGGTAACGTATAATATGAATTGGAAAATAATTGTGATATATAATATGAAGTGGAATTTTAACAATGTAAGGAGAATATTAAGTCAGAGATCTCTTTCTGGGGAAGGGGAGAGGGGGAAGATAACTATTAGAAAATAAGCAGAAGGGTACAATGGCTGAAGCAGAAATAGAGTGAATAGATAAGATGATCTGAATATAAGGACTAGATGTGGATATTAGATAAATAAGATAAATAAAGATGTGTTAATTGATGAGGGAAAACCTGAGTAATAAGATATACTGATGTAACCAATGTAAGGGATCGGGGAAGCCCAAACCAGACCAATATTAGAACCTTAAAGCTTGACCCAGGGATTGGGACAAGACCTGTTAGATAAGAAAGGCTGTTTGGTTAAACAAAAATGAATTGTATACCTCTGTGAGAGGGGGGGAATGAACTGTATGGCTCCTTCAAGTGAGAGGGGGGGAGCCCAAGAAAGTTTAACCAATGCATGTCCTGGAATGTATGTTTTTGAAATAATTTGCAAAAACCTTAATAAATATTATTTTTTTTTTAAAAAAAAAAGGGAGGACTCCACACCTGCCCACCTCCTGTCCCCCAAAAACAGTACTTCTGTCTCATCAGGATTCAACCTGAATCTGTTAGCCTCCATCCATCCTCCAACCACCTCCAGACACTCACACAGGACCTTCACTGCCTTCACTGGTTCTGATTTGAAAGAGAGGTAGAGCTGGGTATCATCCGCATACTGATGAACACCCAGCCCAAACCCCCTGATGATCTCTCCCAGCGGCTGCATGTAGATGTTGAAAAGCGTGGGGGAGAGGACAGAACCCTGAGGTACACCACAAGTGAGAGCCCAGGGGTCTGAACACTCATCCCCCACCACCACTTTCTGAACATGGCTGAGGAGGAAGGAGCGGAACCACTGTATAACAGTGCCCCCAGCTCCCAACCGCTCTAGACGGTCCAGAAGGATGTTACGGTCGATGGTGTCAAAAACCGCTGAGAGATCCAGCAGAACTAGGAAGCAGCTCTCACCTTTGTCCTTAGCCCGCCAGAGATCATCAACCAGTGCGACCAAGGCAGTTTCAGTCCCATGATGAGGCCTGAATCCCAACTGGAAGGGATCCAAATGCTCTGCTTCTTCCAGGCATGCCTGGAGTTGATCAGCAACCACTCGCTCAATCACCTTGCCCAAGAATGGAAGATTTGAGACTGGGCAATAGTTGGCCATATTGGCCGCATCCAAAGATGGTTTTTTAAGAAGCGGTTTAATAACCGCCTCTTTCAGCAGGTATGGGAAGGCTCCCTCACAGAGAGAAGCATTCACCACCCCACAAAGCCCATCGCCCAGCCCTTCCCAGCTAGCTTTTATAAGCCAGGATGGGCAAGGATCAAGGAGACAGGTGGTTGGTTTCACTCATCCAAGCAGCCTGTCCACATCCTCGGAGGTAACAGATTGGAATTGATCTAATAAATAATAATAATAATAATAATAATAAGGCGATCAAACGTTAAAAACTTCCCTATACAGGGCTGCCTTCAGATGCCTTCTAAAAGTCAGACAGATGTTTATCTCCTTGACACAAAAAGGGAGGGCATTCCACAGGGAGGGTGCCACCACCGAGAAGGCCCTCTGCCTGGTTCCCTGTAACTTGGCTTCTCACAGTGAGGGAACCGCCAGAAGGCCCTCAGAGCTGGACCTCAGTGTCCGGGCTGAACGATGGGGGTGGAGATGCTCCTTCCTTTTCTCTGCTTCTAGGATAAAGTCTGTTGTTGTTGTTCAGTCGTTCAGTTGTGTCCGACTCTTCGTGACCCCATGGACCAGAGTACGCCAGGCACGCCTAGCGTCTATTTAATTGGAGATGTGAGAGTTTTGAAATATCCCACTTACTGAGCCTCAAGTGCTTCCATCCAACAGTAGTCATCTTTCAAAATGTTCTTATGCATATGGTGCATTTACACACACACACCCCTTTGTACCACTTTAGGGGTGTTCTGTTTAAGCAGATATTCCAGCACGTTCCAACCCAAGGCCTCTACGTGTGTTACTTGTGTATAGGGATGGGTGACTCTGTCCAGTTTCCCTCAGTTTCTCATCTTTCTAGTCTTAAGCTTCCACATCAGTTTGCCAAATATTTAAGTCACCACCAAAGTTTTCCTAATACCAACAAATTTCTCCTAATGCGAACAAAATTGTACACAATTTTGCCTGGTGTGCAAATTTCTCAACAAAGCAGTTTCGCCCAATACTGTATGCTATTTTCACTAAGATATTCGTTTTTATGCACGGTTCACCCTAGCACATGAATCTTTCCAGAATATCCCTTTTGGCTGAAGATCTGCAGTGCAAAATTCAGAGACGTGCAAATTTCAAAGGATGGCTGTGTTTCGCTTCCCGTGTGGCTTCAGAAAGGGCTGGTTAAGCACGGTGACCTTTAAAATGTGAAATGAATTGCATTTCTCCCCTGCCCCTACTTCTGTGTAAAGGGCAGTCATGGACACACAGGATCCTGAAGTGCTCTGGGAATCTCTACGCAGAGAGACGTCTCTCTGCCCGTGAGATCCAGTGTGGTGTAGTGGTTAAGAGCGGTAGACTCGTAATCTGGTGAACCGGGTTCGCGTCTCCGCTCCTCCGCATGCAGCTACTGGGTGACCTTGGGCTAGTCACACTTCTCTGAAGTCTCTCAGCCTCACTCGCCTCAGAGTGTTTGTTGGGGGGGAGGAAGGGAAAGGAGAATGTTAGCCGCTTTGAGACTCCTTCGGGTAGTGAGAAAGCGGGATATAATAATAATAATAATTTATTATTTCATAGAATCATAGAATCATAGAATCATAGAGTTGGAAGAGACCACAAGGGCCATCCAGTCCAACCCCCTGCAAAGCAGGAAACTCCATCAAAGCATTCCTGACAGGTGGCTGTCAAGCCTCTGCTTAAAGACCTCCAAAGAAGGAGACTCCACCACACTCCTTGGCAGCAAATTCCACTGTCAAACAGCTCTTACTGTCAAGAAATTCTTCGTAATGTTTAGGTGGAATCTTCTTTCTTGTAGTTTGAATCCATTGCTCCGTGTCCGCTTCTCTGGAGCAGCAGAAAACAACCTTTCTCCCTCCTCTATATGACATCCTTTTATATATTTGAACATGGCTATCATATCACCCCTTAACCTTCTCTTCTCCAGGCTAAACATACCCAGCTCCCTAAGCCGTTCCTCATAAGGCATCGTTTCCAGGCCTTTGACCATTTTGGTTGCCCTCCTCTGGACACGTTCCAGCTTGTCAGTATCCTTCTTGAACTGTGGTGCCCAGAACTGGACACAGTATTCCAGGTGAGGTCTGACCAGAGCGGAATACAGTGGTACTATTACTTCCCTTGATCTAGATGCTATACTCCTATTGATGCAGCCCAGAATTGCATTGGCTTTTTTAGCTGCTGCATCACACTGTTGACTCATGTCAAGTTTGTGGTCTACCAAGACTCCTAGATCCTTTTCACATGTACTGCTCTCAAGCCAGGTGTCACCCATCCTGTATTTGTGCCTTTCATTTTTTTTGCCCAAGTGTAGTACTTTACATTTCTCCCTGTTAAAATTCATCCTGTTTGCCTTGGCCCAGTTCTCTAATCTGTTAAGGTCATTTTGAAGTGTGATCCTGTCCTCTGGGGTATTAGCCACCCCTCCCAATTTGGTGTCATCTGCAAACTTGATCAGGATGCCCTCAAGCCCATCATCTAAGTCATTGATAAAGATGTTGAATAAGACTGGGCCCAAGACAGAACCCTGTGGCACCCCACTAGTCACTTCTCTCCAGGATGAAGAGGAGCCATTGATGAGCACTCTTTGGGTTCGGTCAGTCAGCCAGTTACAAATCCACTGAATGGTAGCATTGTCTAGCCCGCATTTAACCAGCTTCTTTACAAGAATATCATGGGGTACCTTGTCAAAGGCCTTGCTGAAATCAAGATAGGCTACATCCACAGTGTTCCCTTCGTCTACCAGGCTTGTAATTCTGTCAAAAAATGAGATCAGATTAGTCTGACATGACTTATTTTTCAGAAACCCATGCTGACTTTCAGTGATCACAGCATTCCTTTCTAGGTGCTCACAGACCGTTTGCTTAATGATCTGCTCTAGAATCTTTCCTGGTATTGATGTCAGGCTGACTGGGCGATAATTGTTTGGGTCCTCTCTTTCCCCCTTTTTGAAAATAGGGACGACATTTGCCCTCCTCCAGTCTTCTGGGACTTCGCCTGTTCTCCAGGAATTCTCAAAGATTATTGCCAGTGGTTCTGAAATCACCTCTGCCAGTTCTTTTAATACTCTGGGATGTAGTTCATCTGGCCCTGGAGACTTGAATACATCTAAACTAGCCAAGTGTTCTTGTACTACCTCCTTACTTATTCTGGGCTGTGTTTCCCCTGCTGAATCATCTGCTCCATATTCTTCAGGTCGGGCATTGTTTTCTTTTTTGGAGAAGACTGAGGCAAAGAAGGTATTGAGGAGTTCTGCCCTTTCTGCGTCCCCTGTTCACATTTCACCTTCTTCTCCTCTAAGTGACCCCACTGATTCCTTGCTCTTCCTTTTGCTACGGACATACCCATAAAAACCCTTTTTATTGCTTTTAACCTCTCTAGCAAGCCTGAGTTCATTCTGTGCTTTAGCTTTTCTGACTTTGTCTCTACATGTGCTGGCTATTTGTTTGAATTCCTCTCTGGTGGTTTCCCCCTTTTTCCATTTCTTGTACATATCCCTTTTAAATCTTAACTCAGTTAAAAGTTCTTTAGATAGCCACCCTGGCTTCTTTAGGCACCTTCCATGTTTTCGTCTCATTGGTACTGCTTGAAGTTGTGCTTTTAATATCTCCCTTTTAACAAACTCCCATCCATCATGAACTCCCTTCCCTTTTAGTATTAGTGACCATGGGATCACACCCAGCATTTCCCTAAGTTTTCTGAAGTCGGCTTTCTTAAAGTCTAGAATTTGAGTCTTAGTATGCTTGGTTGCTCCTTTCTGATGTATAATAAACTCCAGAATAGCATGATCACTCCCACCTAATGATCCTGCCACTTCTACCCCACTAACCAGGTCATCACTATTGGTTAGGACCAGATCTAAAATGGCTGATCCTCTTGTTGCTTCTCCCACTTTCTGGACAATGAAATTGTCTGCAAGGCCAGTGAGGAATCTGTTCGACCTTATGCTCTTGGCTGAGTTTGACATCCAACAAATATCAGGATAGTTGAAATCCCCCATTACTACTATCTCATTTCCTTTTGAATGCTTGGTCATCTGTTCCAGGAAGGCATCATCTATGTCCTCAGTTTGGCTTGGGGATCTATAGTAAACTCCCACAATGAGATCACTGTTATTTTTCTCTCCCTTAATTTTGACCCAGATACTCTCAATTTGGCTTTGAAGTTTTAAATCGTGGATCTCTTCACAGGTATACACATCCCTGACATATAATGCCACTCCTCCTCCTTTCCTGTTTGGTCTATTTCTCTGAAATAGATTGTATCCCTCTATTACTACATTCCAATCATGAGACTCATCCCACCAGGTTTCAGTGATGCCTATTATGTCGTATTTAGTTTGCTGTACCAAGAGCTCAAGTTCATCTTGTTTATTTCCCATGCTCTGTGCATTTGTATACAGACATTGAAAACCATTGATCATTCCCCCTAGTCTCCTACTTAAGGATTTTTTCCTCCCACCACTAGGTCTGTGTGCTGTTTGCTCCATTGGGTCCTTGACATTTGGATGATCATCTTCAGCATTTGATAGACTCCTACCTTCAGGACCACTGTCTCCCTCCCCCACATAAGTCAGTTTAAAGCCCTCCTGATGAGGTTTTTGAGATTGTTGGCAAAAACATTCCTCCCAACGCTTGTGAGGTGCAGCCCATCACTTGCCAGAAGTCCATCTTCAAGAAACTGCAGACCGTGATCTAAGAATCCAAACCGTTCCTGCCGGCACCATTTGCGAAGCCAGTTGTTCACTTCCCCTATTTTTCCCTCTCTTCCTGGGCCACGTCGTTCAACTGGGAGGACAGATGAGATGGCAATTTGTGCATTTAATTGCTTCAACTTCCTGCCCAGAGCCTCATAATCACTTTTGAATATTCTATTTATATCCCGCCCATCTGGCCGGGTCTCCCCGGCCACTCTAGGCGGCTTCCAACATACATTAAAATACAAACACATGTTACAAATTAAAAACTTCCCTGAACAGGGCTGTCTTCAGGCATTTTCTAAATGTCAGATAGTTGTTAGTTCCTTTGACTTCTGATGGGAGGGCGTTCCACAGGGCAGGCGCCACTACCAAGAAGGCCCTCTGCCTGGTTCCCTGTAGCTTTGCTTCTCGCAATGAGGGAACCGCCAGAAGGCCCTCGGCGCTGGATCTCAGTGTCCGGGCTGAACGGTGGGGGTGGAGACGCTCCTTCAGGTATACAGGACCGAGGCCGTTTAGGGCTTTAAAGGTCAGCACCAACACTTTGAATTGTGCTCGGAAACGTACTGGGAGCCAATGTAGTTCTCTCAGGACCGGTGTTATGTGGTCCCAGCGGCCACTCCCAGTCACCAGTCTAGCCGCCGCATTCTGGATTAATTGCAGTTTCCGGGTCACCTTCAAAGGTAGCCCCACGTAGAGCGCATTGCAGTAGTCCAAGCGGGAGATAACCAGAGCATGCACCACTCTGGCGAGACAGTCTGCGGGCAGGTAGGGTCTCAGCCTGCGTATCAAATCCAAATCTCCTACTCTTCTGCCCGAGGGTGTTTGCTTGTCACAGCAATGACAGAGGCAGAAGCAGCTGCGTAGCATCAACCTTTGTGCAGCCACTTAGTTTGTGTGATTTCCAGGAACTGCCTGAGGAAAGGGGGAGGGCATTATATTGGGGTACGCCAGGTATCTGTCCACGTCTTCTGTCCCCACGCCACTCTTCTCAGGCAGGACGACTGGACCACCTTCACAGCATACTCCAGGAAACCTGGACTCACAACTGTTAGTTATGAGCACCAACTTCAGCAACCAACAAACAGATGCAGTTCAGCTCCAGAGGTTTTAGAAGTAATTCTTTTTTTATTTCTACAAGCTAACTATATTTACAGCATATACAGACTGAGTGAGTTAGAGCTTCTCACTCACCTAATCACTAGCAGAGATAACGACACACTCTTTCAGAGCTCAGAGTTAGGAACACACAGAGATCAAAAGAACAGTTCCTCCCCCTTTTCTCTCTCCACTTAATCATCCGATTCTCAGAATGGGAGGAGTGAAAATACTAACACATTAAACCCTCCCACATTTGCAGACCAATCCTGGAACTCTGACACCAAGACCCTGGCATCACAAATGCAATATAAGGCCCTCAGTATGTGTTGACGACAGAAAGCAAGCGAGCAAGCCATGGCTGTTGTAGGCTCTCTCCAGGAGTTCTCTGCTCAGACTTGTTCCATCTGCAAGCAATGCTTCGACGATCCAGTGACTCTTGACTGCGGGCACAATTTCTGCCAAGCTTGCCTCCCCTCGCTGCCTCATTGGGGGGAGCCCAACAGAGACCTTTCCTGCTTGCTGTGTAACGAAACCGTCCATCAAAGGAACTTCAAGCCTAACCAGCAACTGGGCAACCTTGCGCAGCTTTTCAGGAAACTTCAGGAGGGGGCGAAAAGAGATGCAGAAAGGAGGCAAGTGAGCAAGAGTCAGCAAGATCCCCCGAGGCTCTTCTGCAAGGAGGATCGAGCCCCCATCGGCACAGGGTGCAAACGCAACAAGGAGGACAAAATCCATGGTGTGGTTCCTGCAGAAGTGGCCGCTCAAGGATCCAAGGTAGGAGATCTCCACGAAGGAAGAGGACAGGAAAATAATTGGGTCTTCTTCCTGGAGGTTCAAGCTGAAGATCACATACACATACATACACACACACACACACACACACACACACATGGACAGCTCAGTTGGTAGAGCATGAGACTCTGAATCTCAGGGCCATTGGTTTAGTGGTTTAGCCAGTGGGTTTAGCCAGTGTGGTGTAGTGGTTAAGAGCGGTAGACTTGTAATCTGGTGAACCGGGTTTGCGTCTCCGCTCCTCCACATGCAGCTGCTGGGTGACCTTGGGCCAGTCACACTTCTTTGAAGTCTCTCAGCCCCACTCACCTCTCAGAGTGTTTGTTGTGGGGGAGGAAGGGAAAGGAGAATGTGAGCCGCTTTGAGACTCCTTCGGGTAGTGATAAAGCGGGATATCAAATCCAAACTCTTCTTCCCCATGTTGGGCAAAAGATCTTTGCATTGCAGGGGGTTGGACTAGATGACCCTATGATTCTATGGTATTCCATGTACACTTTCATAGGGCCATTTGAGCTGCAGGGGAAAATTGAGACTTCTTTTTGTTACTTTGGGGGTCTGGGGGTTAAATTCGAACACCTTTTGTAGGGAGGGAATGTGGCAGTCAAGCATAGTGGAGGTTTTCCTCTTTTGTCTAACTCAGAACACCTTGCCATCACTCCCAGGAATGGTTCAGCCACTGCCATTGGCCATATTTGTGGGAATAGCAGAATCATATTGGGTACGAGACTAAATGATGGCTGAGCAACCCTTGAGCTGATTTCGAGGGCATGCAGGGGGCTGAAGGGAACAGGAGAGGGAGAGAGAGAAGAAGTCTCACTGTATGCACAGAAATCTGTTGCACAAACAGAGATGCTTTCAGCCCATTGTCAGGAACATCCCGAGGGAAAATTGTTGAAGTCTCCATTTGCCCAAAGTGTAGGAGCTGATAAAAAAAAAGTTCTGCAGGCATGTAACTCCAGGCATGTAGAATGCTGACATGTGTTTTAGTCTGGGTTTTGGCATATCCTTGATTTTAATTAATTTCTAAATGTCGTAGATAGCTGCTTTTATCTCTCTCTTTTTGCCAATAATTATAATGTTTTGTTATTTTTGTAAATGACTTTGAGGGTTTTATTACAATCAAGCAGGATATAAATCTTGTGCAATAAATATGGATAAATAACTTGATAAATGCTTAAACCAATCTATCAGCCACCATCCAATGCACCCTCAAAATAAAAACAGACAAAAATTACAACAGAGCTAAATGCATTGGCAAATTGGGGTCCATATCTGATCTGTTGAATCTGAAGCTTTGTTTCCGACCCCATTTACTATAGTCAGGAATTTTTAAATGGCTATAATCTCTTTTCCTATTCACATAAGTGGGTGAAATATCTGAAGGGCCTATGTCACATGGAAGAGGGAGCAAGTTTGTTTTCTCCTGCTCTGGAGAGTAGGATGCAAACCAATGGCTTTAAGTTACAAGGAAGGAGATTCCAACTAAACATTTGGAAAAACTTTCTGACAGCAAGAGCTGTTCAGCAGTGGAGCAGATTCCTATGAGAGGTGGTGGACTCTCCTTCCTTGGAAGTTTTTAAGCAGAGCTTGGGTGGCCATCTGTCATGGATGCTTTAGCTGAGATCCCGGCATTGCAGGGGGTGGACTAGATGACCCTCAGGGTCCCTTCCAATTCTGATTGTATGAGTAGCTCCTCCAATGGGAGAACAATTCATTGCCCAAGCAGAAATCCTTGTGCTGATGAAACGATTGCCTTAGTGCTATGTTGGATTCCATGCAATCAGGGGCGGAGCAAGGGCAGGGCGTTGGGGGCGGGCCGCCCCGGGCTCCACCCTCTAGGGGGTGACACTCTGGGTGCCCCCCCCCACGCCCGGTGACTTCCAAAAACCTCGCTTGCCGCCACAACTGGCTTGTTCGATCGCTTGGCCACCATGCGGTTTTTTCCTCTCTTCCTTCTGTGCCCTGGTTGGGCAGAGCCGCGGGGGTGAGGGGCGGGCCAGCAAGGTGTCACGCTTGTGGCTGGCGTGTTGATGCCCCTCACTGGCCCGCCCCTTGCCCCCGCGGCTCCGCCCAACCAGGGCACAGGAAGAGAGATGAAAAGCGTGCGGCGGCCAAGCGAGCGAGCGAAACCAGCTGCGGTGCCAAGCAAGGTTTTTGCCGGGCAGTGACCCACCGCCCGGCAAAACCTCGCTTGCCTCCGTGGCTGACTTCGCTCGCTCGGCCGGCGCACGATTTTTTCTCCCTTCCTTCTGTGCCCTGGTTGGGCAGAGCCGCGGGGACGGGCCAGCGGGCGGCATCATGCCAGCCACAAGTGTGACGCCTCGCTGGCCTGCCCCTCGCCCCCGCAGCTCCACCCAACCAGGGCACAGAAGGAAGAGAGAAGAAAAGCGCAGGGCGGCCGAGGAGCAGACTGCGCTCCGTAGCGCATGCGTCGTGATGTCACAACGCATACGCTACGGAGCGACGCCCCGCCCCGGAGGGTGCCACTTGGCTTGCAGCCCCCGGCAGCCAAGTGGCTCGGTAAGCCGCTGCATGCAATGTATTAGAGGACATGCAAGCCGACCCCGTAGAAGTGATCTTTCTGGGTTGTTGGGGAGGTGTTTTGTAAATTTTGGTGAACTGTGTATGTTTTTGCCCGACTGCTACTTACGTTTATCTGAATACTGTTTATGTTTGTGTGTGTTTTTAACTCTTTTAAGTCTCTTGGAGACCTCTGTGCAACAAGTGACCAATAACAATTATTATTATTATTATTATTATTACTAGTATATTAAGCCCGTAAAATTACGGGCTCTAGAAGATTTTTGCTGCCTGTCCGTGCTGCTTTAAAGCAGCACGGACGGGCAGCCTCAGGAGCCGGCGCTCCCTCGGCGGATCGCTCAGTCACCGCTGAGCGATCCGCCGAGGGAGCACCGCTCCCTCCGAGGGAGTGGGGGCTCCTGGAGCTGCCTGTCCGTGCTGCTTGAAAGCAGCACGGACGGGCAGCCTAAGGAGCCGACGCTCCCTCGGCCGGTCACTCAGTGACCGCGGGAGCAGGAGCGCCGGGTGGGATGCATCCCGCTCGGCGCTGCAGCTCCCGGCGAGGGAGTGGCGGCTCCTGGAGCTGCCTGTCCGTGCTGCTTGAAAGCAGCACGGACGGGCAGCCTAAGGAGCCGGAGGCGCCCGGCAGCGGCGTCCGGGGCGAGGAGGTTGCGGGGCGGCGTCCTCGTCCTCCTCATCGCCGCTGCCTCCAGGCCGGGCCGGCCGTCCTCCTCCTTCTCGGGGCTCCTCCGTCGAGGTGGCAGCGGCGGCGGCAGCGGAGGAGGAGGCCGCGCTGCTCGCTCTCGCCCCCTTCGTTTTCCCCGGGGGCGGCTGTAGCGGCGGCAGTAGCTGCGGCGAGGATGGGGCGGCCCTCTGCGTCCGTGCGAGGCAGCGGTGCTGGCGCAAATGACAACGCGCGTGCGCCGCCGCTGCCTCGCGGACACGCCTCCCTCTCCGCCCGCTCCAATCCCTGCGTCCGTGTGAGTCCCGGTCATGCGCATTGCGCACTTCCGTGACACACAGAAAGTGGACGCAGGGACACAGCAAGATTATTATATAGGATTATTATTATTATTATTTATTCAAATAGTTATTATCCTACAGCAATTTACTCCTTCTCTAAAACATACCCCATTCTGCAGGTGACCCAAGCTGCATCTCCTAACATCAATGCCACAAAGACCCCAGTTCTGGGCTCACCAACCACAAATGAGGAACAGGAAACCATGTGCTCTATCTGCAAAGAGTATCTGAGAGACCCAGTGACCCTGGACTGCGGCCACAACTTCTGCCGGGAGTGCATCACCAAGTATTGTAACATATGGGAAAACCAGGATGGGGGAGCGTTGGAGTGTCCTCTTTGCAAATCCCAGATCCAGAAGTGGAATTTTCGACCCAATTTGCAGCTGGCAGAAATAATAGAAAACCTCCTTCCACTAAAGTCATACAAGGTAAAGTAAGGTGGGGGATTTTCATGCTGGGGTCCTCTGTTCCTATTATAGTCTGTGCCAAATTATGAAGGGAGGGGAGGAAATTACACATAGAAGACTCCCGATTCAATCCAGGGCTGGATCTACATTGATCTTCTAAACGTGATTGAATATAACGTTCTATAACGCTTAATGGCAGTTTTCCATTGCTGGCGGCTCACTGCTCTGCAGAGCCCTCTGTTAACGCATTTTAAACATTATAAATGACAAGTGTAGATCTGCCCCAGGTAATCTCAGTCTATAAAATTCTGCCTGAGAGTTTGGAGAGTTGTAATAATAATAATAATAATAATTAATAATAATAATAATGGAGGGCATTCCACAGGGCAGACTAAGATCCCAGGTTCAGTTCCTTCCAATTGGGCTGAGAAAGTGAAATAATGCTATCTAATATCCTACAAACCTGAAGGCAGCTTTTTGCTACAGGAACAAATAGTTTGATTCAGAATCAGACTGGCTCATATAATATGTATCTAACATACTCAGAAAAGGGGGGTAGGGGGATATGGCAGGCATCCCCAACCTTTGGCCCTCCAGATGTTTTGGACTACAATTCCCATCATCCCTGACCACTGGCCCTGTTAGCTAGGGATCATGGGAATTGTAGGCCAAGACATCTGGAGGGCCGCAGGTTGGGGGTGCCTGGGTCTTTATTTTCCAAGGAAGGAGTAGGGAGAAACCTCTGCAAATTGCTAGGTCTTCATGCTTAGATGAGACATAAGCCCTTTTCAGTCTGCTGCGTAGTACAAAGACATGGCGAAGATGAAGTGTCACCACAGCAATGGCCTCTGCCCTCTTAGCTACGCATGATCATGTCAATGTTTCAGACAAACCTACTTGGACACACACCCTTCCATGTGATTAAGGAATCCTACAGGGTGGTCCAAAAACATTATTTTCTGAAAGAATGGAATGACTTGATAGGGTGAATGTTTTCTAAGGAGATCCGTGTTTGGCATCAAATGGGCTGCCCTCCTGCCAGAACCAAATTATCGTTGCAAGTTTGTCGGTGCCAGACCTCTCTAATCCCAGGATCCAGCAAGTGTTAGAATTCAATCAAGGCTTGGGGAGTTATGCTGTATGCCAGACCCCTCTAATCCCAGGATTCACCAAGTGTTAAAATCTAACCAAGGTTTCTAATTTTTGGAATAGCCATGCGAGTCTCCGGGGGGAGGTGTAAGGAGAACAAAGGAAGGGGAGATGGCAAGTGCCCCTCCCTCAACTCACAGATAGTTGTATATATGTGTAAACAATATCATAAAGGCACCACAGTCTCTGCTGTGCCTCATTCCCAAAAGGAAACACGAACCCTGGTGAGAAAGTGCCTGGAACCCCTGGAATCTCTCGCAACTCGAAGACTGAGGTGGCATGCAATGTTATTTTCAATCTGTGCAGGAAAGAAGCCAGACCCAGCTGAAGTCTTGGGAGAAAGAAAAGCAAAACCTTGTCGATCAGAAACAGTCCGAAGAAGAGGAAAAGCAGAAATGTCTGGTATGTTTTTTCATTCAAGGTCTTTGCATGCTGAGGTTGTGCGTTGATGACAGACTCGCAGCCGGGGAGGGGATCGTGGAGCAAACCTCAACCCCAGAAAGTCTGTCGCTTTAAAACTGCACTTGGCCAGACTAACCCGAGGGTATTCCACAAAGCCCTCTAAAATCATGTACTTGCTACTACTTTAGCATTCCATTCCCCTATAATGAGAAGGACATCCTTCTTTGGTGTCATTTCTACCGGGTATAAGGTGTTGTAAGTCTTCATAGAATTGGTCAATTTCAGTTTCTTCAGCACTGGTAGTTGGTGCATAAACTTGGATTACTGTGATGTTAAAAGGTCTGCCTTGGATTCGTATCGAGATCATTCTATCATTTTTGAGATTGCATCCCAGTACAGCTTTCGCCACTCTTTTGTTGACTATGAGGGCCACTCCATTTGTTTTATGGGATTCCTGCCCACAGTAGTAGATATGATAGTCATCCGAACTGAATTCACCCATTCCCATCCATTTTAGTTCACTGATGCCCAGGATGTCAATGTTTATTCTTGCCATCTCATTTTTGACCACATCCAGCTTACCAAGGTTCATGGTTCTTACATTCCAGGTTCCTATGCAATACTTTTCTTTACAGCATTGGACTTTCCTTTCGCTTCCAGGCATATCCGCAACTGGGTGTCCTTTCGGCTTTGGCCAAGTAGCTTCATCAGCTCTGAATCTACTTGTACTTGTCCTCCGCTCTTCCCCAGTAGCATGTTGGACGCCTTCCAACCTGAGGGGCTCATCTTCCAGCGTCATAACTTTTATATGCCTGTTGTCTTTGTCCATGGAGTTTTCTTGGCAGGGATACTGGAGTGGCTTGCCAGTTCCTCCTCCAGGTAGATCACGTTTGGTCCAAACTCTCCACTACGACCTGTCCATCTTGACCTGTCCATAGCTTCCCTGAGTAATTCAAGCCCCTTCGCCATGACAAGGCAGTGATCCATGAAGGGGTGCTACTACATAGCATCCTTTAAACCCACAGGCTGGTATGGCACAAAAGGCTAGACCTTTCCTACTTCCTACTTTCCCAAAGTTCCGGAACTAATCGCTTTTTTCCTTAGCCATTCCTTGCCCTGTGTGCAGCTTCAAAGTAGCTGCATGTGTGTGCAGTCATGGGTCAGTTGGATGTGCATAAACGGGGAGTTGCCTGTACTGGATGTTTGTTGTGTTGCTTGTGCGTGCTGCATGTCTGATGTGTGGAGTGTATTTATGAGTATGTGTGAAAGACAGAGGGTGGGGCCGTTTGTCTCCATGTTTGTTCCAGGTGCTTTTGTGACATTTGTGTGGATCTTCTTTCCTCAGAAACAGTTAAACGCAGAAAAGCAGAAAATCAAAGACGCCTTTGAGCAGATGCAAAATTCTCTGAAGGAAAAAGAGAGTTCCTGGCTGGCCTGCCTGAGAAATCTGGAAAAGGAGATTAAGAAGGAGGTGGCGGAAAATGGCAACAGACTCTCAGAGGACATTTCTTACCTCACTAACTTGATCGCTGAGCTGGAGAAGAAGTGTGAGCAGCCCCCACTGTTATTCCTTCAGGTGAGATGGAGTCAATGTCACCTGAGAGTGACATTTGGTTTTCCGCAGAGAAAACGGGGCTTATCGGTGCTCCTGGTAACACAAATATGAGACAGACTTCTCTATATCTTTCTTTTTCAGGACATCGAAAGTACCTTGCTCAGGTATGCAGCTCCTTCTCTTGCCATTATTGACTCTTTTCAAAAAAAATAATCCCCACTTATTCCCCAGAAAGTCTTGATGCAGTTAACAGTAGCAAAAGCAGAACAAACAAACATTATAATGTCCATAGGCTGCAGGTCAAGGTGAACAATAACTGCCTTATCTTCTTCTTTTCTGTTACAGTTTTTAGTCTAGCTTCTACACCCTTTAGATCTGATATTATTTGACACAGATAATTTGTCCACAGTTACATTTGTCTTGATAATAATAATTAATAATAATAATAATAATAATAATAATAATTTATTATTATTTATACCCTGGCCATCTGGCCAGGTTTCCCCAGCCGCCCTGGGCGGCTCCCAAAAGAGTATTAAAAGTACAATAAACCATCAAACATAAAAAACTTGCCAAAACAGGGCTGCCTTCAGATGTCTTCTAAAGGTCAGGTAGTTGTTTATCTCCTTGATATCTTACGGGAGGGCGTTCCACAGGGCGGGCGCCACTACCAAGAAGGCCCTCTGCCTGGTTCCCTGTAGCTTCACTTCTCGCAGTGAGGGAACTGCCAGAAGGCCCTCGGAGCTGGACCTCAATGTCCGGGCTGAACGATGGGGGTGGAGACGCTCCTTCAGGTATACTGGGCTGAGGCCATTTGGGGCTTTAAAGGTCAGCACCAACACTTTGAATTGTGCTCAGAAACATACTGGGAGCCAATGTAGGTCTTTCAGGACCTGTGTTATGTGGTCCCGGCGGCCGTTCCCAGTCACCAGTCTAGCTGCCGCATTCTGGATTAGTTGTAGTTTCCAAGTCACCTTCAAAGGGATGAAGCACATTCTTGTGTGAGCTCAATAAGCCCCTCTATATAGAACCAGGCTCCCCAGTCCTCCCTCTCTACTTCCCCCAAAAGCTCTGGCTACTTAAAACCCTTTTCAGACGACAGGTGCCGCGCAATGAATCTATAAAGCATTAGAGGAATTACCATTCTTTGACCTTTCTTTTCGCAAAACCACGTTTCCCTCCCAGGTACGAGGAGAAACGAGCAGAACATTCAGCAGCCCTTTCCACCTGGTTGGAGGAGAGACTCAAGATCAGTTGTCAGAAAAATTCTGCTCTCGTAAACGCTATGGTGAAATGTGCAGGTATTTGGGGAAGCTCGGGGGGGGGGGGGGTGAGGTTCAGCTCTCAAAGATTTCCCTGTCGAGGAAAGCAATCTAGGGCCCAGGGTGGAATATGCAACAGAAACAGCCTCCTGGCTGTGAAAAAGGCAAAATTCCTTGCCAGCGTGGAAATAAAAAACGTCACCATACCTTTATGCAAATTGACGGTGCAAACCTGGGAGATTATGTAGAGCCCTAGTAACTGCATCTTGGAAGATTGCTGTAGAGCTGAAAACATTGCAGTAAATATGCAATTAAAAAAATGAAATCTACATATAAATATAAGATTACATATTGACAGGGGCGTAGCAATGGGGGCGGGGGGGCGGGCCGCCCCGGGTTCCACCCTAGAGGGGGTGACACTTTTTAAAAAAATTTTTTTTTTAATTTTTTTTAACTTTTTTTTTTAATTTTAACTTCATTGAAAAAAAGAGATAATGGACACACACACACACAACCCCCCACACCTCACAAAGTGGCGCCATCAGAGGGGGGGTGACACTTTTTATTTATTTATTTATTTATTTTTTACATTTTTTTATTTTTTATTTTTTATTTTTTTTAACTTTATTGAAAAAAAAGAGATAATAAACACATACACACAAAACCCCCACACCTCACAAAGTGGCACCATCAGAGGGGGGTGACACTTTTTAATTTTTTTATTTTTAAAAAAAATTAAAGTGGGGGGGGTGTCAAAAAAAAATCCGCCCTGGGTACCACCTGGGCTTGCTACGCCTCTGCATATTGATAAGCTCTTTTGAGTGAATTTGTCATTTTAAAACCTCTCCTTTCCTTCCTTCTCCCACCTCCTCAAACAGATTCTCTGGAAGAAGCATTGAAGAAAGGTAATTTTTGTGAGACAGAATACCCAAGGGATATTTTGATGGGATAAGTTGGCAGTGGGTCCGTCTACTGACCACAGGAAATCACCCACTTTAAAATTGTAGCACATGTGTGGCGTTCGTACAGAGCCCCTGGTCGTTTCACGGACTATTGACCTGTAAAGGTAAAGGGACCCCTGACTTTTAGGTCCAGTCGTGGACGACTCTGGGGTTGCGGCGCTCATCTCGCTATACTGGCCATGGGAGCCGGCATACAGCTTCCGGGTCATGTGGCCAGCATGACTAAGCCGCTTCTGGCGAACCAGAGCAGCGCACGGAAACGCTGTTTACCTTCCCGCCGGAGCGGTACCTATTTATCTACTGTACTTGCACTTTGACGTGCTTTCAAACTGCTAGGTTGGCAGGAGCAGGGACCGAGCAACGGGAGCTCACCCCGTCGCGGGGATTCGAACCGCCAACCTTCTGATCGGCAAGCCCTAGGCTCTGTGGTTTAACCTACAGCGCCACTTGCGCTCTGTACACCACTACTTTATTCTTCCGCTGCCACCAATTTTGTGGGGGGGACCCCAGGGCTCCCCAGTGAAGTACTGAGTCTTAGTCAGGTAGAGTTAACAATGAAGATTAAAGTTTATTTCAAACACAAACAAGTTTTAAAATATATTTGAAAGGCTGTTATTCCCTCTCAGTCCCTGTTTCTAACTCACTCTGACTCCTCTTCCCCCCCCCCCAAAAAAAACCCAACCGAACTAACTGTCAAAACCTCTGGGCTGAGCCTCAAAATCAGGTAGGCTCCGCCTCCAGGCTTTCTTATTGGTCAACCTATTAACCCTTTCTCTCCCCCAATACAAACGTATCCCCAAAGAATGGGCAAACGCCACATCATGTAATGTAATTCTAATTGATATGATGATCTTAATCGAGGTCCAGTTGACATATTGCTATTTTGTAACACTGCTTCTTCTTGCTTGCTTGTTCATGAGTCACACAAAGCAATAACCAACCTAAAAAATAAAATAATCCCATGAAATACCTCATTTTTATATTTCAGAAGGTTTGAATAAATGTCACACTACAGCGCCCCTGGAGCAAAAGCTGGAAAAAGGTAATATTATGGAACTAAAAGAGAACTAAATCTTGGTGGGAGGTGGTGCTTGAAAAAGAGTCAAAGAGCAGAACTGATTTTATTCTGTGAGACCTTCAGGTATAGGGCAGTGTATAAATTCAATAAATAATAATACTGGTAATAACTGTTTCTTAACTGTGTCTGACTTTCCATCCAAAAGTTAATTCATACAGCATAGCCCTATATTTAAATGCCAAGCTTAATCAGGAAAGTACTGTAACAGGGCGTTTTTTTTAAAGAAGCAACCGCTAAAACATGTATGATGATTGTATTATTCTTTTTCTATTGCTTCTTAAAAGAGAACTGAACAAAGGTAAGATATGGAAGAATTAAATGGAAACACAAAACCCTCCAACATTTCTCCGATGAAAATAAGGACGGCCCAATTCTGGGCAGCTTCCAACATATATAAAAACATAATTTTTTATTTTTTATTTTCATTAAACTTCCCTATAAAGGGCTGCCTTCAGATGTCCTCTAAAGGTTGTATAGTAACTTATCTCATTGGCTCAGGGATCACATAGCTCCATACCTTCCAAAATGTCTCTGATGAAAATAGAGACGTCTTAAGGAAAAGTGGGACACTCTGGAATCAAATCAGAAACCGGGACATTTCAGGGCCCAAACCTGAGACCTAGGGGTGGGCCACAGTGATGTCATTGGATGGGCCCGGTGATGTCATGGCTGCAGGCACCAGTGATGTGGTATTTCATGGGATGACACATAAAACATTAACCATAGTCACTGAGAGCATGTCATTCAAATAAAAACTACCAGGTCTAACAAATGAGCAATTATTATTATTATTATTTTAATTGAATTTATATACCGCCCTATACCCAGAGGTCTCGGGGCGGTTCACAAAAGAGATCACAATATATAAAATAAAAATAAAAACAATAACCCAATAACCCAAAAAAAAGAGCCACATTTTAAAACGGTATAGGACAGGGATAGGCAACCTCGGCCCGCCAGATGTTTTGGGACTACAACTCCCATGATCCCTAGCTAACAGGACTAGTGGTCAGGGATGATGGGAATTGTAGGCCAAAAACATCTGGCGGGCCGAGGTTGCCTATGCCTGGTATAGGGTGTTGATCAGGTCAACCAAAGGCCTAGTTAAAAAGGAATGTTTTTGCCTGGCACCTAAAGGTGTGTAGTGAAGGCGCCAGGGGAACTTCTCTGGGGAGAGCATTCCATAGATGGGGAGCGACTGCAGAGAAGGCCCTGTTCTCGTGTTGCCACCCTCCGGACCTCTCTAGGAGGGGGCACATGAAGGAGGGCCTCAGAAGATGATCTCTGGGACCTGGTAGGTTCATATGGAAAGAGGCGGTCCTTGAGTTATTGTGGTCCTGAGCCGTTTAAGGCTTTGTAGGTCAAAACCAGCACTTTGAATTGGGCCCGGAAACTAGCCAATGCAGTCGGACCAGGATCGGTGTAATATGCTCAAACTGTCTTGCTCCGGTGAGCAACCTGGCCGCTGAATTCTGCACTAGCTGAAGTTTCCGAACCGTCTTCAGTGGCATCTCTATGTATAAATATGTAAATATGTCTCTGATTGGAAAAGGGTAGAAACCATAGCTAAAGGTGGTGTTCCCAGGTGTAGCTAATGCGAAGGGATCATTCCTTCTCACCTGCTTAGGGAGTGTATGCTTGCTCGCCGGGAGATTTAAGCCCTCTTTTCCCCCCCTTCTCTGTGTGCCCTTCAGTGAGCGTGACTCTGGATCCACAAACGGCACACCCTCTGCTCACGCTGTCTGCTGACCTGAAGAGCGTGAAGGTTGGGGAAGTGCCTGACGACGAGGCTGAGGACATGGACGGATTACCCTACGTGCTGGGCTGCGAGAAGTTCACATCAGGGAGACATTGGTGGGAGGTGGAGCTGGATTTAAATGCAGAAGATGAGGAATACATGGATAAAGAGTGCTTGTGGATCATAGGGGCTGCCCAAGAGTCCTTCGAGAGAAATAGAGGTTTCGACCTGAGCCCTAAAGCTATGGTCTGGGCTGTGGGGGTGAGCCCCTTTTCCAAAAAGCTCACTGCTTTCACTTCCCGCAAGCCAACCCATTTGAGCTTGGCACATCAGGTGAGGAAGATCCGAGTATCCCTGGATTACAAAGCAGGCCGGGTGGAGTTTTTTGATGCCGATACAAATGCCTTGATCTTCACTTTTTCTGCAGCTTCATTCACTGGGGAGGCCATTCGTCCCTTTTTTTGTCTGGGGGGAGAAGGACTTGAATTGAAGTGTGGAAACTGAGCAGAATATTCACCAGCCCTGGTCTTACCCCTAAAAAAAGATAGCTGGTGGAAGCTTGCTTTCTGGTGCAAATAGCAGATGTGGGGGTGTATTAGGGCTGTGCTAATGGAAGCTTTTCTTCTGGTGCATATAGCAGCTATGGGAGTGTGTATTAGGGTTGTGCAGAAACCCCACTGATCTGCCTCGTGGCCCCAGTTTGCAGTCCCTGGGTCTGCACATCACTCACGTGTGGACAGGGATGTCCCACCCCCCTGACAGCCCTGGATTGCTCTGGGCTTTGCAACCCAATCCAGGGCTATCTGAACCTGACTCGGTTGATGCCCAGATTTCCCCCCCCTCCCCCAAATCAGCCCGATTCAGTTTGGGACTCAGCCAAATGCACTCTGCAGCCCTAGTAGGTACAGGAGGAGAAATTCGGTTTGATTTGGATGCTAATGCAAAAATACCAAATTTACACTCCCCATAACAATGTGTGAACCAAAGCCTAGCTATCCTTTAAAATCCACACTTCTGAGAATTTTGCTATGCAGAATTTAGTAGTCTTCTAGCCAGATAATGTGTACATTAGGGGGAATTGTGCATAAAAACGCATATATTAGTGACTATAGCATACAAACATGCATTATATCTAGAGGAACTACTTGCAAAAATTGGTATATCGGCCAAAATTGCATAAGGAGAAATGCACACTAAAATCTCTATGCTGAGCTTATCCACCTGGATTTTTAAAATTCCAATTATATTCCTTAATCTAATCAAGAAACAAGCTTTTTCTGATGAAAATATGAACAATTATTGCATACTAGTAAATTAAGCCCGTTACAATAACGGGCGCTAGAAATTATATGGGGGGAGCGGCAGCCACCCTCCTTTTGCTTTTTAACCCCGCCACCCTCCATCTCCCCGGTGCTGTGCGCATCTGTTCGCCCCGGTTTCCTGCGCGTCCGAGGGAGCTCCGCGCCGAGCGTCCCAGAACAGGAAAGGTCCGCGCGGCCGGCTCGCCTTCTCCTGGCCAGGGAGCGCAGCAGCCCTCCTTCCCTGCTGGCCCGCTCCGTCCGTCCCGCCTTCCCCTCTCCGCCAAGGCGGGCGCGCAGGAAACCAGGGCCGCGCGGCAGACAGCCTCTTCCTGGGGCTTTAGGTAACGTCTCGCCAAGCGCCGCGGGCACCAGCAGCAGCAGCAGCCCAGCCTTCGCGGCCCTCCGCCGATCGCCCCACCCAAGCAGCCGCCCGCCCGCCGGGGCTGCTGAGCCGGGCGCGCACGTCGGAGGAGCGGGCCGCTGCGCTCTGCTGCTGCTGCTGGCGGAGCTGCTGCTCGGCGGGCGAGGCGAAGATGGCGCGGCCGGGGAGCGGAGGGGCTCTCCTCCTCGGCGGCGGCGCTCTGCTGCTGGCCGCGGGCAGCCTGGCGTCGGGAGCCCGCGAGGAGAAGGACATAGGAGGAGGGCACGGAGGCGGCGGGCCAGGGAAGGAGCGTGGCGGCGGTGGCGGCCAGAGGAGGTGGAGGAGGCTCCGTGCAAGGCGGCGGCGCTGCCCCAACTGACACCGCGCGTGCGCCGCCGCTGCCTTCCGGACACGCCCCCCTCTCCGGCCGCTCCAATGCCTGCGTCCCTGTTGGGGGGGGACAGTAGAGCTGTCCAATCCCTGTGTCAGTGGAGCGCACGCGCAGTTGCGAATTCCACTGACACACGGAAAGTACGCACGGACACAGGCACTTTATTATATAGGATTCTAGGCACTATTCTACATATGCATATGCACTCTAGAATTCCTAAAGTAACCAGTGTAGAGTAATCCAGCATGCTTGAGTAATTAGTGTGTGAAGAGGTTAAAACCATAGAGTAAGTTGTCCTGCCAGGCTTCGTGTATTTTACTTCCCCCTCACCTTGGGAGGAAATGGATTTCTGTATGTAAGGATCTCTGAGCTGGTCACTCCAGCCAGCAGCATAGCTTTAACCCGCCTCCTTTGTTTCAGACCAGAATGGAGTTCTGAAACTAGCATTTTTCTATACCAGTAGTTTAGAAACTTTTGCATTCATGTAGTTGAGCAACGATTTTGACTGACGGCGCATCTTTTCTGTCTGCTGTATGGAAAAGCACATGAATAGTTTTGTAAGGAAACCATTTTATGCTGGGGAAATAACTTGGAAAGAACTTTTTAAAAAGGTTTTACAGCCTATATTTCCATGCTTTCTTTGCTGCATGTTTTGCAATGTTAAATCTCTGCTGGGGTTTTCTCACCAAAGGGGGCTTGCCCCCAAACTTGGGCCTAGACTTCCAGGATGCCAACAACTAGCACATAAGCAGATACATTTAAAAATGCACACCACTGTATATTTAACAGTATGTATCAATATACTTATAACAGTATGTATCAATATACTTATAAAGTTACTCTGCAGAAATGTACCACAGTATGTTGATTTATTATTTTATACTTTTTATACATATACCATAATTTTTTTGGGAAAGTGTGTCATTATCTATGAGCAGAGTGCCATTATCTTCCCACTGAAAAAACTCAAATTTATCTCTGCACATCTAGGGACAGGTGAAGAGATGCCATGTAAGAAGAAGGGTCTAGTATGATTTTCTGACAAGATTTCCATACCTCTCATTTAGAAAGTAAGCCATAACACATGTTTTTGAATTCATCTGTTCATCTTTCCACATCCATTGGCCAAAAAAAATCAAACACACACACATTTTTAAAATAGGAGGAATGCTTGCTTGCAGTTGTATGTGGTTTTTCTCCCCACAAAAAATAAATTTAATTTTATATGACCCCAAACACTTCCTTCTCTAGATTGAAAGAGCAAGGCATTCAAATTAAGGTTACAAAGGAACCGATGGCTTCTGTAAGCAGATAACACAGTGCTCATTCCCTATGTAGTTCTTAGGAGGAAAGGAGGTTTTGAGGGAGAAAGAAAGGTGCAGTCCCTAAATACAGAGGCGTAGCAAGCCCCGGTGGTACCCGGGGCGGAATTTTTTTTGTCACCCCCCCCACCACTTTAATTTAAATTTTTTTAAAAAAAATTAAAAACTGTCACCCCCCTCTGATGGCGCTAATTTGTGAGGTGTGGGGGGTTGTGTGTGTGTGTGTGTTATCTCTTTTTTTCAATGAAGTTGAATTTTTTTAAAAAAACAAAAAAAAATTTTTTTTTAAAGTGTCACCCCCCTCTGGGGTGGAACCCGGGGCAGCCCGCCCCCCCGCCCCCCGTTGCTACGCCCCTGCCTAAACACCCACGTGCTCTATAGACCTGGTCAACATTATGTCTGAACAGGAAATTCCAACACAAATAGTGTATGCATACACTGGGCCTACTTCAATGTCCCCACATACTGTGTGCTATTCCTCACACCCCATCCTGCCCTGCTCATATTGAGCAGAAGCCAATGTCTTCGTCTTCCAAAGCAACTACTCTATTCCGAAGTTAAAAATGGAAAGCGCAATGCTGGTAGTCCACAAAAGAGGTTTAAAGACTCCCTCAAGGCAAATCTTTAAAAAAAATGTAGTATAAACACCGACAACTGGGACACACTGGCCTGTGAGTGCTCCAATTGGAGAACAGCCTCTACTAAAGGTGTCATGGGTTTTGAAGACACTCGAACTCAGGACGAAAGGGTGAAACGTGCTAAGAGGAAGGCACGCTTGGCAAACCCTCACCGTGATCAACTCCCGCCCGGAAACCTATGTCCCCACTGTGGAAGGACGTGTGGATCCAGAATTGGCCTCCACAGTCACTTACGGACTCACTGTTAAGACTGTGTTCATGGAAGACAATCTTACTCGCCTACGAGTGATCGCCAAAGAAGAAACAATCAGCATTCCTCATACAATCAAACAGTGTATAAACCTTATTAAATAAATAGGTAAACAAGTTATGTAATTCTGCCACAGGAGACAGCTCAAAAACTTTTCATGTTATGAATTCACATGCCTTTTTCCATTCCCTATAATAATAATAATAATTCTTTTATTTGTACCCCGCCCATCTGGCCGGGTCCTCCCAGCCACTCTGGGCAGCCTCCAACAGACATTAAAATACATTAAAATATCACAGGTTAAAAACTTCCCTAAACAGGGCTGCCTTGAGGTATTTTCTGAATGTCATATAGTTGTTCATCTCTTTGACCTCTGCTGGGAGGGCGTTCCACAGGGCGGGCGCCACTACCGAGAAGGCCCTCTGCCTGGTTCCCTGTAGCTTTGCTTCTCGCAGTGAGGGAACCACCAGAAGGCCCTCGGCGCTGGATCTCAGTCTCCGGGCTGAACGGTGGGGGTGGAGACGCTCCTTCAGGTATACAGGACTGAGGCCGTTTAGGGCTTTAAAGGTCAGCACCAACACTTTGAATTGTGCTCGGAAACGTACTGGGAGCCAATGTAGTTCTCTCAGGACCGGTGTTATGTGGTCTCGGCGGCCGCTCCCAGTCACCAGTCTGGCTGCCGCATTCTGGATTAGTTGTAGTTTCCGGGTCACCTTCAAAGGTAGCCCCACGTAGAGCGCATTGCAGTAGTCCAAGCGGGAGATAACCAGAGCATGCACCACTCTGGTGAGACAGTCTGCGGGCAGGTAGGGTCTCAGCCTGTGCACCAAATGGAGCTGGTAGACTGCTGCCCTGGACACAGAATTAACCTGCGCCTCCATGGACAGCTGTGAGTCCAAAATGACTCCCAGGCTGCGCACCTGGTCTTTCAGGGGCAGTGTTTCCCATTCAGGACCAGGGAATCCCCCACACCTGCCCGCCTCCTGTCCCCCAAAAACAGTACTTCTGTCTTGTCAGGATTCAACCTCAATCTGTTAGCCGCCATCCATCCTCCAACTTGGAAGTCCCATTGAACTCAATGGGGTTTGTTTCTGAGTAGACCTGTGCAAGGGTTCTTCCACATTTGATTTTCTGCTGCACTTTCTAAGCACAGATCCGAGATTTATTGGTCCATGTCTGAGCGGTTTTTTTGGGGGGGGTTGTTCCTGTTGCTGATTGTTCCAATTTAGCGGTAAACAGGGTTTCCCCGAGGGAAGCGGGGGGAGGGGGAGGTATCTGAAGAAGTGTGCATGAACACGAAAGCTCATACCAATAAGAAACTTACCATATTTTTCGCTCTATAATGTGCACCTGGCCATAGGACGCACCTAGTTTTTAGAGGGGGAAAGCCCCATTTTTTTGTGGATCAGCTCAAATTTCTGTAGCTTCTTTTACAAAGGAGAAAAGCCCCATTTTTTGAGGATCAGCTCAAAGTTGTTGAGCTTACTTTGCAAAGGGAAAAAACCCTGTTTTATGGGGTTTAACTCACAGTTCTGCAGCTTCAGGAAAGGGAGCCATTTCTACAGTTTCCAGACAGATAATCTAATCAGCCAGTCACATGTCGCTGGGGAAACAGCCTCCCTCTGCAAGGGGGCGGGGCTGGAATCTCTCTCCCTTATCTCTCTCCCGATCGTTTGCTGAGCAGCTGCTCAGCGGGCTTCCTTTCAACACCCCCTTCTCTCTCTTTTTTTTAAAAAAGCACGATCTGCTTTTGCCCCTGGGCAGTTCAGCTCCAGGGACCACACATTCACTCCATAAGATGCACAGACATTTCCCCTTACTTTTTAGGAGGAAAAAAATGTGTCTTATGGAGTGAAAAATATGGTAGTTGGTCTCTAAGGTGCTACTGGAAGGAATTTTCAGCCCGCGGCTGAAAAAGGTTACTGACCCCTGCTGGTAGTTTATTTATCCACTCAATACATGTACCGGTATTTTCCTCTACAATTAAATTTCTAACCCACATTTCCTCCCAAAGGGGTATGAGACACACGCACTCACACACCAATTTCTTTTGTTAAAAGTTTCCAGGCGTGCTTACTACTATGGGTCGTATACTTAAGAGCCTGTGTTGGCATTCAGCTGTAAGAGAATTTTATGGAACTCTGTGGAAAAACCGGACAGAGACACCAAGTATATTGTATAAATACCAAAACCTGAATCGCCCAATGACTGGCAACTCAGGAGAGATAAGTGGAATTCTCATAGTTGTGACAATGGTCAATGGCTCAGATGGGTTTTTTAGAAATCCATGGGGCAAACTATCAAAGATCGTAGGCATAATGGATTTGTGCCATTTGCAGGATGAGGGGCATTGTGCAGAATACAGTGGTACCTCAGGTTAAGAACTTAATTCGTTCTGGAGGTCCGTTCTTAACCTGAAACTGTTCTTAACCTGAGGTACCACTTTAGCTAATGGGGCCTCCCGCTGCCGCTGCACGATTTCTGTTCTCATCCTGAGGTAAAGTTCTTAACCTGAGGTACTATTTCTGGGTTAGCGGAGTCTGTAACCTGAAGCGTCTGTAACCCGAGGTACCACTGTAACTGGTTTATAAGTGGCTGCTTTGTTTGCCCACCAAAGGAATCTCATCTGCCACTGTGAAACAGGATACTGGATTAGTTGGGCCTTTAAATAATATTTTATATATAAATGCTAAGGCTCTTTCCATGTCCATGGGTCTCAGGGAGGAGCTGCTACTACAAGCCCAGCGTAAAATGCCTCTCTCTGGCCCCAACTCGCACATAAAGACACTTGACCATCCCACTCTTTCTGCACTCTGGTTTCAAGATCGCTGAGAGGCGGAAAAACTATTCGATAAAACAAACTTTATTAAAAGAGACCCTGTCTTCGCCCCAACACAAGAGGAGCAGCCATCCTCGGCAACAGCGGCCTTTTCACTCCCAGTCAATATCCAACTCTAAACCCTCACTCCCGACTCTCCTGAGGAAGTCGTCATAGTCTGCCCTGAAGATGCGTGAGCACGCCTTCAAGTCGAGGGAGCTCAGCTGGTTTTCCGAGGATAACAGCAGGTGGATGGTGCTTCCGGACACCTTGGCTTCCGACAAAGAGAGCTTCTGGAGGTGTGTCAGGGCTGTTCCGGAAAGTTCCAGCACCTGCTCAAACACCCTGTCCAGGGAGAAAGGCAGGCAGGACAGGAACAAGTGTTCCAGTTGTGGCGAATGTCTGAGCAGGGACACAAGGCATGCTGTAAGCACAGCTTTGTTCTGGGAAGGAATGGAGTAACCTGTGTCCGTGTACATCAGGGAAAAGTCCCAGAGGTGGGGGAACTGATGAGGCGTGGGGCTGAAATTTCCCTCCAAGCCTTCAACAGTTTCCTCCTCATCAGAGTCGCACTCTTCTGGAGCAAGGAGCTCAACCCACAAAGTCCTGAGGTTCAGGCAGTGGCCCAGCAAGGCCCAGAAGGAAGAGGCATCATCGCAGAAAAGGCTAATCAATGTAAGGGAGTGGAGCTGTGCCCCAAGGGCGGCTGCCATTGGCAGAAGATTCTCGACATCCCACGAGCTTTCGTCGCCGCACTGGAGAGTCAGGCAGGAGATGTGGCGCCAGGGTGCAAAGTCCTGGCGAAAGCCAGGGTCGCCTTCGAGGATCAGAGTCACGTCGGCCAAGTGCGGGCACACAGCGAAAGCAACGGGCAGGCAGTTCAAGGGCACCTTGTCCAATTCCGTGAGGGTCAGCGTGAGCCCCTGGCCGCTATGGGCGGACATCCTGCATCTCGCCAGCTGCTCCAGGGAGGGGAACCCGGGGGCAACCGGGGAGTTGTCAAACTGCCGCCTGTGGATCATGCACACGGCGTCCAGAATGAAAGCATGGTCCAAGACCTCCAGGCTGCGCAAGGCAAGCAGCATAAAGGCCAAGTGCCGAAGCATGCAATGGATGAGAGGTTTAAGCATCAGATACCGGGCTCTGAGCACCTTCAGGGTCGGGCAGCGGAGGGAGCCCGTGGCAGGGTCGTAGGCCAGGTGGAAGAGGCACTCTGGAGACAGCCTCCTGCACTTCAACACATCCAGTTCCAGAAGCTGCTGGCAGTGGGAGCCCACGGCTGCAAGCACCCGGGCATCGCACTGCGTTTCCGACAGGTTGAGTTTGGCGAGGCTCGGCAAAGCTTTCACCAGGTCGACGAGGGTGTCTGCAGGGATCCGGTAGCAGCCTTTGATATTCAGGGAAGACAGGTTCTGCCGTGTCAGGGAAAGAGAAAGTGAAAGGTTCGTTTTTGCTCACATACAACAGCGTTTGCCGACCTCCAGACTGGCCGGACTACAATAACAATAATAATAATAATAATAATAATAATAATTTATTACTGTATATTCCTACGTGTAAGACTACTTTTTAACCCAGGAAAATCTTCTCAAAAGTCGGGGGTTGTCTTATACGCCGGGTCGTATTTCTTATACGGCGAGTATATCCCAAACTCTATATTTTAACTGGAAAAGTTGGGGGTCGTCTTATACGCCCAGTCGTCTTATACGCTGGAATATACGGGTATTGTTATTTATACCCTGCCCATCTGGCTGGGTTTCCCCAGCCACTCGGGGCAGCTTCCAACAAAAGATTAAAAATACATAATAATAATAATAATAATAATAATAATAATAATAATAATAATAATAATAATATTTTGCTATTTATACCCCGCCCATCTGGCTAGGTTTCCCCAGCCACTCTGGGCGGCTTCCAACAGAACATTAAAATGCAATAATCTCTTAAACATTAAAAGCCTCCCTAAACAGGGCTGCCTTCAGATGTCTTCTAAAAGTCTGGTAGTTGTTTTTCTCTTTGACATCTGGTAGGAGGGCGTTCCACAGGGCAGGTGCCACTACCGAGAAGGCCCTCTGCTTGGTTTCCTGTAACTTGGCTTCTCGCAGTGAGGGAACAGCCAGAAGGCCCTCGGAGCTGGATCTCAGTGGCCCGGCAGAACGATGGGGGTGGAGATGCTCCTTCAGGTATACTGGACCGAGGTCGTTTAGGGCTTTAAAGGTCAGCACCAACACTTTGAATTGTGCTCGGAAACATACTGGGAGCCAATGCAGGTCCTCTCAGGACTGGTGTAAGTGGCTGCTCCCACTCACCAGTCTAGCTGCCACATTCTGGATTAGTTGTCATTTCCGGGTCACCTTCAAAAGTAGCCCCACGTAGAGCACATTGCAGTAGTCCAAGCGGGAGATTACCAGAGCATGCACCACTCTGGGGAGACAATCTACAGGCAGCTGCCCTGGACACAGAATTGACCTGCGCCTCAATGGGCAGCTGTGAGTCCAAAATGACTCCCAGGCTGCGCACCTGGTCTTTCAGGGGTACAGTTGCCCCATTCAGGACCAGAGTCTCCCCCTCATCAGCCCACCCCATCCCCCCAAAAACAGTACTTCTATCTTGTCAGGATTCAACCTCCACCTTAACCGCCATCCATCCTCAAACCGCCTCCAGACACTCACACAAAATAGAGAGAACTAATTGACAAATAGTGGAAACCAGGCCGCTTGGAAAGGTTGCTTCATCCTTCGGCAAGAACTTGAACTGAGTCAATTGCTGTGTTGTTACCAGTTTTGACTTTCTTAAAAGGGAGTGAAGTTGAGACCAGGCGAACCATGGAAACGGGACATCCCCAAATTTCTCTTTCACTGCAGGGACCAGTAAGCGACTCTGCATATAAAGTTTCCGCAAACCATTGTTTCTTCGAGCGCCATTCCTCCACGTTAAGAGCCCTGTGCTTGTTATGAACGTGGGATAAACGAAGGCGTATCAAGTGAGCTAAGCCGCCAGCAGCAAAGCGCAAGGGAGGAATGGGCAGGCAGGTGCAAGCAAGACTCCCGTAGGGCAGATCCACAGGTGTATCAAGCAGACAACTCAAGCTAAGAATCAAATAAGAGCCCCACACAGACAGGCTGGGAGGCAGCAAGAGGAGTGTCCCCATTTTAGAGGAAGGAGAACCGAGTCAGAGCACAAACCGCGCACACCCCTTACCCTGCAACGCACTGCGATGGTGTCAGCGACGGCCTTGATGACCAGCCCCGAGAACTTTGCCAAGTTCAGCACCGTCAGCTGCGGCACCAGGAGGAAGCACAGGACTGGGCAGTTCAAGCGGTCGCCTTCCTCCATTAATGTGAAAAGATTCTGGACAAGGGAGTCAGCTGGGTAGGGAGGAAATAAAGGTAAAGGTAAAGGGACCCCTGACGGTTAGGTCCAGTCACAGACGACTCTGGGGTTGCAGCGCTCATCTCGCATTATTGGCCGAGGGAGCCGGCGTACAGCTTCCAGGTCATGTGGCCAGCAGGACTAAGCCGCTTCTGGCGAACCAGAGCAGCGCACGGAAACGCCGTTTACCTTCCCGCTGGATCGGTACCTATTGATCTACTTGCACTTTGACGTGCTTCCGAACTGCTAGGTGGGCAGGAGCAGGGACCGAGCAACGGGAGCTCACCCCGTCGCGGGGATTCGAACCGCCGACCTTCTGATCGGCAAGCCCTAGGCTCTGTAGTTTAACCCACAGCACCACCTGCGTCCTGGGGAGGAAATACCCAGATATAAATACAAAGCTTTGCACAACAATTAGGCACATGCTTTCCTCAGGTGGTTGGGAGCTAGAAGCAAACCAGAAGGTGCAGAGGGTGACAGCAGGACATTACAGGGAATGTTCCCCTGGTTACAGGGAACCAGGCAGAGGGCCTTCTCGGTTGTGGCACCCGCCCTGTGGAACGCCCTCACATCAGATGTCAAGGAAATAAACTATCCAATTTTTAGAAGACCTCTGAAGGCAGCCTGTTTAGGGAAGTTTTTAATGACTAATGTTTTAATGTATTTTTAATCTTTTGTTGGAAGCCGCCCAGAGTGGCTGGGGAAACCCAGCCAGATGGGCAGGGTATAAATAAAAAATTATTATTATTATTATTAGCCAGCCAGTCACTGGCATGCTCCCTGGCAAAGACTTTGCTGGATTTTGCTTAGCTTTTAAAATCTGGGAAGCCAAGTTATCTACCGGAACAGGACACTGCATAGGAAAAGGTGCTGCTAAAAGCAGGACTGGGGAACTTTGCTCTGGACCACAACTCCCATCATCTCTGACTACAGGCCATGCTGGCTGGGGCTCATGGGAACTGGAGTCCAACAGCAGCTGGATGGCCACCAGCTCCCCAGCTCTGCCTTTAGAGATAGAGTCTTCCTACATAGGCAGCTTTTCTAGCCAGGTGAGCATGAGAACCAGTTCACAGGATCACCTGCATGGGATGCTACAAGGCTCAGAGATGCAAACTGCAGGAGGCCACAGGGCCAAGACCCGCCCTGCCCCCCCCCAAAATGCTTCGCCAGATTGCCTTTTTCAAATGCAATCTGTGGCTTGGCCATGGGGTTTTTGTGGCCGGTCTCTCCTCTGCCTCCCATTTGTCGTGCCCCTCTTACGCAGGCAGATGTGGGGCTCTGCAACAGAGCGAACACGGTGCCCGTCCTGTTGGTTTTCCACACAAGCTTTGGCCCAGATGCGCTGGATATTTTCAGCCACATTCTCCAGGCACAGCCATTCCAGCGAGCGGACCGTTCTCCTCTTGGGCATGGAGCTGCTGGAGACAGAAGCATGGGAGAAGGGTGAGAGGGAAAGCTAGGCCTTTGCAAGGTAGGTTTTCAAGTCAAAAACCGTAAACACCACGACTGATCTGTTAAGATCCTGCCAAGTACTCCTTGCTTTCTTGATTATTGTGTCAGGTATGCACAAGTTATTTCCTGGCACCCCACAAATCCCAGGTAGGCTCCCCTGGTATACTGATGTCCTTTCAGAGCCAGGTGATCTGGTGTATCCAATTTTAACTGAATGGTTTTCAATGAGAACAAAACGAGATGTTGTTTTCGTTCACTTTCTGAAAGTTTCCCTGTTAGGAGTGGGTACAAATTTATAAAATGATTTCTAACTCAACTTTGTATTTCATATTCTTTCGTGCTGAATCCTCATCAGCCTTGCTAGAATCTGTCAGCCAGCCCAAAATTAGCCAAGTATTCCAAAGGTGGGCAAAGTCAGGACTTGCTGGCTGATCACTGGGTGTAACGCAGTAGATCAGTTAATGCCTCTGACTTTCAAACGTTTAAACACTAGCAACTATATATGGCTGCTGAAACAAAAACTGGGTGGGCGAGAAGAGATTAGGACTAATTATTTGTGTGAAAATACACCATTTATTTCTAATTTTGTTTTCAAGTGTTTTAAGACTGTTACGCACCAACTTGGAAGGAGTGCCCTTATTAGGTACTTCACAATGGGAAAGAAAGTCCTAGACTGAAGTTATGTTCGCCAGTCTTTAATTTTGACCTTGCATTGTTAAGCTTTATAACCCACCCTTTACCAGGCAGTGCCAGAAACGGGTACATCCACATACTGTAGAATCAATTTAACAAATTATAAGCAACAGGGCACCATTCTAAGAGTATTCCTGAGTCACAGAGCCACTATGGCGAATGCAACACCAGGGGCTGGTGCACATCGGAAATCTAACGCAGGGGGGGGGGAGGAAGAAGCGGGGGGGGGGGTTGCAAGGCTCCCTTGTGCATGGTGGCTACAGACCCGTCGAGGGCACACTCCGCCTCGCGCTTGCCTTTTGGAAATCAAGCAGAATTCCTGGCCCAAACTAAGACGCGCCCCGGGGTCAGGAAACCCACGAGGTGGTCGCGGGGGCTCACGAGCTGGGGCCAAGACCGGCGGAGCAGCGGAAGCCACCGAGCCCATGCTGTCTCCCAGGAAGGCGCGGCAGGCGCCTCCGCCCCAGAATAAGGCCGAGGAAAGCGGAGCAAAAAGCGCACTTGGGGGAGGCGCCCGAGAGACGCGCCCCTCCTGGGCCACCTGCGTACTCTACTGAAGTCCGGAGGGGGGGGAGACGGACGTAGAGGGCGCCCCCCCAAAAAAAATCCCCCCCTCTGACAACCGTCTGGGGCTGGAGTGGATCTGCCCACCAGAAAGCTCCGATGGGTCCCACATTTCCTCTCCCGCCTCCAGGCTTCGCTTGCGGGCAGCAGCCGCCCTCCTGCGCATAAACCGCCCGCTTCTCCCGCGGTTATTGCAGCGCCCAGGACGCCCACCGCCCTCTCTTCCCCGCTGCCTTGGGGGGCTGGGGGTGGAAAGGCAAAGCAGCCTCGTCCCGCTCCTTTCTTCCCTTCCTCCGGGGAGCTCTTGCCTTGCCTCTGCGGGCGCGCCGTCGAAAGAACAGGAGCGAAAACGCACGTGGCGGGCAGGAACCACAATTAACACTCGCGGCGGGGGCGGGGCCTCTTGAAGGTTCGGCCCGGGTAAGCCACGCCCCCTCATCGAAGGCGACGCTTTCCTAGGCGGGGTTGGGTCCCAGCTGTGTGTTGCGCCTGCGCAGTGCCGTCGGAGCCCGGCAGGTGTAAGCGCGCCCTTAATGGGCGAAGGCGGCCTCTGCGCCTCAGGAGCGTCGGGTGCCTTAGCGACCGGGCTCGTGACTGGCGGTGCGCGCTGCGATTGGCTGGCTCCGGGGCTGAGGCTTGAGGGAGCCACGTGGGGGAAATCCTGCGGGCAAAGCTGCCTTGGGGGAGCTTGTTTTGGGGAGACCCTGAAAGGGCTGCAGCCCAAGAGTTGTTTCATTGTTGTTTTTCATGCCAGGGACATAGCTGTCAACTTTCGGATTTGAAAATAAGGGATCAGCTGCAGCCTCACCTGTCCCGGGGACAGTCTACGGTTCTCGGGGACAGTCCACGCCGCGCTAAGCGCGCTAAGGCTACAAATTAATTTACACCAGGCTACACACCATCATCTTTCCCCACCTCAGGGTCTCTTTTCCAGGGAGTCTTCTCTTCTCATGCGATGCTTCAGGATCTGTCCTTCCGGTGAGCAGCCAGGGCCAATGTCCTTCAGAATGGATTGGTTTGATCTTCTTGCAGTCCACGGGACTCCAGCACCACAATTCAAAAGCGCCAATTCTTCATGGGGGGATTGATCAGGTTCACTCTTTTGGCTCTCTGGCATCCATTAATGACTTATACAAACGTGTTGCAGACTTTGCATCCTTTAGCACTCTTCTGGAAGGAGTGTATTTGTGGGCTGGGCCAGAGTGGTTGATTTTACATGCAAGCAAAGCACAAACAGTGCTGTTGTCTAATGACATCGCAGTGCTGTTGTCTAATGCAACGCAGCTGAGGAGCCTCCCTGGCCGGCAGGGAGGGAGAGGAGCTGCTTCCTTTGAAATCCGGGAAATTTACGGGATATCTAACAATCCGGGATAGCAGTAGGAAACGGCACTGGAATAAGGGAGTTTCCCGCCAAAAAGGGGAAGGTTGACAGCGATGGCCAGGGACGCTTCTGGGATTTTTATGCCTAAATAAATCAGTGTTTCCAAACCTGGCTCTCCAGCTGTATTTGGTGGATGCAGGGACACCCCAAGGAGTACCCCAGCCAGTTGTCCGGGCTCAGCCTTCTCTGCTCCCCGCCAGGCTGAGGAGCTGAGGGGGTCTCCCTCTCCCAGTGGAGTGGCCCCTCCTGTTCCTTTTCTCAACACTGCAAGCAGGCAGAAACTCCGGCCTGGCTCCACCTGCAGACTCAGTGACAGGCGTCACCCGCTGGTCCCTGAACACCCTGCGTGCCCCATCCTCAGGTCCCCTGCAATATTAGCAGCAGAAGCAGCAACCAGCTTCTTGTCATGTTGGACCCCCTGATCCGCAGGTGCTCTGGTGGACCCCTGCCCTCCTTACCCGAGGGCGTGGCTGCCGCCGCCTGTAAATCACCGGGTAGGGAGAGATGCTATTTCTTATTTAATAATTCTTTTTGTAATTTTTATTATTTTGCACCCCTTCAGCAGCTCAACACCCTATCCTGCTCAGAATCCGGTGCTTGCCCGGCATCTCCGTGTAAGGTTGGGAGACAGTGGCATAGCGTAGGTTGCCAGTGCCCGGGGCGGGCAAGCCGCCAACACCACTGAAGCACCCCACCGGAGCAAAGAGGGATTCCTGCTGCCCCTGCCCCTTTTTACCCATTAATAAGGGCTTCCTCAAGCCTCATTCAAAACTCCATTCATAAAGTGCCTCTCCGCTCAGGTCCCTGAGAGCCACGCAACAGCGGCCCTTAGGGTCAAGAGGAAAATGACAGCAACATATCTGCAAAGGCATTGCCTCTTCCTGGGGAGGCCAGCTCCATTTGCAGAAGGAGCCTGCAACTCCGGGCCAACACAGGAAATCATTGAAAATGGCAAACATAGCGATTCACTGAATGTACATATTGGCTCAATGTTATTCTATGAGAAAACTTTAGAAGTGCCTAAGAAATCACTCATCGTATCAATCTTCTCTGTTCCAATGGCATTTAGGACCCAGGGAAGTGAGGTTTAAGGAGAGGGGTTATTAAACCCACTCCAGTTTGCCATAATCCCTGAGGTGTACAATCAGATCCGCAGAACCTTTCCAAGGAGTAATAACCGGTGATATCCTGCCAAACGGGTAACCATCTCATTCACGATGCCTACTCACCCCATAGTGGAATTAAACCCTAACAAGACAACAGGCTCGAAACAAAATAAAAAATAAAATAAATCCTTCCAGTAGCAACTTAGAGACTGAAGAAGTGTGCATGCATACGAAATCTCATACTAATAACAAACTTAGTTGGTCTCTAAGGTGCTACTGGAAGGAATTTTTTTTCTCCCAACTACGGCAGACCAACACCTACCTGTAACTAAGAAAACAGGGTGTATCTGACATGACTCGGGAAGTAAGGAATTGTACTTTCTATTGTACTGTAATAGAGTAAGCAAAAAAACAAAACACCTATCCTTGATTGACAGGGGTGTGCCTGAACCTCAGATTTCTGCCTGACACCACACCTTTTCTGTGACATATCTATGATGTTTTGATGATGCATCTAGAAATGTATTACGGCAGTGTTTCTTAACCTTGGGCACCCAGCTGTTTTTGAACTACAACTCCCATCATCCCCAGCTAGTCAGGGATGATGGGAGCTGTAGACCAAAAACAGCTGGAGGCCATGGACATAGCCAGGGTTTTTTTTTTAGGGGGGGGAATGCAGAACTGACATGATTGGTCAGTTAATTCAGTATTTCTATTGTTTTACTTGATCTGGGGAGGGGCAGCTGCCCCCTCCCCCCCCCCTTGGCTAAGCCCATGCTGGAGGTCCGAGGCTGAGAAACACTATATTATGGGAAACTCTGAAAACTTTCAAAACCTGGTGTAACCATTGTTCTTGGTTTCTGGCTGCTTCATCTTTGGAGTTGGAAGTCTTGTTGCAACAATAAAGATCTGGCCTCATGGCAACGCAGCTGAGGAGCCTCCCTGGCCGGCAGGGAGGGAGAGGAGCTGCTTCCTTTGAAATCCAGGAAATTTAAGGGATAGCAACAATCTGGGATAGCAGCGGGAAACGGCATTGGAATAAGGGAGTTTCCCGCCAAAAAAAGGGAGGGTTGACAGCTATGCCCCACCCCCACCCCCCACCTTGCAGCCTTAGAGGCAGGTCAGCCTCCCTTGCCTGCAGATCACAACGTGCAGCCTCCACCGAAACCACATGGCGGACGAGAACCAAAACAATGCAGCGGCTGCGGAGGAGGAGGCAAGTTGGGTGGGGCCCTTCCCAGGCTCTGTGTGTCCAAGCCACGCCCCTCGTTGACCACTCCCCTTTCGCTCGCTCGCAAAAACAAGGCTGGCTGAAGATGCACATCAAAGCTTATAGATCAGGGGCAGGCAACCTATGGCCCGTGGGCCGGATGAGGCCTGATCGCCTTCTAAATCTGGCCCACGGACGGTCCGGGAATCAGCGTGTTTTTACATGAGTAGAATGTGTCCTTTTGTTTAAAATGCATCTCTGAGTTATTTGTGGGGCATAGGAATTCGTTTATTTTTTTCTTCAAAATATAGTCCGACCCACCACATGGTCTGAGGGATGGTGGAGCGGCCCCCTGCTGGAAAAGGTTGCTGACCCCTGTTATAGCTCTTGTGAGCTCCGACATCAGCAGAAGTTAGGCAAGATGAGTGCGCTGTGCCTTAAGGGGCGTGTTTGTGTGTGTGTGATGTTCTGATTTTCTTATCTATATCCAATCAAATTGATGTTCTTATCTTCTGCCGCCCCCCTCCATGAGAACTTTTGTTATTATTATTTAAGCAACTAATGTGGACATGTGGAGAACTGGGTTTAAGGCTGGAAAAACATGACACCGCGAACTCAAAAAGGACAGATTGGCTCACCCTTAAGAACCAAGCAACACCCGCATTTAGGAGCACAGAGTTTGGATTGGATTTGATATCCCGCTTTATCACTACCCGAAGGAGTCTCAAAGCAGCTCACATTCTCCTTACCCTTCCTCCCCCACAACAAACACTCTGTGAGGTGAGTGAGGCTGAGAGACTTCAGAGAAGTGTGACTAGCCCAAGGTCACCCAGCAGCTGCATGTGGAGGAGCGGAGACGCGAACCTGGTTCCCCAGATTACGAGTCTACCGCTCTTAACCACTGCACCACACTGGCAACCGGCTGATCATTGGTGCATTTGCAGGGCTTCAAAGTGCTGAGTCACCGGACACTGCAGGCGCCCCTTTTTCGCCGACCTCAGTCTTTACTCTGCAGGTGGCAACAGGTATAGAGCAGGTGGGCCTGGCCGGCCAAAATGGAAAGAAACGCCAGCGCAGAAGAAAGCAGGGGCCGATTGCCCAGCGGCAGGGCAGGCACTTCACATGAACATGTCTGCATGTTCTTTCCATGACAGCTTCAATAAAAAACATCCCAAGTACAGTCGTACCTTGGATCTCAAACGCCTTGGCTCCCGAACTATCGAAATCCGGAAGTGAGTGTTCCGGTTTTTGAACCATTTTCTTCCTGCAGCCAATCAGAAGCCGCGCTTTGGTTTCCCCTCACTTTGCATCATAGCTGTCAACCTTCGGATTTGAAAATAAGGGATTTTTTCCAAACTTTCGGATTTGAAAATAAGGGATGCCACAAGGGCGGTGCAATGGCACCAAGTAGCCTCGCCACCCTGCGCTCCAGAGGCTGCGCACGAACAGGTGAGCAAAAGAGCGAGCACGTAGACGGCAGGCAGGCTGGCTGTCTGGTTGGGCGTGAGGGTCTGGCTGCACAAGGCATGCAAGCTCCGCCCCCAGTCGGTCTCAGACTCCTTATTGGCAGCCGAGCAACGCAGCTGAGGAGCCTCCCTGGCTGGCAGGGAGGAAGAGGAGCTGCTTCCTTGGAAATCAGGGAAATTTAAGGGATATCAACAATCCGGGATAGCAGCGGGAAACGGCATTGGAATAAGGGAGTTTCCCGCCAAAAAAAGGGAGGGTTGACAGCTATTCTGTTTAGCTAATGAAACTAAATTAAAGGGTTTTTTTTAAAAAAAATATTATACAGAGAAAGGGGACGCCATTTCCCTCTTTCTTGAGACTGATGCTGAGTCTGATGCTTTTGTTAAGGAAGTAAGAAAGGGATTGTGAGAAACGTTAGTTCACTGTCTCAACTCCTCAGCAGGGGCGGGGAAGGACAGAGTTGTTTATCTGTTAAAAGGAAGGAGGAGAAGGAACATAACAGAAGCCAAAAGGAGCCATTGCCTTTCCCCCAATTCATTATTAAAAACAGATGTGGAGAGCACAATAAAGGCAAGGCTTAATCCATTGTTATCCTCCAGTGGGGCTCCTGTATGCCCCAGAGATTGCCCTCCCTTGAAGCAGAAGCAGGAAATTAAACACCTTGGCACTAACAGAAATCAGAAAACGAAACCAAGGCTGTCGTTTTGCCCAGGGAGAGGCCACCATGGCAGCTGGAACCCCCGAGAGGGAGCTGGGTGAAGAAGTGACTTGCTCCATCTGCCTGGAGTACTTCAAAGACCCAGTGACTACAAACTGCGGGCACAATTTCTGCCGAGCCTGCCTCAGAGAGTGGCGGGAGAACCCTTTCTGCCCTCAGTGCAGAGCAGCCTTGAAGCCACGGCAATTCAAGCCAAACAGGAAACTGGCAAATGTGGTCGAAATAATCAGGAAAATGGAGGAGCGGAAAAAGGCTGGGCTGTGTAAGGGGGACCAGGAGCCCTGCAAACTCTTCTGCAAGGATGACCAGGTCCTCATATGCGTGATCTGCAACCTATCCAAGGAGCACCAAAATCATCACGTCGTCCCTATTCAGGAGGCTGCCCAGGAGTATAAGGTAGGGAATTGCCACTGTTCGGGGGTCCAGGTGGATAGAGCAAGAGGAGACACAATAGATGCGTCTGAAATGGCACATGGTGCAGAGAGCATTGCTGTTCTTTTATTTAAGCCAGCGGTAGGCAGAAGGTAGTTTGGGATCTGCTGGTGGAACTGTAGGTGGTTTGCAGTAGGTTGGAAAGACCTCTTGATTCCCAAATGTTTAATAATAATACAGTGATCCCTCGACTTACGAATGCCCCGACTTCCATATTTTTCAAGTTACGAAGGATCAAAGGGGCCACGCGATTCCGAATTTTTTTGACTTCCAAAAGGAAGTCGCGGCCGTTTTAGATAGGGTTTTCTCGAGTTACAAAGTTTAGATAGGGGTTTTTTCGACGTACGAATTTTTTCTCCCCAATGCATTCCTATGGGGACTCGACTTATGATTTTTTCGACTTCCGACGGTCCCGTCGGAACGGATTACCTTCGTAAATCGAAGGTCCACTGTAATAGCACAAATGCCTTTCACCGGTTACTGCCGGTGTGCCTGCTGTTACCATTCTTGGACTGGGATAGTCTGGCCAAGGTGATCCGTGCGTTAGTTACCTTAAGACTCAACTGTTTCGATGTGCTCTACGTGTGGGGCCACCTTTGGGTGTGGTTTGGAGACTCCAGCTGGTGCAAAACACTGCAGATAAGACAGTTCACGGGGACAGACTATCGCCAACGTGTAACTCTGGTGCTCAAAGCTTGCACTGGCTGTCCATGTGCTACCAGGTTCTTGTATTAATTGTATTGCGTTCAAGGTTCTTGTGTTAATTTGGGTCCAGGGCGCCTCAAGGACTGCCTTATCCCTTATATCCCTCCCCGATCAATGTGATCTTTCAGGAGGACATTGCAGTGGTGTAGCATGGTCTGGTGGTACCCAGTGCAGTAATTTTTTTGACACACACCCCCCAACATTGAAATCTGTCAAAGAGAGCCGCGCAGGCGATCCCGGTGCAGCTCCCGCCTTCTCCCCCCCCCCCCACGTTGTTAGTAGTCCCCCTCCGCTTGGATGCAGGACTCAGATCCACCAGGAGCCATGAGTTCGGTATTATAGGTCCAACTATCAAGAACTCCCTTCCAGTTAAGATCAGGGGCGTAGGAAGTGGGGGGTGGGCCGCCCCAGGTTCCATAATGGAGGGGGGTGACAAATTATCAAGGAACAATTACTGCCCTACTAGGGCGGTTCATAAAAAACATGAACTGCTCCAAAGGTCTTATCTTACTACACTAGGGATTATATAGCTATATATGAAATTTCATGCATATCAGTTAATATCTTGGCCCTCCTCCACGAAAATAGCTGTTTACTTGGCCGTTTTCCTATGTCGTGAAGGCTAGAATTTCAATTCAGTGGAGCACTTACTGTTCCCAACCCTAACCCTGCGGAAAGCCATCTAATTAGACTTTAATTTGATATTGACATGTTTTAGGAGGTAATTTAATTGTTGTTTGATTTTTTTCTTTTTCTTTTTCTTTTTTTTTGATTTTAACAATTTTAAGCACTTAACAATACTGTTAAATTTCCATCCTTCCCCCCTCTCACTGAGGGAAGCAAATTTCCATCCCCCTCTCTCACCCGGAAAACATATAAACATTGTACATTTAACGTAGCTAATAGATTACGTAGCTAACACATTTCTGTGGGCCAGGTATTCCTCCTTTCCTCAATTTCATATTTCGGTTGACTTCCTCAAGTCCCCCTCTGTTGAATTCATTATCTATCCTCTTTATCAGTTTTCCAAATTCATCAACTAATTATTGTTTGATTTTATACCAATGTTATGTATCTGATGATAGCCGCCCTGAGCGCGACTTTGGCCGGGGAGGGCAGGATATAAATAAAAGTTTATTATTATTATTATTATTATTATTATTATTATTATTATTACTACTTATTATTATTCCTTTGTAAGAAAATATGAAATAACGTAAAACAATTTTTGCAGGCAAAAAATAAAATTTAAAAAAAATCAATGTGTGTGTGGGGGGGTGACAAGAAATTTTCCGCACCGGGTACCACCTGACTTCCCTACACCTCTGGTTAAGATCAGACAACCCTGTTGAACTTCCAGCACCAAATGAAGACATTTTTCTTCCAGTGCGCATTTAAATTGAAGTCCGGTTTTATGGCTTTTGCCCATATTTTACCTTTTCTGCATCATATTTCTTGTAGCCTGATTAGATACCATTGTAGTTAAGTGGCATATAAAGTGTTTAGATAAACGAAATACCTACAGTTCGATTATGCAAAATAGAGGTGGGGTCATGTAGCGAATCACAAGAGGATTGTGTTGGTGGTGTTGTCGTTGTTGTCACCCCGGCAACCAGGAAGCTTTGAAATTAAGAGCTAGGCCTCATCTACAGTCCATCGGATCAGACATGGCTTTATAAGGAACTCAGTTGGGGGAAACTGGACTGGCTGACTAAGCAAAAGTCTTTTTTTTCTTTTTCTGTTTGTGCAGGGGAAAATCGAGGCCCAGCTCCAGGCCCTGGAGAAAAAGAAAGAAAACATTGTGCACAGGGAACAGGCTGAAGATGAGAAGAAGCAGAAATATTTAGTAGGTGTTTGTTCCTCTAGCTCCAAAACTGGGGATGAGAATGAACCGGGCGGCTCAGTCCTCGAGGAAGCAAACACCTCCGTGTTCAGCATGAGCACCACATGTTGTTCCTCGGTACCAACATGGCTGGTCCAGCACATGCAAGTTCTCTTCTGGGTGGCTGGTGGCACTGAGTGGTGCCTTGCATGTGTGAAGGATTGCCGGGGGTCACATAGGACACAACCATGCAGCCCGTTCACACATTCAGCAAGCTGCTGATTGCTAACTAATGGACAAGTGGCCTACAGGCTTGTGTGAACTCACCCTCGGTGTTCAATTCATTGCAAAAAAAAAAAAAAAATGGTTTGGAGAAGAGCGGCCCATAGCCCAATGGTAGAGCATCTTTGGACGCAGGAAAGATGAGCGTTTTGGAAGTCGAGCGGACTTCCAGAACGGCTTCCGTTCGGCTTCCAAGGTACGGCTGTACTACAAATTTCCACAAGCTCATTATGGTCATGGTAGACACATGCAAAGCAGATGCTCCCCCCGACATTTTCAAATGACTGAATTATTCAAAATGCAATGTAAAACAAGCAATTTAAACTATCCTCAAGGCACATTTTGAATCGACATAGCCAGTGGCGGAGAAAGGGCGGTGCAGTGGGGGCGGTCCACACCAGGTGTCATCCCTGAGGGGGGGGGTGACAAAATCCCCCCTGGGTGGATCGCCGCCACACTGATAGGGATGCCCATAGGGACGGGACAGGACGTGCGGCGGCCATAGGGACGGGGCACGCCATGGGGACTCAGCCACCCTACAGCTGGGGGGGGGAGGCAGCGGGCGGACAGCGGTTGTGCCGTGCTGTGCTTTCCTGTCCCGTCCTGTGTGCATGCCCTGTCCGAAGAAGAAGAAGAAGAGGTAGAAGTTTGGATTTGATATCCCGTTTTATCACTACCCGAAGGAGTCTCAAAGCGGCTCACATTCTCCTTTCCCTTCCTCCCCCACAAAAAACACTCTGTGAGGTGAGTGGGGCTGAGAGACTTCAAAGAAGTGTGACTTGCCCAAGGTCAGCCAGCAGCTGCATGTGGAGGAGCGGAGACGCGAACCCGGTTCACCAGATTACGAGTCTACCGCTCTTAACCACTATACCACACTGGCTCTCCCTATGGGCGATTCGCCTCGCCTCTGTGGGCAGTTTGCCTGGCCCCTGTGCCCGAGAGGCTTCCTCCGCCGCTGTACGTAGCAGGCTGTTGAGGTATAAGGTGCCCAGCAAACCTTTTAAAGAGAATACATGGGTAAGGGTCTTGTGGAGACCGTCAGTACTTGCCAGAGGAAGAGAAGCATCGTGTGCCAAATTAATCCGTTGCTACAGGCACACACTGTTGCTTAATTTGGAGGAGTTGTATGCCCCCCCTCATCCCCCTAAAAATCTGCTCTGGAAGGTCCCCGATCCGTCTGGAGCAGATTTGAGGTTGCCTGGGGGTTGTAGAAAAGGAAAGGGAAATTCTGTTGTGTGTTGTGCAAGTGGAACAGCAGCGTTGGATACAACCCAGTCTCCTACTCCACTGTTTGCCGCCTTTCCTTATGTCTCTTTCCCCCCCTTGCCCTCTAGTCGCAGGTAGGAGTGGAGAAACTCAATATCAGGTGTGCTTTTAAGCAAATGCAGAAGTTCCTTAAGGAAAACGAGCGCCGTTGGCTGGCCCAGCTAGGAGATCTGGAGAGAGAGGTTGAGAAGACATGGAAAGAAAATGTTGCCAGCCTCTCTGAGGAGTCTTCCCGCCTCAACTTGCTGATCAGCGACATGGAGCGGAAGAGGCAGCAGCCAGACAGCAAATTCTTGCAGGTGAGACTTGAGACAGAGATGTATCCCACTCTAGACATCCGTTGTTGCGCCCATAACCTAGGTTTAAGGTGCCATTTAGCTCCTAGCTTTCATATCTCAGTTTCTAACACTGTATAAGAATCATTAAATAAATCTGAAACAAGGCAACTGACACAGCCATCCTTCAAAATTTGCACTACTCTGAATTTTGCCACACACGTCTGCAGCGAAACACTGTGTACAAAAATGCCTATAATAAGGTAAAAACGTATACGTCCATGAAAATAGCATCAAAATGCATTATATTAAGGAAAATTGATGTACAAAAATGTGTATATTTGAGGGGGAAATGCATAGAAAAATGCACATTATTAAGAGACATTCACACACTGATGAATTTCCATGAAGGACTTCCATCGCAAATAGTTTTGGAAACGTCGAGAACTGCATTTAGGGCTGCAAAAATCAGAAGCTGCAGGAAGGCGGAATTAACAGATGCCCCTGTCCCTACCTGAGACCCATTTCTCTCTTTCTTTCAGGACATAAAAAATACCCTGAGCAGGTATGTGACTTTTTCCTCTCCGCTTGCTGTTCTTCCTATTTTTGATGGTCTCTTGCAGCAAAAGCAATGAAGGATATTGCGGCACCTTTAAAGACAAACGGATTTTTTGGGGCATGTAAGCTTTCACGGATGACTGTTCCCTTGATCGGATGCCTGATGTTGTTACCATGAGTTTCAGGAACATAGCTACATAGTTGGAGAGGGAGCGGCAGTATCGTAAACAGTGAGGTCAAAAGGTTTTGAGCAGTGGACTCATCTCTCTCTCTCTCTCTCTCTCTCTCTCTTTCACTTTCACTTTGTCTTGTTCTCTATCTATCACTCACTCACTCACTCACTGACCAATTACAGTGGTACCTCGGTTTTCGAATGTAATCCATTCTGGAAGACCGTTTGAGTTCTGAAACGTTCAAAAACCGAAAACTCAACAGCCGACAATTAGGCAATTCAGTCCAGTTCTTTATTCAACCGTCACTCAGAAAAGATAATTAGACAATTAGACAATTAGGCAGACAATTAGGGAATTAGGCAGAAGCTGCATGGCATATTCGACTTCCGAGGCGTGTTCGGAAGCCGAAGTAATAATAATAATAATAATTTATTATTTGCACCCCGCCCATCTGGCTGGGTCTCCCCAGCCACTCTGGGCGGCTTCCAGCAACATTAAAATACATTAACACATCACAGATTAAAAACTGCCTTCAGGTGTTTTCTAAATGTCATGTAATTGTTGATCCTTTTAACCTCTGATGGGAGGGCGTTCCACAGGGCGGGGGCCACTACCGAGAAGGCCCTCTGCCTCTGCCTTTACTTCCGGGTTTACGGCGTTCATAAACCAAAATGCTCGACAACGGAGACGTTCGAAAACCGAGGTATTGCTGAAGGAACCTTGTCACGAGTAAATAGAATATCCAGTCTGCCACTTCATGCTACAACGGGATAAGGGAACCTGTGGTTCTTCTGGTGCTGCTGAACTACAGCTCCCATCATGCCTGACCATTGCCCATGCTGGCTGGGGCTGGTGGGAGCTGTAGTCTAACAATATCTGTAGGGTCATGGATTCCCTATCCTTGTGATTCAGGCCTGCAGGAGGAGACAGTGCTTTCAAACCATTATTTTAACTGACTCTCAACTTCTTTCCAGGTATCAGGAGGGGCAACGGAGGCAGGTGGTGGAGCTTTCTCCAGGGCCTGAGGAGGGACTCAGAAGTTTCTCTCATAAAAGTCTGGTTCTCAAAAGGGTCATGGAAGAAATTGAAGGTATTGGGAGACAGCTCTAGGAGGCGGGCGGGTTTTCCAGATTGGGGCATGCAAAGCATAGCTGTCAACCCTCCCTTTTTTTGGCGGGAAACTCCCTTATTCCAATGCCGTTTCCCGCTGCTATCCCGGATTGTTGATATCCCTTAAATTTCCCGGATTTCAAAGGAAGCAGCTCCTCTCCTTCCCTGCCGGCCAGGGAGGCTCCTCAGCTGCGTTGCTCGGCTGCCAATAAGGAGTCTGAGACCGACTGGGGGCGGAGCTTGTGTGTTTATTGGTGGCTCCAAGCCCAGAACACCTTCAAAGCGAAACACACGGTACCTTTGAAGTGGGTCCAGACAACGCTTCCCGTCGCCTTCTACTGCAGAGTTGCACACAGCGAAATTCAGTTTGCTTGATGCCCAAGGAGCTTCCGTAAATAATGCAAACACAGTCCGTAGCTTTTTCTAAACTACTAGCATTTATTTACAGGCAAAAACAACAAACTCCGTCGGAGCTTAACTCCATTGTGACTCACTCCGTCAAAAGTGAAACCAGAAACTAAAACGTACACAACAATACAGAACAAAGAGAACAATGGAAACATCCCCGGATGTTCTCCTCCCCAGTGGGCAGGACGTACTCTCCTGTGCTTGTTAACCCTGTAAGCTCAGGATCCACTCACACCCCCTCTCGTCCCGTCCACTGGGGCGTAAGTGTTACCACTTACCCAAGGCACAAACCCTCACAGAACTCCCCATGACGCTGGAAGCTCAATGGTTTGGTGAACCCATCTGCCAGGTTCTTCTGACTCGGACAGTACTTCAGCTTCACCAAGCCTGTCTGGATGCTCTGACATACATTCTGGAAACGTATGTCCAGATGTTTGGTCCTGGCCTTGAACTGGCCAGATTCCGCCAGTTTCAAACATGGCTGGTTGTCTTCCCAAACCGTGATGGGTAGACTACATTGTCCGCAGACATCTTGTACCAAACACCTATAGTACTCTAGCTCTCTACAAAGTTCTGACAGCGCACTGAACTCGGCCTCTGTAGATGACAACGCGATGAGACTCTGCTTGCGGGACTTCCACCCGATGAGTGACTCACCGAACTTCACTACCATTCCAGACACTGACTTCCTGTCCGCGAGATTTGCCCAATCGCTGTCCGTCCAGCACGTGAGCTGGGGTTCTCCGACAGCTGACAACTCCAGGCAAAACTCCTTTGTCTCCTGCAAATACCTCAGCACTCTCTTGATGCCGTTCCAGGCATGTACACTAGGCTTTGTAGCCTCTCGGCTGAGCAGATTTACAGCAAATGCTATATCTGGTCGACTCCACTGAGAGAGATACAGCAAACTCCCTAGAGCTGACTGGAAAACCTGGGGACTCTCAAACTCAGAGTGCTCCCCGGACTGACTGTCCTTCACAAAACAGGTTTCCATGGGCGTTCTGACACCCGCACACTCAGACATCCTGAACTTCTCCAACAACTGCTCAATCTTGCCTGTCTGACTGAGCAAGAAACTTCCGTCCTCGGTTCTATCTATCTGCACACCTAGATAAACACTCACAGGACCTAAATTCTTGAGCTTAAAGAACTCACCAAGCTCCTCTGCAAACTTCTGCACCTGCTCCTGAGTCTTTGAGAGATAAATGATATCATCTACAAAGATGAGCACTAACTCCTGCCCCTGGCCTGCTCCAGCCAGGTAAAGACAACTGTCAGCTTGACTCTGACTAAAACCGAGCTCTAGCAAAGCTCCATGCAAACACAAGTTCCAGTTCCTTGCAGATTGCCGTAAACCGTAGATGGACTTGTGTAGCCTCCATACCTGATCTGGCTTATCTTCCTCGAACCCTGGTGGAGCACGCATGTACAGCTCCTCCTCGAGATCTGAGTTCAGATAAGCAACATCTACATCAAAATGGTTCACCTGGAGACCTCTCTGGGCAGCAGTTGCTAACAGCAAACGCATGGTTTCGCTGCGTGAAGTGGGAGCATACACCTCGGTGTAATGCAGCCCCTTCCGCTGCGTGAACCCTCTGGCTACCAACCTAGCCTTGTACTGCACGCCTCCAGATGCTGTAGGTTTGAGTCTGTACACCCAACGACAACTTACCGCCTGCTTGCCTGCAGGTAGTGTCGTGGGAGTATACACACCCAAAGACCTCATTGAGTCCAACTCCTTACCCATTGCCTCCCGCCACTTCTCGGCTTCTTCCTGAGGCAACTGTTGAACTTCCTCATAGCTTTCTGGTTCACACTGAGCCAGACAAGCCCACACACTAGTGGCTGTGAACCTAGCTGGTGGAACTCCTTTCGTGGTCCTAGCAGATTGCCTAGGTCCGAGTTCCCCCTCTGAACCTGCATCGCTGGCCTCGGCCTGCATGTCTCCACCTTCAGGTTCCTCACCTACTGACCTACTGCGCCTCTTGACCCTCACTGGACTGCCTGCGGGTGATGTTGGCGCGCTTTTGGGCTCCTGCTTCACCTGTGGTGAACCCCCCTCTAACACTGGGATCTGGCCCTGGTCAGGTTGTCCAGCTGGTGCTGCTGGACCTATCTCCTCCACATCAAAATCGAGACTTTCTCTCGCTAACACATCAGTGTTTCCGTGAATGCGTGACCATCCACTCTGCTCACAAAACTCAGCGCTCCTGCTCACTGTGATCTTGGACTGATCCCCACTAGGATGCGCGAACCTCCACCCTTTCGTACCTGGCTCGTACCCGCAGAAAATAATCCTCTGCGACCTTGCATCACCCTTCCTTCTCTTGGCTCCGGGTGTCAAAACCCACGCTTCCGAGCCAAACACCCGAAAGTAGTGGACCTTTGGCTTTTTGCCATTCAACAGAAAATAGGGCGTGTCCCCTACCACAGAGTTGTGAACCCTGTTCTGAACATAGTTCGCAGCCCGCCATGCTTCCCCCCAAAAACGTTTTGGAAGACCAGAATCGAAGAGCATGGCCGCCGTCGCTTCCTGCAGCGTACGGTTCTTCCGTTCGGCTACGCCATTCTCCTGGGGGCTATAAGGATTAGTGAGCCTTTGCACCACCCCCCTGTCACGAAAAAATGCTTTCAGTGATGACCCTAGGAACTCTCCGCCGCGGTCACTCTGAAAACACTTCACGTGTGTGTCATACCGTACTTCTATCTCTATGACCCAACCTTTGATCAGCTCTGCTGCTTCACTCTTCTCCTTCAGCAAAAAAGTCCAGCTGTTCCTGGAAAAATCATCAACCAAGGTTAGAGCGTAACGGGACTTTCCCAGACTGGGCTCCCTCATTGGACCAGTGATGTCCATGTGGACTATCTCAAATGGTCGAGTGGTAACCCTGTCTGACCTGGGGTATGAGCAAGATTTGACTTTGGCTGACTTACAAGCCCTACAGTCAAGATATGTGCCACATGACTTCATCTTGCACCCCTCAGCAACTTCTGGTTGCTTTTTCACCTTCCCCCAATGCGCATGGGCGAATCTACGATGCCACAAATGGGCACATTTGTCGTGAGGTGGAATGTTTGCACACTGGGCCTGCTCTGCACCAGTGTCACCTTCACCTGTAGCTGGGGTACCTGTGGTGTGCATCTCAACAGCAAACAGCCTGTCTTCACCTCTTGGAACACTGACAAGCTTCTTCTGACCCCTGAAAATAGAACAGGTGTTATTCTCAAAGCACACTTTGAACCCATCACTTAGAAGTGTGGACACAGATAACAAACACACTTGCATGCCATGCAAAACATAAGTCTCGAGTTCTGTCCCAAGAAACTCAGCAAAGACTGTCCCAACTGTTGATAACTTCTTCTGGGAACCATCAGCCATTCTCACAAACTGCTGTGAAGAAATTTCCTTGCAGTGCTTCACTAGACCACAAGGTGGCGCTATGTGGTGCGAAGCACCTGAGTCGATGATGAATCGCAGCTTGCCAGCAGGCTTCACCGTTGCCATGGAAGCTGAAAGCTGATAGCTGTGGTTATCACTCCGGCCGCCTCTGGAAGTCTGTCCGCGCCGATTCCCACGCTTACTTCCCTTGCCGCTGCTGCCCCTTATCTGGTTACTCGGGGCAACGACCTTGGCAGCTTCCTTTGCTGTACACTGCCGTAGGAGATGAGTTGGGCTGCTACAGCCATAACAAAGCTTCGCTGCGTAGGCCTTTCTGGGAACTTTGGACTCACAAGATCCCCCTCTGCCACTTGCAGCTGCCAGCTGGCCCCCCTGCTCCTCCTGTCGCCGTGGCTCCATTACAGCCAGACTGGCCGACACGTCTCTGAGCTGAACTGGGGGCTGCTTCTCCGGCGCCTCTCCTGGCCGTTCACCGCGCCTGTGAACCCGTGCCAGCGCTTGCCACATTGCTTGGGCACTTTCAGCACCTTTTACATGCTGCAATTGTGAGGCGTCGACGCTCAGTGCCAGCAAACTCTTGGCTTTCTCCTCTCTGCGTCGTGCCGCTGCTGCTACTTCCTCTGCTTCTGGATCTGTGCCAGCAAGCTTTGGGGATGAGGTGCTTCTCAAGCCTGTCCTCCCTCCCTGCTGTGCAGCGTCTGCATCAGCCTGTGATGTAGCAATGGCTTGGGGCTTTTCTATACAGCTCCACAAACCCAGCGCCTCCAACCAACTCTTGGCACGGAAAGCCCAATCTACGTAGTTTCCCCCATTTAGCTTCTCAAATGGGACTGTTCTCACTTCTCCCGTCTCATTGTGCTCCGCCATCTTTGCCTCCCCAGGGTAGCTTACTCACGCTTCCGTAGCTCCTGGCGTCCAGGCGTCCAAGATGGGGCTTCTCTTCACCAGGAGGTGCAAAACTGGGTTGCCCCAGGACCTCAACTGGGCTTGGATCAGCTTGGCTGCTCTCAGCATACAACAGCCATCTCCAGCCGGTACTTCAAGCCTCGGCTTAAAACGGCTCCTTTTTTCCAGGCAAAGCAAACTTGGCAAGAAACGGCTTCTTCTTGCTAACGACTTGGCGGTGAGCCATAACCTGTGTGTTTATTGGTGGCTCCAAGCCCAGAACACCTTCAAAGCGAAACACACGGTACCTTTGAAGTGAGTCCAGACAACGCTTCCCGTCGCCTTCTACTGCAGAGTTGCACACAGCGAAATTCAGTTTGCTTGATGCCCAAGGAGCTTCCGTAAATAATGCAAACACAGTCCGTAGCTTTTTCTAAACTACTAGCATTTATTTACAGGCAAAAACAACAAACTCCGTCGGAGCTTAACTCCATTGTGACTCACTCCGTCAAAAGTGAAACCAGAAACTAAAACGTACACAACAATACAGAACAAAGAGAACAATGGAAACATCCCCGGATGTTCTCCTCCCCAGTGGGCAGGATGTACTCTCCTGTGCTTGTTAACCCTGTAAGCTCAGGATCCACTCACAGAGCTTGCATGCCTTGTGCAGCCAGACCCTCACGCCCAACCAGACAGACAGCCTGCCTGCCGTCTATGCGCTCGCTCTTTCGCTCACCCGTTCGCGCGCAGCCTCTGGAGCGCAGGGTGGCGAGGCTACTTGGTGCCATTGCACCGCCCTCGCGGCATCCCTTATTTTCAAATCTGAAAGTTGACAGCTATGATGCAAAGTGAGGGGCTGGCTTTCTCTGCAATGTTCCAGATGTCTGACAAGTGAGGCTCTGTCACACCTCTGCCTGTTTCCTAAAATGGGGCTCAGGGTGTCTTCCGTAAAAGGATCCTCCTCGTCAAAGGCCACACTCCTCCATCAAGTTGCTTCCCTAAAGCAGTTTTCAAATTTAAAAAAAGAAGCATAGATCCGTTCACTAGTGTCACTTAAATGCTGGTCATACTAAGTTATTTTGTGATTGACTCATATTGCTGTGTGCAGAGGCGTAGGAAGGTCAGGTGGTACCCGGTGTGGAAAATTTATTGTCACCCCCCACATTGTTTTGTTTCTTGGGGTTTTTTTGCCTGCAAAAATGGTTTTACATTATTTCATATTTTCTTACAAAGGAATGTGGATTCTGGGCCTCTGATAACAAGTAGGCGACTATGGACAGATACTTAAATCTACAGGATGGATTGTGTTTTGGCTTGTGTTATTTTATTTATATGTATTGTTTATTTATTCAATAAAATTTATTTTTAAAAAACCTGCAAAGTGGTTTACCAAAACAAAAAAAACACCACAGCAGTAAAACCAAGCAGAAAAATTAACAATCCTACTTTAAAACATACAAAAGCTAAAATATTAAGATTAAAATTACTTCAACTTCCTAAGCATCTAGGTATGCTTGCCTAAAGAAGAATGCTTTCAGCAGGTGCCGGAAAAGAGTCTATCAAAGGCACGTGCTTTGTTGAAATTTCAGCCTTCACGACATAGGAAAACGGCCAAGTAAACAGCTATTTTCGTGGAGGAGGGTCAAGATATTAACTGATATCCATGAAATTTCATATGTAGCTATATAATCCCTAGTGTAGTAAGATAAGACCTTTGGACCAGGCATTTTTAAAAAAAGTTTTTTTTATGAACTGCCCTAGTAGGGCAGTACTAATTGTTCCTTGATAATTTGTCACCCCCTCCATGATGGTACCTGGGGCGAGCGGCCCGTCCCCCGTCCCCCTTTCCTACGCCCCTGGCTGTGTGCCTCATCTGAAGTAAATTTGTCCTCCTTTCCTTCCCATAACAGAGTCTTTGGAAGAAGCACTGAGCAAAGGTAATTTTGTGGTAGTTTCATGGGAAGCAAAACTCTGATGAGGGGAGACGATGAGAGAGTCCCTCTTTTAAATGAGAGATGGGGAGAGGAAGGCGTTTGCATTGCTCCAGGTGAAAGGTGGGGAGGAAATGATGCAGTTTTGGGTTTTGGTGAGGTTGCCTGGAGGATTCCCAAGGAGAGGGGAGAGGGGAGGAGGCTGAGGGAACACTCCACAGGGTGTTCGGAAAAGGGTGAGTGGCTGCCAGCCAGGGTGGATTTGATTTAAATCAAATTGATTTAAATCACGATTTAAATCATGATTTAAATCACTAGTCAGTAAGACTTGATTTAAAAAATTTTTTTACAGAAAGACTCATTCTTGCTGGTATAATCTTAATATTTACAACCGTATTCAAGTTTCATTTTTGGAATAATAAATTTTCAGAGTAGTTTTTACAGTTATATCAAAAATTACTGATTTGGTTATACTACTAGAAATACATAGACAGATAATTATGAAATTATGGTGAGGTTTAATAAGTTAACTGTTTATATTTGGACAACTTTTCTGCTGTACTTTATTGGAAGGAGAGAAATAATCATTTCCTTAATAACCATTTAAACAATTTATTTCACTAAAACAATAACATGATAGCATATGTATCCATGTTTGTTAACTGATGTGGTTAAACATTTTTTAAAAAAAACTTAGACTGAGTTTTAGCACACTTGATAAACTTAAAACAAACCCTTATTTCCTGATGAATAGCCTTTGGACTACAATGTAACTTAAATAGAAGACTATATTTAGAAAGATTTTTCCTCCAAAAGCATTTTATTTTAAAAATCCAATTTAAATAAAAAAAATCTGATTTAAATCAAAAAAATCTGATTTTTAAAAAATAATAATTAAAAAATCGTTGATTTTTATCCACCCTGCTGCCAGCTCTGCAGGCAAGAGGTGACATAACTGGGCTCCTGAGCCCCACAGGGAAGCCGCAGAAAGAATGTAGTTGCTCAAGCGAGCCGTGGACTCCAAAAGGTCGAAAACCTCTGGTGTAGACAATACTAAATTAGATTTTAGGGGGTTGGACTACATGCCCTTTGGGATCCCTTCCAATTCCGTGATTCTAATAGTCAGCCTTGTTATATGGCTTCCTATGTTTCTAATTAAAATGCTCATCTCAGTATTCTGTGAGTGTTTCTTTCGTCGTTCTTTTTTTTTCATGAAATGACATACTTGCTATATGTCTTATTATCTCGCTTTACGTTTGTCCACATTTTATTCCCCAAAAACAGAGCCGGCAAAGGAAACGCTGAGCAAAGGTAACTATTAGCAGGAAAATGTAGGAGATGGGTGACGAAGGCTTAAATATCTATAATGAGGTTGCATCTGGCAGGTGGTTCCACACACCTTTCTTTCAGAAATGTCAAAGAACCTGACTGATAGAGGCAGACCAGAGTAGTGGCTCACAGAGATTGCAGATGTAGATTTATTATTATTATTATTATTATTATTATTATTATTATTATTAAAATGCCTATCTTGACATTCCTTCCAATGGAACCCATGGAGGCAAACACCAAAGTAAAATTAAACGGCAAAAAGCCCCCCACCAAATTAAAAATAAAAATAAAAATTTGGCAGCACCCAGTCATTGCTCTTCTGCTTTAAATTGCAAATTTAATCGCAGTTCTTCCAGACTTAATAGATTCCAAACAACTTTCTGCAACCCTGTGAGCAGAATCTTCTCTTTCCATCTCCGGATGTTGTGAAGAGGGAAGTTTTCAATGGGACCATAATGTGAGAGGCATTATCAAATTCTCCCTCCCCCTTTACTGCACTCTCAGCTATGATTCATCCTCCTCAGTCGCAATTGATGGGGTGGGAAGAAAATGGCTCAACTGCGATGCTATTGAAAAGGGAACGGTTAAAATGATAGAGTTGATTTATAGGGAGGAGAGACAGACCATAGATGCCCCATTAAAAAGTGAGTTAACTAAGGGCGTATCCACATTTACCTTTTCCCCATGCTTCCTAGGCACAGGTTCTGCGCTTAAAAGCTCCGCATCCAAGTATTTGTTTGTTTTACCCTAATGCTTTCCTCGCGAAAACCTGTTCTTTAGCTCTCAATTGGAGCAAACATCAATTCAAGTTTTCCCGCAGATTGCCATTTGCTCCGATTGAGCTTTAAAGAGCAGGTATTTGTGGGGAAATCTCTGGGGACGAAGAAAGGGTGCCTGGAAAAAGTGGGGGGGGAGAGAAGTGTGGACAAGCCTTCAGTGGGACTGTTCTGCTTTAAATTCCCAGTGTGGAAGCTGAGTGAGGGGGTGTGTTGACCCCCATGATGTCCTCCATTTTTGTTGGTTGTTATGGGCGTGCATTTTTGTGCTTTTATATTGTGAACCACCCTGTTATCTTCAGACGAAGGGTATAAGAATCAGCGAGAATGCTGATTGCTAAAAATCGGAAGGGCGAGGAAACCCCGACAAAGGAAGAATGGCAAATTAAATTGTGCAAATACTTAGAACTAGCAAAAATGACAGAGGTAACCAGGAACCAATCAAACCAAAAATTGTTGCAGAGTGTATTTAGAAAAACACTGTTCCCAAAAAAAATCCTTAATATGCTTTGACTACTACGCAGGTGGCACTGTGGTCTAAACCACAGAGCCTAGGGCTTGCCGATCGGAAGGTCGGCGGTTCGAATCCCCGTGACGGGGTGAGCTCCCGTTGCTTGGTCCCAGCTCCTGCCAATCTAGCAGTTCAAAAGCACGTCAAGTGCAAGTGGATAAATAGGTACTGCTCCGGCGAGAAGGTAAATGGTGTTTCCATGCACTGCTCTGGTTCACCAGAAGCGGCTTAGTCATTCTGGCCACATGACCTGGAAGCTGTACGCCGGCTCCCTGTGCCAATAAAGCGAGATGAGCGCCGCAACCCCAGAGTCGTCCGCGACTGGACCCAATGGTCAGGGGTCCCTTTACCTTTACTTTTCTCAAAGTAGATAACAATAGATAATGTACATTATGTAAGATCAATGAATTAAAAGAAGAAAAAGGACACAGTTAGGGCTTGCCGATCAGAAGGTCGGCGGTTCGAATCCCCGCGACGGGGTGAGCTCCCGTTGCTCGGTCCCTGCTCCTGCCAACCTAGCAGCTCAAAAGCACGTCAAAGTGCAAGTAGATAAATAGGTACCACTGCAGCAGGAAGGTAAACGGCGTTTCCGTGCGCTGCCCTGGTTCGCCAGAAGTGGCTTAGTCATGCTGGCCACATGACCCGGAAGCTGTACGCCAGCTCCCTTGGCCAATAATGCGAGATGAGCGCCGCAACCCCAGAGTCGGTCACGACTGGACCTAATGGTCAGGGGTCCCTTTACCTTTTTAAGGAGCCGCAATGAGGTGGAAAGAAGTCACTCTTAAAGATTTTAAGACTTCATGTAGCAGTATTATTTGATGTTGAATTATTTTGGTTTTTTGTCTTGAATAGCGAATGGAATAATTGTACCAATAATCAAACTCAATAAAGAATATATCCAGAATATCCAGAATCTTCGGGCGAAGGGTTTTCCATGGGGAGGGAGTGGGCCAAGTAGAAAACCGCTCGGACCCATGCTTTCTAGGTATGGGAACTGCGGAAGTGTGGGCGAGCCCCAAAAGGAGAGGGGAAAGGAACAAGTTCAGCAGCAGGCAGGGGAAGAGGAGGAGACGGCTCTGGGGAGGCCCTGGTCACTCCAACCACCGAGCTTAACCCTTTCCTTACTCTCTCTCTTTTTAAAATGCCGCTCACCTTCTTTCCTTTCTCTCTCTTTCCCCCTTCAGTGAATGTGATTCTGGATCCCGACACCGCCCACCCTTTCCTGGTTCTCTCTGAGGATCTGGCGAGCGTGAGATGGGAAGACAGATATCGGGGCCTGCCCCAGAACCCTGGGAGATTCGACAGGGAATTCTGTGTGCTGGGCTGCGAGAGATTCATGTCGGGAAGACACTGGTGGGAGGTCGGGGTGGAAGAGGAGGAAGGGGCGATGTGGGCCTTAGGGGTGGCGCAAGTTTCCCTCAGGAGGAAGGGGTGTTTCAGCTTCAGCCCGAAGGAAGGCATCTGGGCTGTGGGGAAGAGACCCCATGTCTCTCCTTGGCCTTGCCAGCTCTTTGCTTTAACTTCCCCTGAGTGGACGCCTTTGGCCTTGAGCCACGAGCCCAGGAAGATCCGTGTGGCCCTGGACTATGAAGAGGGCCAGGTGCACTTTTTTGATGCCGATTCAGATGGCTTGATCTTTGCTTTCTCTTCAGCCTCGTTCTCTGGGGAGAAGCTCCTGCCCTTTTTCCAGGTGGTCTCAGGGGTCACAATGAATTGCTGAATCTTGAGCGGAATCCTCATTTACACCTCCTTGGAAGCATTTCTAGGGAAAATGTCATTAAAGGTAGAAGCTTCCTAGGCTTACCATGCAATTTGTGTGTGTTGCAAGCACCCCTTAGGCTCTTTAGTTTAAGGAAGGAAATTCCATCTTAAGATCTGCTAAAGGGTTCTGTATAAAGTTGGTACTTTTATTTTGCTCTTATTACATGTGTGTGCTTGCTTGTATTTCCTTCCTCAGTTGTGTCTGTATGCATAAGTATGTGTCTCTCTGGTAGTACAAATCTTGTTGTGAACCCTGTATTTTAGAGGGTTGGACTAAGTCCCTTTGAACTCTCCCAATTTATGGCTATATCGAAGGCACTTTGTCTGCTAGCATTGGAGGTAATTTTCCAATTCTGGTGTGGAGATGGGTTGAAATTCAGCCCAGCTTCGGGGGTTTTTGGTACAGAAAGATGGAAAGATTGGTTTTCAGAGTTTAGAATAGAGTGGGTTGTTGTTTTTTTTAAAGGAGTAATTATCAAAGTTTTTACCATTTTGTCTATTATTTAAAGTTTAAGCACATACAAAATTAATAATCCAATCAAGTAGAATGAGCCTTAACCATCCCTTTTAATAAAGGGCAGAATATTTTGTCTGCATATGGTAAGGCTGATATGAATGAGAATGTTAAAGATAAAATGAATTCTGACCCTCTGGCCATTTTACCCATACATAAGGGAGCAGGTATTGTTCTGCTAATGACCATTAGCACACAAAATAATGATAGCCCATAAAACAAAGGCCCTGCCGACTCTGAGCATTTTCTCTGCAGTGGCGTGGGGAATCTGAGGCCCCTCTGGATGCTCCCATCATCCCTCATGCTGGCTAGGGGCAGGTGGGAACGGTGACCAACATCTGCGGGGCCCCAGGTTCCCCACCTCGGATCTATGCCTTTCTCGGAGCCAAGCAAGAGGTTACAGTCTGGTCCCCTCAAGGCAACACATTTATCGAGCATTCATCCTCATTTGCTTGCCTAATGTTTACATGGAGGTTTGGCTTTATCTAGTCTTTCCCGAATATTCATTCTGCTTTGCTGGTGTGGCAGTTACACAACGACAGACAGACCGTTTGTTCTGCGAACAAAAGCCCTTCATTGATTATTCGGATAAACACTTTAGTCTTAACTGATTTGATATTTGCTGTATTTTTGTCTTTAAACCTTTCACAAGTCGCTTTGTGGCTCTTTCGTTTCAAAAGGCGATGGATCAATAAATAAATCTCCTTATTTGCTTTCAGAGTGTATGCATGCCTCCCTGTTATTAAGGCAGTCCACACTTTTTAATGGGTTTCTTTCTTTCTTTTTAATCATTTTTATTAAATTTTCCATTATAATAAACCAATCAAAATCACATCAGATATTCCAAATTATACATATAAATATCCAATAATCCAATTTATCTGCTGAATTATTAATTTTTATGGGACTTCCCATGCTTCAAACTATTTAATGCGTTTCTTAGACACTTTCCAAACTGCAGAAAGTCAGGTTCTTTTTTTCTTTAAGTTGGGGTGGGTTGAGTTGGGGTGGGTGACCAGCTCCACTTTAAATGCTTAAACCTTTAAGACAGGCTTCCTCAACCTCGGCCCGCCAGATGTTTTGAGACTACAATTCCCATCATCCCTGACCACTGGTCCTGCTAGCAAGGGATCATGGGAGTTGTAGTCTCAAAACATCTAGAGGACCGAGGTTGAGGAAACCTGCTTTAAATGTTCAAACCTACGGTAAATTTCTGGTGCAAACTTACCACAAAATAGTGACTGTCTGGAGGCGCTTTTAGCCACTTCTGGGTACAGTGGTACCCCAGGTTAAGTACGCTTCAGGTTAAGTGTGCTTCAGGTTAAGAACTCCGCCAACCCAGAAATAATGCTTCAGGTTAAGAACTTTGCTTCAGGATAAGAACAGAAATTGTGCTCTGGCGGCGCAGCAGCAGCGGGAGGCCCCATTAGCTAAAGTGGTGCTTCAGGTTAAGAACAGTTTCAGATTAAGTACGGACCTCCGGAACGAATTAAGTACTTAACCCGAGGCACCACTGTATTTATTCATTTAATTTATTTCATAAAAATTATACACCATATGATTCTTTAAAAAGAGATCTTAGAATGGTTTACAAAAAGAATAAAACAGTTAAAAGCAACAATTTAAAGAAACAAGGTAAGGAAACAAGATAAATTAAGAACTGTGTAAACTAATCATGGACAAAGCCATCAAAGTAAGTAACAATTTCCTTCTAATTTCCTCCAGCCCATCTAGTTGTAAAACAATTTTGAAAAGAAGTTTCCTAACATGCTCTAACTTCTATGTAACTTAGCATCCTAATATTTTGAAATGCAATGCACACTGCATAAACGTAAATATATTTAAAAAATACTTTCCAGCTATCAACAGGTTAGAAGATAGGGACAAAACAAGAGGGCAAGAAGAACATATGTTTAAAGAAGATTGGAAACATTTATTGAGCATATAGAAAATAACTCTGTACAGCTGAAAACACTGGCAGCATTAAGATAAATTCAACAGAGTAAATAATTCTTGATGGATATAAAGTGGAAAATTGATTTGAATGGTTATAGTAAAATATGCAGGGATTTGGATATGTAAAATGAACCATGGAAAGAAAAGGGAAGTCACTGGATATTTTAAAGTTTGTTAAATGTTTATTTGAAATTATAAAGTAGAAAATTTAATAAAAGTTATTATATAAAAGAAGAGAATATGGACAAAACTAGAATTAATAGGCTGTATACCTTTCATTGGGGACCCAGGTGGCGCTGTGGGTTAAACCACAGAGCCTAGGGCTTGCCAGTCAGAAGGTCGGCGGTTTGAATCCCTGCGACGGGGTGAGCTCCCGTTCCTCGGTCCCTGCTCCTGCCAACCTAGCAGTTCGAAAGCACGTCAAAGTGCAATTAGATAAATAGGTACCGCTCCGGTGGGAAGGTAAATGGCGTTTCCGTGCGCTGCTCTGGTTCGCCAGAAGCGGCTTAGTCATGCTGGCCACATGACCTGGAAGCTGTACGCGGCTCCCTCGGCCAATAAAGTGAGATGAGCGCCACAACCCCAGAGTCAGACACGACTGGACCTAATGGTCAGGGGTCTCTTTACCTTTACCTATACCTTTCATTGCCTCTGGCTCCATCATGTTACTTGGAACCTTGCACTATTAATTTATACTGTTTGATTTTTGTATGGAAATTTGTTCTAATATGTTTAGTTCTGGCTATTCCATTTTACTTTTGTTTTAAGAACATAAGAGGCTGCTGGATCAGGCCAATGGCCCATCTAGTCCAGCATCCTGTTCTCACAGTGGTAGTAATAATAATAATAATAAATAATAATAATAATAATTTATTTATACCCTGCCCATCTCTGGGCGGCTCCCAACAGAATATTAAAAACATGATAAAACATCAAACATAAAAAACTTCCCTAAACAGGGCTGCCTTCAGATGTCTTCTAAAAGTCAGGTAGTTGTTTATTTCCTTGACATCTGAAGGGAGGGCGTTCCACAGGGTGGGCACCACGACCGAGAAGGCCCTGTGCCTGTTTCCCTGTAGCTTCGCTTCTCGCAGGGAGGGAACCACCAGAAGGCCCTCAGCGCTGGACCCCAGTGTCCGGGCTGAATGATGGGGGTGGAGACGCTCCTTCAGGTGTACTGGGCCGAGGCTGTTTAGGGCTTTAAAGGTCAGCACCAACACTTTGAATTGTGCTCAGAAACTTTATAAAAGTTCTCTCATGCTGCCTCTTGAGTGCCTTTCCTCTAAAAAGTCCCAAGCATTACACCATCTTAGCCTTCTGAGGATCAAAAGGTGGTGTGTACACGGTTCTCTTCCTCCTCATTTCATCTTCACAACAACCCTGTGAGGTAGGCTAGGCTAAGAGATGGTCCCCCTTTTCATTTTGACAGTCCTTTTCTGAACTTTCCCCCCTTTCCTTTGACCTCTGTTATTATATTGTTTATTATAAATAAATATATGAAAAAAACCCTACTATATACCGATATATCAACCTTTTATGCTCTTCCACACCCGCCCAATGCGCCTATCCCTTCTTTTAGATTCTTTTAAATTCTCATAGACGTTTATATTCACCTTCTGTTTTAATACCTTTTAGCTATCCAAAACGCTTATCAGATTTTAAATGACTGTATCCTATCCTTTTATCCTGGTCTATGACCGTAATAAAGATTTGATTTTATAAATATTTTATTTTTTCTATTTTACATTTTAGAATATTCATGTAAACAACCTTAAAATTTCAATATAATGAATCGGGGGGGGGGGGATGTTGAAAAGTACTTTAAAAACAACAACTCATAGTCCCTTTTTGTTGGGGATAGTTCAGATGGAAATTCCCAGGTGTCAAAAAAGGTTATTTATGTACCGTATGCCACTACTGCAGCCCGTGTTTTGTTAGCCCCAAAATGGAAAACGAGTGAGGTCCCAATTAAAGAAGAATGGCAACTTAAGCTGATGGAATATGCGCAGCTTGCAGACCTAACATATAGAATAAGAGAACAAGAAGAACATACGTTTAAAGAAGATGGGGAAATGTTTATTGAGTATATGGGGGAAATTGTGTACATTTGAAAACGTTGGCAGCATTAAGATAAATTCAACAGTGTAAATAAGTTTTGATGGATGAAATAATGGAATGCTGAATGGTTTAGTTTACGTAAAATATGCAGGGATTTAGGTTATGCAAAATGAAACATGGAAAGAGAAAAAGGGAAATCATTGATATTTTAAGGCTCTCTCTATTTAATTTTAAGCTGCTTCTGCTCTGAAAGCGGCTCCTCCAGCTTCCACCGTGCCGCTTATTCTCGCAGGATCCTCCTCTGCTTTCCCCAGGGATCTACCCGCCAGGAAACGCCCAGGCGGTCTTGGAAAGGAGAAACGAAACTTAAAAAGAGGGTGTCTCTTAGGACTCTCTAGGGAGACGCAGCGATGGCGGCCGTGCAAGGGCTCTGCGATGAAGCGACGTGCTCCGTCTGCCAGGACTATTTCAGAGACCCGGTGACTCTGGACTGCGGGCACAACTTCTGCCGCGCCTGCCTGGCGGGTCTCTGGGAACGATCCGGCCCCGACTCTCCCTCCTGCTGCTGCCCGGAGTGCAAAGAAGCCGTGCAGCCCAGGAACTTCAAGCCCAACCGGCAACTGGCCAACGTCGCGGAGCTGCTCAAGAAACTCCAGGAGGGAGAAGAAGGTGGAGGAAGGCGCGCGTCAGGCGCGGGGCAGTGGCGCATGTGCCAGGCGCACCAGGAGCCGCTGAAGCTCTTCTGCAAGGACGACGAGGCGCCCATCTGCGTGGTGTGCGACAGGTCCAAGGAGCACCGCGAGCACCGCGTGTGTCCCATGGAAGAGGCTTCCCAAGAGTACAAGGTAGGGAAGTCACGGCGGTGGGGGGGATATCTGCAGGGACTGCGCCACGCGCTTTTACGCGCTGCGCAACGAGGCTCACTACTCGCGCAAGCACACCCTTAAAAATATATATTTTGCAAACTGGCATTGTCAAACACCGACGTCGTGGGACAAAGGAAACTATTGTTGCCATGAAAAATCGAACGTGGAAAATAAAAAGAAAGCATTGCCAGAAATTAATAATAATAATAATAATAATAATAATAATTTTTATTTATACCCTGCCCTCCCCAGCCAAGACCGGGCTCAGGGCAGCTAACACCAGGCATAAAAACAATTGATTAAAATACAACTTAAAAGCAAAATTAAAATACAACATTTCCGAGCACAATTCAAAGTGTTGGTGCTGATCTTTAAAGCCCTAAACGGCCTCGGTCCTGTATACCTGAAGGAGCGTCTCCACCCCCATGATTCTGAGGTCCACCTCCGAGGGCCTTCTGGTGGTTCCCTCACTACAAGAAGCCAAGTTACAGGGAACCAGGCAGAGGGCCTTCTCGGTAGTGGCACCCGCCCTGTGGAATGCCCTCCCAGCAGAGGTCAAAGAGAACAACAACTACCAGACCTTTAGAAGACATCTGAAGGCAGCCCTGTTTAGGGAAGTTTTTAATCTGTAACATGTTAATGTATTTTAATATTTGCTGATATACCCCAGATGGGCGGGGTATAAATAATAAATTATTATTATATTATTATTATTATTGTGCTCACTAGGGGGGAAGGGGTGTTGTGTATTGATTCAAAGGTTATCTCTGTATTACTATTGTCTGTAAAGTAACTGCATTCCTGTTCCAGAAGGAACAGCTTCTATTGGTTTATTCAAGCTGCTGTATTTGGATCCTCAGCTTTATTGGTTCCCACCAAAAAGCTGCTGTGTGATTGCTTGAGATTGTTCCCTCCAAAAATGTATCTTTTCCTTGCCATGTCTCTGTCCCTATAAATGTAGCCCCCCTCCCTCCTTCCCTCAGTCTTGTCTTGTTGCCTGAATAAAGAGTTGTTACATGAAGACGCTGTCTCCTTGCCTGCAATGTCAGAGAGCTGAAATCACTAGCTGAAATCATTAGCCCACGCTACTACAATAATAATAATAATAATAATAATAATAATAATAATAATAATTTATTATTTGTACCCCGCCCATCTGGCTGGGTCTCCCCAGCCACTCTGGGCGGCTTCCAAAAGAACATTAAAATACAGTAATCTATTAAACATTAAAAGCCTCCCTAAACAGGGCTGCCTTCAGATGTCTTCTAAAGGTCTGGTAGTTGTTGTTCTCTTTGACATCTGAAGGGAGGGCGTTCCACAGGGCGGGCGCCACTACCGAGAAGGCCCTCTGCCTGGTTCCCTGTAACTTGGCTTCACGCAGCGAGGGAACCGCCAGAAGGCCCTCGGCGCTGGACCTCAATGTCCGGGTTGACCGATGGGGGTGGAGACGCTCCTTTAGGTATACTGGACCGAAGCCATTTAGGGCTTTAAAGGTCAGCACCAACACTTTGAATTGTGCTCGGAAACGTACTGGGAGCCAATGCAGGTCTTTCAAGACCGGTGTTATGTGGTCTCGGCGGCCGCTCCCAGTCACCAGTCTAGCTGCCGCATTCTGGATTAGTTGTAGTTTCCGGGTCACCTTCAAAGGTAGCCCCACGTAGAGCGCATTGCAGTAATCCAAGCGAGAGATAACTAGAGCATGCACCACTCTGGCGAGACAGTCCGCGGGCAGGTAGGGTCTCAGCCTGCGTACCAGATGGAGCTGGTAGACTGCTGCCCTGGATACAGAACACACGTAATCCCTTAGATACTGTGGGGTGCTGCGACTTCTTCTTGACCTCCTGACAACAGGTGTGGCAGGTACAGGATTAGGTATTACCTGCGGTGGAGGGGCTATTGTAGTCGTTGTGTCAGGAACAGAGGGAGTTTCAGACAGCTCAGAGTCCCCTACCTGTTCCTCATCCTCATGAGGACTAGCAGGACCAGGTTCATTTGCTGAAACCTCTGGTGCCTGCATCTCTGGGCCATTTCCACTCTGGCCTTGCAGCTGTGTGTCATTAGCAGGGGGAGGAGTATCCGACTCCTCCCTGCTGGGCGCCCGGCGCCTCAGCTGATCTATATGTCTCCTCCAAACCTGCCCATTTTCCAAAGTTACGTAATAGGACACAGGTCCACTAGCCCGGGTGATCACACCTGCCACCCACCGTGGACCTCGTGCATAGTTTCTCACCCAGACCAGATCTTCAGGGGCGAAATACCTTGTTGTGTCACTCTCGGCCTGTGGGGGTGCTCTTGAATTGTGGTTTGGCACCTTGTCTGGGTGGACGTAATCCAGCACCGTTACCAGCCTTCTACCTAGGAGCAGCTCCGCTGGCGACTTGCCCGTAGCAGTACACGGCGTCGCATGCTGCAAAAACAACATTCGGGCGATGCGAGCCGACCAGTCACCCTCCATTAAACGCGCAATGGATCCTTTGGCTGTTCGTACCATGCGCTCAGCCTGCCCATTGGAGGATGGGTGAAAGGGAGCTGATGTGACCCCTCTTATGAAGTTATCTGCCAAGAATGCCCTGAATTCTTGAGATACAAAAGCTGCTCCATTATCTGACACGATGGTCTCGGGCAACCCATGGGTCGCAAACAGCCGTCTCAACACTTTGATCACTGCGGCTGATGACATGCTGGGCACCATAGCTACTTCTAACCATTTGGAATACGCATCAACTATAACCAAAAAAACCTTCCCTTGGAATGGCCCAGCAAAATCTATGTGCAGCCGGCTCCAGGGAGTCCTGGACTGCTCCCACCAGTGGACCGGTGCTCTGGCCACTTCTGGGCGCACCTCTTGGCATGCCTTGCATGTCCGTACCCACTGTTCAACCTCATGGTCCATTCCCGGCCACCACACATAACATCGGGCTAGAGACTTCATCCTGACCATTCCCGGATGTCCCATGTGAAGCGTCTCTAGAACCCTGTTTCTCAGTGGTGCTGGGATGATCACCCTGTCTCCCCACAGGAGACAACCCTTGTGCAAGGATAACTCATGCTGCCTTGTTGCATAAGGCCTGAATTTTTCTTCATGCGGGCCACCTGGCCACCCCCTCCCCACCCAAGTGAGCACACGGGAGAGAACGGCATCTTTCCTTGTTCTCTTAGCTATTTCAGTAGCAGTTACAGGGGCCCCCGGAAGCGTTTCTAGCATCATGATGCGTTCCGCTGGGGCAGGATCCACATCGCTCCCACCTCGCCTCCGCGGCTCCACCCAGAAGGAAGGAATAGGCTTTTGGGAACAGCGCACGGGGTGGTGGTGGCAGCTAGGGGTGGGAGCAGCTGCCTTCTAGGGGGGGGCAATTGCCCCCGTCTGCCCCCCCTGGCTACGCCCATGGCCCTGGCTCTGGTTGAGGCTAATCTGACTTCCTTGGGGCCTGGGACCTCTAGGGTGTTGCTATTTATGGACCTTAACAGGGGCGTACCCAGGATCAAAACTAGGGGGGGGCAAGCCATGGCTGGGGGGGGCAAGCCATGGTCGTTCAGGTTTGCTTTGAATGGACGCTGATCATTTTTGCTTCTAGGGCTGCCTTCTAGGGGGGGCACCTGCCCCCCTCTGCCCCCCTGGCTACGCCCATGGACCTTAAGGTCCTCCGTGGGGCATACCAGGAGAGGCGGACCCATAGGTACGAGGGTCCTAGGCCAAACTAATAGCTGTCAAACGGCGAGCCTCTGATCCGTGCGCCTGATATATGGGATCGAGCGCGTGGGCTGGGGGACCGTGTGGAAGCTCGGATGGAGGGCACCATCTCTTGCTTTCTTTTTGGGTAGGGTTGTGCCCCAGAAAGGTCAAGTTGGTGCCGCAAACGCAGCAAAAAAACAACGCGGGAGGCAGCGGACAGCTGTGAGTCACTGGTTTCTGTGGCTGCAGCAGGCATTGTGACTGTGATTCTCCAGGCACGCTCCATTGTCTCTCCAGGCAGACAAATGGCAAGAACAACTGTAGGGGTTTCCTAAGTTGTCTGTTGGCGCCCGCCCACAGGGCCCTGTGCCTCCTGGTTTTTAAAATGTCTTTTTAAAATGTCAGGATGCCCTGGGAACTGTAGCACTGACTTCCAGCTGCCAAGCCTTTTACCCTATATACTCGAGTATAAGCCTAGTTTTTCAGCACATTTTTTGTGCTGAAAAAGCCGCCCTTGGCTTATACTCGAGTGAGGCAGGCAGTGGCTCCTATGAAGCTTTCCCAGGTTTTTTGTGGTAAAATTGGGTGCCTCGGCTTATATTCAGGTCGGCTTATACTCGAGTATATACGGTTCCCCTTCTTCGAAATAACCTGGGCACAGGGGGCCTTGCAAGGAAGAGGGCAGGGCCGTTGGAGATTTGCTTTCTGGGTGCCTACTAAAGCTCTCTTTTTCTAAGGAGATCCCAGTGATGCTTGGAGGGGTATGGGGGGCAGGGGAGGGGCAACCAGAGAGGCCAGTGATCCTGGCGTGTTTGTGGCGTGTGCCTCTTGGTGGGCCAAATTATGTGAACCATTCAAAGACTCTGCCTTTGAAGGCTGGGGGTGTGACCTTTTTTGTGTTGGAAATTGGTTTCGATTTGACCTTTCCCCCCTAAATTATGCAGAATGTCAGAATTGGAACCCAGCTCCAGTTTAGGATTATAGCAGGGAGATTATAATCCTCTGCACCCCTTTCTATGGTCCTGATCTGAGCCAAGATCCCTGGGCTGCCAATTTGTCAGTCAAACTAGCACTCATGAAGACGGTGAGGGGGTTCCCCAAAAACCTTAAGAGCTGCTTTCGGGAGGAACGGGGAAGGCATAAATGGGAAGGGGAGGATGGGGGGTGAAAATGGGGAGCTAAGGTTTGCACAAGAAATTGTAGTTTCTAGTAAGGTAGAACCACCAGTGTGATGTAGTGGTTTAGAGTGTTGAAACAGGGCCTGGGAGACCAGGGTTCAAATCGCCACTTGCCTGTGAAACTGGGTGACCTTGGGCCAGTCACTGCCTCTCAGCCTAGCCTACCTCACAGGGCTGTTGGGATCAAATGAGGAGGATGGGGAGAACCACATATGCCAGCTAGAGCTTCTTTGGAGAAGAAGGTGGAATATAAATGCAATAAATAATAAATACTGTATATTCCTGCATATAAGGCTACTTTTTAACCCAGGAAAATCTTCTCAAAAGTCGGGGGTCGTCTTATACGCCGGGTCGTATTTCTTATACGGCGAGTATATCCCAAACTCTATATTTTAACTGGAAAAGTTGGGGGTCGTCTTATACGCCCAGTCGTCTTATACGCCGAAATATACGGTACATTAACCATTATTATTATTATTATTATTATTAATTAAATTTATATACTGACCTTCACCCAAAGATCTCAGGGCAGTTCAAAATATAAAAATACAGAATAAAAGCACAAAATAAATAGCTGAAAGCAAAACAATAACCCCCTCCCCCACAAACACATTTAAAAGGCCATAAATCATAAAAGGCCAGGGTTAGCTAATGTGATATCTTCCAGATGTTGTCAGACTCCCAAGGCTGTGTGTACACACCATAGGTTTAAATCAACACCGCTTCACCCCAAGAATCCCAGGAACCGTGCGAACTACAATTCCCAGCACCCTTAGCAAACTACAGTTCCCAAAATCCTTTTGGAAGGGAAATGTGCTTTGAATCTATAGAGTGTGTGTGTGTGTATACACAGCCCAACTCTCGCCAGCCGCAGCCAGCATGGCCAAATGAGTTTAGCAACATCCAGAGGGAAAAAGGTTAGCCACCTTGAAGATAGCTCAGTTGGCATGGGACACTTAATCTCTGGGTCATGTGTCCGAACCCCATGTTGAGCAAAAGATTCCTGCATTGCAGGGGGTTGGACTAGATTATCCTCATGGCCCCTCCCAACTCTACAATTCTATGATGCTATGATTCTACCCTAGCCCAACACTCTCTGATCAGACGTGTATCCCCCCCCCCCCGGGCATCAGGTGGACTGACCGCTGAATGTCGAAAAACTCTTTTGTATTTTTTAAAGGAACAAATCAAGGCCCACCTAGAGTCTCTGAAGGATGAGCGAGAGAGACTTGTGGAGCAGAAATTAGCCGAAGAGTTGAGAAGCCAGGAGTGTGTGGTAGGTATTTGTTCTTGCATTAGGACTCCCCAGGAGAGAAATAGCTTCCTGTGTGTTGGCCTGTATAGGTGTTGTTCTGCGGAGGCTATGGACCATAGCTGTCAACTTTCGGATTTGAAAATAAGGGATTTTCCCAAACTTTCGGATTTGAAAATAAGGGATGCCGTGAGGGCGGTGCATTGGCACCAAGTAATAATAATAATAAATTTTTATTTATACCCAGACAAGACCGGGCTCAGAGCAGCTAACACCCATAAAATCACAACAAAACATACAAAACAATCAATTAAAATGCAAGTTAAAATACGACTTAAAATTTAAAATGCAGCCTCATCTTTAAGTAGCCCACCAATCAAACCATAAAGGAATGAAACAGGGTTAAACTAAAAACAACCCAAAGGCCAGGCGGAACAGCTCTGTCTTGCAGGCCCTGCGGAAAGATGCCAGTAGCCTCGCCACCCTGCGCTCCAGAGGCTGCGCGCAAACGGGTGAGCGAAAGAGCGAGCGCGTAGACGGCAGGCAGGCTGTCTGTCTGGTTGGGCGTGAGGGTCTGGCTGCACAAGGCATGCAAGCTCCGCCCCCAGTTGGTCTCAGACTCCTTATTGGCAGCCGAGCAACGCAGCTGAGGAGCCTCCCTGGCCGGCAGGGAGGGAGAGGAGCTGCTTCCTTTGAAATCCGGGAAATTTAAGGGATATCAACAATCCGGGATAGCAGCGGGAAACGGCATTGGAATAAGGGAGTTTCCCGCAAAAAAAGGGAGGGTTGACAGCTATGCTATGGATTCCTTAGACTAGGATGTACAGTCGGCGGGGGGTGGGTGGGGGGTGGAGCCGTTTGATTGCTTTCCAGAATGCCCAGCTGAGCTGCTTCTGTCCAAGAACATGGACAGGAAACAGATTTGTCACATCTGCATCCCGGTTTACACACACATTTAAATCCCTTGTGTGTTTGCTCCCCAAAGTGGCAGCTTGTTGGTCACCCAGAACACAGTTGCCGTTGGATGACTGATGAATGGAATGAACCGGAGGATGAGTAATAAGCTTCCACAGGGGATGGTACCCGTTTGTACCTGTTAGAATGTGTTTAGAAATCTGGGCGGGACGCGGGTGGGGCTGTGGTCTAAATCACAGAGCCTCTTGGGCAGGGGTAGGCAACCTAAGGCCCGTGGGCCGGATGTGGCCCAATCACTTTCCCAATCCGGCCCACGGATGGTCCGGGAATCAGCGTGTTTTCTGGTTCGTTGCTGGTACTCATGCTGAATACATGTGCCTGGATTCTTACTGGAAGTTCCTTAAAATTGCATTTGGAAAATAGGTTCCCTCTTGTGGCCATTATGCATGTCAGTTTCCTGTTCTCCTTGTGTAATTATTCAGTTACAGCATTTTGTGAAATCTGCAAAGTGATCCAGAGCTCCTAGGATATGTCTAATAATAATGGGATTAGGATGGAATTATACATATGAACAAACACTATGCCCAATATTACCAGGTGAGAGAGGCATGATTCCTAGAATGCATGCTCATGTCAAACACTGTATTCTTTTTGTTGGTTTTTACTTAACATTCCTCTACAGTGTTTCCTGATATTTTTGAATTGGTTTTACACTAAAAACAAACATATATAAACTTATTTATTAATTTCAGCCATATGCGTGCGCTACTTTTACTTTTAGTTATAGTATCAGTGGCTATTCTGGGTTTAGAGCAAAACATTGCTCATGAGTGTAATTGGTAATCTTTCTGGGTTGTGTTGAATAAAATATTTTCTGGGGGGGGGTGCATCTCTGGGTTATTTGTAGGGGCTGCCTGGTGTTTTTACATGAGTAGAATGTGTGCTTTTATTTAAAATGCATCTGTGGGTTATTTGTGGGGCATAGGAATTCGTTCATATTTTTTTTTTCAAAATATAGTCCGGCCCACCACATGTCTGAGGGAAGGTGGACCGGCCCACGGCTGAAAAAGGTTGCTAACCCCTGCTCTTGGGCTTGCCAATCAGAAGGTTGGGGGTTCAAATCCCCGCAATGGGGTGAGCTCCCATTGCTCTGTCCCGGCTCCTGCCAACCTAGCAGTTCAAAAGCATGTCACTGCAAGTAGATAAATAGGTACCGCTGTGGCGGGAAGGTAAATGGCGTTTCTGTGTGCTCTGGTTTCCATCACAGTGTTCCGTTGCACCATAAGTAATTTGGTCATGCTGGCCACATGACCTGGAAAGGTATATGTGGACAAACGCCGGCTCCCTCGGCCTGCAACCAAGATGAGCGCAGCAACCCCATAGTCACCTTTGACTGGACTTAACCGTCCAGGGGTCCTTTAACTTTTTACCTTAGAAGTTGGGCAAAATGCCCCATTTCCTTATTCTACAGCAGTGTTTCCCAAACTTGGGCCTCCCGTTGTTTTTGAACTACAATTCCCATCATCCCTGACCCCTGGTCTTACTCGCAAGGGATGATGGAAGTCGTAGTCCAAAAACAGCTAGAGGACTGGCAGCTAAAAATGATGGATTACGCCGAATTGGCGAAGATGACAGGCAAGGTTAGGAACCAAGATGACCGGAAGTTCGTGAATGACTGGAGTAAATTTATAGAATATCTAAAAGAAAATTGTACAAGTTTAAAGACACTAACAGGACTGTTGTAATTCCTAGGTTGTGTGATGTATCTAATCTCTGACTGAAACTAGAAGAGAAAATTTAAAAAAGGTCAGAGATAGATAAAAAATAAAAGCGTTAGAGGCTAAATAATACCTAAAAACCGTTGAAAGGAGGGAGGGAAGTCACAGCTCGGCAGAGCTTTAAAGGTATTGTATGTAATGTATATGATGAAAAATGGACTGTTGACGTAATAAGAAATCAATAAAAATCATATGGGGAAAAAACCAAAAACAGCTGGAGACCCAAGTTTGGGAAACACTGACCTACAGCTTACGAAAGAGCTTTATTACGAACAGTCAGCATCCTTTGACTGAAGCTCCTCGTCTTCCTTTGCGCCTTTCCAAATTTCTTTGTATTTCCCCCACTCCGCCCGCTCCCCTCGCGTAGGCGGGGTTAGAAATGGAGAAGCAGAAGATCAGAATTGCCTTTGAGAGGATGCAGGAGTTCCTCGAGGAGAAACTGAACCTGTGGCTCGGCCAGCTGGAAGATGTGGAGAAAGAGATGGGGAGGTGGCAGGAAGAGAACCTCTCCAAACTCTCCGAGGAGATTCTGCAACTCAGTGAACTGATTGTGGAGCTGGAGGAGAGGAGCATGCAGCCTGCGAGTGAATTCTTGCAGGTGAGACTCAACACAAAGGTGCCAGGGGGGGCAGAAAGAAGGCACAAGCCCAGGGCCGTCTTAAGCATATCCGGTGCCGTGGTGCAAAGCTCCCTCTGGCGCCCCCCCCCCCCGTTTCCCAGAGGTTTTTTTGGAGGACGGCGCTGCTGGCGGGGCTGGAGGAGGTGGGCAGCGGCTGGAGGGTGGCTCTTCCAGCTCAGCTGGCCGCTTTGTGCCGCGGTGGAAACAGCAGACGGAGGCTTCAGGCGTGGCGCTGCTTCGGCACGGCATGGCGGAGGCGGGCGAGGGCAGTGAGCTCATGCCAGGAGGCGCCGCGTCCAGCCTCCGCCTCTTCCCTGGCGCCCTCTAGAACGTGGCGCCGTGATTCCCCGTGCCACTAGCCCAGCCTTTCTCAACCTTGGGCCCCCAGATGTTTTTGGCCTACAACTCCCATGATCCCTAGGTAGCAGGACCAGTGGTCAGGGATGATGGGAGTTGTAGGCCAAAAACATCTGGGGGCCCAAGGTTGAGAAAGGCTGCACTAGCCTCTATGGGTAAGACGCCCCTGCACAAGCCTTTTGTTTTATGCAGTGAAGGAATGGAAATGCGAAGGAATTCCCCTGGCAAAAAAAGCAGCCCAGTGCTCGTTTTTGTCTTGTGCAACTGACACCTCTTCCCCTCTCTTTCTATTTCAGGACATCAGAAGTGCTTTGAGCAGGTATATGACTCTTCCAACACTTCCTTTCCTTTCCTTCCCCCCTGCTTTTCAGGTGGTAGAGCCTCGGCCCCATAGGAGTGCATGAGAAAACAAGTACTATTTGTGAACTTGGAGGGGGGGGGGAATTAACGTGGAGTTGGTGCTGCTCTCCTCCTTTTCTCCTCCTCTTTCCCACCTCCCTTTCTCTTTCAGCTTCTGCCCCAGGTATAGGGTTAGAAAGTCTGCTGGGTACAATCAACTGTGCATTAAATAGATATATATACCGTGCTTTTTTCTGAGGGGGTACACAGGGGTACGCATACCCCTAAACATTTTGTGAATCTAAGATTGGCCTCGTTAATGGGCAGTATTTCAATATGAGTAGGAAAATGAGAGTACCCCTAAACATATATTTTTAATAGAAAAAAGCACTGAACATATCTATATATATCTCTTCCTTATTCCCTGACCATATTCCCTTCCAGGAATGAGAAGAACTCAGTGGGGCACGCGACGGACCTTTCTCCCAAGATGGAAGAGGCGCTCAGGTTTGCGTCGCAGAAAAACTCTGCTTTAGAAAAGGCTTTGGAGAGCTCTCAAGGTAATTTGGGTACCTTAAGGAGGGAAATATTAGGGACACGGGTGGCGCTGTGGGTTAAACCACAAAGCCTAGGGCTTGCCGATAAGACGGTCGGCAGTTCGAATCCCTGCGATGGGGTGAGCTCCTGTTGCTTGGTCCCAGCTCCTGCCAAACTAGCAGTTCGAAAGCACGTCAAAGTGCAAGTAGATTAAAAGGTACCGCTCCGGCGGGAAGGTAAACGGCGTTTCGGTGCGCTGCTCTGGTTTGCCAGAAGCGGCTTAGTCATGCTAGCCACATGACCCAGAAGCTGTACGCCGGCTCCCTCGGCCAATAATGCGAGATGAGCGCCGCAACCCCAGAGTCAGTCACGACTGGACCTAATGGTCAGGGGTCCCTTTACCTTTATACTGACGCCTTTGCAGAGGATTAAAGTGTTCTGTTGTTCTGGTGTAAGAAACCCACTTAAAAATAACTGTCATTGCTCAGTCAGTAGAGCATGAGACTCTTAATCTCAGGGTTGTGGGTTTGAGTCCCATGTTGGGCAAAAGATTCCTGCATTGCAGGGGGTTGGACTAGATGACCCCCGAGGTCCCTTCCAACTCTATAACTTTTTGCAGTTTAGAAAGTGGTAGGTGCAGAATGAATGGGAAGGCTTCTATACACCCCAAAAGCCATGAAAGACGGGTGCTCATTGCCACTCCCAATAAAAACCAGGGGTAGTCTAACAGCTGCATAAGCTTTCTGCAAGCAAAGCAGGACAATTGCTGAATAAATAGTTACTATAAATAGTTATAGTTTCAACGGGGATATTTAAATTTGTTACTCTTTCCTCTTCTTAACAGATTCTCTGAAGCAAGCCCTGAACAAAGGTAAATTATCTTTAAAGCATGTGCCCCACATTGATACAGGAAACTTTTGAGGGGGTTGGGTGGTTGTTATTATTATTATCCACAACAACAACATTAACAACAACAACAACAACATTTATTGAATTTATAGACCACCCGGAGGTCTCAGGGCGGTACACAGAACAAAATCAAAATATAAACCCACGAAATAAATAATCAAAATAAGAAGGGCCACATAGGATGGGGACAAAAGCCCGTTGTTCAACGATGTGATGATCAGATGACATTTTGCAACTGACTAGGCCAACCTTTTGGGAAATTCAGTCGGACGTATCTAGGCTGGGGGCTGGTTGGGGTTGATCTGGGGGGAGTGTAGAAGGGTCAGGGCCGTCTTAAGCATATCCAGAACCGTGGTGCAAAGCTCCCTCCGGCGCCCACCCCCACCCCCCATTTCCCAGAGTTGTCCGCTTTTTTAGGGAGGACGGTGCTGCCAGCGGGGCTGGAGGAGGCGAGCAGCGGCTGGAGGGCGGCTTATCCAATGGGGAAGAGGCAGAGGCTGGACATGGCGCCTCCCGGCTCAGCTGGCCGCTTTGAGCCGCGGTGGCCACAGCAGACGGAGGCTCCAGGCGCAGCACTGCTTCGGCTCGGCATGGCGGAAGCGGGCGAGGGCGGCGAGCTGATGCCAGGAGGCTCCACATCCATCCTCCGCCTCTTCCCTGGTGCCCTCCAGAACGGCACCCTGGTGCCCCGTGCCACTAGCCTCTATGGGTAAGATGCCCCTGAGAAGGGTTGGCATGTGCATGAAGACAGGAGTGGGGTAGAGCCCAAGATTGTGAGGTGTGAACTCAACTCTGCCACAGCTTCAAATCAGCAGCCAGCCAGTGTGGTGTAGCGGTTAAGAGCGGTAGACTCGTAATCTGGGGAACTGGGTTCGCGTCTCCGCTCCTCCACATGCAGCTGCTGGGTGACCTTGGGCTAGTCACACTGATCTGAAGTCTCTCAGCCCCACTCACCTCACAGAGTGTTTGTTGTGGGGGAGGAAGGGAAAAGGAGAATGTTAGCCGCTTTGAGACTCCTTAGGGTACTGATAAAGCGGGATATCAAATCCAAACTCTTCTTCTTCTTCTTAACCTTACCTGCTTATTCACCTGTGAAACATCTTGAGGGGACTGAAAACAACCTCAACAATCAAAACGATTCCGCATGTAAAATAAATCAGATTCAATGCAGATCAGACTGGCATGGTGTCTACCATCACCCGTCTTCTCTCTGTCTCTCTTTCTGTCTGTCTGTCACGCAGTGAGTGTGACTCTGGATCCGGAAACTGCATCCCCAAAGCTCCTCATCTCTGAGGACCTGAAGAGTGTGCGAAGGGCAGAAAAGAAGCAGGATCTGCCCGACAACCCGGAGAGATTTGACTGGATGCCCTTTGTGCTGGGCCGTGAGGGATTCACTTCAGGAAGGACTTGCTGGGAGGTGGAGATTGCGATGGTAGAGAAAGCTATGTGGGGTCTTGGTGTTGCGAAGGACTCAGTCAGAAGGAAGGGTCCGTTCAAGATTAATCCGAATGAGGGGGTATGGGCTCTGAAGAAGCAGTTTGGCGAATCCTCCTCGCCTTTCCAGCTCGTGGCTTTGAGTTGCCCTGAGGCGGTCTCCGTGACTGTAAAGCAACTGCCCAGGAAGATCCGAGTTTCCCTGGATTACGAAGGGGGCCTGGTGGAATTTTTTGATGCTGATGCCAACGAATGTCTCTTCACTTTCTTTGCAGGGTCATTCTTGGGGGAGAAAATCCGCCCCTTCTTCCTCTTGGGTTTGGGAGTCAATCTAAAGTGTTGAATTTTTTGGGGGGGGTGATGAGCAGGGGAAGCCCCACCAAAACCCACCACCCTAAGTAGGCGGCATTCTGGAACCTTCTCAGTGGTTGCTGCTATAAGAATTTTAAGGTCTCAAAAATAGAATAAATACTCATAAATGCACACATATCTAAATACCGTATAAGACGACCCCCAACTTTTCCAGTTAAAATATAGAGTTTGGGATATACTCGCCGTATAAGAAATACGACCCGGCGTATAAGACGACCCCCGACTTTTGAGAAGATTTTCCTGGGTTAAAAAGTAGTCTTATACGCAGTAATATACAGTATATGAACCATGTTTCTGAAATAATAATAATAATAATAATAATAATAATAATTTATTCATACCCTGCCCATCTGGCTGGGTTTCCCCAGCCACTCTGGGCGGCTTCCAACAGAACATTAAAATACAATAATCTATTAAACATTAAAAGCCTCCCTAAACAGGGCTGCCTTCAGATGTCTTCTAAAAGTCTGGTAGTTGTTGTTCTCTTTGACATCTGAAGGGGGGGCGTTCCACAGGGCAGGCGCCACTACTGAGAAGGCCCTCTGCCTGGTTCCCTGTAACTTGGCTTCTCGTAGTGAGGGAACTGCCAGAAGGCCCTTGGCACTGGACCTCATTGTCCGGGCAGAATGATGGGGGTGGAGATGCTCCTTCAGGTATACTGGACTGAAGCCATTTAGGGCTTTAAAGGTCAGCACCAACACTTTGAATTGTGCTCGGAAACGTACTGGGAGCCAATGTAGGTCTTTCAAGACCGGTGTTATGTGGTCTGGGCGGCCGCTCCCAGTCACCAGTCTAGCTGCCGCATTCTGGATTAGTTGTTTCCGGGTCACCTTCAAAGGTAGCCCCACGTAGAGTGCATTGCAGTAATCCAAGCGAGAGATAACTAGAGCATGCACCACTCTGGCGAGACAGTCCGTGGGTAAGTAGGGTCTCAGCCTGCGTACCAGATGGAGCTGGGAGACTGCTGCCCTGGACACAGAATTAACCTGCGCCTCCATGGCCAGCTGTGAGTCCAGAATGACTCCCAGGCTGCGCACCTGGTCCTTCAGGGGCACAGTTACCCCGTCCAGGACCAGGGAGTCCTCCACACCTGCCCACCTCCTGTCCCCCAAAAACAGTACTTCTGTCTTGTCAGGATTCAACCTCAGGAGAGCAATCCTGAAGCAATTTTGACTCTCCCAATGATCTCAAATATTCCTCAAATGATGCAATATATGTGGAGACATTTGAAAGCTATTTCCATGTTCATCTTTAAAGTAATCTTCAATTCAGAAATTCAATTCAGAAATGCACGGAGACCTTCCCCTTTGTGAATACGTTTGCTACGGTACTTCTGCTGGTGTGTGAAATCCTGGACATTATTAGCTTGCTCTTGTGACAGCCATGGGAAAAATAAATTTTGTCTTCTGATTTGTTGTCTTCTGCACTTTCTTGGTATGGAGACCAGGGCCACCTCTGTGAATATCCTCCTTTCAGGATTGGGCTCTGATGGGGGAGAAAGTTTATTGGGGAAAGCTCTGATGGGGGAGAAAGTTTATTTATTTATTTACATAAGGGTGTTTTTTCCTCCTTAGATGCTGAAAAAGCATTTGATAACGTGGCATGGGAATTTATGAAAAGATCAATAAAGAGCCTTAATTTAGGGAAAGAAATAGAAGTGGCTATAGGGGCAATATATAAAAAACAGAAAGCAAACTTAATAATAAACAATAAAGTAACAGAGGAAATAATAATTGACAAAGGAACAAGACAGGCTTGTCCCCTATCGCCACTTCTATACATAATAACTTTGGAGACGCTGCTGTACAATATTAGGCAAGAAGATAAAATAAAAGGAATTCGGGTAGGGAATAAATCACACAAATGTAAGGCTTTTGCAGATGATATAATGATAACATCAGAAGATCCGATAAATAGTATCCCTGTGGCAATGGAAGAAATAAAAAAATATGGGGAAGTAGCAGGACTAAAGATTAATTATAACAAAACAAAAATGTTAGTAAAAAATTTGGAGGAAGAGGAAAAAAGGAAATTGCAAATTCTTACTAGTATAGAAATAAGTAAGAAATTAAAATATTTAGGAATAGTTATGACAAATAAAGGATTAGATTTGATACAAGAAAATTATATAAATATTTGGAAGCAAATTAAAAGGAAAATGGAAATTTGGTCCCAATTAAAATTCTCATTGATGGGAAGAATATCACTTGTAAAAATGAATATTCTGGCAAAAATGATGTATTTATTTCAAAATCTTCCACTGCTAGGGGGAACAAAATATTTCAATGATTGGAAAAAAGATATTACTAAATTTGTATGGGGTGGGAGAAAACCAAGAATAAAATATAAAATAATGATTGATAAAAGGGAAAGAGGGGGATTCGGCCTACCGGATATGCAATTATATCATAATGCGGCAGCCTTCACTTGGATCAAAGACTGGATTGAATTAAAAAATGTGGATCTTCTAGATTTGGAGGGGTACGAAATTCGCTTCGGATGGCACTGGTATTTACAAAAAGAGATGATAAGTGAAAAACATATGTTTATGAGGAATGTAATTAGGAAATCGTTGATAAAAGTTTGGCAGAAATATAAATATTATTTTGAGATGAAAACTCCATGGTGGTTATCTCCACTAGAATCTATAACAGTAAGGAAAACAAATTCAAAAAGCAATTGGCCCACCTATAGAGAGCTTTTAGAAGAGAAAGAGGGAAATCTGAAACTTAAAGATTACAACGACATCAAACAGCACTTAAATAGTTGGCTACAATATTTTCAAATAAACCAAAAATTTCAAGAAGATAATAAAATAGGATTTGAAAAGGAGGAATCTAAATTGACAGAAATACTATTAAAAGGGGGGAATAAATATATAAAAATCTGCAGGAGGAAATGTTAATATGGGAAACAGAAGAAGAAACGGTGAAGGAAACTATGATAAAATGGTGCCAAGATATGGGAAAAGTAATAACAACAGATGAGTGGGAGAAAGCATGGAAAAGAAACATGGAATTTACACCAAATTATGAACTGCAGGAGAACTTATTAAAAATCCACCATAGGTGGTATATGACCCCTGTGATAATTTCAAAAATACAAAAAAGAGGAAATATAACATGCTGGAGATGTGGAAAAGAAACTGGGACTTTATACCACATGTGGTGGAAATGCGAAACAATTAGAAATTATTGGGCTATGATTTACAATGAATTGAAAAAAAATTTAAAATACACATTTGGCAAGTCTCCAGAGTTATTTTTATTAGGAATAATAAACGAAGACATACAACCGATACACAAAAATATTGTATTTTATGCGATAACAGCAGCGAGATTGTTGGTGGCGAGTAATTGGAAAGAGAAGAGTATACCAAGTAGAGAGGAGTGGAAATTGAAAATGTTAAATTATTATAATTTGGCCGTAAAAGATTTTGAAATTAAAGGAGAAAGAAAGGATTTAAGAGGAAAGGAATGGTCAGCATTTGAAGAATATATAAGCAGTAAATAGTACCACCCTCTACAGCAGAAAAGGAAAAGTTCAGCAGTATAGATATAGAATTGTGATTAGATTAAGAGTAGGTTTTTTCAATAGAAAACAAAAGAAGTAACATAGCATAGACTGGGAGCAGAGGGAGAGGGGAGGGAGGGGGGATTTAGCAAAAGTGTTATATGTGTTATATGAGTAAGTTTGTAATTGTGCAAGTATAATTTAACAATGCATTTATTTTAATTCAAATGTAATATTTGAGTGTAACTAATAAAGTTTGTTTTAATAAAATTTTAAAAAAATTAAAAAAAAAAAAGAAAAAAAGAATCCAATGCTTGTTTCTCAAGATCACTCACAAATCAGGGAGTTGTATTAGGATGTTCATGAAGGGGGGGCGGGCAAGCAGATAGAAATTGAATTCAGTTTGCATTTAAAAGCAGGGCTACATAATTCACACTTTCTGATGCCAAACATAAGCAGCCATGCTTGGAAACGGGCATTTCTCCAGATTTTGTGACGCCGTTCTCCAACCAAGTTACCGGTATGTGTACAAAACATGCCTCTACTAGGGCAAAGGGTACAGAGGGAGATTTATTACAATAGGAATAGAAGTCAAGAACTGGGGTTTTGAAATACTGGTTTATAATAAAACAATTAGAGAACAGGCAGCTAAAGCAGCAGCTCAGGCCTTCAGAGCAAAACTGACCCTTCCAGAAATGATTCCAAGGCAAGGAACAATACCTTCACATGAAATATGTGGAGTAGCGCCACCAATAATAATAATAATAATTTTATTTACACCCCGCCCTTCCCAGCCAAGACCGGGCTCAGAGCGACTAACACCAATAAAATCACAACAGAACATAGAAAACAATCAATTAAAATGCAGGTTAAAATACGATTTAAAGTTTAAAATGCAGCCTCATTTTTAAGTAGCCCACCAATCAAACCATAAAGGAATGAAACATCAGGGTTAAACTGAAACCAACCCAAAGGTATTTTTATTGATTCGTTTTATTGATTGGGGGGGGCAGCTGCCCCTCCTATTGGCTATGCCCATGGGCCACGCTCATGGCCTCCTCGCTCTGTGTTGTCTCTCAGGCCTTGACTTCCCTTCTCCTTGAGAGAACGACTTTGAGCCAAAGCAGAGATGCGTTTTTTTAAACACATGCTTGCTAATCTGCCTATAAAGGAAGTGACTTTGAGCCAGATTAACACAGCCACCCGTGTGTTCTGTTGTTTTAAGGCTGCTTTCCGCAACAGGCCTCACTTCTGCCCTCAAAGCTGGGGGGAGTGGGGGGGGGGAGAGAGAGACATAAAACAGTGAAGATCCCCCCCTTCCTCCCTGCCCCAGGACTTTGTTTATTCTTAAAAAGTGAATCCCGCTCCCAGGCTTTATACCTCAAGTGTTGAATGTGTGGCTCTAGTTTATACGCACTGATCTGTTTGCAGCTTTTCTCAATCCGGAATCGTCTGCGCCTATCCTCAAACATGCCGGTCTTTCTATCTAGATTGATTCTAGATCCTGCTGCCTGCACAGTGGCCATCCAGATGCCTATGAGAAACTCAAGCAGGACCAGAGGCCCAGAGCACAAGAGCTCTCTCCCCTCCGGTGGTCTTTGGAAACTGGCATTCAAAAGCATTAAGCGATCAATAGCCATCAATCCCTCTATTGGTGTCTAGACTGCCCCTTATTTATTTTTTAAAGTAATGTCTTTGAGCCAGAGTTTCCGTGATCTCCAGCATTCAGTAGCTCCCGCAGCACCTGTCCTTAGAATTCCCCCTCTGCTCCAGCATAAAAATCCAGCTGGAATAATCCTGATGTGCTTGTAAAAGGTTTGCCAAGAGCTCAGCCTTTATCTGCTATCAACTGAGCGTTCATTCTGATCGGTTTGAAAGGAGGCTATGCGAAATTGCATCAATCAAATGCTATCCTGCTCTTTTCCAGTGCTCTCTTCATTCTTTCAAAATGTCCAGTTTGTTTGTTTGTTATAATAAATCTTTATTAATTTAAAACACAGGTAAATATACATACATTGAGACGAAAAGAAAAGAATATAAGAAAAGAAGAAAAACTACCAAAAGATCAAAGAAAATTAAACAATTACAAAAAATCATCAAAAAAACATTTCATCGCACAAAACAATATTTCACAATCAGAAATAAAAACAACTTTCAATTCTTCACATTGTATTTGTATTTTCTTTTTTTCTTAAATTTAACGCACATTCTTCCATCACTTCATTTAATCTTTTTGTATTCTTGTCTTATATTTATTACATATCGGGGTTTTTTTTTACAAGAGTCAGTTTATTTCCGCTAGGAGATTGCTGTTTGGATAATATATTTTTAGATACTTCCAGTTTGGAAGCAGGTTTGTTGCACAAAAGTACCAAACGTACGTCCTAAATCTGCCGGTATATAATTGCTGCTATTTTCAAGCGGGATTCAATCTGGGGAGTGCCCTGATCTGGCCACTTTATGCAGAATCTCATTTTAAATGGTCTAAACCACAGAGCCTAGGCCTTGCCGATCAGAAGGTCGGTGGTTCAAATCCCCGTGACGGGGTGAGCTCCCGTTGCTTGGTCTCAGCTCCTGCCAACCTAGCAGTTCGAAAGCACGTCAAGTGCAAGTAGATAAATATGTACTGCTCTGGCGGGAAGAGAAACGGCGTTTCCGTGCACTGCTTTGGTTCGCCAGAAGCGGCTTTGTCATGCTGGCCACATGACCTGGAAGCTGTCTGCGGACAAACGTCAGCTCCCTCGGCCAATAAAGCGAGATGAGTGCCACAACCCGAGTCGTCCGCGACTGGACTTAACAGTACTTTTTTAAAAAACCAGGCTTTGTTTTTGTGTGGAGGCGGGGAGGGGGACATACCAAAGATGGCATTCAAACCACCCCCACCCCACAAGTTGCACATGAAAACCTTGCTCTATAAGCCACGGGACTTTGGGTTTCTGTCACCCAAAACGCAGGGAATGGACGCATCATCAGAGCCTCCTGGGTGATGGAGAAGAAAGGACGAGGAAGCTGCCGCGAATGATGCCGCTCAGCTGTCCGATTCAGAAGCAGACAAAGGCAGAGATGGAACCTGCCTCTTGGTATCCGAGACTAATAGAACTGCAGAGCTGGAAGGGACCCCGAGGGTCATCTAGCCCAACCCGCTGCAATGCACTTAGGCTGCAGGAAATCTACTGGAATGTGCGTGCGCGGGAGAAAGTCGCTTTCCAAGATGGAGCCGGGGGAAGCGGGCAACTAGATGCGCCATTTGGTAAAATCGGATTATTCAATCGGCAAGAGGTTTCTGAGCCGCCACTTAGCTTGCAAAATACTTGGGGGCTGGACTAATAACAACTTTCACATGCATCCAGTTCTCTCCCCACATTCCAGCTCTTGCAGTTGAGCTCAGCTGGATCCGCCCCTGCCCGGAGGCATTTCCAGGAAAGGAAACACCCGCTCTCCAAAGTCCTAAAGTTGATCAAAGGCGGGAAGGAAGGAGGAGCAGCAGCAGCAGCAGCAGCAGCAGCCATGGCGTCCGGGGATCCCTTGCAGGGGCTCCGCGAGGAGGCGACTTGCTCCATCTGCCTGGATTACTTCGCGAGCCCGGCCACCATCGACTGCGGCCATAGCTTCTGCCGAGCCTGCCTCGTCCAGTACTGGGCAGAGTCCGGCGCGGGGCCCTGCTGCCCTCAGTGCAGGGAAGCGACCCAGCAAAGGATCCTCCGGCCCAACTTGCAGCTGGCCAACTTGGTGCAGCTGGTCAGGCAGCTCAAGGCGGACGCGGGAGAGGACGCGGGAGAAGCGAGCTCGGCCTCCTGCAGCGACGACCCGGCCCTGCCCTGGGCGGAGGGCGACCGGTCCAAGGGGGATCCGGCCCACCCCCACCACGACTCCTCTCCCGCAGAAGAGGCTTCCCTGCAGTATAAGGTTGGAAACTTCAAGGGTGGGGCTGGGAAAGAGATTTGCTTGTTGCATTCCTGCGATGCAACTGCTGCATGGCGTTCCTGCATCGCAGGGGGTTGGACTCGATGACCTTTGGGGTCCCCTCCAACTCTCCAATTCTATGATTTCCTATTCTAGGGTTATCTAGTCCAACCCCCTGCCAGAGGCGTAGCAAGCCCAGGTGGTACCCGGGCGGAAATTTTTGTCACCCACCCCCCCACCACTTTAATTTAAAAAAAAATTTACTTTTTTTTAAAAAGTGTCACCCCCCCCTCTGATGGTGCCACTTTGCGAGGTGTGTGGGTTTTGTGTGTGTGTGTCTATTATCTCTTTTTTTTCAATAAAGTTAAAATAAAAAATAATAATAAAAAAATAAAAATGTATAAAAAATAAAAAGTGTCACCCCCCTCTGATGGTGCCACTTTGTGAGGTGTGGGGGTTTTGTGTGTGTGTGTCTATTATCTCTTTTTTTCCAATAAAGTTAAAATTAAAAAAAATAATAAAAATGTAAAAAAAATAAAAAGTGTCACCCCCCTCTGATGGTGCCACTTTGTGAGGTGTGGGGGGGTTGTGTGTGTGTGTGTGTGTATTATCTCTTTTTTTCAATAAAGTTAAAATAAAAAAAATAATAAAAATTAAAAAAAATTAAAAAAAATTTTTTTAAGTGTCACCCCCCCTCTGGGGTGGAACCCGGGGCGGACCGCCTCCCCTTGCTACGCCCCTGCCCCCTGCTCAGCTAAAGCATCCAACCTTGGCTTAAGAACTTCCAAGGAAGTTCACCTCCTGAGGGAGACCGTCCCATTGTTGAACAGCTCTTGCCGTTTCATATACCACTTACTGATTTCTACACCAACTTTCTTTTCCAAGTAGTAGTATTCTTCATATCTTTATATTTCAAGGGGGGGGGATCTCAAAGCAGTTTACAACAGAGTTTTACAGAGTAAAGCACATTCAAGCTTCAAGGGAAATATTTTTAGACCCTTCACTAAGTGACATTTCGCTTTCTGCGTATTTGTTTGCCTACTTCTATACAGCTGCCCCTTGGCAGAAGGAGGCTAGGAAGCCACTGTGGTGTCGTGGTTAGCGTGTGTCGGACTGGGACCTAGGAGATCAGGGTTCAAGTCCCCATGGATGGTGGCTAACAGATTGAGGTTGAATCCTGACAAGACAGAATTACTGTTTTGGGGGACAGGAGGCGGGCAGGTGTGGGGAACTCCCTGGTCCTGAATGGGGTAACTATGCCCCTGAAGGACCAGGTGCGCAGCCTGGGAGTCATTTTGGACTCACAGCTGTCCATGGAGGCACAGGTTAATTCTGTATCCAGGGCAGCAGTCTACCAGCTCCATCTGGTACGCAGGCTGAGACCCTACTTGCCCGCGGACTGTCTCACCAGAGTGGTGCATGCTCTAGTTATCTCCCGCTTGGACTACTGCAATGCGCTCTACGTGGGGCTACCTTTGAAGGTGACCCGGAAACTACAACTAATCCATAATGGGGCAGCTAGACTGGTGACTGGGAGCGGCCGCCGAGACCACATAACACCGGTCTTGAAAGACCTACATTGGCTCCCAGTACGTTTCCGAGCACAATTCAAAGTGTTGGTGCTGACCTTTAAAGCCCTAAACGGCCTCGGCCCAGTACACCTGAAAGAGCATCTCCAACCCCATCATTCAGCCCGGACACTGAGGTCAAGTGCCGAGGGCCTTCTGGCGGTTCCCTCACTGCGAGAAGCCAAGTTACAGGGAACCAGGCAGAGGGCCTTCTTGGTAGTGGCACCCGCCCTGTGGGACGCCCTCCCACCAGATGTCAAAGAGAACAACAACTACCAGACTTTTAGGAGACATCTGAAGGCAGCCCTGTTTAGGGAAGCTTCTTAACCTACCTCACAGGGTTGTTGTAGGGATAAAATGAACCATGTACTCCTTTGTGAAATGCAACAGGTAAGCTCATCTGCTGACCTGGTTAAGAAAGATGGAGAGGCATAGACCAGTGTTTCCCAACCAGTGTGCCTCCAGATGTTTTGGGACTACAACTCCCATCATCCCTCGCTAGCAATACCAGTGGTCAGGGATGATGGGAATTGTAGTCCCAAAACATCTGGAGGCACACTGGTTGGGAAACACTGGCATAGACAAACTCGGCCCTTCAGATGTTCTGGGACTACAACTCCCATCATCCCTAGCTAACAGGACCAGTGGTCCGGGATGATGGGAGTTGTAGTCCCAAAACATCTGGAGGGCCGAGTTTGCCTATGCCTGGTCTAAGAGGTGGAGACCGGCCTAAGGTCACCAAGCAAACTTCATGGCTCAGCATGGATTCGAACCCTGCTCTCCCAGGTCCTGGCTTTCTCCCCATCCCTCCTTCCATAGAAAGCAGTGGCTTCTCACTGCAGTTTTATAAATACCATTTTTGGTCAACAGCATAATTGAGAGTTCATTTTCAATCTGCCGTTCTGTACATACTGACTTTGGAGTAAGTCCCACTGAACTCACTGGGGCCTACTTCCGAGTAGAGACGCACAAGTCTTGCTTTAACACAGGGATAGGCAACCTTGGCCCGCCAGATGTTTTGGGACTACAACTCCCATGATCCCTAGCTAACAGGACTAGTGGTCAGGGATGATGGGAATTGTAGTCCCAAAACATCTGGCGGGCCAAGTTTGCCTATGCCTGCTTTAGCACATATTTGTTGCTTTGGTGTCTCTCTGTTTTTAATGATCTTCTGTGTCAGTCGCCTCGAGGCTGTGGTTTAGGAGGGGATAAATACACCAGTGGTGATGATGGTATAATGGAGGGGAACTAAAAATAGATGCATTAGAAGGAAGCCACCAGTGAGTCAGTGTGTGCAATCCGACATGAATTGAACTCCTGACAGAGAAAAAATGCTTTCCTGATTCTGCAGAGGAAGATCAAGTCCCACCTGACATATCTGAAAAAGGAGAGAGAAAAGCTGGTGAACTTGAAACTAGCTGAAGAGCTGGGGAGGCAGGAGTGTCTGGTAGGTTTGTGTTTTGTTATGGGTCATGTTAGGGGGCTGTGTGTTGCCAAGGGGAATCCCCATGGCCTTCTGGAAATTTAACATTTCTAGGAATTTTGAAGCAAGTGGGGGAACGTTCCAGTGTGGTGTAGTGGTTAAGAGCGGCAGACTCGTAATCTGGTGAACCGGGTTCGCTTCCCCGCTCCTCCACATGCAGCTGCTGGGTGACCTTGGGCTAGTCACACTTCTCTGAAGTCTCTCAGCCCCACTCACCTCACAGAGTGTTTGTTGTGGGGGAGGAAGGCAAAGGAGAATGTGAGCCGCTTGGAGACTCCTTCGGGTAATGATAAAGCGGGATATCAAATCCAAACTCCTCCTCCTCCTCCTCCCCCTCGCCTGGGGAATGGAGGCACAATATTATTTACGGGGGGGGGGGGGGGAAATAGAAAATATTTATGTTTTTAAAAGGAACTTTTACAGATCAAAAGCCACTTTGTTACTTTAATATAATAATAAATTTTATTTATACCTCGCCCTTCCCAGCCGAAACTGAGCTCAGGGTGGCTAACACCAATAAAATTACAATAAAATATAAAAGAAAGAAAAACCGTTAATTAAAATACAGGTTAAAATACAATTGAAAATTTAAATGCAGCTTCATTTATTACCCATAATCAAAACCATAAGGGGAGGAAACACCAGACTGAGTCCAACCCGAAGGCCAGGCGGAACAGCTCTGTCTTGCAGGCCCTGCGGAAAGATGTCGAATCCGAATCCCGCAGGGCCCTGGTCTCTTGTGACAGAGCGTTCCACCAAGTTGGGGCCAGTACTGAGAAGGCCCTGGCCCTAGTTTAGAAGCATAAAACTAGTGGCCAAAATTATGGAAATCTTTTGGGAAAAGTGTATTTCCGAGGTTTGATGGCTCATAATACCATTTTTGGGGGAGTAATGCCATATGTGGCACGCAGGTGGCACCATGGTCTAAACCTCATAGTCTAGGGCTTGCCAATCGGGAGGTCGGCGGTTCGAATCCCCGCGACAGGGTGAGCTCCCGTTGCTTGGTCCCTGCTCCTGCCCACCTAGCAGTTCGAAAGCACGTCAAAGTGCAAGTAGATAAATAGGTACCACTGCGGCAGGAAGGTAAACGGCGTTTCCGTGCACTGCTCTGGTTCGCCAGAAGCGGCTTGGTCATGCTAGCCACATGACCTGGAAAGCTGTATGCTGGCTCTTGGCCAATAAAGCGAGATGAGCGCCGTAACCCCAGAGTCATTCCCGACTGGACCAGGGGTCCCTTTACCTTTTTACCATAAAACGGTCAGGGGTCCCTTTACCTTTTTACCATAAAATTATATACAATAGAAAGATAATGAAGTATGTGATGCAACAAAGGGGCGAAAGTGGCCCCTTTTCTGTACCCACAAGTTTTGTGAACAACCATAATAATAATAATTTATTATTTGTACCCCGCCCATCTGGCTGGGTCTCCCCAGCCACTCTGGCCGGCTTCCAACAAATATCAAAATACATTAAAATATCACAGATTGAAAACTTCCCTAAACAGGGCTGCCTTCAGGTATTTTCTAAATGTCAGGTAGTTGTTTATCGCTTTGACCTCTGATGCCATTTGCTGACGAAGTCGCAGGCTTCCAAAGAACTTCCTTTCACAGAAGCTCATCATTGCACCTCTACCCCCTCGCCCCATTTCTTTGCGTTCCCCCCCCCACCGCCCAGATGTTGTTTGAAACGGAGAAGAAGAAAGCCCAGTCTACCTTTGAGCGAATGCAGCAGTTCCTTGTGGAGAAACAGCACCTCTGGCTAGGCCAGCTCGAAGATCTGGAGAAAGCGATGGAGAGGAAGGAGGAGGAAAACCTCGCCAAACTCTCTGAGGAGATTTCCCGGCTCAACGAGCTGATCGCCGAGATGAAATGGAAGTACCTGCAGCCCGCGAGCGAATTGTTACAGGTGGGTATGCAATACCCTGTGGGGAGGGAAGAGGCCTAAGGGGTGAAAGAAGGCACCAACTCAAATCTGGTCTCCTTGATTTCGGGCTTGTTGCTTCCACTCACGTCCCAGATAACTTTCACCAAAAAGCAAAGTCCTTTGGTAGGTGGCAGCCTTGCCTCAGGGGTGGGTGGGTTTTGCCATGCACCTGTGTTGCTGGCCTTGGCTGGCTGTGGTCCATTATATACACCAAGTATCCAATGTGGTGACAGTAATAATAGTACAGGGGTGCTGGTGGTGCTGTGGTCTAAACCACAGAGCCTAGGGCTTGCCAATCAGAAGGTTGGCGGTTTGAATCCCCGCGATGGAGTGAGCTCCCGTTGCTCGGTCCCAGCTCCTGCCAACCTAGCAGTTCGAAAGCACGTCAAAGTAGATAAATAGGTACCACTCCGGCGGGAAGGTAAACGGCGTTTCCGTGCGCTGCTCTGGTTCGCCAGAAACGGCTTAGTCATGCTGGCCACATGACCTGGAAGCTGTAAGCCGGCTCCCTCGGCCAGTAAAGCGAGATAAGCACCGCAACCCCAGAGTCGTCCGCGACTGGACCTAACGGTCAGGGGTCCCATTACCTTAAATAATAGTACAACAAAACAACAACACCACAAACTGGCTAGTAAGTATAAAACCAAATTTACTGGAATAATAGCCAGAATAGAGATAGGCTAGTAACCATTCAAGCAACAAACATACTGAGGTGCCATGTGTAAGACAAGACCTGGAAATACTGTAAACATGGAATGGATAAATACAGTAAACGTTATACAGGTTCATTAATCCAGTCTGTATAACGTTTACTGTACATGTAATTTGTTAGGCTAGTAACCATTCAACTCTATCTTAACAAATTACATGTACAGTAAACGTTATACAGCAGGGGTAGGCAAACTAAGGCCCGGGGGCTGGATGCGGCCCAACCGCCTTCTCAATCCGGCCCACGGACAGCGGGAGTCAGCATGTTTTTACCTGAGTAGAATGTGTCCTTTTATTTAAAATGCATCTCTGGGTTATTTGTGGGGCCTGCCTGGTGTTTTTAAATGAGTAGAATGTGTGCTTTTATTTAAAATGCATCTCTGGGTTATTTGTGGGGCATAGGAATTCATTCATCCCCCCCCCCAAATAGTCTGGCCCACCACATGGTCTGAGGGACGGTGGACCGACTCACGGCTGAAAAAGGTTGCTGACCCCTGTTATACAGACTGGATTACTGAACCTGTATAACGTTTACTGTACATGTAATTTGTTAAGATAGAGTTGAATGGTTACTAGCCTATCTCTGTTCTTGCTATTATGACTCCCTGTGAAGGGAGGGAACTAGGTAAACCAAGGATGGTGGGGTTCCTTTTCGGACCCCAGCCAGCAGGGCTGACGAGCCCAAGGATCAGAGGCGTAGGAAGGTCAGGTGGTACCCGGTGCGGAAAATTTCTTGTCACCCCCCCCACACACATTATTTTTTAATTTTATTTTTTGCCTGCAAAAATGGTTTTACGTTATTTCACATTTTCTTACAAAGGAATAATAATAAGTAATAATAATAATAATAAACTTTTATTTATATCCCACCCTCCCTGGCCAAAGGGGGTTATCATCAGATACATAACATTGGTATAAAATCAAACAATAATTAAATTACCTCCTAAAAACATGTAAAAATCAAAGTCTAATTAGATGGCTTTCCGCAGGGTTAAGGTTGGGAACAGTAAGTGCTCCACTGAATTGAAATTCTAGCCTTCACGACATAGGAAAACGGCCAAGTAAACAGCTATTTTCGTGGAGGAGGGTCAAGATATTAACTGATATGCATGAAATTTCATATATAGCTATATAATCCCTAGTGTAGTAAGATAAGACCTTTGGAGCAGGCATTTAAAAAACAAACAACCCCCCCCCCCACGTTTTTTATGAACCACCCTAGTAGGGCAGTAATTGTTCCTTGATAATTTGTCACCCCCCTCCATGATGGAACCTGGGGTGGCCGCCCCCTTCGTCCCCCCTTCCTACGCCCCTGCCAAGGATGGCCTCTGACAGGGGAGCATGGGCCAAGTCTTCCCTTTCTTCATGGACGATCCTTACATAGAGGCCTGGCTATTCCTACCTGTTCCCTCTACCCCCAGCGGGAATTTCCCTTTTCTTCTTCTCTGGTTTAATGGGGTGGAAGGAACGGCCTTATACCGCGACCTACTGGCAACGGTATTTTTTCACTTCATGGCATGCAAAGCAGTGGAACCACCCCAAAAACGTTGCAGCCACAAACATTAGAGAACGCAGGGTGGCATTTGACTGCCCTGGTAGCATCATGAGCCTACACAGACATGGGTGTGCAATAAATTGGATGTCAGGAAGGGGCCCAAAGACACCTTCCAGGGCTCTTGAAAGGAAGAAGGCCTGATCCTGGGAATGGCAATTTGTTTTCAGTAGACAAGGAAGGGGGCAAAGAATTCCCCAATTGAACAAGTAGTAGCCCTGTTTGTGATCTGCCTGTGCTGCTGGCACCCATTTCTCTCTCTTTCTCTTTCAGGACACCAGAAGTCCCTTAAGCAGGTACGTGGCTCTTTCTCCCCATCCCATTTCATATAAACATGGAATTGTAGAGTTGGAAGAGACCCCAAAGGTCATCAAGTCCAACCCCCTCTTTGCACCAGGAAGCTTAGCTCCCATGGAATTATTTGGAAGAGAAAATATATTATTTCCCTCCATCTCGTTTATTTTTTTACTCCCCTCCTTTCCCCCCTGCTCCTTCCTTTTTCCGATTTCATTTGCCATCAAACAGCTTAAATCCCGTTTAAAAACAAACGAACAAAACCCAGATTTCTGCACATGGCTTCCTCCGGAAATCCTGGGAACTGCAGCTTAGCCCTCACTGAGTTACAGTTTCCAGCGATCTTAATAAACCACAGCTTCTAGGAATCTTTGGGGAGTTGCCATGTGATTTAAATGTATTTTGTGTGTGCAAATTTACCGTATTTTTCCGCTCTATAAGGCGCACCTGACCATAGGACGCACCTAGTTTTTAGAGGGGAAAAGCCCCAATTTTTTGAGGATCAGCTCAAATCTCTGCAGCTTCTTTTGCAAAGGAGAAAAGCCCCTTTTTTTGAGGATCAGCTCAAAGTTGTTGAGCTTACTTTGCAAAGGGGAAAAAATCCTGTTTTATGGGGTTTAACTCACAGTTCTGCAGCTTCAGGAAAGGGAGTCATTTTTACAGTTTCCAGACAGATAATCTAATCAGCCAGTCACATGTCGCTGGGGAAACAGCCTCCCTCTGCAAGGGGGCAGGGCTGGAATTTCTCTCCCTGATCGTTTGCTAAGCAGCTGCTCAGTGGGCTTCCTTTCAACACCCCCTTCTCTCTCTTTTTTAAAAAAAAGCACGACCTGCTTTTGTCCCTGGGCAGTTCAGCTCCAGGGACCACACATTCGCCCCATAAGACACACAGACATTTCCCCTTACTTTTTAGGAGGAAAAAAGTGTGTCTTATGGAGCGAAAAATACGGTAGTTTTTTTTGTCGGAAAGAAGACAGGGGTCTCCTAAGTGCTGTGGACTCCAGCTGAAAGCAGTTCTCCCAGCTGCTTATATCAAGGTCTTTCGCAGCCTCTGCTACATGGGACTATTTTTAACGTGAAGCATGTACTGTACCGCTGAGTGATGAGTCCTTGCTTTGTATCTGCACCGGAGCTCCTCATCTCTCTTCTGTTTGGCCTTCCTGGTCCCCCCCCCCAAAAAAAAACAGCAGCAAGGAAATTTCATTGAGACAGGTTTGTATAATTAAATTGGCTTAAAGCATTCTGGTGCACCAAACTCCCATAAAAAAAAAACAACAACAACCAGCCTTTTTGCAGGAAGGAAAGTGATGGAGAAATGCCCTGGGAAATGTGGCATAATAACCTCCACGCAAACAAATCAGAATGAATGGTCCCTAGACGGGACAGTGCATCACCTCCATGCAAGGTTTGTGCAAACAGCTCAGGATGAATGCTAAATTCATTGGTCATCTAGAAGCACCTCGACGCTTACAGAAAAAAATATGTTTTATTACTTTTTTAAAAAGTTATTTATGATTTTCAATTTTATACATTTCAATAATTTCACAATCATTTTAACATTTCAAAACTCAACTCCCCCGTTTTTGCAGTTCCTTAAATTTATTTATTTTATTTTCTGCATATTCCAAATTAACTTAATCATTTATTCATCTACTTTAAATGTATACCCTTATAAGCCTGAAGGTTATTACCATAATCCCGCCAATGTTCTTGTCTTTTTACAGTTGGTTTGTAAATATTGAACAAACCATTTCCATTCTTTCATCAAAAAGTTTATCTTGATTCCTTATTTTTCCAGTAAGTTTTGCCATTTCTGTATATTCCATAAGTTTTTGTATCCATTCTTCTTTCGCCGGCACTTCTTTCCATTTTGGGGCAAATGACATTCTTGCCGCTGTAGTCGCATACATGAATAAATTTCTATAGAGTTTGGGTAATTCTGCCCCTACAATTCCCAAAAGGGAAGCTAATATGTTTTACTACTGCTCCATAAACACGACTGTATTCCCTTCTAGGTACGAGAAGAATTTGGGAGGGCATGCGGTGGTCCTTTCTCCCAGGCTGGAAGAGAAGCTCAGAGTTTTCTCGCAGAAAAATGCTGCTTTGGAGAAGGCTATGGAGAACTATAAAGGTACTGGGGGGTTGCTGAAGGAGGAGGGGAAAGGACAGTAGCTGGCACAGGGTTATGCAGGCAAAGTAGTGTTCAGCTGTCTTCCCACTGCCAATATAATTAATATAATATAATATAATATAATATAATATAATATAATATAATATAATATAATATAATATAATATAATATAATATAATATAATATAATATAATATTTATTTCTACCCTGCCCATCTCTCTGGGTTTCCCCAACTGCTCTGGGCAGCTCCTAACAGAATATTATTATTAATAATAAAATTAATAATAATAAAGCGATAAAACATCAAGCAATAAAAACGTCCCTAAACAGGGCTGCCTTCAGATGTCTTCTAAAAGTCAGATAGTTGTTTATTTCCTTGACATCTGATGGGAGGGCGTTCCACAGGGCGGGCGCCACTACTGAGAATGCCCTCTGCCTGGTTCTCTAGTAACCTCACTTCTCGCAGGGAGGGAACCACCAGAAGGCTCTCCAAGCTGGACCTGTGTCCGGGCAGAACGATGGGGGTGGAGATGCTCCTTCAGGTATGTTGGACCGAGGCCGTTTAGGGCTTTAAAGCTCAGCACCAACACTTTGAATTGTGCTCGGAAACATACTGGGAGCCCATGTAGGTCTTTCAGGACCGGTGTTATGTGGTCCCGGCGGCCGCTCCCAGTCACCAGTCTAGCTGCCGCATTCAGGATTAGTTGTAGTTTCCAGGTCACCTTCAAAGGTAGCCCCACGTAGAGCGCATTGCAGAAGTCCAAGCGGGAGATAACCAGAGCATGCACCACTCTGGCGAGACAGTCTGCGGACAGGTAGGGTCTGAGCCTGCGTACCAGATGGAGCTGGTTCCTGGGAGGGCATGGGAGCTCAGCAAGGTGCAATTGGGGCAGCAGCAGCAGCACCAATCGGACGCTCCTGCTGCCTCACCTTCACCGCGCTGGCCTCCACACACCCTTTCAGTAACCACCAATGATGCTCGGCACTGGGAAAGCAAGTGAGCTGAGCCGCGCTGTCTGCGGCAAACGCTTTTGGCCATGGATGCAACTATCTATCAGCTCCCATTCCAGGCAGGTCGCAAGTAAAGCCAAATCCTTTTAGATGGGGACCTGTCTTCCCTGGAGCTTCCTGGAAGTGTCTGAAAGGGCATCCGAAGAACCGTTGCCGCTGCTCCATCCCCCAGTGGTGGCTCATTCTGGTCGAAATGCGGAGTTTCCTGCCCACAAGGGTCCTGAGATTGATTGATTGATTGATTGATTATTATTATTATTCACAAAACAAACCGCCGCTCAACGTATGATGGCCTGAATAACTTTGTCCACCTTTTCTTCTCCATCACAGAATCTCTGGAGCAAGTTCTGCAACCAGGTAATTTTCTACGAATAAAAGGAAATTTTGGCGCCCAGTGGGGCACGAGCACAGATCGCCATGAACCAGGCACCCCCAAACTCGGCCCTCCACATGTGTTGGGACTACAACTCCCATCATCCCTAGCTAACAGGGTCAGGGATGATGGGAATTGTAGTCTCAAAACATCTGGAGAGCTGAGTTTGGGGGTGCCTGTCATGAATGCACAATGAACAGGACATTTCGGGAGAGGTGTGTGTCTCTGTGTTTACCGAGAATCTGCTTTTAAACTTGTCACCCTTTCCGCCAGTGTGGTGTAGTGGTTAAGAGCGGTGGACTCGTAATCTGTGGAACCGGGTTCGCGTCTCCGCTCCTCCACATGCAGCTGCTGGGTGACCTTGGGCTAGTCACACTTCTCTGAAGTCTCTCAGCCCCACTCACCTCACAGAGTGTTTGTTGTGGGGGAGGAAGGGAAAGGAGAATGTGAGCCGCTTTGAGACTCCTTTGTGTAGTGATAAAGTGGGATATCAAATCCAAACTTCTTCTAAGGGGATCCTCTAGCCTAGCTCCATCCAGCTAACACAACTCCCCTGGCTGTTCTAGAGAAAGAAACACGCAGTCTGCATTGGAGATGACCTTCAAAGGCTCCATCCAGCAAACTACCTTAAGTCACTAGACAACCCCAAACATCGCTGGGCTTTTTCCAGGGCTCGTTTTAATGCCCTCCCCTCAGCTCTCTTAGAGGGCAGATATAGTAAGATACCGATCGATCAAAGATTATGCCCCTGTGATTGTAATGAGATTGAATCCACTGGGCACGTTCTCTTATACTGTCCACTGTATCCTGACTCAAGGAAAGAACTGATCGAACCGCTGCTGGGGAAACTGCCAGGCCGCTCTGAGGAAGCCTACATCAGACTCCTCCTAGCGGATAAAGATATAGAGACCACTAGGATCGTTGCAAAATTTTGTTTTATTGCGACAAGAGTAAGACGAATAATGACTGAGACTGAGATTTGAGCTTTAATCTCTGAATGAATGTTAATAGGTGGTAAAGATCTATTAATGTAAACTTTTAAAGTTTTAAGTTTTAAATTTTAATTTTAAATGTAAGTATCAGTTCTATGAGATGGGTTCTAATTCCGTAATATAAATCAATCTCCAATACTGTATCTGGTTATGGATTGTCATTATCTGTTCTCTGGTCTTTGACCGTAATGAAGATATTTGTATAGCCGCTTTGAGACTCCTTCGGGTAGTGATAAAGCGGGGTATCAAATCCAAACTCTTCTTCTTCTTCCCGTAACAGATTATTTGAAGCAAACCTTGCAGAAAGGTAAATGACTCAATGGAATGGGAAGCGTTGGGTGGGAAGTTGGAGATTTAGCAGCTGCCCCTTGCTTAGCTGCTTAATCGGGTGGCAAGAACAGAAGGTCCCTGCACTCCCCACCCGCGCCCCCTCGCTTCAGCACCTTACCCCAGGCATCCCCAAACTTCGGCCCTCCAGATGTTTTGGACTACAATTCCCATCATCCCTGACCACTGGTCCTGTTAGCTAGGGATCATGGGAGTTGTAGGCCAAAACATCTGGAGGGCTGCAGTTTGGGGATGCCTGCCTTACCCCAATCCTTTCGCCGACATCACCCCTCCTCCAATTTCATTCTCCGCCCCTCTCTTTCCCCCAGCGAACGTGACCCTGGATCCGGACACGGCCCACCCCTTCCTCATTCTGTCCCAGGACCTGAAGGGCGTGCGAAGAGTTCAGAGGGAGCAGGACCTGCCTTTCAACCCCGAGAGATTTGACACCATGCCCTACGTGCTGGGCTGCGACAGATTCACCTCGGGAAGGCACTGGTGGGAGGTGGAGGTGTGGGGCAAGGCGACGTGGGCCGTGGGGGTGGCCACGGAGTCGGTCAGGAGGAAGGGGGGCGTCGACATCAGCCCCCACCAGGGGATTTGGGCCATGGGGAAGCCGCCCTGCTACTCCCCCTCCCCCTGCCAGTTCGTGGCTTTTACTTCCCCTCAGCCAACTGACCTGACCTTGAGGAGAGAGCCCAGGAAGATCCGCGTGGCCCTGGACTGCGAGGCGGGCTGCGTGGAGTTTTCAGACGCCGACACGGAGGAATTCATCTTCGCCTTCCCTCCGGGATCGTTCTTCGGGGAGAAAATCCGGCCCTTTCTGCAGGTGTGCTGCGACGTCAGCCTGAAATGTTGAAGGCCGCCGTGAAACGCAAACTCTGCGGGGCCCACTGCCCTGAGAGGAACAAATTCTCTCTGGAACTCGCCCAAAGGGCTACAGCCCTGCTGGGTCTTCCCCAGGGAAAATTTCTCCGTTCTAGATGGTAAGATTCTTCAATCTGCAGAAAAGGAAAGGCAGCAAATAAAAACAGTCTGGGTTCGATGGTCCCTTTCGTTACTGTTCTTTGAAATGATCATGCTAAACAAACTAGGGAGAAGAAGCAGCTCAAAACAGATTAAAAGGGGTATTAATTGATCCTGGGGCATGAGAGCCGGTGTGGTTAAGAGCAGTAGACTCGTAATCTGGTGAACCGGGTTCGATTCCCTGCTCCTCCACATGCAGCTGCTGGGTGACCTTGGGCCAGTCACACTTCTCTGAAGTCTCTCAGCCCCACTCACCTCATCTTGAAGTTTAAGGAAATTATGAAGTAAATTCTGTCCCTGATAATTAACTAAAAAGAATAATAAAAATGAAGTGCTTATAGACTAAAAAGGTAAAGGACCCCTGACAGTTAAGTCCAGTCGTGAACGACTTTGGGGTTGCAGCACTCATCTCGCTTTACTGGCCGAGGGAGCCGACGTTTGTCCACAGACAGTTTTTCCGGGTCATGTGGCCAGCACGACTAAGCCGCTTCTGGCAAAACCAGAGCTGCGCACGGAAACGAGAGCCAGTGTGGTGGTGTGGTTAAGAGCGGTAGACTCGTAATCTGGTGAACCGAGTTCGTGTCTCCGCTCCTCCACATGCAGCTGCTGGGTGACCTTGGGCTAGTCACACTTCTCTGAAGTCTCTCAGCCCCACTCACCTCACAGAATGTTTGTTGTGAGGGAGGAAGGGAAAGGAGAATGTTAGCCACTTTGAGACTCCTTCGGGTAGTGATAAAGCGGTTTATCAAATCCAAACTCCTCCTCCTCTTCTTCTTCTTCATCTCCAAGAGGGTGGTTGTCCAACTTTGGTCCCCACCCTGCACTCAACCTGTGGCTCCTAGAAGCTGTCAGCCTGGGACAGCGGCCACACCCCAAGAACGGCTCCAACTGGCTGACTAAAAACCAGGTAAGGGGAGCCATTGGGTCTCAAACCCCTCAGTGAGTTAGGGACTTCTCCTGCACATGAAGGCAGGCTCCAGTGGATTGAGCAGACGAGACCAAGAGTGGATCCGGTGGTCAAGAAGGTGGCTTCTCCCCGTGCTGTAGAGGAAAGCAGGGGGCAGGTGGGGCTCGTCATCCTAGGAAGAGAGCCCATCTAGGAGAAGGAAAACTCTAACCCTAAATCTCTACTGCGTTGCGGGAGATCTTTGGGAGAAGACTGGACTAAGGAGTAGAACAGTGATGGCTAACCTTGACACCCCAGATGTTTTGGAACTACAACTCCCATCATCCCTAGCTAACAGGATCAGTGGTCAGGGATGATGGGAGTTGTAGTCCCAAAACATCTGGAGTGTCAAGGTTAGCCATCACTGGAGTAGAACCTTCTCAAATCTGGAGTAGAGTCCCTAAGACGGTTGGATGGCGCCTTGTATGCTGCCTCCTGGCAACTCCTCTATCCAAGCAGGTGACAAACATATTGCTCTACTTTCCTTTGGACCACATCAGTGAGGTCTCACTCATGAAATTCTACTCAATATTGATCCAGAGCAGATTCCAATATATAGTTAGCAGAGTAAAAAACTTAAAACACATTGCAGGATTCCCAGAAATAGACCATTAATGTTTCATTCAGCAGAGCTTTACTGCTACTGAAGGCAAATGAGTATAATAATAAAAATAATAATAATAATTTATTATTTATACCCCGCCCATCTGGCTGGGCTTGCCCAGCCACTCTGGGCGGCTTCCAACAGAATACTAAAATGCAATAGTCTATTAAACATTAAAAGCTTCCCTAAACAGGGCTGCTTTCAAATGTCTTCTAAAAGTCTGGTAGTTGTTTTTCTCTTTGACATCTGGTGGGAGGGTGTTCCACAGGGCGGGCGCCACTACCGAGAAGGCCCTCTGCCTGGTTCTCTGTAACTTGCCTTCTCGCAGGGAGGGAACCACCAGAAGGCCCCTGGCGCTGGACCTCCGTGTCCAGGTAGATCGATGGGGGTGGAGACGCTCCTTCAGATAATGGTCACAAATCCAATACATTCAGGATTGGCACTGCCCATAAGAAATCCAGTTGCAGCAGGCTTAACTTAAACTTACAATTATTTATAATAAGACTAAATCTTGACACTATATACAGAACACCACACCAGAAAGAAGAGAAAGAGTGAAACCCAGGCTCCTCCTGGCGTTACTATTATAGTCAATATGACCTTGACAGAAGAGAGATAACAGAACCAATTTAAGCCAGCTGTACTCAGCTTCTCTGAAGGAATAACTCAAACATCATGAGCCTCCTGCTTGTTTCTTTCACACAGAGAAGCTTCCAGAACCCTCTTTAATTAATTAGACTTAATTCTAATCACTACTTAGCTTTTTAAAAACCCTTTGGGGTTGAGGGCATGATTATTTCAAAACATTGCAATGAAAGGAAGTGTCTGACCTTGACTGTTTTGAGTTTTTTTCACTGATTGCTGCTTATTTCCAGTGCACTTTCCCTGCATAGGAGTGAATCTATAGGCCCCAATTGGAGTAATTCCAGCAGCATCCCTCACTAATACAAGGGATGTGTAATGTGCCTATTCATTCCCTCTCTTCCCACCCCTCTAATTTTATGACACTGCAAGATAAAAAGGATGGCTACAGGAAGCTTCACAGCAACACTGCCATCTTTGAATTATTTTTATTGCATTTTATTGTATAAGATTTCTTACCTGTCCTTCACCACAGGGTCCCAGGGTGGGTTATGGCAATGTAATATACAGCTATAAAAGGCAAAGCCATTGCAGCTATTAAAAAAATAAATAATTCAGGTAAAACCGTTCTGTGGAACGGAACAGAGTAATATAAATTCAGCCAAAGATGTGGGTCTTAAAAAAACACAATACTTTAATTGTCAAACTGTTAAGTGGTGCATTTTTGAGTAACAGTCACATCTTATGCGGGGTGCATTTGGGTTATGCAATATTCGTATTCATAAATATCTGACAAAAGGGTTCAAGACATGTAATCATAAGACACACCATATTACAGCTAAAAGCAGAAGTTTATCGAGGGACATACAAAATGCTTGGCGAAGGTTTCACATACAGAAACTGCTTTCAGATGTTGGCAGCAAAATGCTTAGCTAAGGATATCTTAGATAATATCTAAAAGGACAGCAGAGCAAGGCCAGATAGATGTGTATTTATGGTACAAGATAAAGTCACGTTCTTGTTCGGAAAAAGAGATTGAAGGACAGGATGAAAGGCTATCTCTGAAGGAGAGTTGGCAGCGTGGGGAGCGAATTGACAGAATGTCAGGTAGACTGAAGGAGAAGTCAAAATGCTTCCTAGCAGGCATGAGTAAGCTGGCAAGGAAGACCTGGACCTAGACTCGCAATAGTTTTTTGTATGTGTTTTGTCTTCTGTTATTTTTCCTCTTGCACTTTATTTCTCATTAAATTATGTTACAATAAATCTTTTTAAAATAATCCAAACTTGTCCTATTTTTCAGTGCTTGTGGTTCAGAAGGCGAGGAGATCTCAGGTCTGTGTATTCAAACTGAGTGGCATGGGATCCCTGTTGGGGTCTCATTGTAAACACAAAACAAAAATCCTACAGAGGGAAAAGACAGACAAGTATAGATCAAGTGAACAAATTTGCTGTGCACCAACACCACAGCAAAGCCATTGTTCTTGTTTGTTTACGGGGCAGCTAACAGAATGCTTCCTTTGCATGGGGGTGGGGAAAGGATTTGGGGGGGGGCAGGATGCCACATACATTTATAAAATGCTTTTACAAGAGCAGCTGATGTACATTATTATTAATAAATTGTACACAGCCCTTCACCCAAAGATCTCAGGGCCGTAAATACAAAAACACAAAATGCATAATAAAAACCAGAACAAGAGAAGCCAATAACACCCCCCTCTCCCTCCAACACATGCTCAGTTGGTTTGAGCGTGGTGCTAACACCAAGGTTGCAGGTTCGATCCCTGTATGAGATGGCTGCATATTCCTACATTGCAGAGGGGATTGACACAAGATGATCCCTGGAGTCCCTTCCGACTCTACGATTCTATGAAAAGAACATAAAATGTTACTCAGCTAAAGGCCTGGCACAAACGGAATGTACGTGATATAGTGCAGTCAGTAGTGTATGACACTCAATCTCAGGGTTGTGGGTTCGAGTTCTACGAGCAAAAAAAAAAAAAAGATTCCTGCATTGCAGGGGGTTGGACTAGATGACCCTAGTGGCTCCTTCCAGCTCTACAATTCAATGATGGAAGGAAGGTGGGATTTAAGGAAATAAGTGACAGCCTGGGGGCTTGCTAGGCGCCCCTCCCCTGCAAAACAACAACAACAACAACAACACCTGCAAACATCACTGAAAGTACCGCACGCGGCACGGGAAGAGTTAACATTTGCTCTGCCCCGCCCCCGCCGCCCCTGATTGGGCGACGGAGTTCGAACGTAGGCGAGCCCAGGCTGAGCCGTTGCGACCAATGGGAAGAGCACGCGGCTTCGAATTTCCAGCGCGGCAGTTTACTCGCCGCCCGAACTAACATCGAGCGCAAGGTTTGGCTTTGCTCGTCTATATAAAAGCGGGGCGGGAAAAGTGTATCTTTTAAAAATAATTATTCTCCGTGCGCTCTCTTTTGCCCTATGCAAAGAAGGCAGCGTGCGAGGTGCTAAAAAATTATTATAAAAGGCAGCCCCCCCTTTTTTTAAATCTCTCCCTGAATCATTATGGGATGGAGAGGTAGTAAAATAGGCAAGGAGGTTGGGTGCAAAGCTCCTAATCATTTTAATCTCCCCCCTCCCCCCCGAGCGTCTCGAGTTAGCTGCTGCTAGCAGGAAAACGGGGCAAAAAACAGCCGGGCGGAAGCGTCTTTGCTGCAAAAAACCCAAAAATCCCTGTTATTTCATTGAGGTTCCATGTGCCAGTAAGCCTCCCCCGACTCTCTCCAAATCTGCATTCGGTATTGGACATGAGCCCTAGGGGAGAGTGCCCTTGAGCATGTGCAAAGCGCCTCCGCCCTTTCGGAATTGGGTTTTTATCCAGTTACAGGTAGGTAGCCGTGTTGGTCTGCCGTAGTCAAAACAAATAAAAAATATATAAAAATATCCTTAAGCGAAGTGCAATGCGTGGAATCGTTGCAGCTCGTAAAGCGGGGGCTTCCATTTCTCGTGCATATACAGAGCCTCTGGTAGCCCCGCCCCACCCCAGCCAGCCCCCCTTTGGTTACCAGCGCCCGGGGCCGAAGCGGAAAGCTCTGCTGCTGCTGCCGCAGCCCACGTGCTTTCGCCCTGGACCACCCTGCGCGCCGCGCCTCTCACCTGATTGGGCGAGCGTAGCTTGGAACGTCGGGAGAGCTCGGCTGCCGCGGCCAATCGCAGGCGGAGGGGACGCCCGAACTTTCGGAGCGGATCCCGGATACTTCGTGCGCTCCCACGAGGCTGCAGCTGCAGCTGCTTCGCTCTGAGCTAGGCAGAAACGCGCAGGACAGGTGAGAGCCGGCGTTGCATGCTCAAGGAAGAGATTTTTATTAATATTTATTTCATTTACATCCTTCATTCCTGCCTGGGCGGGTTGCAACTTTAAAATACTGGAACAAAAAGGTGGTCTAAAATGCAAAGGGGGAGGTGGGTTTGTTCCTTGCTTGGCCTTGAGTTGTTTCTCCTCTCCCCAACCCACGTCAGACTTCTGAGTGAGCCACACAGCAGGCAGGGAAGTAGATTAGAGCTCGGGTAGGCAGATTTGTGGGATCGACTTTGTTTTATATATATATTTCTAATATTAAAAACGAACAAAACAAAGATAAAGGGCATAAAGCGGATATCCCCAAACTTCGGCCCTCCAGATGTTTTGGACTACAATTCCCATCATCCCTGACCACTGGTCCTGTTAGCTAGGGATCATGGGAGTTGTAGTCCCAAAACATCTGGAAGGCCACAGTTTCGGGATGCCTGGCATAAAGAAATACCATTGCAGCAGGTAGAAAGCAGTTCTGCAGTTCCAACGCTGAATAGACCACATGGTCCTTCCACCTAAAGATCTGTTCCTGATTATTCCAGCTCCTGGCAGCTCCCCCCCCCCCGCCCCCGCCCAGTCACTTAGTATAATTTGGGGTGGGTCGTCGTTAAACAGTTTGGATCCTGAAATATTTGCCCATCTACTTCAAATCAACTAGTAGGTCCTGCTCTGCCCATGTCCTAATTTGAGAAACAGCTTTTTCACTCTTTGATTCAGAGGCAGGCAAAGGCTAAATAAGAGGAACCTGTGGGTTAGGATCAGGGAAATCTCCAGGCGTCTCACAAAATGGGGAGGGTTGGAGGTGTCACCTCTATGTTGGGGGGCTAGATGTGTTGCCCACATTATTTTATTGGAAGATCCGGGTTTAACTAGCAACAGGTTTCATTGCCACTCCCAAATAGTTTGGGACTGGAATGAGCTAACAAATAAATCCTGTGTTTTGCCAGCTGTTGTACTAAAACGGGCCCCATAGGCAGTTACTAATCCTATTCTTAAAAACAAACAAACCATTGATTGATTAAGCCAGTGTGGTGTAGTGGTTAAGAACGGTAATAATAATAATAATTAATAATAATAATTTATTATTTGTACCCCGCCCATCTGGATGGGTCTCCCCAACCACTCTGGGCAGCTTCCAGCAAATATTAAAATATATTAACATGTTACAGATTAAAAACTTCCCTAAACAGTAGGGTAGACTTGTAATCTGGGGAACCGGGTTTGCGTCTCCGCTCCTCCACATGCAGCTGCTGGGTGACCTTGGGCTAGTCACACTTCTCTGAAGTCTCTCAGCCCCACTCACCTCACAGAGTGTTTGTTGTGGGGGAGGAAGGGAAAGGAGAATGTGAGCCGCTTTGAGACTCCTTCGGGTAGGGATAAAGCGGGATATCAAATCCAAACTTCTTCTAAGGGGATCCTCTAGCCTAGCTCCATCCAGCTAACACAACTCCCCTGGCTGTTCTAGAGAAGGAAACACGCAGTCTGCATTGGAGATCTCAAATGAAACTGATAATTTTGTCCTTTTGCTTCAGGGGGAGGTAGCCATGGAAGCCGAGGGGGCTATCGAGGGGCTCTGCGAAGAGGCTACATGTTCCATCTGCCTGGAGTACTTCATAGACCCAGTTACAATCGATTGCGGGCACAACTTCTGCCAAGCCTGCTTTGACCAACTTTGGGAGGACCCCAACGTAGACTCTTCCTGCCCTCAGTGCCGAGAGAGGATCAAGCAAAGGAACTTCAAGCCAAACCGTCAGCTGGCAAATATAGTCGAGATCGTCAAGAACTTCCAGGAAAGGAAAGGGTTAAAGAGAAAGTGGGAAGAGCCCCAGAGGCAGCAGGAGCCCCCGAAATTCTTCTGGGATGCTCAAGCGCCAGCGGGTGTGGTTTGGGACAGGTTGCTTGCTCACCAGGGCTACGCTGCGTCTTCTGTAAGCAAGATTTCTGTAAAATATAAGGTAAGAAATTGATATGGCAGGTGGGCATAGGAAATCACCCTGGCTCATTTTTTTTGAAGGTTCTGTGCAGCCCTGTGAGTTTTCCCTGGAGTAAAAGGTCCTGCAAAGATTATGCAGGAGTTGGATTGAGGATTAAATTTGTAGATTAAAATGCAAACCTCTTATCCCACGTGTGTGGGAGAAATACAAAAAGTAAACACGCTGTGGCGATTTTTTTAGCATAGTAAAACACATTTTTGCCAATTATTTTTATTGACTTTCCATAATTTGTTACAAATTGTCTCCAAATATTTAAAAAAAATAAAAACTGACTCCCCCCCCATGTCCCCTCTATTTTTCTCCCTTCTTTGCTGCTCCCAATACAATAACTTTTCCAGCTATCATTTCAAAATACATTCATCACATCGCCCTACACATCACCTGTTCAATTACCTATTTGTGCTATGGCTTTTATACCTTGTTATAACCTGTCCTCAAAATAGTAAATGAGCAAAATCCTCTTTTATCTATCTATAATAATCATTAATCAATTTTGAAACACTTCCCTTTGATACCTGTAGCATAGCATGGCATAACATTTCCTACCTCTCACTGCCAATCTCCCAGCGTCACCCACCCCTCACATTTCGCCAAATTTAATCCTCAGTTTTCCATACAACCAGCTCCTTAATAATCTGTATCTCTTCTCTGTCTGAAAATCTCAGAAGTCGTCGTGCTGGTATACGCTGTGGGCCATCCTGTCCCTTTCACTCCCACCATCCCTAGCTAACAGGACCAGTGGCCAGGGATGATGGGAATTGTAGTCCCAAAACATCTGGAGGGCCGAGTTTGCCTAGGCCTGCTTGAGCAACTATGAGCAGCATTGATCATGAAGAAGGGAGGAAATCCAGACACATATTTACCAGTACACCAGTAAAATATGTATTGCTGTTGAGTCTGGGGCCAGAAACCAACCAGGACATTTCGCCATTAAGTGTCTAACATAACCCATATCAGCCTTTTCAGAATACAGTGCCTTCCAGTTGTTGATGAAATGTATAGTTAAAGTCACTGGTCTCTTAACTGACCCTCGGCTGACTCTCATTTTTCACTTCCTTTGAAATCTTTTCCCCCCAGGCACAGTTAGAAACGGAGAAGCAGAAAATCAGATCTGCCTTCCAGAGAATGCAGGCAATTCTCCGGGCGAAACAGCGTCTCTGGCTAGGTGAGCTGGGAGACCTGGAGAAAAAGATTTGGAAGAGGGCTGAAGGAAACTTTGCCGAACTCTCTGGGGAGCTTTCCCGACTCAGTAACCTGATCGTGGCGATGGAGGCGAGGAACCTGCAGCCAACCCACGATGTCCTCCAGCCCCCGAGGGAATCCCTCCAGGTGAGGCTTAATGCAAAGGTGCCTTCCAGGTCTCTTGAATGAGAAAGGCATGAACCTGTGTCCATCCATTTGTTTTCCACAAGCCGGTGTGGGTGGGGAATCCTCACTAGAACGAAAAACAGCCCAGTGGTTTTTTGACACCCATTTATATTTTTATTTTTCAGGACATCAGAAGAGCCTTAACGAGGTATGTCTCTCTCTCTCTCTCTCTCTCTCTCTCTCTCTCACACACACACACACACACACACACACACACCCTTTCAGCTTTCAGCTGGAAGAAATTTGCTCCCTTTGGTGTGTTTCTGGAAAGCAAACAATACTGTCTTTCTCTCCCCAATCCCATTTCTATCTGGCCTTGCTCACACTCCTCTTCCTTTTTCACCCCCTGTGCAACAAACATTGGTTTCAGGGGGGGGGGTCTGTAAAGCAGGCCCATGTAAAGGCATTCTGGAGTACAGTCAATTGTTAAAACCCAGCCGGATGGGCGGGGTACAAATAATAAATTATTATTATTATTATTATTATTATTTATTATTATTTATTTCCTTCCAAGGGCAGTAGATGAAGGGTTCTGGAGTTTTATTTCCTCTGCAAAGGGTGACTTCTCTACAGCCTCACAATCGGGTGCCCTTCCGATACCGAGGAGGGAGTGGTGGCCTTTTTACCTTTACACATAGTCCTCTGCTATACAGTCATACCTTGGAAGTCAAACGGAGTCCATTCGACTTCCAGAACGTTCGGAAACCAAAGCGCGGCTTCTGATTGGCTGCAGGAAGAAAATGGTTCAAAAACCGGAACACTCACTTCCGGATTTCGATAGTTCAGGAGCCAAGGCGTTTGAGATCCAAGGTACGACTGTACTTGGGATGCTTTTTATTGAAGCTGTCATGGAAAGAACATGCAGACATGTTCATGTGAAGTGCCTGCCCTGCTGCTGGGCAATCGGCCCCTGCTTTCTTCTGCGCTGGCGTTTCTTTCCATTTTGGCCAGCCAGGCCCACCTGCTCTAAACCTGTTGCCACCTGCAGAGTAAAGACTGAGGTCGGCAAAAAAGGGGCGCCTGCAGTGTCCGGTGACTCAGCACTTTGAAGCCCTGCAAATGCACCAATGATCAGCCAGTTGCCAGTGTGGTGCAGTGGTTAAGAGCAGTAGACTCGTAATCTGGTGAACCGGGTTCGCGTCCCCGCTCCTCCACATGCAGCTGCTGGGTGACCTTAGGCTAGTCACACTTCTCTGAAGTCTCTCAGCCCCACTCACCTCACAGAGTGTTTGTTGTGGGGGGAGGAAGGGAAAGGAGAATGTGAGCCGCTTTGAGACTCCTTTGGGTAGTGATAAAGCGGGATATCAAATCCAAACTCCTCTTCTTCGGCAACCATCAGATTGTCCTCCAGCCTAAGGCAAGTGTGGGAGACCAGGTCTAGGCCATTGGGCCAGGCCTTTACCTCTCTCTCCCGCCCCCCGTGACCCCATTCTGGCAGGGGCGTGGTCCTGCCCACCTGCCAGTCACCTGAGATCAATTGTGTCATGGGGCTCGTTTTCATCTGCACAGTGTGAAATTAAACCATGTGTGTGCCATCGACTGGTTATCGGGGCTTCAAAGTGCTTTGCGTGGCCTGCTTGCACCCAAGTGGCTGAACCGCACACCACCTCTGTTGATGTTTGCTTCATCCTTTGACACTCGTATTTTGTTCTCGGCGCTGGGCCTTTGCTTCCCTTCCCTGCAAGCTTCCTAGGCAATTTTTATAACCAATCTAGACCAGGTGTCAGCAACCTTTTTCAGCCGTGTGCTGGTCCACCATCCCTCAGACCATGTGGTGGGCCGGACTATTTTTTTGGGGGGGGGGGATGAACAAATTCCTATGCCCCACAAATAACCCAGAGATGCATTTTAAATAAAAGCACACATTCTACTCATCTAAAAACACGCTGATTCCCAGACCGTCCGTGGGCCGGATTGAGAAGGCGATTGGGCCACATCTGGCCCCTGGGCCTTAGGTTGCCTACCCCTGATCTAGACAGTTTTCCTCCAGGGTGGACGGGTGATAGCGGAGGAAGTATAGGAGGCTGTTCCTGTTCGGAATGAATTTGACCGGATTAGAAGCAGTTGGCTCAAAAGATCTCAGGCCGCAAAACGGTAGCTTAGGGCACCTTTCCGATAAGTACATCGTGAGTAAGAGCTCAGCCCTCTCGTTTAATGTTTCGAGAGCTGTAGTCTGCTGCTGTTATTTAAACTTGACCGCCTTCCCTTCCAGATGTGAGAAGAACGCATCTGAGCACGAATCAGACCTTTCTCACTGGTGGGACGAGACGCTCAAAATCGCCGTGGAGAAAAGTTCTGCGCTGGAAAAGGCTACGGAGAACTATAAAGGTACCAAAAGTTTCTGAGAGTGCTCCAACTGCAGGCCGAGCTCACAGAAAGTGAGGCTTAAATGCACTATTACAAACTGTCAGGTTCTTAGTACAGGTACCAGTAGGTAGCCGTGTTGGTCTGTCATAGTCAAAACATAGTCTATTTCTTAAATTCCTTTGCAATAAGACAGCTACTTTGAGATATTGTATAGAGTGTCCTGGAAGATTGAAGTGCTCTCCTGCTGGTTTCTCTGTCTTGTGATTCCTGATGTCAGATTTATGTCCATTTATCCTTTGGCGTAGGAATCACAAGACAGAGAAACCAGTAGGAGAACACTTCAATCTCCCAGGACACTATACAAGATCTCAAAGTAGCTGTCTTATTGCAAAGGAATTTCAGAAATAGACTGGAAAGGGAAGTTGCTGAATTGCAACTCATTACCAAGCTTAAAACCATGGAGAGACCTGGTCTGAACAAAGACATTGGATTCTTATCTCATTATACATGGCAAAGCTATTTTTAACCTTCTCACCCCTTGCTTTTTCCTGTAAGACTAATTGCAGTCGTTAACAGTCAACAGGTTTACCACAGCTATCAGCCTATCGCCCATTCCCACCACCCCTCTGAGTAATACCCCTCCCACCCTCTCACTATATATTAGGGTCTGGTGACTTCTGTTTCAGTGTATCTGAAGAAGTGTGCATGCACACGAAAGCTCATGCCAAGAACAAACTTAGTTGGTCTCTAAGGTGCTACTGGAAGGAATTTTTTTATTTTTTATTTTGTTTTGTCAGGTTCTTAAAAACTTTTCAGTGGAGCGATTTTAAACTGGGACTACGAAGTGTGACGCTTAACCCTCCCTAGTTGCAGTGTTCGAAACTCCCGTTGTACTAGGCGCATTTCGCAGCAGGGAACTTGATTAGCGCAAGCAGTTTCTAAGCACATAAAAAATATTTGATCTCTGGTTTTAAGTACTAACCTGGTCTTCATTGTGTGTGTATCGTGCGTGGTTGGAAACTGCTTCGGCATTTACCGTATGGTATAGCAATCTACAAATATTTTTATAAGTAAACACAAATAAGTGCTGATCTAATAGCACAGTCCTATACGTGTCTAGGGGACCCAGGTGGCGCTGTGGGTTAAACCACAGAGCCCTAGGGCTTACCGATCAGAAGGTCGGCGGTTCGAATCCCCGCGACGGGGTGAGCTCCCGTTGCTCGGTCCCTGCTCCTGCCAACCTAGCAGTTCGAAAGCACATCAAAGTGCAAGTAGATAAATAGGTACCACTCCGGCGGGAAGGTAAACGGCGTTTCCGTGCGCTGCTCTGGTTCGCCAGAAGCGGCTTTGTCATGCTGGCCACATGACCCGGAGGTTGTACGCCGGCTCTCGGCCAATAAAGTGAGATGAGCGCCGCAACCCCAGAGTCGGACACGACTGGACCTAATGGTCAGGGGTCCCTTTACCTTTACACGTGTCTACTCAGAAGTAAACCCCACTGAATTTAATGGCATTTAATCCCGTTTAAGGGAGTGTGGGTCTACAACCTGAATGTGAAAGTGCTGAGATTCTTTGTTAGCAAAACAACTTCTTGTATATATTATCTGATTTATTTATCCCCCCCCCCCCGTCTTTTCTTCTGCATCAGCGTCTCTGGAGCAAGTTCAAGACACAGGTAATTTTCTCAGACATTTTTTATGGAAGATGGGTGTTTGGAGGAGCTGCTCGGCTGCATCTAGGAAACCGTTTTTGTGGTCCATAGAAGGGGGGGGCGGAAGGGGGGCTTCCCACATCAATGAATCCATTCAACAGAAAATCAATTAAAATGCTAAATTTGCATTTCTCTCCCACCTCTTAGAAGAACAGGTATAACAAAAGAATACCGAATGTAAAATAGCACTCAGCGATTCAAAGCAGATAAAATCCAGGCACAGAACCTATACCTAGTGCTCTCTTCCCATCCCAGCCTCTCTCCCAAACTTTGGGTCTCCCGCTGTTTTGGGACTACAACTCCCATCATCCCTAGCTAGCAGGACCAGTGGTCAGGGATGATGGGAATTGTAGCCCCCAAAACAGCGGGAGACGCAAGTTTGGGTAACGCTGCTCCTCTATAGCTTAGCGCTCTCGTCTTGTTTACTGGGGTTAGGGCTTTGCGGTTTCACCAGTGGAATCCAACTGGGTGGAACTACACAGCCCTGGCCTCTCGCCACCGCCGCCCTCTGGTAAGCAGCCGTGACGTCACTGCCGGGAGACTGTTTCTGTGGCTCCAGTGAGCCGCTCCTGGATTTCCCCAGGCCGAAACCCTGGAGTGGGATCTGGTATCCTTAGCACAGGAGCCCTGATCCCCTGCTCATGTCGGTGCCGCGCTAGGAAACCGGACAGACCGTCTGAATAAGGCCGTGTGCCTGCCAGCTCCCCTGCCCTGTTCTTGCTAATATCGGCCATGTTAGCTTCTTGTACGGTACGGGAAAGCATGGGTAGTTTTCTCGTTGCAGATTGGTCTGCAGCTTCAGCACCACGAGAGCCGGTTGGCAGAGTAAGTTGAGTGTCCATTTTGGGATAAAGGACCAGAAACTGGGCGTGCGTCCTTCCTTCATTGCAGCAAGCCCTGAATAGAACTAAATTTGGGAGCAGAATCATGGAGCAGGGACAGCTTTGAAGGGAGTTGGTGCTTCTTACATTTACTGTTTTGTAATTATATTTATAGTAATATTTATATACTGCCCTTTATCGAAAGATCCTAGGGTGTTGTACAACGTTAAAGACATTTTACGAAACCTAATTCAAAGCATAATGACAGCAGAAAAGCATAATAATAATATTAACAGGTCCCTGTCCCCCCTGAGCTTTAACAGACTATAGAGCAGTGATGGCTAACCTTGACACCCCCCAGATGTTTTGGAACTACAACTCCCATCATCCCTAGCTAACAGGATCAGTGGTCAGGGCTGATGGGAGTTGTAGTCCCCAAACATCTGGAGTGTCAAGGTTAGCCATCACTGCTATAGAGCAGGCATGTCCAACAGGTAGATCACTGGACGTCTGCAGTAGATCACTGGTAGATCATTGGCTCCCCCCAAAGAAGCTGAACAACTGTGGCTCCCCTAAAAAAATCTAAACATTTTACCTCCTCCCTGAAAAAACTCAACAACTTTGACCCGAACCCCAAAAAGGGGGTAGATCACTGCCAGTTTTTAACTCTGTGAGTAGATCGCAGTCTCTTGGGAGTTGGCCACCCCTGCTATAGAGTAATGGTCAAAGGCCTGGGTAAAGAGGAATGTTTTTCCCTGGTGCCTGCAATGATGGCACTAGGTGAGGCTCCCTTAGTGAAGGAAATTATCTTGGAACATGGAGATCACACAGGAAAATAAAGTAAGTCCTGAGAGATCTACATTGGCTCCCAATTGGTTTCCAAGCACAATTCAAAGTGTTGGTGCTGACCTTTAAAGCCCTAAACGGCCTCGGTCCTGTATACCTGAAGGAGCATCTCCACCCCCACCGTTCAGCCCGGACACTGATCCAGCGCCGAGGGCCTTCTGGCAGTTCCCTCACTGCGAGAAGCAAAGCTACAGGGAACCAGGCAGAGGGCCTTCTCGGTAGTGGCACCCGCCCTGTGGAATGCCCTCCCATCAGAGGTCAAAGGGATCAACAACTACATAACATTTAGAAAACACCTGAAGGCAGCCCTGTTTAGGGAAGTTTTTAATCTGTAACATGTTAATGTATTTTAATGTTTGCTGGAAGCTGCCCAGAGTGGCTGGGGAGACCCAGCCAGATGGGCGGGGTACAAATAATAAATTATTATTATTATTATTTATTATAATTATTATTATTATTATATCTCAGAAGGTGGTGGGCTTTCCTTCCTTAAAGTTATTTAAGAAGAGGTTGGATGGGCACCTGTCATGGATGCTTTAGTCGAGATTCCTGTGTTGCAGGGGGGTTGGGCTAGATGACCCTTGGGGGGGGGTCCCTTCTAACTACAATTCTTTGAGAGGGTTTGTTTTGGTTTTAGTGCTAATCTGTCTCTAAACTTGTCACTCTTTCCTCCCTGCAACAGCTCCTCTGATGCAAGACCTGAACAAAGGTAACTCGGGGAATGATTTGGGTGGGAGAGACTGGATGATTCTTAGGACCAGAAGAGGGCTGAAATGGGTGGAGCAGCAGCAGGCTTCACGAAGGCTTAGTCTCAGATTGCTTGGGGGGGGGGGGAACGCTGGAGAGGAGAGGACTTAGAAGGCTGTGGGGAGGTGGGGCTTTTAGTCTTGGCAACAGATCCATGGAGTAAGCCGCTACCGGGGATGAGCTGCTGTATTTGTTAGGCCCGACGCCCTGCCAAGCCTGTGCAGATTTACTTCCGTCTCGCTCCTGACACTCCGGCATCCTCTTCCCCTCTTTTCTCCTGCAGTGGATGTCACCCTCGATCCAAACACCGCACATCCTTGCCTTACCGTCTCTGAGGATTTGAAGTGTGTGTGGTGGGAGGTGAAGAATAAGAGGAAGGGGGGGAAGAAGAAGAAGAAGAGCAACAACAGAGGGGCGACGGGGAACCTCCCTGACAACCCAGAGAGATTTAACTTGGAGCTCTGTGTGCTCGGCCAGGAGGGGTTCGCAGCAGGGAAACATTGGTGGGTGGTGGAGGTGGAAGCCATGGGGAGGGCAATGTGGGCTGTGGGGGTCGCCCGTGACACCATGAGGAGGAAAGGCATTATCTGCACCAATACGAGTGAAGGGGTGTGGGCGGTGGGGAGGTTTTCCCGCAGCCCATCGGCGCCTTGCCAGTTCTTCGCTTCCACCTGCCCAGCACCAACCCCTTTGGCCTTGGTGAAAGATCCCCAGAAGATCCGCGTGTCGCTGGATTACGAAAGGGGTCAGGTGCAGTTTTCTGATGCCGACAACGGCGATTTGATTTTCACCTACCACACGGGGTCCTTCTCCGGGGAGAGGCTCCGGCCCTTTTTCCAAGTGAGGAGATGCGGAACCGCTCTGAAGTGCTGGCCTCTCAGCCCAGCTGCCGCGAACGGAAATGATAACGCCAGAACAGCGGCGGGGAACCTGTGGTTCTCGGGTAAGGTTGGACGCCGACTCCCATCAGCCGTGGCGACGCCGTTCCACAGCGATCACGGATGGTTGGAGTTCTGATCCTGCAACATCAGAGAGGGCCGCAGGTTTCCCCGTTCCTCTTCTGCAGCTGTATAAGAAGCCAAGGAGGGCCACAGTCTAAATGGCAGGATTTCCAGTTCCTCATCACAGATCTTGGGAGTATTACACCGGCAAAAATGCAAGTGAAGTAGGCTGATTTTGAGAGTCTTCCTTGTGTGGCTGTACCTTTGAAATGACCATTTATTGAGATAAAATAAAATAAAAAGAGGAACAGGCTCTTTGTGTTACACAGAATGATTCAGTAGGTTCATGCGTTCCAGTTGCTGTGTCTCCCGTTGAGGCCCCCCCCCACCCCCCCACCCCACTTTTGTGTGGTTTTATAGGCACAGGAACCCTGCCGGGGGGGGGGGGGAATGAACCCAGCCAGGAGAAAAATGTACGTATAAAAAAGAATCCCCGTATACCAAAATTCATGTTTGGGGCAAGCACTCTTGGTGAGAGAACCCCAGCAGAGATTTAAGGTAACAAAATATGCAGCAAAGTAAAATGTGAAAATATATGTTGTTAGACCTTTGAAATGCACCATTCCAAAATTTCCCTCTTCCTCCAGCCAGATGTTTGGCAAGTTAAAAATTACTTTACTTACAAACTCTTCAAAGGTCCAGTTCATGTGCTTTTACAAACACCAGTCAGGAAAGCAGTAAAACAACCTAGGAAGTCTCACCACTTTACAACTTATGGGTTCAGGAGCGGCAGGTGAGAGCCGTGTTGTTGAGCTGGAGCAACCAGCTCAACCCTTCTTCACAGCCTCAGCAGAGGTAGGCTGGAATACAACAAAAAGCTTGATTACCAATTTTCTCCCAAGATATAGTGACTGGCAGGACAGCCTATGCCAGTGATGGCTGACACCCCAGATGTTTTGGAACTACAACTCCCATCATCCCTAGCTAACAGGATCAGTGGTCAGGGATGATGGGAGTTGTAGTCCCAAAACATCTGGAGTGTCAAGGTTAGCCATCATTGGCCTATGCTATGGTAGGGTTTGGTGGGTGTAAAACGGTGCCAGACTCCTAACCCCCAGCTTCAGGAAGTGTTCAAATCAAGCCAAGCTATCCTTGTTAGGTGTAAGGAGGGCAGAGGAAGGGGCTCTGGAAGATGGTGAATGGGTGGGGGGGGGGGGCGCCTCTCCTCACTGACAGGAGAAATAAAGCCAGTTTAGAGGAGAGAGCTGCTGTGTGAACTAGCAGGATGGAAAGGTGGAGAGAATGCCAAGCCTGAATTCTGAGTCCAAGGCTGTGGCTATGGGAGAAGACTGATCCTTTTGGGGTGTTATTACTGTGAGCCCCTCCATCATAACGCTCAGGTTGTATATATGTATCAATAAACCATATATACTTAAGATTCCACAGTTTCTGCTGTTCCTCAATTCCAAAAGGGAACATGAACCCCGCAGCAACGCCTGGAACCCCTGAAATGTCACCTTTCAGAGTTTGGGGTAGTGGTGAGCAACAGTATTAAACCCTGCATGCGTTAATAAGACTTGAGCATCTTGGCCGCATGAGGCTGCCTATCCCGCTAAAAAGCCCCTCTTTTATGTTGCTTCCTTTCAACTTGTGTGCACAGAGAACTTGATCATCCAAAACACTGCAACGGACAGAAGCTGCTAATCTTGTTTTGCTGTCTTGGCCTTGATCCCTCTTTTTAACGCCAACGACACACAGCTGTTCCATCTTTCTTCACCTTTTGACGGTTAGCAAAACCTAGCAGCAAAGGTGCATTTGCATGCAGCCCTATACAAGTCGACTCCCTCAGCCAATAAAGCGAGATGAGCGCTGCAACCCCAGAGTCATTCGCAACTGGACTAAACTGTCAGGGGTCCCTTCCAGGGATCAGCAACCTTTTTCAGTCGTGGGCCGGTCCACCATCCCTCAGACCATGTGGTGGGCCAGACTATATTTTTGGGGGGGGGGGTGAACGAATTCCTATGCACCACAAATAACCCAGTGATGCATTTTAAATAAAAGGACACATTCTACTCGTGTAAAAACATGCTGATTCGCGGGCCGGATTGAGAAGAAGAGAAGAGTTTGGATTTGATATCCCGCTTTATCCCTACCCGAAGGAGTCTCAAAGCGGCTCACATTCTCCTTTCCCTTCCTCCCCCACAACAAACACTCTGTGAGGTGAGTGGGGCTGAGAGACTTCAGAGAAGTGTGACTAGCCCAAGGTCACCCAGCAGATGCATGTGGAGGAGCGGGGAAGCGAACCCGGTTCACCAGATTACAAGTCCACCGCTCTTAACCACTACACCACAACTGGGTTGCATCCGGCCCACGGGCCTTAGGTTGCCTACCCCTGCTTTACCCTTTACCTTTTTATTGAGTTCTGTAAGGCTCGCTTTCAAGGAAACACCAGATTGCAGCCATATTACCTTCCCAAGGAATCTAGTTTTAGCTCAGCCAGCCAGGCAGGACCTGGGGGGGGGGCACCTCCGGTTTCTCCAACCCCTGTTTTGCATGTGGTAGGTGAGAGTTTGCACCAGAAGTTTCCATGGGCATAACCAGGATTTTGGAGGGGCAGGCAGAACTGAGTTATCTGTGACACAATTGGTCAGTTAAGTATTTTTATTTATTTACTTAATTACATACATACATACATACATACATACATACATACATACATACATACATACATGATGGTGGGGGCAGCTGCACCCCGCAGGCTATGCCCATGCCTGCTTCACCCTCAGACCCTAGCCTAGAGAGTGAAATATTTTGATTTCCTTTTGAATAACACACAAAACACTATGCATATATGGTGTAATTTTTTTTAGTGATAACCTTAATTGCTTTATGCTTTTTTATAAACCGCTTTTGGAGGTTTTTCCCTACAGCTGAGCCATATATTAAATTTTACGAAATTAAAAATTAAAAAAATGCAGGAAGTTCCCCCCCCTCCACCCCCAAACAAAGCTCATAAAGATCCCATACAAAAATAAATTTAAAAAATCTTATTTCATATCCCGGTGGGCTCTCCTTCCTTGGAGGTTTCTGAGCAGAGGTGGGATGGCCATCTGTCACGGATGCTTTAGCTGAGATACCTGCATTGCAGGGGGTTGGACTAGATGACCCCCGGGGGTCCCTTCCAGCTCTAAAATTGTAATAATTCCTTACACGGAGGTTTCAGAGGGGGGACTCATCCAGCCACTTTGCACAGGGAGGGTCCCAGGTTTAATCCCCGGCTGGACTGACTCAGTACCGTGGGAGGCAGCTAACTACTCTTCCCAATTCCCACCCCAGACAGTATCGCAAGAAGAGCTGGAAAGAAGCTAGATGGCGGGGCGGGGCGGGTGCTGTAATTGCCCTTGGTCCGCCCCTCTCCCCGATTGAATGGAGGAGCCTTCGCGGAGTGCAGCCTGACCAATCCCAGGCGAGGCGCTTTCGAATTTTCAGAGGGACTAGCGCCTTTCCCCTCCCCGCTTTTGGTTTGTCTCCCATTCGCAGCCCGAGAAAGCAGCGCTCGCTCTGCAAGCGGAAAAGCTAAGGTGATGGTTTTGTACAGCAGGGCTGTGAGAAGCGAGAGCCTTTTCTGGGGTGGGGGGTTGCAGGGTTTGGGTGGTCCCCTGTCCTGAGCAAACAAAACAAGCCACCGTGCAAGAGGTTAAATCCTCCTCCTCTTTCGTAGAAATATTAAAGAGGATGTATGTATTTGGTTGCATTTTCTATCCCGTCTTCCCTCTGACGAACGCAAGGTGGCGCACGCGGTTCTCTTCCCGTTCTAAAACGCTTACAGTATGTGTAATTTGATAGTTGATGTTAGTTTGTGTCTAAACTCTTTTTTTAAACACTGTGTATTAAGTGGCTGTGACCTGCCCTGAGGCCTGGGTAGGTAGTAAATCAAATACAGTCAGTAAAAAAAAATGTATATCTGGGTTGCTGTTCTTTTAATTTACCTTTACCTTACCTCTTTTAATTGCCTTTTGGATTTCAGCTGCTTTTCATCTACCGTTTTACTGGGTTTGATTAAGCGGTTTATAAATGCTATTATTGGATTAAAACAAAATAAAAAAATTCCTTCCAGTAGCACCTTAGAGACCAACTAAGTTTGTTCTTGGTATGAGCTTTGGTATCTGAAGAAGTGTGCATGCACACGAAAGCTCATACCAAGAACAAACTTAGTTGGTCTCTAAGGTGCTACCGGAAGGAATTTTTTTATTTTGTTTTGACTATGACAGACCAACACGGCTACCTACCTGTAACTGGTATTATTGGATTATTTATTGTATTTTAATATTGTGTTGGAAGCTGCCGGGGAAGCCCGGCCAGATGGGCGGGGTAAAAATAATAAATTATTATTATTAGAATGAAAAGTGACACACATAGGTTTAGCAAAGGGGTGTGCAAGAGAAAGTGAGAGTGCGGGCTAAGCATTTCAAAGTGCCAATTTTTTTTCAAAAGCCACCCCACTTGAGTTTGCAGCAGGGTGGCGTGAGCAGCCAAGAAAGCTTCAGCATTTGTATCTGTGTTAAGAGGTTGGAGGCAAAACGAGGGAAGGCAGGAAGGCGGGGCATTGCTGTTTCAGTGTGTTAGCCCCACTCCGATTCAATATTAAATGCTGAACATTAAACATTTCAGCTATCCGCTCCCCGTTCCCATCTATGGCCCATTTGTGCCACAGCCCCATAGTAAAGCTTTAGTCTACTTGAACTGTGCCCAGTTTCTGAAGTATCTGAAGAAGTGTGCATGCACACGAAAGCTCATACCAAGAACAAACTTAGTTGGTCTCTAAGGTGCTACTGGAAGGGATTTTATTTATTTATTTATTTGTTTTGTTTTGACTACGGCAGACCAACACGGCTACCTACCTGTAACTGTGCCCAGTAGAATGTGAAATGGTATTCAAACGTTTTGTGAAGGCTTATCTTCTTCCTCAGGAGTTGCCTGCTCCTTTATTTTATTATTGTATTGTGTTTATATCACATTTCCTCCGAAGAGCGTTTTCACCCACCCTCCTTTTTTCGGGGTTTTTTCAACAACCCTGTTAAGCTGAGAGCTGGAGACTGGCCCAAGGTCACCCAGCCAGCTTCATGTCTGGTTGTTGAGGATTTTAGCACTGGTCTCCTGGATTTCTGTTTTTATAATACTGTTTGTGTGCATTTGTGTGTGTGTGTGAGAGAGAGAGGTAGTCTTTTAGTCTTTGTTTATTATTTTGGCATATCCCCTGGGAATTTTAAAGTGGTTTAGGCATTGTTACGGAAAAAAATCCCAGGCACGAGTCCTCTCAGCAACCTGGCCCTTCGGACAGGAGGTCCGTGGTACTACGGAGCTAAAGATGAAACCAACCAGCAACCGGAGCAAAGGACAACGTCACTTTATTGCGCAACAGGTTCGAGTAACAAAGACTGAACCCTGAACACAGGGTGACAAGGACTTTTAAAACTTCCCGCCCTGTCCCAAGATGCAGTTCGGAAGCATCATAACTACATCACTATTACATGGGGGAAACGTCAGAAAAAGGGTGGAGAGAAGGAGGGTCAAACATTATTAACATATAGGTAAACAGGATTAACATACAGGTGATGGGTTTTAGGTGCTCCGCTTGGGGGATTATGGAGGAGACCCAGTGCCTTGTGGGTCAGAGACCAGAGTTGCAAAATGGCATTGAAATATTTGTAATATTTAGAAACTTTAAAGATTGCCCCCCCCCCCGTAATTTCCGTAACAGCATGGATTTTGAATGAAAGAAATAAAATCTCAAAAGAATACAGTTCTCGAGCAAGTGCAGAGTAATAATGACTCTGAGGCTTCTCTCCCAAAATTGCAAGCGCTGCTCTTCCTCCTCATAGGAAGAAAAGCACATTAAAAAGAAAAGGTGGAAACAGGAGCCCTCTTTTGCCTTCAGCTTTGTCGATTCCTCTTTCCAGTTCATCTTAAGGAGCAAGAGTTGTGTCTGTACCTCCATAGGTGGTGGTTTGGGTGATGGTAAAGGAAGGGGAGGATTATCCCATATCAAATAATCAGAGCAACAGAGAAGTGAATGTAAAAGAACAGGGGGGGGGAAACCCTTAAAGGAATTTCTAAGACCATTAAAAAGAGGTGTGCAAAAGCAGTCATATGGACCCTGGGGATCTCAATGGGTCTCCCTGCCCCCATCTCCCACAGTTCAAAGCAGGGAAAGGCAGTGCAGTGTAGTGGTTAAGAGCACTGGACTAGGACCTGAGAGACCAGGCTTCAAATCCCTGCTCAGCCATTATGTTCACAGGGTGACTGTGAGCCAGTCATGCTCTTTGGTGGCCTAGCCTTCCTCACAGGGTTGTTGTGAGGGAAGACCACATATGCTGCCTTCAACTCTGTGGGGGAAAGGTGCGATAAAACAGGGCTTGTTTTTTAACCGGTGGATTTGATTTAAATCAAATTGATTTAAATCACGATTTAAATCACTAGTCAGTAAGGCTTGATTTAAATCACTAGTCAGTAAGACTTGATTTAAATATTTCTTTTACAGAAAGACTCATTCTTGCTGGTATAATCTTAATATTTACAACCAGATGAAGGTTTAATTTTTGGAATAATAAATTTTCAGAGTAGTTTTTACAGTTATATCAAAAATTACTGATTTGGTTATACTACTAGAAATACATCAGATAATTATGAAATTATGGTGAGGTTTAATAAGTTAACTGTTTATATTTGGACAACTTTTCTGCTGTACTTTATTGGAAGGAGAAAAACAATCATTTCCTTAATAACCATTTAAACAATTTATTTAACTAAAACAATAACATGATAGCATATGTATCCATGTTTGTTAACTGATGTGGTTAAACATTTTTTTTTAAAAAAAAACTTAGACTGAGTTTTAGCACACTTGATAAACTTAAAACAAATCCATATTTCCTGATGAATAGCCTTTGGACTACAATGTAACTTAAATAGAAGACTATATTTAGAAAGATTTTTCCTCCAAAAGCATTTTATTTTAAAAATCCAATTTAAATTTAAAAAATCTGATTTTTTTAAAAAATCGTTGATTTCTATCCACCCTGGTGCATGCACACAAAAGCTCATACCAAGAACAGACTTAGTTGGTCTCTAAGGTGCTACTGGAAGGATTTTTTAAAATTTTGTTTCGACTGGGTAAAGATTTAGTGATAAATAAACAAAGCACAGCCTCATGGGGTTGGACAAATTCATGGCGGATCGAACGATTGACAATGACCATATCAGAGGAAATGCTCCACTGAATAACAGCGGGAGAGGGGTGTTGCCCTCACGTCCTGCTCGCAGGCTTTTGGTTGGCCACTGTGAGAAAATCTAGCAGGCCTTCGATGGGCCTTTGGCCTGATCCACAGATCTCTCGTTGCGTGTCGAGGTCCCCCAGTCCACCCCTCAAAGAAAAACACTATACACACAGGAATTTTGTTTAAGGTTTTTGGCATTAATTTTGGCCACAACTTTTTTATTAAAATACAAATTATGTGAGTGGTTGCTTAGGCATTGGTTAAGACTATCTGTCCCGCTGGGGACAGAACTGACCTCCATTCGCCTATGGAGTCAGTACAAGGGAAAACACTTCGGGGAGAGTTCTGAGCGCCCGTTCTCCCCTAATGTTCCCAGGGGCTCTTGCATGGGCCCTGGCCCCCTACAGGGGGTACGGACAAGCGAAGGCGAGCCCCTGAGTTCCTATAACGGAATTCCCTGCGCAGCAGCAGCATTAAAGGGGCAAACACAGCCAATCATGCCCCTTCAGCATTTGGAGGGGCAACCACAGCCAACCTGCCCCTCCATCAACCATTATAACCAATGCCTAACCGCCAACCTTACAAGTTGTGACGAATTGCTATGCAGTAGGCAAAAACCAAATGGCACCAGCCAATCAGCCAAATGGAAAAAATTCCTACCAGGCCCCTGTCTCAAAGCAGACGACCCCATGACAGGCATAGCAAGGTCAACACAGAGGCCTAAAAACAGGGAGGGAGGGCGGGAGATCCAAAGCACGCAGCCAAGAAGGCTCCAGAACTGCGTGCAGGGCAATATATCAGCTCTGGCTGTCCATCAACCAAATTGCAACATATGAATCTCCCCAGTAACAGCCAGAAGCCCAATCAATGTAGTGGCCATCCTAATTAACCCGCCCAGCAACAGAGGGGAGACTGGTTGGCCCCCACCGCAACACGTGCTCTCCAAGAAGGAGAACACGCTCTAACTAAGCCTGTCCTTTTGCTTCAGAGGAAGGCAGCCATGGCAACCGGCGGGCCCACCACCACGTCATTCTACGATGAACCAACCTGTCCCATCTGCCTGGACTACTTCAAAGACCCAGTGACTGTAGACTGCGGGCACAACTTCTGCCAAGCCTGTATCACCCGATATTTGGGGGAGTCTGAGGCAGACCCTTCCTGCCCACAGTGCAGAGAAAAGGTCGAGCCAGATAACTTCAGCCCAAACCGACAACTGGCAAACCTTGTTGTGCTTGTCAAGGAAGTTCAGGAGGAAAAACAAGTCGAGGGAAAGGGTGGGGTGTGCAAGAGCCATGGGGAACCCCTGAAACTCTTCTGCACGGATGACGAAGTCCCCATCTGCATGGTGTGCGACAGGTCCAACTTGCACAAAGGCCACAGAGTGTTTCCCGCTGAAGAGGCTTCTCACCTGTATAAGGTAGGAAATTGCCATAGCAGGTGGGTGAGGAGCATAGCTGTCAACTTTCGGATTTGAAAATAAGGGATGCTGCGAGGGCGGTGCAATGGCACCAAGTAGCCTCGCCACCCTGCGCTCCAGAGACTGCGCGCGAACGGGTGAGCGAAAGAGCGAGCGTGTAGATGGCAGGCAGGCTGTCTGTCTGGTTGGGCGTGAGGGTCTGGCTGCACAAGGCATGTAAGCTCCGCCCCCAGTCGGTCTCAGACTCCTTATTGGCAGCCGAGCAACGCAGCTGAGGAGCCTCACTGGCCGGCAGGGAGGGAGAGGAGCTGCTTCCTTTGAAATCCGGGAAATTTAAGGGATACCAACAATCCGGGATAGCAGCGGGAAATGGCATTGGAATAAGGGAGTTTCCCGCCCCCCAAAAAATGCAGGGTTGACAGCTATGGTGAGGAGCAGTGTTCGAAATTAGCCAGGTACTATTATGATTATCTCCATTTAAGCATAGTATTTAGTAACTAGTTGAAGTTAGCCCGTTGCAAAACGGGCGCTAGAGGAGGAGGAGGCAGGAGGAGGCAGAACAGCGGCCGCTGGGGGGTGGAGAGGGGCTCCCTCCCCCTTCTTCTTTTTCCCCCGGCGGCGGCTGTAGCGGCGTCGTATCGCGCAGCTCTCGGCTCTTGGTAGAGCGGGGAAGAGGGGGCTTCGCGGCTGCCCCCTTCCCCACGGAGGTCGGCAACCCCCGCTGAGCCAACCCCAGCCTGAGCGGGTGTGGGGGGAGAGAAAGGGACGGAGCGACCTGCGCGCTTCAACCCACCTCGCTCGGCTCCTGCTGCTGCTGCTGCTGCTGCTGCCGCCGACGTCGTCACCGCTTCTCCACCTGAGGTGCGGTTCCTGCTCCTCTTGTCAGGTGCGGCGGCAGCAGCAGCAGCAGGAGCCGAGCGAGGTGAGTTGAAGCGCGCAGTCGTGGCCTCCTCCTCCGGCAGCCATGGCCAGTTGGAGGGAAGGGCGCGGGCCGGACGGGGAGCCTCCTTCTCTCCCGGCTTCTCGGCCACGGCCTCCTGGGGGAGGGAAGGCCGCGCCGGGGGATCGTCCGGGCGTGGCGGCGCGCGAGGAGGAGTTGGAGGCGGCTGAGGATCCTGGGTGGGCCCGTGGCGGCGGGAAAGGCCTCCGCTCCTGGGGCAGGTAAAGAGCTCCTGGTGAGAGGCGGCGGAGCCGAGCGGGGCGGCCGGGCTTCCCTCCCTCCCCTTCCCCGTCTCGGGAACCCTGGTGCTGCCCCTGTTCTGCAGCTGCGACTGGCGGAGGAGGAGCTGAGGCGGCGGAGAGAAGCGCCAACTCCCTCGCTCCGACTCGCCCCTCAAGCGCGCACGGCCTCCGCCGCCGCCTGCCTTCTCTCTCTGTCTCTCTGAGGCTGGCGGGTGTGTGTGTGTGGAGGTAGAGGCGTAACCGCCATCGCCTATTGGTCCATACTATCCAATCCCTGTGTCACTGGAACGCACGCGCACTCGCGAATTCCTGTGACACACGGAAAGTAGTACGTACGGACAGAGGCTCTTTATTATATAGGATAATAAGTTTTACTTTTGTTTCCAACCTTCTGGGTTTCATGTTTTCAGTTGCCTGTTTGCTGTTCTGTTTTGCATTGCCTGGAGACGTTGGTATAGAAGGCGATTAATAGTAATAATGAAGCATGTGACCCCAAAGTTTCAACTTCTTGTTGAAGTTCTTCCCATCTCTAGAGAGCCAGTGTGGTGTAGTGGTTAAGAGCGGTAGACTCATAATCTGGTGAACCGGGTTTGCGTCTCCGCTCCTCCACATGCAGCTGCTGGGTGACCTTGGGCTAGTCACACTTCTCTGAAGTCTCTCAGCCCCACTCACCTCACAGAGTGTTTGTTGTGGGGAAGGAAGGGGAAGGAGAATGTGAGCCGCTTTGAGACTCCTTCGGGTAGTGATAAAGCTGGATATCAAATCCAAACTCTTCCTCCTCCTCCTCCTCTTCTTCTCTTCCCAAAATTTCGCCACTTTGAGCAGGCAAGTCAGAGATGAAGGGAGGGGGAGAAGAAGAAGAAGAAGACAAAAGCAGTGATACTTGATTGTCCTGGAATAAAAGGGGGGGGGCAGGCAGGGCAGGGGAGAATCTGTTGCCTTGAATCAGGCTTTATTTTCTGAGGAAATGACTGGTGAACATCAGGTGGGTTGAACTCCTGACAGAGCCAAATGACTTTTCTCTTCTCTTCAGGAGAGAATTGGTCTCCATGTGAAGTCTTTGAAGCAAGAGAGGAAAAGGCTGGTGGACCAGAAATTAGCTAAAGAGCAGAAAAAGCAAAAATGTCTGGTAGGTGTAGGTCATTACGGTGGGGAGCCTGTGGGCTAGTATTGGCAGATGGGCAGGGGCCACCCACCTATCAATCATATGACATCATGGCCAAGTGACTGATAAAGTCAACTGTCAAGGTCAACCTGCAGGACTGAGAGGGGGAGGGGTTTGCCTCTCCAGCACATTTCCTGCAGACAATCTCTGCTTGTCAGAGAGATTGTGGGTACGATATCGAGGCAAGGTGCCTCCTTTTCGGTACCCGCAAGTTCTAAACAACCAGCCGTGTCGGGTTTTTTTTTGTAATTCAGACCTCCCCGGCTTGGTGCCCTCAAGATAGTTAAAAATAACTAAATAAATTTTCATAATGGGGCATTCCATGAAAAGTGGTCCTGTGGTCTAAAATATTAAAATTAAAGATAAAATTCCCCAAAAATTATTTTATGTAGTTGAAAGTGTATATTTTGTTAAAATGACAATATAATTTGATATAAAGAAAATTGGGGGAGTGAAAATTGGAAATAACTGTACAAGTTCAGAAAGTCACTTTTTAAAACGAAATCTTAATGATTACTTCATGTCTTTTTAAAAATGCAGTAAACATAATAAATAATAAAATATGAACATATATCATAACAAGTATGTCTGTTCTGACAAAAAATATTTGGCAGAAAAATATTTTTGATTTTGATTAAATTTTGTCCATGTTAAAGTGACTGGTTCTGGCTTCCAGTGTCACACACGTCACAATAAGTTAATATTTTTTATCTAATAACTTAGCCATGAACTTCACCATGCTGAATTTTTTTAATAAGCTTATTAAACTTAAAAACACTAAAAATAAAATTGGAATTTTTTTTTTGAAAAAAATAAAAAAATATTGGGCTTTTTAAATTTAGTCACACACGTCACAATTTGTGACGTGTGTGACTGTGATGTGTGTGACAGGAGCATATTTTTTATTAAAAATGCAAATACATACATGTAAATAATAAAATATTAACATAGATCATAACAAGTGCATCTGTTATGGCAAACAAATATTTGACAGAAAAAAATATTAGATTATGATTAAGCTTTGCAGTATTTTTCTCCATAATTTGGCATCAAATGGCTAACTGTGACTGTGCCATCTTCAAAACATCACAAAAAAATTATACTTCATCAATATTCATCTGCTGACCAATGACTCAATGCCACTCTTATATTCTTCTACAAGCACAATGGTGAGGGGATAGCAATCCATTAGCAATCGCTTTGAAATCCATCCGTCCCCCACAATCAGGCTAACAGGTTGAGGTTGAATCCTGACAAGACAGAAGTACTGTTTTTGGGGGGCGGGATGGGTGGGTGTGGGGGACTCCCTGGTCCTGAACGGGGTAACTTTGCCCCTGAAGGACCAGGTGCGCAGCCTGGGAGTCATTTCGGACTTGCAGCTGTCCATGGAGGCGCAGGTCAATTCTGTGTCCAGAATTCTGTGTTTACCAGCTCCATCTGGTACGCAGGCTGAGACCCTATCTGCCCGTGGACTGTTTTGCCAGAGTGGTGCATGCTCTAGTTATCTCTCGCTTGGACTACTGCAATGCGCTCTATGAGGGGCTACCTTTGATTTCTGTTCTTATCCTGAAGCAAAATTTCGGTTTCCCAACAAAGAAGATGTGGCTTGGATATCAGATGAACAAATAGCAAGAGTAAATTGTCCAAAATTAATTCACTTTGCCAGAGAACTGTATATATTTGAAAGTAAAGTGAATGTGTTTGAATGAACCAATGCAATGCTATTTTTGGTTCAGTGACTGTAAATCAAATTAATAATAATAATAATAATAATAATAATTTTTTCTGTATACCCCGCCCTTCCCAGCCAAGACCGGGCTCAGAGCGGCTTACACCCATAAAATCACAACAAAACATACAAAACAATCAATTAAAATGCAAGTTAAAATACGATTTAAAGTTTAAAATGCAGCCTCATTTTTAAGTAGCCCACCAATCAAACCATAAAGGAATGAAACATCAGGGTTAAACTAAAACCAACCCAAAGGCCAGGTGGAACAGCTCTGTCTTGCAGGCCCTGCGGAAAGATGCCAAATCCCGCAGGGCCCTGGTCTCTTCTGACAGACCGTTCCACCAAGTCGGGGCCAGTACTGAGAAGGCCCTGGTCCTAGTTGCGGCCAGCCTAGCATCCTTGTGGCTCGGGACCTCCAAAATGTTATTATTTGAGGACCTTAAGGTCCTACACGGGGCATACCAGGAGAGGCGGTCCCTTGTAGAATAAGACTGTTCTACAAATTGTGCAAACATTAAAGATGATTGCTTTGTGTCCAATTCCACTTTTATGTTAATGTTTATTAATTTGTTAACCTCAATCTGTAAAAAGATAACAATTATCCACACAAATGATATTTTTAAGGGTTTCATTAGAAAAAAAATTCATATGCTGTCACACACGTCACGTTAAATGTCACACACGTCACAGTACTATTTATTGTTTTTTAGCCTAAGTATTTCTACTTCATATTCCTAAAACCCCTCTTTTGGATTTACACATATATGGCTTAATTCTAATAATTTTTATTTCCATGAATGTTACAAGAATTCACAGAAATATTCAAAGAACTTGAATAGGGAAAATCATTTGCAAAATGGTCACACACGTCACGCAAAATTAAAAATTTGTATCTCTATTCAGGCAACATAAAAAATATTCCAAATCAAATTAATTATATCTTAAGACATAAATATCAGATGTCAATTAATTGCTTTCGAACCAGCAGTTGTTTTAGGGTCAAAATAATTACAAATGTAGCGAAAACGTTGTCTGAATGTCACACACGTCACGGTGGAATGCCCCTAATGCATTACACTAAAAAAAAACCACTATAGTGGTACCTCAGGTTACAAACACCTCGGGTTACAAACACTTTGGGTTACAGAGTTCTCTAACCTGGAAGTAGTACCTCAGGTAAAGAATTTCACCTCAGGATGAGAACAGAAATCGCACGCCGACGACAGCGAGAGGCCCCCCTAGCTAAAGTGGTACCTCAGGTTAAGGACGGACCTCCGGAACGAATTAAGTTCGTAACCAGAGGTACCACTGTAATTTAAACAAGAATAAAAACAGAAAAAGAAGAATACAAATTCCTCTCTCCATGGGCATAGCCAAGGGGGAGTGGGAGCCAGTTCCTTCCCCCCCCCCAAAAAAATCAGTAAAAATAAATACAAATCTGATGTTCTGTCCCCCTAGCAAAAACCTGCCCCCCCCAAAAAAATATCCTGTCTACTCCCATGCCTCTCTCACAGGTAGATCTTAACTCTTATCCCACTACGAAAGAGGTAAACTCTCCCAGCTGTCCCTTGGGAGCTTCTCTTCCCATCAGACCCAAAAAGGACAACCAATGACCAGGGATGGTGAGATTTGTTGTTCAGCAATATCTGAAGGGCCCCAATGTTCCCCAACTTGATCCACCTCTTCTCCCTTATTTTCTTTTTTTTTTTTTTTATGTATTCTCTCCCACTCCCAGAAACAGTTAGAAACGGAGAAGCAGAAGATCATGTCCGCCTTTGAGAAAATGCACGAGTTCCTCATTCAGAAACAGCATCTCTGGCTGGACCAGCTTGAAGACCTGACCAAAGAGCTGGAGAGGAAGCAGGAAAAGAACCTCGCCAGAGTCTCCAAGGATATTTCCCGGCTCAATGGCCTGATTGCGGAGATGGGAGGGAAGTGCCGGCAGCCCCCGAGCGAATTCTTGCAGGTGAGACTTGGAATCACACACACACACATACACACACACACACAAAATGCTCATTTCAGGTCCCTTGGAATGAAGGAGGCAGGATCCTAGGAATGGCCATTTGCTTTCCACAGACAAAGAAATCGCCACTAGGACAAGAGTGTGTGTAAAGGGACCCCTGACCATTAGGTCCAGGCGTGTCCAACTCTAGGGTTGTGGCGCTCATCTCGCTTTACTGGCTGACCATTAGGTCCAGTCGCAGACGACTCTGGGGTTGCACGCTCATCTCGCTCTATAGGCCGAGGGAGCCGGCATTTGTCCGCAGACAGCTTCCGGGTCATGTAGCCAGCATGACTAAGCCGCTTCTGGCGAACCAGAGCAGCACACAGAAACACCGTTTACCTTCCTGCCAGAGCGGTTCCTATTTATCTACTTGCACTTTGACGTGCTTTCGAACTGCTAGGTGGGCAGGAGCTGGGCAACGGGAGCTCACCCCATCGCGGGGATTCGAACCACCGACCTTCTGATCAGCAAGCCCTAGGCTCTGTGGTTTAACCCACAGCGCCACCTGGGTCCCTTTTGTCTGTGTAGCTGAGATCTATTTCTCTCTTTCAGGACGTTAGCAATGCCATCAGTAGGTATGTAGCTCCCCTTTTTGTGTCCTTTGCTCTTTGCATGGAGGAGTTTCGGTCACACTGGGGGTGTTCCTGCAAACAAATGACACCGTTTTCCTTCACTGTGTGTGGTTCACGCCGTTGTCTGTCTGTCTCTTTTAATTTTGATTTGGTATTTTTCCTAGGGGGGAGGTTTCCTGCCCCCTCACACATTTGTTTTCATTTTTAAAAACAAGCATAAATGGATCTCTGCAAAATATGGTTCTAATATTCCTTAGATACAATCAACTGCTGCAAGCAGTTTTCTTCGTAGGGATAATGTGGAAGATTGTGACTTTCTTATTTCCTCTGCAATGTGAGAGCTGTCTACCCGCTTTTGGGGTTTCATGGAGGATAAGTTTGTCAATGACAAAAGGATGGCGGGCCAGATACAATTTGGGCCTGATCCAGCAGGTCTCTTCTTACTTTAGGAGAGAAGCTCTCTTTTTTTATTACTATTTTACATTGTTTTATGTGACCCACTTGGAGGTTTTTTTTTCTTTTCTGATTAAGTGGTCTGTAATTTTCATTTTTACTAAAAATAAATTTTAAAACATGCAAGAGGTCTCAAGCTTTAAAACACCAGGCCCAGGCACTTGTTCAAGAGTGGTTCTTGAGTTAAAAGCCCGTCTTGTCCTTTAATGATACAAGTTCACGGGAGAATGGCATTATTTTACTATTTTGTATTTCCTCCCAGGTGTCAAGAGAATTTAGTACAGCCTGTGGCGGACCTTTATTCCTTGTTAGAAGCGCATTTCAGAATCGCCGTTCAGAAAAACACTGCTTTAGAGGAGGCCATGGAGAATTACAAAGGTACCGTTTGTTGATGTGTGCGCAGCATTTACTCTTGGGTTTTCTTCTTCTAATAGACTTGCAGCGGAGTTTCCTTTTAATTGAGTATCTTTATTATTTACAGAAATTTACACTGGTTGAATACAAATAAAATAACACAATCCTTTCCTCTTCCACCCATCTGGCCAGAGACCTAATGCTGACTCATGCTCATTTACACACCTTTTTGATCACATGCCCTTAATAAAGGCACCTGTTGCTGGGTAGATTTTTCTGTTGCCTAGCAACCTGTTCAAGACCGATTCTCAAGTTCTTTCTAGAATATTCCAACACAGTTGACATTTGAAGGAAGGGAAATGGCTACAGGTGTTCTCAGAAACTTCCCAATTTCACGCTCCTCTGCAACGAATGTCGTTTAAAAAGGGGGGGTGGGAAATAATTCCCCTGCAAGGTCCCTCAGTAGATCTTCGAAAAAGAGGCATTGCCTGCTTCTGTTTCTCCTTCACACAATCTATATTCCAGCTACGGAATTTGCCACCACAAGATGTAAGGCTGCTATCTTAGATGAGTTTACAAAAGGCTCTTGGTGGCTACGTCAAGATAGCTTCAAGTCCTGTGAAGGTCCTGAAGTGTAGGTGGGTCCCCACAAGGCAAGACACAGTGATAACACCAAGAACCTTTATTGAACTAACAGAACTCGACAACAGGGGCAAAGCAACTGCTTATATACATTTCTGAAGGCCTGGGCCACTCCCACTCCCAACGTGATTGGCTGTCTGAACTTCCAAGCTGCGAATCATGACTCAAGAGTTTAAGGGCCAATGGCAGAGGCCCAAATCCTGAAATGTCCTGTGATTGGATATCATGTATCGAATCAGAACACAGGGGCTCAGAATCCATAGTCCAGACTCAAGCTCAGGCAAACACAGCCCGCTGATTACATAACAGGTCCCATCTGTAGTATAGTGGAAGGTGGGTGCTTTTTGACGGCTGCAGGGTGATAATCTAAACTGGGAACTGGAACTGGATGCAACTGGTGGAGCAGATTGTCATCTCTCCACTCCCTCGTGAGCCAAGAAGAACTGATCAAGGGTATGTGACCCCATGCCCACCTATCTGTTATGATATATCCGACCTTGGGCCAGTTGTGAGACTGCCCCAAAAGCCAGAGCACATCAGATGAGCACATCCCCAGCTACAGAGAGTCCGGAGTGCCAGTTAATATGCGATTGTTCCCAGATAGAAAACAATACACACAAGCCTTTTAGGCTAATCTATTTATTCCAAGTAATTGTGCAGAGATTTCTCTGCTGCCAGCCCAGTGCAAACTGGTCTGCCATTTCGCCGTCCGTCAGGCTTGAGGACAAGCAGTAAAAGTAAAAGTAAGTGAGCTAGCAGGCTCAGATTACAACAGCACATTCCATAGCAGGAAGTAAACAAAACATACTTTCTCACAGTTCTGTGTGAGAGATAATAGCTACACCATTGCAGTCTCGCAGCTTTAGCCACTTGACTTGGACATAATTCATAACACTATCACCTAATGTTGTAATGATGCCAGGTGACCCTTTGTGGCTTGTTCAGTAGGGCAGGTGGGTATGGTTTACCGAAAAGGTTTCATGGGTAAAAATGGGCAGATACAGCACCACCATTGCTCTGTCTCTGCCCCAATTAGCACCGGCACAAATGGAAAGTCCCTCCTCTCCCTGCTTTGGGAATCCTCCCTCACTTTCACCTCCGTATGTTGTTGGACTTAATTACAGACTTTAAGAATAAACTGTTATTCCAAACAGCATGACCTCAATTTAAATGCTGACTCCATAGGGTTTTCTGCACTTTGAGAGAGCTGGGTTTTTTTGTTGTTGTTCATGAAATCGCCATCAAAATAAAATTTATATACCGCTCTATACTTGCGGTATATATTTATATAAAGATAAAGGGACCCCTGACCATTAGGTCCAGTCGCGGACGACTCTAGGGTTGTGTGCTCATCTCGCTCTATAGACCGAGGGAGCCGGCATTTGTCCGCAGACAGCTTCTGGGTTATGTGGCCAGCATGACTAAGCCGCTTCTGGCGAACCAGAGCAGTGCACGGAAACGACGTTTACCTTCCCACCGGAGCAGTACCTATTTATCTACTTGCACTTTGACGTGCATTCGAACTGCTAGGTGGGCAGGAGCTGGGACCGAACAATGGGAGCTCACCCCGTTGCGGGGATTCGAACCGCCAACCTTCTGATTGGCCAGCCCTAGGCTCAGTGGTTTAGACCACAGTGCCACCCACGTCATATACCACCCTATAATTACAATATAAAAACACAAAATGCATAAAATATAAACAAAAGTGGCTGGATAACCTCCCAAACACACATACACACAGTTAAAATAATTTTTAAGAACGCAATTACAAAGCAGATTAAAAGAATGTAAGCAGTAATCTCTGCTGGGTGGTAGCAGTCCTTCTGTAGTCTGTCAGGCCCCACTCTAGGCCTGGTGAAGAGAGGCAGAAGCAGGTGCCTCAGACTCTGCAGATGTTCCTTCCTTGCACATGGCCATTTGCTTTATGTTTGAGGATCTGAGCAATTTCCCTCTCCGTCACAGATTCCCTGGAGCGAGCTCTGGACGCAAACAACTTGGAGCAAGCTGTCAACACAGGTAACTTCCCAGGGGAGACAGAGAAAGGGGGGCCATTTTAACAGGAGGTGGTACTTAGGCATTGGGGTCTAAGAGAGCCCCCTCTACATAACCCAGGGGGCTACCTTTCCAATGAGGATGTACAGGAGATGGAATAGCATCGGATGAGGCGCACTACCCTGAGTGTGAGATCAAATGGCACTCTGGCCACGAACTCACAAAATTGGTTGAGGAACCTGTGGCTGTTCGCTGTGCCTCCTGCCTGCATTCAGCTGAAGTTTTGGGGAAGAGGCTGGGGGTGATTCTTTGCATGGGAAGCTGTGTTGTACTGACTCCAACTACAGTGGTACCTTGGTTCTCGAACGGGTTCCGTTCCGTTCAACTTCCAAAAATGTTCAGAAACCAAGGTGCAGCTTCCGATTGGCTGTAGGAGCTTCTTCTTTTTTTAAAAAATATAATTTTTTAAAAAATAATCTTTATTTAAATTATATTAATACAGATATCACAATGCTTCCAACTTCTTATATAAATTCACATTCATATATTCACATTCATACATCAAGTCACATATTCCTACATATTTACCATCCTAACAATCAAACTATCTCACTTTCAACAATTCTACATGCATACATCTGGCTGCAGGAGCTTCTTGCACTCAGTCGGAAGTCATAGAAGCCGTGTTGGACATTCGGCTTCCAAAAAACATTCGCAAACTGGAACACTCACTTCCGGGTTTGCGGCGTTCGGGAGTCAAAACATCCAAGTCACAAGGCGTTCAAGAACCAAGGTATTGGCTGTATTGGCCGATCCAGTTCAGTATGGTCTACAACCAGGGTTTCCCGAACTTAGGTCTCCAGCTGTTTTTGGACTACAACTCCCATCATCCCTAGCTAGCAGGACCAGTGGTCAGGGATGGTGGGAATTGTAGCTGGAGACCCATATTTGGGAAACCCCCGGTCTACTCTGACTGGTAGGGGCCTTCCAGCTTCTCAGGCACGGGTCTCTCCCAGCCTTACCTGGAAATGCCGGGAATTGAACCTGGGGCCTCTACCGCTAAGCCACAGGCCTTTTCCCCTGAAGCCACTCAGTCTTCCCTCTTTCCTGCAGTGAATGTCGTTCTGGATCCAAACACAGCCCACCCCTATCTCATTCTCTCTGCGGACCTGAAGAGTGTGCGATGGGAACCGTTGTGGAAGGAGAGGGAGTGGAGGAAGAAGAACCTTCCCCAGTATTCGGGCAGATTTGACTGGGAGGTCTGTGTGCTTGGCCGCGAGTATTTCATTTCGGGGACGCAATGGTGGACGGTGGAGGTGTTGGGAGAAGGAAGCTGGACCCTGGGAGTGGCGAGAGACTCGGTCGTGAGGAAAGGAAGCTTCAACGTCAGCCCTGATGAGGGCGTCTGGGCTCTGAGGAAGCCGTTCTGCGAGACGTTCCTGCCCCGCGAAGTCTTGGCCTTAACTTCCCCCAAAACGACTATGTTGATGTTGACAAAGGAGCCCAAGAGGATTCTGGTGGCCCTGGACTATCCGTTAGGCTGGGTAGGCTTCTTTGACGCCGATTCCGACGATTTCATCTTTGCTTTCCACCCGGGGTCGTTCGCTGGGGAGAGGATCAGGCCCTTTTTCCAGCTGCGGGAGAGGGGATTCTCTCTGAAGTGCTGACTCTTGAGGGGGACCCCCGACAAATCCCACCCAGAAAGGTGGTGACACACTAGAGCTTTATCTGTGACTATATAAGGGCGGCCATTTTAACTGGTTTTCAGGCAGGACTTCGTTTGCTGACCACAGGTTTTAAATTGTTTTCCCATCTGCTTTATTTGCATGTTTCCAAGAAGGCTTAGAGGCCCTCCTTGTCATTACTGTGTTTTGAAATAATGATTCCTTCTATCCTTTTTATATATATATATAAAAAAGCTGCAGACAATCGAAAAATTTAGGGTTATTGATCCAGTACCTTTGACAGGGGGGAAATGAACAGATTTGAGAATTGCCCACCCTGTGCAGGTGTCGGGGGCAAACAAAAAATGTGAACTCTACCAGAAAACCTTTTCAAAAATCATTTTGGGGTAGAAAGCAGGTTTATTACAGGATATGGCAATCGGAAGAAGCGTCTAACCGTGCTCACTTTGAGCTTTTGCATTTATTTCCTTGTGCTTTGTTTCCACCATTCTTTCCCTCCATATGAAGGAATATATATATATAATATCTGTCCCTCAACAACTGCAAAGGGGCAAATTGCCCCTTGTAGCCATTCCACGCAATTGGGTTCCCTCCATGACCAGGGGTTGTATCGATTGCAAAGAGTGGTCTGTACTTAAACAGCTGCTCATGCCTTACTTTCTCTTTCGGAAATGTCAAGGGGCGGGTTTGGGGTGCAATTTTGGGGTGGGGCTCACGGTGCATGCCTCTGCTTCCATTCTACACAAAGAGGCTTGTAGCTGCAATGGGGAGGTCTCACTGGTGAGGAACACGTTTATTTTGGTGGGTAAAGGGCTTATGTACAGGTAGTCACGTGACATCCTAGGTCAGGTGACTGTGAATCTGAGAGCCTAGGCAGGAGTTTCCTACAGGAGGTGAACCACTATAAAGAGTGGACAAGTGTGGTAGTGGAAGTCAGAATAAGACAAGCTTAATCCCCATCTTTGCAATACGTTTGAAGCTATATCATGCTGCTTTGAACAGTCATGGCTTCCCCAAAAATCCTGGGAAATGTAGTTTATTAAGGGTGCTGAGAGTTGTAAGGAGCCTCCTATTTCCCTCGCAGAGCTAGAGTTTCCCTGGGAATGGGGAATGATTGGAAACCACTCTGGAAGTTGAGGCGTGTAGGGGTTTCCTAACAACTCCTCAGCACCCTTAACAAACTACAGTTCCCAGGATTCATTGGGAGAAGCCATGACTGTTCAAAGTGGCACGATATAGCTTTAAATGTTTAGTGCAGGTGGGTCCTTAGAGACTGGGACATACCCCTCGAGTGATTTGATTGCTAATAGGGAGAAATTCCCACTTTTAAAATTCTTATTTTATTATCTTTGACATGATACTGATTTGGGAACATGCAGGCTATACTTCCCTCATAAAAGTGCAGTTACTTCTGTTTTTAAGGTGGTTTTTTTTGTCTTAGCCATCATTTGCGTGCTTTTAAAAGGATTATGTAACAGAGAATAAAGTTGCTTTTTTTGAAATTTTCATTGCTTCAGATGGCCATGTGTTTTTCCCCCCACAACCCTGCAGGTGTTCATAACATTCTAAAATACTTGAAATTTGAATGCTAGCAGCTTGAATTAAATATTTCTGTCCTGTCATTCTGCACTTGTACGATATTGCATCCCTGATTTTAAACACACACACACACACACACACACAGAGAGAGAGAGAGAGAGAGAGAGAGAGAGAGAGAGAGCGCTAAAACACACCAGTTCCACTTTAAAAACCGAAGCAAAATATTCCCAATAGGCATGTTTTAGAAAACAACCAACACAAAACAGCTGTTCTCAACATTTGGGCTTTAAAGCACCCTCTAAAGAAGAGGTGGTGACCCTCACGATAATAGAATTCCTTTTATAAGCAGAGGTTGGATGGCCATCTGTTCTGGATGCTTTAGCTCAGATCTCTGCATTTCAGCAGGTTGGACTAGATGACCCTCGGGGTCCCTTCCAACTCTATGATTCCATGATGCTTGCAGATCCTGCCATCTTCCATTCTGTGGACGTGGAATAGCATAGACGTCGCTGAGACAGGCATGTGAACACCTGACCATGAACCTGTTTACTAGCAAGCATGGCATCACTAGCAAACAGAAACTCTTCTGATAAAGGAAGCTGGTGGAGGAGAAAGGACATAGAACATCCTGGACAAAGAGGATGGCTCAGAGATATCATTAATCCCCTCCAAGGTTACAGAAAAGGCCTGTTTCCTTCTCAGTTCTCCTCCCAGGCCAAATCAAGCACTCACTTGCCTGCCCAAAGCCTTGTGCTCCATTGACTTGCATGCAGACTGGTTACACTTTTAGATATCATAGAATTGTAGAGTTGGAAGGGACCCAATGGTCATCTAGTCCAACCCCTGCTAATGTAGGAATCTCAACTAAAGCATCCATGACAGATGGCCACCCAACCTCTGCTTAAAAACCTCCAAGGAAGGAGAGTCCACCACCTCCCGAGGGAGACCGTTCCACTTTTGAACAGCTCTTACTGCCAGAAAGTTTTTCCGTATGTTTAGTCAGAATCTCCTTTCTTGTAACTTGAAGCCATTGGTTCGAATCCTCCATAATAATAATAATAATAAATAAAATAAATAAATAAAACAAGCTTGCTCCATCTTCCATGTGACAGCTCTTGAGATATTGGAAGATGGCTATCATATCTCCCCTTAGTCACCTATTTTCCAGGCTAAAAAACATCTTCGTTAACGCAAATAAATAAATGGCTAGCAACATCCTGCAGTGATGTAATTTTTTTGTGTGTGTCATGGTACACAAGAATCCTATATAATAAAGAGCCTGTGTCCCTCCGTAGCTTTCCGTGTGTCACTGGAATTCGCAAGTGCGCTTGCGCTCCACTGACACGGATTGGAGGACGCAGAGACTTCGGGCGGCCAGGGATTGGAGAGGGGGGCGTGTCCGAGAGGACGGCCGTGCGCAGGCGCAGCGTCATTTGGGTCAGTGCTGCCGCCTCGCACGGAGCTGGGCGCCTCCGCTGCCGCCTCTCCCGCCGTCGCTCTTTCCGAAGCCCCGGCCTCTCCCCCGCCAACGCCGCTGCCTCCGCTAGGGCCGAAGCCCCGGCCTCTCCCCCCGCCAACGCCACTGCCTCTCCCCCCGGCCGCGCTCTCACCGTAGGTGACGGTCACCGTCACGGCCGAGCCGCCGCCACTGGACACCGCCATGCCCCGCTTCGCCGAGGAGTGCCGGGAAGGGGCGGGGGAGGGGAAAGCGCGGCAGCCGGGAGGTGTTTGGCCCGTGGAGCGCCCGCCGCCGCCACCGCTAGCGCCCGTTTTAAACGGGCTAAATTCACTAGTGAACAAATAATGGTGAAAGAACCTCACACCGTTGAACTGCAAGGAGACTAAACAACCCAAACAACTAAAGAACTCATTTTTGGATGAAGTTGGCATGGGCAATACTGACTCAGGTTTGAGTGTCTGTGGCAAATCCTGCACACAGTTCTGTCCTATACAGTGGTACCTTGGTTCTCGAACTTAATCTGTTCCGAGAGTCCATTCGGCTCCTGAAACTCTTCAAAAACCAAAGTGCAGCTTCCGATTGGTTGCAGGAGCTTCCTGCACTCAAATCAGAAGCCGTGTCGGACGTTTGGCTTCCAAAAAACACGTTCGCAAACCGGAACATTTACTTCCAGGTTTGCATTGTTTGTGTTGTGTATTGATTCAAAGGTTATCATATCTGCATTACTATTGTCTGTAAAGTAACTGCATTCCTGTCCCAGAAGGAACAGCTACTATTGGTTCATTCAAGCTGCTGCATTTGGATCTTCAGTCTTATTGGTTCCCACCAAAAAGCAGCAGTGTGATTGCTTCAGATTGTTCCCTCCAAAATGTATCCTTGTATAGCAAGTCCTCTGTCCCTATAAATGTAGCTTCCCTACCCTCAGTTCCCTCAGTCTTGTTTTGCCTGAATTAAGAAGTTGTTACATGAAGACGCTGTCTCCTGCCTCACTATGTCAGAGAGCTGAAATCACTTGCTGAAATCATTAACCCCACGCTACTACAGCTTGGGAGCTGATTTGTTCAACAACTGTGGTAAGCTGTTCAGGAACCAAAGTACAACTGTATTAGACAAACATATCACTGAGACTAGCAGAAGGCAAGCAGCATGTGCCAGACAGAATGAAAGGTTTGCTTGCTTGCCTTGTGGATAGTTCTACATGCAGGGATAAAGCCTCTATCTATCAGATCTCAAACATGCACCTACACAAAAATTTCTGGTTTTTCATATGTACATTTGCAGGCAGCAAATCTGTGGCTGAAAAGATCACGGGACAAATGACAAGCCAAATTGACAAGCTTTTGTAGAATGCCATTTCTGGAACAAATGGTGAAGAGGAGCGGAAACAGGTAAAGAACTGTCTAAGGCCAACCGTGAGATACTTTCAGCTGAGGGTGAGCTGCTGTGGAATTAAAAAATGATTTGAAGATGTGACCTGTCATTTCGTTAACATGAAATGCCACAAAGTAAGTGCTTGATTTACATCAGGGGTCAGCAACCTTTTTCAGCCGTGGGCTGGTCCACCGTCCCTCAGACCATGTGGTGGGCCGGACTATATTTTTTGGGGGGGGATTCCTATGCCCCCCCCCAAAAAACCCAGAGATGCATTTTAAATAAAAGCACACATTCTACTCATGTAAAAACACCAGGCAAGCCCCACAAATAACCCAGAGATGCATCCTCTATAATAATTCCCTATGTCCCTGCGGCGCCGTCCGTGTGTCAGTGGAAATTTTAACTGCGCATGTCGGAGGAGAGGGGGGCGTGTCCGAGAGGCAGCTGTTTGGCCTGTGGAGCGCAGGCCGCCGCCACCGCTAGCGCCCGTTATTAACGGGCTAAATTCACTAGTTTTAATATAAGATACATCCTAATTGGTATTCGTTTGCCATTTGACTTCCTTTCCACGCCTCCATGGTTTCCCCATATTACGTCATACAGTCGTACCTTGGAAGTTGAACAGAATCCGTTCCGGGGTGGGGTGGGGTGGGGTGGGGTGGGGAGATGAAGGCAATGGGAGGGAGGTCACACAGTGCAATTTGCCCCGGACCCTGCACCCCTCTAGGAACAGTCCTGCGTTCGCTCTGCTTTGCTTTCAGGAAGGTTAGACAATGATTTATTTCCCACTTCCTTGTGCATTTCCCCATCATTTTCCACGTTGTTAATGATGATGATGATGGTGATGATATTTCTACCCTGCCCCAGCCACTCTAGGCGGGTTCCGGCTTATACAAAAAACATAATAGAAACAGAAAGCTCCAAAGAAAAGAAGTTGGTCTCCTCTGGGAAATATTGGAAGGGGGACTCACTCGCCCCAATAGCCGTGGGTTCAGTTTGGGCAGCCAAAAGAACCCAGGCCCCAATTTGTCTGTCAAACCAGACCAAATTATTATTATTATTATTATTATTATTATTATTATTATTATTATTTTATTTATACCCCGCCTGTCTGGCTGGGCTTCCCCAGCCACTCTGGGCAGCTTCCAACAAAATATTAAAATACAATAATCCATCAAACATTAAAAGCTTCCCTAAACAGGGCTGCCTTCAGATGTCTTCTAAAAGTCTGGTAGTGGTTGTTCTCTTTGACATCTGGTGGGAGGGCGTTCCACAGGGCAGGTGCCACTACGAAGAAGGCCCTCTGCCTGGTTCCCTGTAACTTGGCTTCTCGTAGTGAGGGAACCGCCAGAAGGCCCTTGGCACTGGACCTCGGTGTCCGGGTAGATTGATGGGTGTGGAGACGCTCCTTCCGATATACTGGACCGAGGCCGTTTAGGGCTTTAAAGGTCAGCGCCAACACTTTGAATTGTGCTCGGAAACGTAAAAGCATTGCAATGGTTGTCACTTCACCCCCACGGATACCCTTTAGCCAGAGAGGAAAGTGCCACCGCCCCGTTGTAAAAGACACAATATTGATGCCTCAAGTATTCATAAACAGCAGATGTTCCGTCTCGCTCCGGCAAAGTTGCATAGCAACGGCCTTCGGCCTTCACTCCTTATCTCCTGTTCCCTCCAACCTCCTCCCGCTTACATGGTACTTTGACCTTCTCTTTTGGAAATGCAAGCTTCCCATGCTCAACCCTCTCCACACATATTTCAATTTTCATTCTATAGTTTCTATAATCACTGCAAAAGTCTGAGTGGGTTTATTCAGGCACCCCAAGCAATTTTGTGGGGTGAGAATGAGTTAATCAGCTTTTATCCACTGCTCGTATTAAAATGTCCCATCTAAAGTTTTTTGACATTGGCCGAAAACATTTCTCACATGCGTTGACAAATTAGAATAAGAGAATTGTAGAGTTGGAAGGGACCCCAAGAGCCATCTAGTTGAACCCCCTTTGCCATGCACGAATCTCAGCTAAATTAGCCTGCTTTAATTTCTGCAGTTTTTTCATTCATGTTGGTTTGGACACCTTAATATTGTTTCTTTGCAATCTGTATACAGTGGTACCTCGGGTTAAGAACTTAATTCGTTCTGGAGGTCCGTTCTTAACCTGAAACTGTTCTTAACCTGAGGTACCACTTTAGCTAATGGGGCCTCCCGCTGCTGCCACGCGATTTCTGTTCTCATCCTGAGGTAAAGTTCTTAATCCAAGGTACTATTTCTGGGTTAGCGGAGTCTGTAACCTGAAGTGTCTGTAACCTGAAGCGTCTGTAACCTGAGGTATCACTGTAATGCTTTATTTCATAAAATGTGTACAGTGGTACCTTGGTTCTCAAACTTAATCCGTCCCGGAAGTCCATTCCAAAACCAAGGCGCTCTTTCCCATAGGAAGTAATGCAAAATGGATTAATCCATTCCAGACTTTTAAAAACAACCCCTAAACACTCAGAACGGAGCACGTTTGGCTTCTGAAAATAGTTCTCAAACCGGAACACTTACTTCCGGGTTTGCAGTGTTTGGGTTCCAAGTTGTTTGAGTACGGAGGCATTTTGAGAACCAAGGTACCCCTGTTTGCCTCTTGATGGTAAAAGAAAAAAGTGGTTTTGCAAAAACGATAAAATGATGAGTAAAAACAGGTATTTAAAGCATCCAAAAAGTAATCAGAATCAACAATAAGCTAATAATGGACGCAAACACATGTCAAATGTTGTATTTTGTGTTATTGTCAGGTGGATGGTTTGATTGGAGATGGTAAGCTGTTCTATGGAGGCATACGTTTTTGCAGTGCTTTTTTTCTATTAAAAAAAAAGTTTAGGGGTACTCTCATTTTCCTACTCATATTGAAATACTGCCCCTCAATGAGGCCAGACGTAGATTCACAAAATGTTTAGGGGGTATGCATACCCCTGCGTCTCCCCAGAAAAAAAGCACTGCATTTTTGAATGAATAATTGGCAACAGTCAACGCCCACCTTTTGAAATTAAGTGATGTGGCTTGGAACAGCTAATCTGGGATGACTCATGCTCGAGAGCCCAGCGGTTCCAGGAAACAGTCAGTGCCTTGAAACCAAAAGCAAAACACCCTCCCTTTCTTTTCTCCCTTCTGTTTCAGAGAGGAGCAGAGCAGACATGGCAACCCAGAGCCTCGTCCGGCAGTTCTGCGAGGAAACCACCTGCCCCATCTGCCTGGAATATTTCAAAAACCCGGTGATTCTGGACTGCGGGCACAATTTCTGCAAAGTCTGCCTCATCAGGTGCTGGAAAGAAACCCCAAGACCCATAACCTGCCCCCAGTGCAGGCAAGTGATCCAGAGAAGCAGCTTCAGGCCGAACCGGCAGCTGGCAAACATGGTCGAAATAGCCAAGAAGTTCAGCCACCAGGTGGGGAGAACAGGTTGCGAGAGACATGGGGAACCCCTGCGCCTTTTCTGCAAGGCTTGCGCAGCCCCCATCTGCATGGTCTGCAAGAGGTCGAAAGAGCACAGCGAACACGAAGTGACTAATCTGGACCAGGCTTCGCGGTGGTTGAAGGTAGGAAATCATCTGCAGGCATCAATTCTCAGATCTGTGTCTTAGGTTGTATGAGAGCACTCTACCTGGAAAGCCCATTCCAAGCCCATTTTGCCCTTCAAAAAATTCTGGCCATTGTAGTTGGTTACTGGGAGTTGTAAACCTGCGTGGGGTAAACTATAGCGCCCAGAATTCTTTGAGGAGGGAGATGTGCTTCGAATGTGCTTCAGAGGTCTAGCTTTAATCTCCACCGTGCTATGATATATAGATGGTACCTAACACCAAGCAAATTAGCCAAAATATATATTGTGGTGCTGTGGTCCACAGAACCTAGGGTGGTTCAAATCCCCGCAATAGGGTGAGCTCCCGTTGTTCGGTCCCAGCTCCTGCCAACCTAGCAGTTCGAAAGCACGTCAAAGTGCAAGTAGATAAATAGGTACCGCTCCGGCGGGAAGGTAAATGGCGTTTCCATGCGCTGCTCTGGTTCACCAGAAGCGGCTTAGTCATGCTGGTCACATGACCCGGAAGCTGTCTGTGGACAAACGCCGGCTCCCTCGGCCTATAGAGCGAGATGAGTGCGTAACCCCAGAGTCGTCCGCGACTGGACCTAACGGTCAGGGGTACCTTTATATATACAAATCAACGTCAAATCTTTGTTGGGAATGTAAAGAAGTAGAAGGCTCCTTTTACCACATGTGGCGGACGTGCAAAGTAGCTAAGGACTTTTGGGAGATTGATTTATAAGGAGTTGAAAAAGATATTTAAGGTAACTTTCCCAACAAGACCAAAAGTGTTGTTGTTTATTTGCTAAGGTTAACTGGAGCAGCCTTTTCCATTTGCAGCTTCTGGTACAGCAACTGCTGCTTTAAAGGGGGTAGCTGAGTCACCGCCAAAGTGCATGTTTGTCCTTTAGCATGAGAAAAGTTGAGCTGCAGCACATGTCACCCCAAGAATAATGCCGGGGCAAAAGGTTTAGCACAGTGATGGCCAAACTCAGCCCTCCAGCTGTTTTGGGACTACAACTCCCAACATCCCTAGCTAACAGGACCAGTGGTCAGGGATGATGGGAATTGTAGTCCCAAAACATCTGGAGGGCCGAGTTTGGCCATCACTGGTTAGCGGTTTCCAAAGATGGATTTGTTATCAGTATGAAGTAGTGTCGTTGATTTTGTGGCTTAATTCTATGTTTTTATATTGTAAAGTGCCCTGTGATCTTTAAACCTTCAGGCGGAGTGTAGCGTTTAAATTTAATAGATGTAATAATAGTAAATTGCTAGCTGATTATGTAGAGCGGAGCCTACTAATAGATCTTTGGAGATGAAAGGAATCGGGAGGAAGAGATCCTTCAGGAGGAAAGGTGGGGTATAAATGGAATAAATAAATAAGATATTGGCAAGGATTTCTGACTCTTAATTGTTTAACGATGGTCCCACCTGCACATTTGGAGCACTATGCGTTTAATACCATTTCAACAGTCATGGCTTCCCCCAAAGAATTCTGGGAGTTGGAGCTTGTAAAAAGTGCTGAGAGTTGTTAGGAGACTTGCTGTTCTCCTCACAGCTACAGTTCTCAAAATTCCCAGGGAAGAGGGATTGGTAGTTAAACTAGGGTTCTCATATTCCAAAAAAGTGAAAATCTGGACACAAAGGTGCTGAGGGTTCCCCCCCCCCCCGGCAAAATCTCCAAAAATATTTTGAAGGAATCCCCCCCCCCCTTGCATTTTAGACGTCTGGAATTGTGCCTCTGAGAGGTGAATGAGGGGGTCTCCAAACAACTCTCAGCACCCTAAGCAAACTACAGTTCCAATAATTCGGGGGGGGGGAGCCATGGCTGTTTAAAGTGGTATGGCTGTACTTTAAATGGGGATAATGACAACAGCAAAATGACCCTTTCTCTCTCTCCACACACATCCATCAAACTTCTGAAATGAGGAGACTTGTGGGGCAAAACTGGGTTCTTGAAAAGTGTGGTAAAAAAATGACTAATAGCATGTACACATACCGGTACCCCACAAATGAATAAAAAGAATGCTCAATAAAGACTGGACATAACGCACTTACAAATGACTTGTTTATTGAGCATTCATTCTGATTTGTTTGCAGGGAGGTTAGACAGTGGAGGCTATTTGATTAGCATTAATTCTGGTTTATGTCTGGGAAAATTTGATGACTTTCATCACATGCTTTCCAGTGCGTTTCCTTGCAAAAATAAAAATAAAATAAAAAATACATTCTTTTGTGGGGGGAATCATGTCTGGGCATCAAATTGGCTGATTTCTCGCAGGTCAAAACGCCTTGTTTCATTTTCCACAGCAAAAAATCCAGACCCAGATGCAGTTTCTGGTGCAAGAGAGACGAGTGATTATGGAATGGAAACTGGCTGAAGAAGAGAGGATCCAGGCATATCCAGTAGGTCTTTGCTGTTATAGTCCCCACATTGGGGGTGAGTCCTGGCTGGCCAGCAGTTCAGTCGTCCTGGATATGTATGTCGGCAGATATCTCAGGCTGTGTTCACGTTTCTGCCTTAGAGCTCAGTAAAGTTGCTGTGCATCTCCCCTCAGAAAAAAATAACATCTGTGCTGGCTGCCCATTTGCTACTGGCTCAGTGTGCTCCTGTGTTAATATGAAGGGCCCTGAACATCTTGGGTCCAGGGTACGTTAAAGCAGGGCCGGCCCAGGACATTTTGCCAACCCTGCCACCAAGGCCACCGGAGCCCTTCTAATCAGCTCAAAGACGGGGATAACATGAGGGAGCAATGTTAGTTGTTTCAAGGGCTTATTTTTCCACCCGGAGCTCGGCTCGGGCATCTCTCAAGTGGGTGCAATTCTAAGAGGACAAGGGAGAAGGGTGAGCTTCCGGCACCTCTTTTTCTAGAAAAATAGCACTGGTTGTTTCCCATGTTAGAGAGGGGCCTGACAGACCTCCACAAGAAATCAGGTGTTTAGTGTTGCAGATCCCATGCTGTGGAATGCTATTCCAACAGAGCAGCGCACGGAAACACAGTTTACCTTCCCGCCGGAGCGGTACCTATTTATCGCGTCAGACGTTTGGGTTCCAAAAAAAGTTTGCGAACCGGAACAAGTTACTTCCGGTTTTGCGGCGTTCGGGAGCCAAAACGTTTGACTCACAAGACGTTCGGGATCCAAGGTACAGCTGCATGTAATTTTTTTCATTTATTGTGAGAGCCTTTCCCCCCCAGCCTGCGCCACAAGCTCCATGGTTAATCCGGCAACGGAAAAATTTCTGTGGTGTCCCCCTTCCAAAGTGATGACAAAGTCAGTACCAACAAAAAAAAGTTCATTCCTAAGAATCCTGTGGAAATTGACTGCACTGTGGTACGTTAAAGAAGCATTATGTGTAGAATTCTTTTGCAGTATCAGTTGCAGGCCTGTAGCTGTGCTCCCTTGAACGGCACTCGGCTTCCACCTCTATCCCCTCCCCAATCCTCCACAAATACAGGATGGGTGACACCTGGCTTGAGAGCAGTACATGTGAAAAGGATCTAGGAGTCTTGGTAGACCACAAACTTGACATGAGTCAACAGTGTGATGCAGCAGCTAAAAAAGCCAATGCAATTCTGGGCTGCATCAATAGGAGTATAGCATCTAGATCAAGGGAAGTAATAGTACCACTGTATTCCGCTCTGGTCAGACCTCACCTGGAGTACTGTGTCCAGTTCTGGGCACCACAGTTCAAGAAGGATACTGACAAGCTGGAACGTGTCCAGAGGAGGGCAACCAAAATGGTCAAAGGCCTGGAAACGATGCCTTATGAGGAACGGCTTAGGGAGCTGGGTATGTTTAGCCTGGAGAAGAGAAGGTTAAGGGGTGATATGATAGCCATGTTCAAATATATAAAAGGATGTCATATAGAGGAGGGAGAAAGGTTGTTTTCTGCTGCTCCTGAGAAGAGGACAAGGAGCAATGGATTCAAACTACAAGAAAGAAGATTCCACCTAAACATTAGGAAAAACTTCCTGACAGTAAGAGCTGTTCGACAGTGGAATTTGCTGCCAAGGAGTGTGGTGGAGTCTCCTTCTTTGGAGGTCTTTAAGCAGAGGCTTGACAGCCACCTGTCAGGAATGCTTTGATGGTGTTTCCTGCTTGGCAGGGGGTTGGACTGGATGGCCCTTGTGGTCTCTTCCAACTCTATGATTCTATGATAATTTCTGTTCCCCCTTCAGGCGGAGCTAGAGGAGGAGAAGAACAAGATCACGGGCGCTTTTGAGCAAATGCACAAATTCCTGGAGGAGCTTCAGCACTTTTGGCTGACCGAGCTGGAGGATCTGGAGAAAGAGATGAGGAAGAAAAAGGAAAGAAACATCGTCAAGCTCTCACAGGATATCACCGGTCTCAGTAGCCTCATCACAGAGATGGAGCAGAAGTGCCAACTGCCCGCTATTGAGTTCCTGAAGGTGAGATAGTGAAACACAAAGGCAGCTCCCTGATCTTGGGTCTTGAAGATGTCACGGTCCCTGGGGAGGACACTTGGGCTCTGTACAAACTTATTATCCATTTGTTGCACAAAGGAGTAGCTTTTACTCAGCGTGGAACCAGGCATGCTCATCCTCAACATGCTGGTTTCAGTCCAGGTTGTTTCTAGAACCTTCCATCCCCAAAGTGGCTGCAGTTGGTTACTTGATACACGTTGGAAGATGCTCTCCTTGAATTAGGTGCTCTATGGCTTTTCCTCCCTGCCCCATACGCCAGGTGAATGAAGAAGGAATTGGGGGTTGAAATCTTGGTGTACACCCAGCCACAGTGACATTGGGCAGATTTCAGCCCCCATTCCTGGGGCTGCCTCCATCCATTTTCAACTGGACACACTGCAGGGGGGCGTAATGCAGAATCAATCTGCGTTAAGCTTTTATTTTGAGAATGAAACTTAATTCGTGAAAAAGCGCTTTCCCAGGGCACTGAATGTTGTATAAGGACTACTTGATAGAATAAAATACAGTCTCTGTGTCCATTGAATGTATAATGTTTCCGTGCGCTCTGGCATTCGTCACGGTGTCCCGTTGCGCCAGAAGCTGTTTAGTCTTGCTGGCCACATGACCCGGAAAGCTGTCTGTGGACAAACACCGACTCCCTCGGTCTGAAAGCGAGTTGAGGGCTGCAACTCCATACTCGCCTTTGACTGGACACAACCGTCCAGGGGTCCTTTACCTTTTTATAATGTTGTGTGCATGGAGCCTTCCAAGAAAAGTAATATCCAATAGAGCAAAATGCCCTGTTTGTGTTCTGCCTCTGCAGCTGAGACCCATTTCTCTCATGCTCTCTTTCAGGGCATCGGGGCTACGGTGATCAGGTACGTGGCTCTTTCTCAGTCTCCTTCCCATCCTTTTCCAGTGGCAGGTAGTCCCCATTGGTTGTTGTTGCTGCTGCTGCTGCTGCTCCTGCTGTTTAAACCATCTCTTAGGCTGACCCACCTTCCTTCCAGGTTTCAGGATTTGAAAAGAACGCGGACACTGCTGGGAATCACTCCAGGCATGGAAGAGAGACTCATAAGTTACACTCAGAAAAATTCAGTTCTGAAGGATACCATGGAGAAATGCAAAGGTATTCTTTGGGGTTGGGGGGGGTCAGTTCGTGGAGGAGGAAGGACGTCATTTGTCGGGCAGTTCCGCATCTCAGTTGGTTGCTACAAAAGTCAGAATTTTGCTAAAGAGGAGCTGACTCTTACCTGGAATGATCCAGGGGGTCTCAAATCACATCTCCCTCATTCCATCCACTTCCTAGAATTCCTTTGATGCAACTATCCTCCTTGGCTGTGCACACACTTAGCCATTTGTAGCACAAAAATTGCAGTTGATCTCAGTCTGGAATTGTTCCTGCTAGTCCTCAACATGCTGTTTTCAACCTAGGTGGATTCTAGATCCTACCATCCATAATGGGGCGAGGCGTGTGGTTACTTTATAGGTGTTTGAAAACCCTTCCCTTGAATAAGTTATCCATGCCTTTCCCTCCCTGAACATGCCCCAGGTGAGTCAAGAAGGAAGGAAGGAAGCGGTGTTTGTGATCTTGGTATATATGGCAAGGTCACACAGAATCCAGCTGCGGTTATATTTTTTCTCCACATACCAGGGATACTCTGAAAAGGAGAGGGGATGAGAAAACCTGGGATTGAGGGAGGGGAAAATGTGGGGAGGCGCTGATCTAGAGGAGACCCATCATATGAATAACAGAGAATTGATGGAACATTACGGCCCACATTAAACAACAGTATAGACGAGCCCAAAGGGATCCAGGTGGCGCTGTGGGTTAAACCACAGAGCCTAGGGCTTGCTGATCAGAAGGTCGGCGGTTCGAATCCCTGCGACGGGGTGAGCTCCTGTTGCTCAGTCCCAGCTCCTGCCCACCTAGCAGTTCGAAAGCACGTCAAAGTGCAAGTAGATAAATAGATACCGCTCCGGCAGGAAGGTAAACGGCGTTTCTGTGCGCTGCTCTAGTTCACCAGAAGCGGCTCAGTCATGCTGGCCACATGACCCGGAAGCTGTACACCGGCTCCCTCGGCCAGTAAAGCGAGATGAGCGCCGCAACCCCAGAGTCGTCTGTGACTGGACCTAATAGTCAGGGGTCCCTTTACCTTTATAGACGAGCCCTTAGCCGACAAGAGGATGGAGAGAAAACTAGAAATAGTTACCTTTACTTGTCATTGGCTCTGGCTTCATCTAAAGTTTCCTTTATGCCTCCCCACCCCCATTCATGTGACAATTTTATTCATAGTTGTTGTTTTTCTTTTTAGGCGATGCAGACCCGGTATACTTGTTTTACGTCCGTGCGTAATTGGCTACCTGACCCATCTTCCATCCCCCCAATTATATCCACGATAAGCCTCATTAATCAAGAATTTAGTATGAGGGTGGGGCTTTGGGGGGGGCAGGGACGGTTAACAAATTATATACTTGATGGACTTTTGACCACGTTTTTAATTAGTCCCTCTTTCTTCCGTGTAACAGGGCTGCTGATGCAGGCACCGAACAAAGGTAAACTATCTGTAAGGAATGGAAGAAGAGAAAATGTTCACCAGTGTCAATCCCTCGTTCAAGTATTTCATCTGCTTGCCTTAATTTTTTTAATTTACTTTGTTAGATTTATATACCCAATCTTCATCAAAAGATCTCAGGGCCTTAGGCGGGTGGCTTGTTCCAACCCTCTTCTGGAAAAGTCAATTTATTTTCTTTCATATGAACAGAAATTGGGCTTATCAATGAGAGGACAACTAAGATGCTGGATGGCAGGGATTCCACATGTGGTATAGTCAGTGCCTGCTTAATCCAGAATGTGGCAGCTAGACTGGTGACTGGGAGTGGCCGCCGAGGCCATATAACACCGGCCCTGAAAGACCTACATTGGCTCCCAGTAGGTTTCTGAGCACAATTCAAAGTGTTGGCCTTTAAAGCCCTAAACGGCCTCAGCCCAGTATACCCGAAGGAGCATCTTCACCCCCATCGTTCAGCCCAGACACTGAGATCCAGCGCCAAGGGCCTTCTGCCGGTTCCCTCACTGCGAGAAGTGAGGTTACAGGGAACCAGGCAGAGGGCCTTCTCGGTAGTGGCGCCCTCCCTGTGAAAATAAACAACTATCTGACTTTTAGAATACATCTGAAGGCAGCCCTGTTTAGGGAAGTTTTTAATGTTTGATGTTTTATTGTGCTTTTAGCATTCTGTTGGGAGCCGCCCAGAGTGCCTGGGGAAACCCAGCTGGATGGGTGGGGTATTATTATTATTATTAATTTAGGGATGTGGGACTTCCAAAATATCCATATGTGAGTGGGGGTCCACAGTGCCTCTCTGTCCTCAACCTGCCTGTAATCGAAGGAGTGGTCCTTTCCGCTCTTTGCTGGGCCTCAACAACAGGCCTGGAGTGTTTTCAAGCCTCTCTCCAGTAGGTGAGACTGAGCCTTTGCCTGGCATCATCAATCATCCAACCTCCTTTGTCATATTCTCTTCTTGTGCGGAAGGGAGGTCAGTTGGTGGTATGGGGTTCCTTTGTTGTGCTGTTGTATTGTGAGGGGAATAGTGTTTGTATGAGGTGCGTTTTTCTTTACATTGCAATGTAGTCAAAGCAAAATTCCAAGTATGATTGATACTTGGCCAATAAATTATTCCTTATTCCTTCTTCTTCTTCTTCTTCTTCTTCTTCTTCTTCTTCTTCTTCTTCTTCGTCTTCTTCTTCGTCTTCTTCTTCTTCTTCACAGTGAGTGTCACTCTGGATCCAGGAACAGCACACCCCTTTCTTGTTATAACCGAGGACCTGAAGATTCTGAGGAGGAGAAGAGACAGGCAAGACACCCTGGACAACCCTGAGAGATTTGACAACATGCTCTATGCACTGGGCCATGCAAAATTCACCTCAGGAAGATATTGGTGGGAGGTGGTGGTGGAAGAGGAGGAGGAGGAAAGGGAACGGGCCACCTGGGCCGTAGGGGTTGCAAAAGAGTCTGTCAGGCGCAAAGGCTTTGTCAGCATGCTTCCTTCTGAGGGGATCTGGGCCATTGGGAAGGCGAAGGATGAGTCAGCCTCATCTGATCCCTTCTGGGCTTCAACCCTCCCTGAGCGGACCCCTTTGAGCTTGAGGTATGAGCCCAGGAAGATCCGGGTGTCCCTAGACTATGATGAGGGCCGTGTGGAATTCTATGATGCCCACACCAACGACTTGATCTTCAATTTCCAAGAAGCCTCATTCTCTGGGGAGAAGGTCCAGCCCTTTTTCCATGTATGGTGGGGAGTTGGTCTGAAGTGTTGAGTCCTGAGGACGATCCTCACCGCTCCCAGCTCTACCACCCCCACCCTGAGAGGAGGTGACAGCCTAGCATTTTCTCTGCAGTGTTATGAGTTTGTGGGTGCCAGACACCCTAAATTTCTGGATCCAGTAAATGTTAGAATTTAATATGTGTTTGGTGTGTTAGAACTGGATGCCAGACAGTAGGTTTAGCAAGCATTAAAATATAAGCCAGGCCAGCTTCCCCGTGTCAGGAAAGTGCCTGGGAGACGAGCCATGGCTCCCACACCATTATTTTTTACACTTTATTTTGTACAACTTTATTTTGTGCAGCTGAAAAACGTTAAAATATTAATAACAAAAGAACTACATGGTGGAAGGAAGAAAAAAAGGAAGGAATGGGCCATTAAGAAAAATCAAGAATAATGGTATTCTTGACCAGATAGCTGTTGGGTGGGGCCCCTCCTCCAGTTCTGAGTTAGTTCAGAAAACAAAGCAGAGTTTGAAAGGAGAGTCTTTAGAATTTGTGACCTAGGGGGAAGAGGTTGCAGTCTGGTAAAGACGGCAAGCTGGGGAGAAGGTCAGAGCACGATGGTTGATGTTATTTTGAATCCTAAGCTGCAGCTATGGAAGAGTTCGTTTTTTGGAAAATAAAAAATTGAAAAAAACCTACCAACTTTTGCAATCCTATTGTATGTTCTTCACACATACATTCCCTATGAGGTCAATAGCAGCTCTTTAAAGATAATGGTTTCCTTAATTTGCTTCCTCCTGAAATTGGTTGTCTTGCGGCTGCTTAGTGTACTGCGGGGGGGTGGGGGGGGCGCCAACACTGTTTTCATTCAGCCTGGGAAATGTCTGAGCAGGGAGAAGGTCAGTGAAAATGAGGGGAATCCTCCACTTCTGCGGAGAAATGCTGTGCAGATTTCTACTTGTTTTGTGTTTTGTGTGTTGCTTGATGTTTTTACAATCAAGCAGGGTATAAATGTTATGAAATGATGATGATGATATGCATCTAAATGACTGGAAGAAGGCCACCTTTCACCGATGCAGATGCTTCCCCCCCCCCATTGCACTATAGTGGAAGAGTAAAGGTAAAGGGACCCCTGACCATTAGGTCCAGTCGCAGACGACTCTGGGGTTGCACGCTCATCTCGCTCTATAGGCCGAGGGAGCCGGCATTTGTCCGCAGACAGCTTCCGGGTCATGTGGCCAGCATGACTAAGCCGCTTCTGGTGAACCAGAGCAGCTCACGGAAATGCCGTTTTCCTTCCCGCCGGAGTGGTACCTATTTATCTACTTGCACTTTGACGTGCTTTCGAACTGCTAGGTGGGCAGGAGCAGGGACCGAGCAACGGGAGGTCACCGAACTGCTGACCTTCTGATCAACAAGCCCTAGGCTCTGTGGTTTAACCCACAGCGCCACCCGTGTCCCTAGTGGAACAGTAGACTTGCAGAACTAACCTTTTGTTTAACTATTGAAACATGCTGAGAGTAGAAAGGACAATGACTGGAGCAATTGCTTCAAAATGTCACAGGAAGGGTTTTCCTCTGATTACTTCCTCTTTCGATGCTGCTTATCTAATTTCTATTCCCACCCCCCCACCTGCTGCTAATCTAAATAATTACTCCAGTTTCCAGTCAAAAACAGTGGGGTGGACAGGCTCAGCACTTACAGTAATAGCCTAAAATGGTTTTGAGACCCTAAACGCCCCTACTCCAGAGTAAACCAGCTGAACAGTGGGTGATTTACTCCTGATCGACGCCTCATGGTCATGTCAAACAAAATTTTGCACAGACTTAAAGTTAGAAGGGAAGCCACACTGCAGAACAGCTTGTTCACCGTATGTGAAAGGAACTGAAAGTTTTCTAGAAATGATTAAGCAATCGTGAGGAGTTGGGGGAAAGGGGAGGAGATTTATGCCCATTTTATGCACGGAACATGCATTAAAAATTACACAATGTGCATAGAATTCCAGAGAACTTAAGATGGAAAATCGACAGTTGCAAAATGCTACGGACTGGAGATGCAAATACGTCCATTTCAGTCTCACTCTGTTTCTTATTGTTCCATACTTCACTTTAGTTCTTCCACATCAGTTTGCAATTAAAAAAAACCCCACAACTCCACATGAAAATTCATCAGCATTTTAGTGTGAATTTTTTCTAGCAGATACACAGACTGCCCCACCCTATGGCTCCAACCCAACGCCAAAAAATCAGGCCAACCTGCCCTGGACCAACTTCCTACATCATCTTGGGTTAAGTACCAAATTAGTTCAGGGAACAGATACAAAGTTTAATTAAGGTGTGTGTCAGGGACGTGCCCTCCCCTGCCAGTCCGGCACTGAGTGGGTACCGGCAGCCTCAGCCTCTGTTGTCGACGGACACGTCTCCCAGTGAGTCTTCCAGCTCCTCCCTGGGGGAGGAGGAGTTACCAGGAAGGAGCCAGGTGGGAAGGGGTCTCCAGGATGATGCAGAGAGACCCAGCACCGCTCAGCAGTCCCACTCTGAGGAGGAGACACCGTTTCCGGCGCCTGCTTTATGCAGAAGGGTCAGGGGAGAAAGGAGGCAGCACTTTAGGGTGCCGAGACTCTGGTGTTGGCGCCGCAACAGGAGGGGGGCACTTCCGGATTCTGCTAGCGACTAGGGGGTCATGTTTTAGGATAGCTCCGCACTGTACATACTTTGCACAATAAAATAGTTGAAAGACAAGACGGACTTGGTCTTTACTCATGAGCAACTGTTAAGCAAATCTGACAGCGTGATATTGATTTGGATGAATAAATTAGAGGGAATTGAATGGGAATTAGATTTATTTGGAACAGGATCCGTTGAGAAACTAATTTGGGGTGGATGAAGTAAAGGAGATCTGATTTGGGTTGCTAATTACCTAGGGTTGCCATATTCCCAAAAGTGAAAATCCGGACAAAATTGTTGAGGGTTGTTTTGGTTTTGGTCAAATACTTTTTTGGGGAAACATCTTCCCCTAAATGTTAAAGCATTTTTAAAAAGCATTTTGCTGGTTCGACAAAAATCTGCCCAGACACCATTTTTGCAGCCCGATTCCCGGATGTGTCCGGATGTATGGCAGCCCTAAATTACCTCAAGGATCGCCTCTCCACATATGAACCAACCCAGACCCTACAGTTGTCATCACTCCGTACACCAGGCAAAAAACATTTCTTTTATTCCAGGGCTTTTTAATGATCTTTGGCTTCCTTCAATGAGTGGACGTTTTAGTCCTGCCTTTTAAGAACGAGCCTTTTTTTCTGTTTTGCTTTATGCTGGTTTTAACATGCGCGTTATTTATTTACTGTTACTTGGGGTAACTTTTGTTTAAAAAGCACCTGACAAGTTTAATAAACTTGTGTTTAAAGCCACAAAAGCCATTAAAGCCAGTGTGGTGTAGTGGTTAAGAGCAGTGGACTCGTAATCTGGTGAACCGGGTTCGCTTCCCCGCTCCTCTACATGCAGCTGCTGGGTGACCTTGGGCTAGTCCCACTTCTCTGAAGTCTCTCAGCCCCACTCACCTCACAGAGTGTTTGTTGTGGGGAAGGAAGGGAAAGGAGAATGTGAGCCACTTTGAGACTCCTTCGGGTAGTGATAAAGCCGGATATCAAATCCAAACTCTTCTTCTTCTTCCCGTAACAGATTATTTGAAGCAAACCTTGCAGAAAGGTAAATGATTCAATGGAATGGGAAGCGTTGGGTGGGAAGTTGGAGATTTAGCAGCTGCCCCTTGCTGAGCTGCTTAATCGGGTGGCAAGAGCAAATGGTCCCTGCACTCCCCCGCTTTGAGACTCCTTCAGGTAGTGATAAAGCGGGATATCAAATCCAAACTATAATAATAACAGCTGGGAAAGCTAACAGTTAGCTTTTAAGGTGCCACAACAACAAAATTGCCAGTGAAAATGCCTTTCCAAACGGATAACGCTCCTGGCTATCACATTTTTTGGGGTGGGGAGGCTGTTACAGTTCAGGGGCAGCCTGTCCTGTTTCACTGCCAGAGGCAAAACAGGAAGGTGCAGCCTTCTGTTTTCACCCTGGGTCCCCTCTTGTCATCCCCACTGAAACCTCCCTTACTGGGGTTGTGTGGCTGCGGCTTCCGGCGAGCTCTTGGTTGAGAATCCGGAAACTGCCACAGCCACTTCAGCTCCAGTGGCAGGGAGCGCACTGTTCAATTCTGCCGCCTAAGGCAGCTGCTTCAATCTGCCTTATGAACGGGACGGCCCTGTTCCTGATCATTTCAACTCTTTTTTCACACCCATGATTTCTGAAGAAGGCTCCTCCTCCACCAAGAGGCAGTTCCTGGCATTGTCACCCAGGCAGAAGTGATACTCGAAGGCTCGTGTTAAGATTCATGCAAGGAAAGTCATGGCATCTGGGGGTCCCGTAGAGGAGCTCCGCGAAGAAACCACATGCCCCCTCTGCAGGGAACACTTCCAGGATCCAGTGACTATCGACTGCGGGCACAGTTTCTGCCAAATCTGCCTCATCCAGTATTCGGGCGAGTCCGACACAGGCGCTTCCTGCCCTCAGTGCAGAAAAATATTTCAGCCGAGGAGCTTCTGGACAAGGCGGCAGCGGACGAAGGATGCAGAGAAAGCCATCTGCACGTCCTCTTACGACACAAAACGAAAAAGCCAAGGAAGCCCAGAAAACGACAGGAAACCTGGCAGGACAGAAGGGGGAAAGGGGCTGTGTGAGAGGCACCAGAAGCCCCTTAAGTTCTTCTGCGAGGATGACCAATCTCCCCTCTACAAGCCTGGGGTAAGATATCAACAGAGAAGGGGAAGTTAACTTCCTTTTCTTTCAGGAGGGCTCTGCGTCAATTCTTTCCGGTAAGGGTCTCTGTTTAGTGTGGCAGATTCTCCCGCACAGCAGATCTCCGCCATCTCACAGATTATTATCTCCTCCTCCTCTTCTTTGTTTTGTTTCCCCCCCCCAATTTTTTTATTGATTTTACAATTTTAAGCGCATACCATAACGCGCATACCATCATCTTTGTCGCTGCTGTGTGCTTCCCTTTCCAGCACTGGAAGGAATAAGAGGGGTTCCCTCTGGAAAGAAAACAAGGGTTGTGCTGCTGTGTAGTCCTCCTGCCACGTCTTGCACATTCAGCAGTTTTGCAAAGGCAAACTGCAGAGATCCCAAAGGCTAGAAGCAAGAAAGAAATTTTCACTAAAGTGAAAAAGGGTTCATGCAGAGTTCATGAAGCAACAGCAGAAATGACCTTGAGCGAAGTGCTTGCTTGCACAGACGGCGTCTTAAGCATATCCGGTGCTGTGGTGCAAAGCTCCATCCGGCGGCCCCCCCATTTCCCAAAGTTTTTTAGGGAGGACAGTGGGGCTGGAGGAGGTGGGCAGTGGCTGGAGGGTGGCTCCTCCAGCGGGGAAGAGGCGGAGACTTGACACGCCGCCTCTCAGCTCAGCTGGCCGCTTCGTGCTGCGGTGGCCATGGCAGACGGAAGCTCCGGGCGCGGCGCTGCTTCGGCGCAGCATGGTGGAGGCAGGCGAGGGCGGTGAGTTGATGCCTGGAGGCGCCGCGCCGTGTAGGTTCTCTATCGGTAGGAGAAAATAACAGAGGCCAACCAGAGAATATTGAGAAGCAAAGAAGCTAGTAAGGCTGATAAATAATTTAATAATAATTTATTATTTGTACCCCGCCCATCTGGCTGGGTCTCCCCAGCCACTCTGGGCGGCTTCCAGCAAACATTAAAATACATTAACACATCACAGATTAAAAACTTCCCTGAACAGGGCTGCCTTCAGGTGTTTTCTAAATGTCATGTGGTTGTTGATCCTTTTAACCTCTGATGGGAGGGCGTTCCACAGGGCGGGCGCCACTACCGAGAAGGCCCTCTGCCTGGTTCCCTGTAGCTTTGCTTCTCACAGTGAGGGAACCGCCAGAAGGCCCTCGGCGCTGGATCTCAGTGTCCGGGCTGAACGGTGGGGGTGGAGACGCTCCTTCAGGTATACAGGACCGAGGCCTGTATACCTGATCTTTATTAAGCTGTTGCAACAGGGTGCTCACCCCCCCACACACACATAGGAGGGAGGAGGAATCCAGAACAATTGTGTGCAAGCCCTTATATAGAATTTTGAAATTGCCACCCTGTAGCTCAAGACCACCCTCCAATACATCATACATACATCACAGAAGGGGTGGTCTACAGCAGAATCCTGTCTAGCAGGAAACTTGTTAATGGGTTTACCTGGATGGTCTGGCCATTCTTTTGTGATGATAAATACTTAATTCCTGAAACAAAATAAAAAAATTCCTTCCAGTAGCACCTTAGAGACCAACTAAGTTTGTTATTGGTATGAGCTCATACCAATAACAAACTTGGTTGGTCTCTAAGGTGCTACTGGAAGGAATTCTTTTTATTTTGTTTCGGTTAAAGGTAAAGGTAAAGGGGCCCCTGACCATTAGGTCCAGTCGTGTCCGACTCTGGGGTTGCGGCACTCATCTCGCTTTATTGGCCGAGAGCCGGCGTACAGCTTCCGGGTCATGTGGCCAGCATGACAAAGCCGCTTCTGACAAACCAGAGCAGCGCACGGAAATGCCGTTTACCTTCCCACCAGAGCGGTTCCTATTTATCTACTTGCACTTTGACGTGCTTTTGAACTGCAGGAGCTGGGACCGAGCAACGGGAGCTCACCCCGTCGCGGTGATTTGAACCGCCGACCTTCTGATCAGCAAGCCCTAGGCTCTGTGGTTTAACCCACAGCGCCACCTGGGTCCCTTTGTTTCGGTTACCTAAAGGTAAAGGTAAAGGGACCCCTGACCATCAGGTCCAGTCGTGTCCGACTCTGGGGTTGCGTGCTCATCTCGCTCTATAGGCCGAGGGAGCCGGCGTTTGTCCGAAGACAGCCTCCGGGTCATGTGGCCAGCATGACAAAGCTGCTTCTGGCGAACCAGAGCAGCGTACGGAAACGCCGTTTACCTTCCCGCTGGAGCAGTCCCTATTTATCTACTTGCACTTTAACGTGCTTTCGAACTGCTAGGTGGGCAGGAGCTGGGACCAAACAACGGGAGCTCACCCCGTCGCAGGGATTCGAACCGCTGACCTTCTGATCAGCAAGCCTGTGGTTTAACCCACAGCGCCACCTGGTCCCTGTTTCGGTTACCTACCTGTAACTTAATTCCTGAGTCCAGGTCACAGGCTCACCCTATTCATACTCAAATGTGCCCTTAAGGCAGGATTTGTGAGCACAGAGACAATGGGGAGGCTTTTCCCATTTCTATCCAAACTGCAGAGGAATATTTGAGGTCACTGAAAGAGTCAAAATGGCTTTAGGACTGTTATCCTGTACTGTTTCAGACATAGTTACAGGTAGATAGCCGTGTTGGTCTGTCATAGTCAAAACAAAATTAAAAAAATTCCTTCCAGTAGCACCTTAGAGACCAACTAAGTTTGTTCTTGGTATGAGCTTGGTATGTGCATGTTTCAGACATGTGGTTTATATATTTATGCATGTGTTTGCCTGGTGCATTTATGAACATTTATTTTATATCTTAGACCTTATAATTTTCACAACCCTATTAAAACCCATCCCACAGGTAGGATGGTATCTGCAGAACGCAGTGATTGAATGGGTACGTAGGAGGTGAGACAATCATTTAGATAGCCTGGTCCCTAGCTCTATAGGACTCTGCACCCCAGTACCAGCAGCTTTAACCTAGTTTAGTAGCTAACTGGCAGCCAGTGTGATTCTTTCAAATGCTTTGTAATACGAATGAGATATAGAAAAAAATAATGAAATAAATACAATGCTTACATATCAAACCTAATTTTACTGCTTGAACAACATAAATTGTGTTGCCTATAACTTAGTTACCATTAAACTGTGCCACAACTGCAATGCAATGTTATGCTGGGCAGGGGGACGTGCTAACCGAGATCCCTGGGCATTGTACCCCCACTTCAAGTACCAGCCTATCTATCAACTCTTTCTATTGCTAGTCATCGTTTCGCTTTTATTAAAGCACGGTTTAATGTATTCCCCTCAAACGTCCTTTTTCATAGATTTTCTAGGGGCCAAGTTTCGGTCTTATGTGCCTGTGATAACCGATTGAATCTCTTCATCACATAGTGTTTGTCTGCCCCTTGTATTCTGCCGCCCTAAAGACTCTATTACTTCCATTAACTCAAAAATTACCAGGGTATTTGGAAGAGTCTTACCTTGCTCTTCTGTTGCAAGATTCAGACTCGATTATAACCCTACATATGGCAAAATTTCTGACATCAGTTCTGACACTTAAGAAACGTAATGGATTGTTATATACAGCTTTAAATTTTAATTTAATTTTTATCATATTTTATTCAGTTGAGTATCCCTTTTAATCTATTTTACTGTTAGCAATTGTAAACCAGACTGTGCTGTTTCTGTTTTTGGTTGTTATGTCTATGGGCTTAAAGCCGAAATAAAATGAGTTGAGTTGAGTTGCCACAACTTGGCATCATTGTGAAAACCACAGAATAATTCCATGCACTCTGCTTAGCGGAAGCTGCACACTGGATTTCAGCCTCAACCGTTCAATTGTGAAATAATTACTATTCAGCAGCCCTGCTTTCCTTCTCCTTCTTTGGAGGTCTTTAAGCAGAGGCTTGACAGCCACCTGTCAGGAATGCTTTGATGGTGTTTTCTGCTTGGCAAGGGGTTGGACTGGATGGCCCTTGTGGTCTCTTCCAACTCTATGATTCTATGATTCTATTATTCTCTAACCCATTTCCCATACTAATGGCCTGCAGCTCACCCAACCTGCATCTTCTAAGACGGAAACCATGGCGGTTCCATGTGCCATCATGGCCTCGGGTCCACCCTCCTCCGGTGTGGAGAAGGAAGTCATGTGCGCCATCTGCAGGGAGGACATGGCAGACCCCGTGTCGGTGGACTGTGGCCACAACTTCTGCCGGGGATGTATCACGGAGTACTGCAAAAAGTGGCAGCAAATGAACATGCCTTTGGAGTGTCCCCTCTGTAAAGCCCAGATCCGGGAAGAGAATCTGCGGCCAAACTGGCCGCTGAAGAACTTAATAGAAAATGTCAAGCTTCGCTCAAAGGAGAACCTGTGTTTGAAACATAAGAAGGAACTCAACCTGTTTTGCAAAAAGGATGAAGAATTGGTGTGTGTTGGCTGCGAGAGATCTCCAGAGCACATATCCCATGAGGTGGTTCTCCTGGAAGATGCTGCCCAGGAATACAAGGTAGGGAAGACACCTGGATCTTGGCAATGGGATCCTTTCCTCCTAATACGGCCACTCCTTAATTTCCATGGGAAAATGATACGGAAGTTAACAGACGTAACTAACTTAGGTTCATTCATTTCAGTGGATCTGCTTTTAGTTGAGCTTAGTTGAATACAACCCCCAAGCATCCAACTTGTTATACAGTATGCTCCCAAACATCACCAGTTGGAGCAGGCAAGAGAGAGATTTGGAGTGGGCTGGGGAGGCCAAGACACAGCAGAGTGGAAGGTAGAAGCAGACCTTCGTCCTTCTGATAATAATAATAATAATAATAATAATAATAATAATAATTATTTATTATTTGTACCCCGCCCATCTGGCCGGGTCTCCCCAGCCACTCTGGGCGGCTTCCAACAATATCAAATACATTAAAATATCACAGATTAAAAACTTCACTAAACAGGGCTGCCTTCAGGTATTTTCTGAATGTCAGATAGTTGTTTATCGCTTTGACCTCTGCTGGGAGGGCGTTCCACAGGGCGGGCGCCACTACCGAGAAGGCCCTCTGCCTGGTTCCCTGTAGCTTTGCTTCTCGCATTGAGGGAACCGCCAGAAGGCCCTTGGCCTCGGTCCTGTATACCTGAAGGAGCGTCTCCACCTCCACCGTTCAGCCCGGACACTGAGATCCAGCGCCGAGGGCCTTCTGGCGGTTCCCTCACTGCGAGAAGCAAAGCTACAGGGAACCAGGCAGAGGGCCTTCTCGGTAGTGGCGCCCGCCCTGTGGAACGCCCTCCCAGCAGAGGTCAAAGCGATAAACAACTATCTGACATTCAGAAAATACCTGAAGGCAGCCCTGTTTAGGGAAGTTTTTAACCTGTGATATTTTAATGTATTTTTATTTCTGTTGGAGGCCGCCCAGAGTGGCTGGGGAGACCCGGCCAGATGGGCGGGGTACAAATAAAAGAATTATTATTATTATTATTATTATTATTATTATTATTATTATTATCATCTCCGTGTCTGGGCTGAACGGTGGGGGTGGAGATGCTCCTTCAGGTATACAGGAACGAGGCCGTTTAGGACTTTAAAGGTCAGCACCAACACTTTGAATTGTGCTCGGAAAGGTACTGAGATAACCAAGGCAGAGCGGCTTCCTGGCAGATTGTCAGATTGGCTGCTGTTTTCCAAACCAAAATCTTTTTCTATATCTCTAGAAATCTATCAAGGTAGAGGTGCTGCCGTTTCTGGAAAAAAGGAGAAAAATGTTTGTGGATCAGCAGCTGATCAAGGAACAATGGAGTCAGAAAGGTCTGGTAAGTGTTCGTTGTTATGGTCCGTGCACTGAGAAGAAGAGAGGACTGGACCTCCTGCCTTCCGTCCATGAAGAAAAGTGCATGAGTAGCATAAATATATTGTTTGTTTGTTTGTTTTCTAACCTGTTTGTCCTTCAATGAGCACAAGGCAGTGTACATGGTTCTCTACACCCAATGTTATTCTCACAACAACCCTTAACAACAACAACAACAACAACAACAACAACAACAACAACAACAACAACTTATTATTTATACCCAGCCCATCTGGCTGGGTTTCCCCAGCCACTCTGGGCGGCTCCCAACAGAAAACATGATAAAATATCAAACATTAAAAACGTCCCTAAACAGGGCTGCCTTCAGATGTCTTCTGAAAGTGAGATAGTTGTTTATTTCCTTCACATCTGATGGGAGGGCGTTCCACAGGGCAGGCGCCACTACCGAGAAGGCCCTCTTGCCTGGTTTCCTGTAACTTCGCTTCTCACAGGGAGGGAACCGCCAGAAGGCCCTCAGAGCTGGACCTCAGTGTCTGGGCTAAACGATGGGGGTGGAGACGCTCCTTCAGCTATACAGGGCCGAGGCTGTTTAGGGCTCTAAGGTAGGTCAGGCTAAAAGATGGAGATTGTCACAATGGCGCCCACTGAGGTCTATGACTGAATAGGGATTTTAACCTGGGTCTCCTTGATCCTGAGCCACAAGTCATCAGGCTCTCACTAATGCTTTAGACTTCTTGGAGATTGGTCAGACCATCCGTCCCTAACTCATTTCTGTGCCAATGACAATTGAATATACAAGAATTATTTGGAACCAATGATCTGGCAAACCATTACATTTTTGTGATTTCCATCTTTCTTCCAACGTAGACCAATCCATCTAAATACACCTGCTGCACATGAGTTACAATCCGCTTAATAGGAAACACGGAAATGTTACCAATCCTATTTTTTCCCCTTCCCTGTAATCATATTTTATTCTTTTTTTTTCTATATAGAAAGTTACATTTGTTACTCAGTGGTTATATTCCAATTCAACAAAACGAGTGCTCACCCAACATTGATGTTTATGACTCAAATTACATACAATTGCATTTTAAGGTTCCGTCTTATAAAAATGCATGTACTCTATACCTTTAACCCTTATGCCCCATAAATAATATTTGCCACCAGGTAGTGGGAAAAGATTGGTTTGTGGCATGGAAATGAAGAGGAAGAGTATACAGGTGCTGCTTCATACAGCAACATTACAAGTATGCAGGCAGCAAATGCTCATTTTAAGACCTGCACACACCTTAGATATGAAAAGTAAAGCATCCCAGAGCCTAAAGAGTGAGCACAGCAACTTCCTACAGACTCACACTAAAAAGAAAGGAAATAAGGAAGGGGAGGGGTATACCTGATCTAGAAGCAAGCAGAGTGCAAAGTCAGGGATTAGAGATCTGCTAAGAAAGTTAAGCTGTCCCCTTCAGACAACAATATATTTTATTTTATTTTATTAAGCAAAGCAAGTCAGTTGAAGCATGTCTCTCTCAGAGAGATTGCAGCTAATAGTCCTGTAAAACAACAACAACAACACCCTCGTTTCAGTACTCGCAAGACATTTTGTGAAGCATTTTGTGGTGAATTAATTCCTAGTAGCAATCAAAGGCTTGTAGCTACTTTTCCTTGAAGAGTATCTGAAATGCTGCTGTCTCTGGCAGTGTCTGGGCGGAAATGATTAAAAATGTCCGGGTGAAATCCAGAGGTATGGCTGCCAATTTTCCATAAAAATAGCTAAAGAATTGCAATGGTTGTTTTTTGTTTGTTTGTTTGTTTGTTTGTTTGCAATTTTGTTATTAAAAAAAAGCTCAGCAACTTTGGGCAAAACTAAAAAAAGTTCAACAAGTTTGCCCCAAAAAAGCTTTTCTGTCTAGATTTTGGCTGTTTGAAATATGGCAACCCTAACTTCACATTCCATCTCTGCCCTTCCCAAATTTCTGGCCTGGATTTAGTTTTCTGTTACTGCCAGCACAAGGACTGCTTCTCTGTGTGTAAGCACAAGTTTACAGGTTGCACAGCACCCAAACCAGCACAACCGTTGCACTAGGGAAAGCTCACTGTTGTGCAACCCTTTGTTCAACCAGTGCACACGAACCCTGCAACCTTCCTCTGCGAGGACATTCTGCTGGTGCAAGTCAATCCGCTAGCACAACTGGTACACCGCTAATTGACTTTATTCTCTTGGCGCCGCAGTGAATGTAGTGGTTAAGAGCAGTAGACTCGTAATCTGGGGAACCGGGTTCGCTTCCCTGCTCCTCCACATGCAGCTGCTGGGTGACCTTGGGCTAGTCACACTTCTTTGAAGTCTCTCAGCCCCACTCACCTCACAGAGGGGGAGGAAGGGAAAGGAGAATGTGAGCCGCTTTGAGACTCCTTCGGGTAGTGATAAAGCGGAGTATCAAATCCAAACTCTTCTTCTTCTTCTTCTGTTCCCCCTTCAGGCAGAGTTAGAGGACAAGAAGCACAAGATCACGGGCGCTTTTGAACAGATGCACAACTTCCTGGAGGAGCTGCAGCGCTTTTGGCTGGCCGACCTGGCGGATCTGGAGAAAGAGATGAAGAAGAAGCAGGAATACAATATCGCCACGCTCTCACAGGATATCGCCTTTCTCAGCAGCTTCATCACAGACGTGGAGAAGACGTGCCAACTGCCCGCTGTTGAGTTCCTGAAGGTGAGACGTGAAACACAAAGGCAGCTCCCTGATCTCGGGACTTGAAGAAGAAGTCACAGTCCCTGGGGAGGACACTTGGGCTCTGTACAAACTTATTATCCATTTCTTGCACAAAGGAGTAGCTTTTTCTCAGTGTGGAACCAGGCATGCTCATCCTCAACATGCTGGTTTCAGTCCAGGTTGTTTCTAGAACCTTCCATCCCCAAAAGTGGGTGCAGTTGGTTACTTGATACACGTTGGAAGAAGCTCTCCTTGAATTAGGTGCTCTGTGGCTTTTCCTCCCTGCCCCATACACCAGGTGAATGAAGAAGGAATTGGGGGTTGAAATCCTGGTATACAGTGTTACTGAGCGGGGTATAAATAATAAATTATTATTATTATTTATTATTAGGCAGGTCCCAGTCCCCATTGCTGGGGCTGTCTTCAGTGTGGTGTAGTGGTTAAGAGCATAGCTGTCAACCCTCCCTTTTTTTGCGGGAAACTCCCTTATTCCAATGCCGTTTCCCGCTGCTATCCCGGATTGTTGATATCCCTTAAATTTCCCGGATTTCAAAGGAAGCAGCTCCTCTCCCTCCCTGCCGGCCAGGGAGGCTCCTCAGCTGCGTTGCTCAGCTGCCAATAAGGAGTCTGAGACCGACTGGGGGCGGAGCTTGCATGCCTTGTGCATCCAGACCCTCATGCCCAACCAGACAGACAGCCTGCCTGCCATCTACGCGCTCGCTCTTTCGCACGCAGCCTCTGGAGCGCAGGGTGACGAGGCTACTTGGTGCCATTGCACCGCCCTTGCGGCATCCCTTATTTTCAAATCCGAAAGTTTGGAAAAAAATCCCTTATTTTCAAATCCGAAAGTTGACAGCTATGGTTAAGAGCGGTAGACTCGTAATCTGGGGAACCAGGTTCGCGTCTCCGCTCCTCCACATGCAGCTGCTGGGTGACCTTAGGCTAGTCACACTTCTCTGAAGTCTCTCAGCCCCACTCACCTCACAGAGTGTTTGTTGTGGGGGAGGAAGGGAAAGGAGAATGTGAGCCGCTTTGAGACTCCTTCGGGTAGTGATAAAGCGGGATATCAAAACCAAACTCTTCTACTTCTCTTCTTCCGTCCTTTTTCAAGTGAACACACTAGGTGGCAGGGTGGGGGAAAGGAAATAGAGAATCAATCTTTTATTTAAGCTTTTATTCTGAGAATGAAACTGACTTGTGAAAAAGCGCTTTTCAAAGGCATGGAATATGTAGCAGGTCTACAGGTAAGTTGTGTCTGGACTAGATCAGGGGTAGGCAACCTAAGGCCCGTGGGCCGGATGCGACGCAATCGCCTTCTCAATCCGGCCCACGGACCGTCTGGGAATCAGCGTGTTTTTACATGAGTAGAATGTGTGCTTTTATTTAAAATGCATCTCTGGGTTATTTGTGGGGCATAGGAATTTGTTCATTTTTTTTCCAAAATATAGTCCGGCCCACCACATGGTCTGAGGGACGGTGGACCGGCCCATAGCTGAAAAAGGTTGCTGACCCCTGGACTAGATAGAGGAGGGGAGAGGATAAGATCTCTGTGTGCATTTGTTGCAGGGCAAATCTGCTGTCTCACTAGTACCATTAACTACTTGTGAGTCGGGTTGAAGAAAGAGTCCAAAATTCACTTCCACAAAGGCTGAACAAAGGTGTTACCCCCCCACAAGACCTTTTACAGGGTTTACAGACAAAATAATTCATATAAAACCCAATCAAAATGCTGCAGACATTTGAAGAGAGTAGCTGGATACAACTTTCTGGGCTAAAGTTTTGAAGCCTACATAGATACAAGCCTACATACTAAAGAAAGGAGAACTGAATTCTGACATTTCTGTTCACCTAGATAACAAGCCTACATGAGATGAGTCGGCCTTGATAAGCCTCCATAGCCAGACTCCCACAATTTTACAACTTCAAAGTTCACTCCCCAATATCATTCTTATCTGGTCTCCAGCAGCCAAGCAGCAACTGGGCTATGTGTCTTTTATGAACAAAAGGAAACTATTATGAACCAAGGTTTTTTAACAGAACTGCAATATCTCATTCAGCTGGTGCTTTTTATAGGTTTCTCACTCAAAGCATATTTTGGGGCCCCTTGAGGTCTGTCCCCCACCATTGAATGTGTCATACGTGTGGAGGAAAACCTTATATACGTAGTAGCAGCGTTTCCAAAAATAGACCAGAGGCAATTATATTTCATCCAGCAGAGCTTTACTGAAGGCAAATGAGAGTAATGGTCACAAATCCAATACATTCAGGATTGGCACAGTCCATTAAAAATTCCAGTTGCTGCACTTATAACATAAACTTATAACAAGTCTAAAACTTAACACTAAGCGCACAGTGGACACTCGGGTTGCGAATACGATCTGTGCGGGAGACGTATCGCAACCCGCAGCGTTCACAACCCACGCTGCTGCGTCTGCGCACGACGCAATTCGGCACTTCTGCGCATGCGCAAAGTGTGATTTAGTGTTTCTGCACATGCGCGAGCGCCAAAACCTGGAAGAAACCCGTTCCATTACTTCCAGGTTCGGCACAGTGCGCAACCCGAAATCACGCAACCTGAAGCTGCCGTAACCCAAGATATGACTGTACTATGTACAGAACACCATACTAGAAGGAAGAGATAGAAAGAGAAAGTGAAACCTAGGCTCCTTCTGGCCCTATATTTATAGTCAGCATGACGTTAATTGGAAGAGATAGGAGAACTAGTTCAAGCCAGCTTCCCTTAAGGTTTCGCTTAAGATTCCCAAACAATCACCTGCTTCTCTCACATAGAGAAGCTTCTAGTACAGGGGTCAGCAAACATTTTCAGCCGTGGGCCGGTCCACCGTCCCTCAGACCATGTGGTGGGTCGGACTAGATTTTGAAAAAAAATATGAACGGATTCCTATGCCCCACAAATAACCCAGAGATGCATTTTAAGTAAAATGACACATTCTACTCATGTAAAAACACCAGGCAGGCCCCACAAATAACCCAGAGATGCATTTTAAATAAAAGGACACATTCTACTCATGTAAAAACACCAGGCAGGCCCCACAAATAATCCAGAGATGCATTTCTCCACCCCCACCGTTCAGCCCGGACACTGAGATCCAGCGCCGAGGGCCTTCTGGCGGTTCCCTCGCTGCAAGAAGCGAAGCTACAGGGAACCAGGCAGAGGGCCTTCTCGGTGGTGGCACCCGCCCTGTGGAACGCCCTCCCATCAGAGGTTAAAGCAATAAACAACCACATGACCTTTAGAAAACACCTGAAGGCAGCCCTGTTCAGGGAGGTTTTTAATCTGTGATATTTTAATGTATCTTTATATTTGTTGGAAGCCGCCCAGAGTGGCTGGGGATACCCGGCCAGATGGGTGGGGTACAAATAATAAATTATTATTATTATTATTATTATTATTTTAAATAAAAAGACACATTCTACTCATGTAAAAACACGCTGATTCCCGGAGGGTCCGCGGGTCGGATTGAGAAGGCGATTGGGCTGGATCTGGCCCCCGGGCCTTAGTTTGCCCATGTTCTAGTAGCTTCTAGAATCTTCTTGTATTAATCAGAATAGGAAAGATCTCCACACATCAGATCAATACTTTCTGCACTAAGGGATGCAAACTGTATATTATGAGGATGCAGTCTTGGTTTTCCAACTTACAAAGGAAGGGCAAAGGAATCTTCAAGAGTACGAGATGCCTTGTTTGTGTTCTGCCTGTGCAACTGAGACCCATTTCTCTCATGCTCTTTTTCAGGACCTCAAAAATAAGATGAGCAGGTATGCCATTTCTTTTGTCGCTCCCCTTTCTGTTTCCCCTTCTTTCCTGCGGCACAGTGCCTATACTGTTATTGTTGCTTAATCCACAAACTAAAAAAAACATTTTCTACTGGAGAATTCTAGGAAGGATCCTGAAATTTTATTTTCATTATGGTCTACAGTGGGCGCTTGGGTTGTGAACGTGATCCGTGCGGGAGTCACGTTCACAATCCGCAGCGTTTGCAACCCGCAGTGCTGTGTCTGTGCACGCGCGGTTCGCGATTCGGCGCTGTGATTTAGCGCTTCTGTGCATGCGTGAGTGCCGAAACCCGGAAGTAACCCGTTCCGGTAATTCTGGGTTTGGCACGGTGCGCAACCCGAAATCACACAACCTGAAGCAGCCATAACCCAAGGTATGATTGTATATGGTAAGGTGCCTTAAACCCTTAAGATTTGCAACCCTCCATTTTCTGTAGGAAAGTGAAATAGTTCTTTTTACCTTTATAGTGTCAGCACCAGTGCTTTTTTAAAAAAAAATGTTTAGGGGTACAGTGGTACCCCGGGTTGCACACTCAATTCGTTCCGGGGTGCCATTCGCACCCCGAACAGCGTGTAACCTGGGCAGCGCATTTGCGCATGTACGAGAGTGCGAGAGATCTTGCGAGAGCGTGTGAGTTCTCGCGAGATCTCACGCTTCTGCACATGCGCGAACTGCGCATCCACGGACCACGCAGGCATGTGCAGAAGCATCCGCGCTGCGAAATCTACTTCCGGTGTTCGCATCCCGAACATACGCAACACGGAGTGTACGCAACACAGGGTATGACTGTACTCTTATTAAACACTTGCTTCCATCTGAGACTCAGAAAACACCGTGACAGGAAATGAGGCGCCATGATGATTCACAGTGATAGAGAAGAAACTACATTTGTTTTTTTTAAAAATAAAATAAAAATAAAAATAGTTTTTTCTCCCGTTAGATTCACAAAATGTTTAGCGGTATGCGTACACCCCTGCATACCCCTGGGGGGGGGGGAAGCACGGGTCAGCACCAATCTGCCATCAGAGATCAACCATAAAAATGACTATAAAAGAATCAGGTTTCATGAAAGAGCTCCAGTCTTGAGAAGGCAGGTTGGGGAACCCTTCCCATGAGTGGATTTACCCTTCTAGAATAAGTGCTCAGTGTTTCATCTCGCATTATTGGCTGAGGGAGCCGGCGTACAGCTTCCGGGTCATGTGGCCAGCATGACAAAGCTGCTTCTGGCGAACCAGAGCAGCGCAAGGAAACGCCGTTTACCTTCCCTCCGGAGCAGTTCCTATTTATCTACTTGCACTTTGACGTGCTTTCAAACTGCTAGGTTGGCAGGAGCTGGGACCGAGCAACGGGAGCTCACCCCGTCGCAGGGATTCGAACCGCCGACCTTCTGATCAGCAAGCCCTAGGCTCTGTGGTTTAACCCACAGCGCAACCTGGGTCCCCAAGGAGCTGAACTACATGACCTTAAAAGACCCCTCCCTATTCTGTTATCTGAGGCTACACGTTTTCGAAAGGGCGGGTCTCCATTTACCTTGCTTATGCTAAGCCATCTTCCTTCCAGCTTTGAGAACAGGCAAATGGGGCAGCAGCTGAGAGTTTCTCCAGACTTGGACAAGAAGCTCAGAATTTTCTGTCAGAGAGGTTCCACGCTGGAAGAATCCATGGACAAATTTGAAGGTACTGGGGGTCATTCTGGGGAAGGGGAAAGGACGCAGTTTCTGGGAACGTTCGGTTGATGTGAAAGTCAGAGGTTTCTTAAAGAGGAGCTGACTTTTCCTAGAATGGTGCTGAAGATGTCTGTAGTGCTTGCTTTCCCCCTCACATTTCCCTCACCCCGTGTTCGCTTCGGCAGCGCATATGCCAAAATTGGAACGATGCAGAGAAGATCAGCACGGCCCCTGTGCAAGGACGACAGGCAAATTCATTTCCCTCACCCCTTCCACTTCCTCGAAAGAAGGAACTTTTGCTTTCGATGTACAGTCGTATCTTGGTTGTCGAATGGAATCCGTTCCGGAAGTCCGTTCGACTTCCAAAACGTTCGGAAACCAAGGCGTGGCTTCCGATTGGCTGCAGGAAGCTCCTACCCTGCCTCATGCCCATTTCATTGAATCATAGGGTTGGAAGGGACCACGCAGATCATCTAGTCCAACCCCCTGCAATGCAGGAATCTTTTTGCCCAATGTGAGGCTCGAACCCACAACCCTGAAATTGAGAGTCTCCTGCTCTACCGACTGAGCTATTTCTCTTTCTAAATAAATGTCCTGGCCAGGTACTTATTCGCAAGTATTGCCCTTCTTGCTATGGGTATGAGGTGCTTATAAAGGAACAGCAATTGACTGGGACAAGGAGGGACATTTGGGAATATATTGGCATTCCAAGCAGAAGATGCAGCATGGTGTTATGAGTTTTTTTTGGGGGGGTAGGCTTTATGCCTGAGCTCCCTTCTCATTCCTGGATCGATCAGCAGGCTAGCTTCCTGGTGAGGCAGTGACCTTCTAAGTATGGGCCATTAAGGTAACAAAGGAAGTGGCTCTGTGCCAGATGACAAATGGGTTGGCTCCTATCCCTCAACTTGCTGGCAGTTTTAAAGACAAAGGCCAGAGATGAGAGTTGGGTGAGCTTGCAGGCTGGGAGACTGAGATATGCCTGATTTCTGTTTGAATCCAAGGCTGTGGTTCTTGGAAAAGCAAGGCCCTCTTGAGGTGTTAATGCTGTGAAGCCATCCATCATAGTCTCAGGTTGTATATCTGTGTAAATAAACCATATATCATAAAGACAGCAGTCCTGGGAGACTGTCTGTCCACTGTAGGCTTAATTAAAACGCTTAGCTTACTATTTAAATATAAGAGTAGGGTTTTGTTTTGTTTTTATAAAATGTAATGGCGTGTCTGCAGAATGCATGCTCTGACTTTAAATGTGTTACGCTTTCTTCCACAGAGACACTGATACATGAACTGTACCAAGGTAACTATCTTACAAGGAACTGAAGGAGGCCCAAAAACGTCATTGGTGGCAACCATTAGGTTGCAATAATCAGATAGTTTCATCAAAGCTCTGTTGGAGCAATACAGTGGGACCTCGACTTACGAAGATAATGCGTTCCGACGCGATCTTTGGTAGTCGAAAACACTCGTAAGTCGAATCCTCATAGGAATGCATTGAGCGAAAAAAATTCGTAAGTCGAAGAAATCCTATTCAAAAATTCGTAAGTCGAAGAAATCCTATTCAAAGCGGCCGCGACTTCCTTTCGCAAGTCGAAAAATTCGGTTGCGGCGGCCATTTTTTTTCTTCCGGAAGTCATTCGTAAGTTGAAAAACACGTAAGTCGGGTCACTCGTAAGTCGAGGTCCCACTGTATGTTAATTGTGCTCATGTAAGATTGAAACAAGGGACCCAGGTGGCGCTGTGGGTTAAGCCACAGAGCCTAGGGCTTGCTGATCAGAAGGTTGGCGGTTCGAATCCCTGCGACGGGGTGAGCTCCCGTTGCTCGGTCCCTGTTCCTGCCCACCTAGCAGTTTGAAAGCACGTCAAAGTGCAAGTAGATCAATAGGTACTGCTCCAGCGGGAAGGTAAACGGCATTTCTGTACGCTGCTCTGGTTCGCCAGAAGCGGCTTTGTCATGCTGGCCACATGACCTGGAAGCTGTACACTGGCTCTCGGCCAATAAAGCGAGATGAGCGCCGCAACCCCAGAGTCGGACACCCCAGAGTCATATGACCACTGCTCCTTGAAAATTTCCATTGTATGTTGAGTTATTATATGCTGAAGAAGACGTACACGAAACAGTGTCAATCACTGCCCGTTGTCTTTCTGTTATTATACAAGAAAAAAATATACACTACTTTCATTGGCCGTCGTGTTGCTCGTTTTTGGTTTCTGTTTGAAGATTGCAACACAGAGGTTTTTTTTGTCTTGCTAAATAAATATTGCTGTGCATAAAATATATATGCCACTTGATTGTAAACAAAAACCCTCAAATCCTAAGATCTCTTCGGGGTTCTAGGAGGGATGTGGAGTTAACGTTCTGCTCACCTCTCTCTAGCTCCTGCACTTAAGCCCAATGTTTGCTGGGCTGTGGGTCCAGGTCTGCAACCCGAAGGTGTCCTGGTGAAGGAGGCAGCAGATTTCAAGGTCTACGCAAGAAACGGGATAAATCACGAGAAGCTCAAAGTGACAGTGAAAGGGCCAGGTAAGTCCTTCTCTCTCCTCCCCCCCCCACCACGATTGCCTTTAAATTTGGGCTTGGTATGATGTGTGCCTTTACCCACAAGTCCCGACCCTTTGACCTGGAAGCACTGCTGTCCAATTCTTGTGCGTGGATGGGGTCAGTGATTGATTGCACTCTGCATAGGTTCAGAGGCACTCCTGGGGCTAGTGCTTTGCACGTTCAGAGGTGGGGCCAGATTTCTTACGGTGTTGTTCTTTTGGCAACACCAAGCTGGGCTAGTTTGTGTCCAGATTTAACAGGGAACGTGAGAAAGCTATTTTTATAAATTGGGGGCAGGGAAGTGGTCTCCAAAGGTGATTCAAATTCAGTCAATGAGCTTTATGGCCAAGTGGGGGGCTGAATCTCCTTGGCAGTAGCATAGGGCTACCATATGTTACAGGGATTTCAAAGGCAGAAATGATGTCCAGGGGAATCTCCAAAATGCGTCGCTTTGGGGATAAAAGCTCAACAACTTTGGGGTTTTCCTATAAAGCAGCAGCAGCAGCCAATTTCCTGCATACCCTCCAGCCTCCTGCCAGCCCCAGAGCTTCAGTTCTAGTTGTGGATATGTTTGGATACAGTATTTTTGTTCTGGATGGGAGAGCGCTGAAGAGAAGGCGTTTAAAGAACTAGTGTGGTGTAGTGGTTAAGAGCGGTAGACTCGTAATCTGGTGAACCGGGTTTGCGTCTCCCCTCCTCCACATGCAGCTGCTGGGTGACCTTGGGCTAGTCACACTTCTCTGAAGTCTCTCAGCCCCACTCACCTCACAGAGTGTTTGTTGTGGGGGAGGAAGGGAAAGGAGAATGTGAGCCGCTTTGAGACTCCTTTGGGTAGTGATAAAGCGGGATATCAAATCCAAACTGTTCTAAAGGGTGTTTAGAGAGTGCTCCCCACTTTACGTGATTTTATTTAGCACCCCAGAATGTAACCCTTTGCATAAGTGGGGACTTGCCCGTCTATGAATATTATAAATCAAGTACATTCGTACTTCGGAAGTCGAACGGAATCCGTTCCGGAAGTCCGTTCGACTTCCAAAATGTTCGGAAACCAAGGCGCAGCTTCCGATTGGCTGCAGGCAGCTCCTGCAGCCAATTGGAAGCTGCGTCAGATGTCCGGGTTCCAAAGAATGTCCGCAAACCGGAACAATCACTTCTGGGTTTGCAGTATTCGGGAGCCGAAACGTTTGAGTCGCAAGGCTTTCAACCTCCGAGGTACGACTGTAATTGGTTATTATTATTATTATTATTAGAAGAAGAAGAGTTTGGATTTGATATCCCGCTTTATCACTACCCGAAGGAGTCTCAAAGCGGCTCACATTCTCCTTTCCCTTCCTCCCCCACAGCAAACACTCTGTGAGGTGAGTGGGGCTGAGAGACGTCAGAGAAGTGTGACTAGCCCAAGGTCACCCAGCAGCTGCATGTGGAGGAGTGGGGAATCGAACCTGGTTCACCAGATTATGAGTCCACCGCTCTTAACCACTACACCACACTGGCTATTACTACTACGATTGCGATGATGCTTCCTCTGTGTGCCCAGACATCTCCTCAGGCAGCACCATGTTTCCCCACAGAAGGACTGGAAGTGCCCGTCAAGCAGGTGGACTCGGGAGATGGGATCTATGGCTTTGAATACTGCCCTGCTGTGCCCGGGGACTACCTGGTCTCCATCACTTGGGATGGGCAACACATTCACCACAGGTAAGACTGACATAGCAAAACAATGTGAACAGGTGGGAGAAGGAAGGGAAAGAAGTAGGAAAGGGATGCTTGTTCAGGATTTGGTTTATATCCCGCCTTTCAGTGTAGTGTAGTGGTTAAGAGCGGTAGACTCATAATCTGGTGAACCGGGTTCGCTTCCCTGCTCCTCCACATGCAGCTGCTGGGTGACCTTGGGCTAGTCACACTTCTCTGAAGTCTCTCAGCCCCACTCACCTCACAGAGTGTTTGTTGTGGGGGAGGAAGGGAAAGGAGAATGTTAGCCGCTTTGAGACTCCTTCGGGTAGTGATAAAGTGGGATATCAAATCCAAACTCTTCTTCTTCTTCTTCCTGCGAAAGGAACCCCGGCCAACTTAGGCAGAAGGCAGCATTCTTTGGAGAGGCCTGGGACCCCTTCCTGACCTCTTTAACTGGAACTTTCTTAGGTCCAGCTTGAGAGTCTCCACGGCCCCCACCAAGAATCCTGGGAACTATAGTTTTCCCCTGGAAATGGGTGCCATTTTCAGCATCCTCAACAAACTACAGTTCTGAGGATTCTTTGTGGGGGGGAACATGTGCATTGAATATGCTTTAATTGTATAGCATGGATCCACCCTAAAAGTTTTTATTCATGCTAATCAATAAAATTGGAAACTGTTTTTGAATCTGGATTTCGTTTTGAATTTGGATTTTGTCTATGAGTTATGGAATGTTTTTTTAAGAAAAAAAATTTTTTTTTGTTGTGAAATTGTTAAATATGAATAAAGTTTATTCATATATATAAAAAAATGGAAATAGAGCTAGCGTGGCTTTCTGACCAGAGATGTTATATTGTAGGAACTATTAATGCCTTCATGTTCTGGTTGCCACAAGATCCCTTTGCGGCCATCGCTCATCCACAAGCCTAGGGGCTGAGGTCCTTTCACACACACCCTAATAAAATATTTGAGGGGGCTGCCCCCCCAGTTGATGGGCATTGCCATTCAAATGGTGTTCATGCACCCCGTCATGTGATCAATTATGCGGGGTGACGCTTACCTGGGCTCCCCATATTTTATTCAACTTGACACCCCTGTCGCCAAGGGCATAAATGTGCTTCCTCACACCACTGAGGCTGGGTTAGATGAAAGATGTGTACTGATAGATGTGTACTGGGTTAGATGAAAGATGTGTTCTGTTGACCTGTATCCAAGATAGATAAGGTACCTCCAGAATGGGATTTAGTCATGTACTGTCAAATTCAGATTGTACCATTGAAGTTGATTTGGCGTTGTCGTGGATTAAACCTGCTTCCCCTCCAAAATCAGTCTGAAGGCACTGGGAAGCGTCAGATAACACTTGCTTTGACGCAACATCATTTAACTTCCCTGCAATCAAATCAAGATGTTCCATAAACAGCCGGCGTCCCTGTAAGCTTTGTCAAAACAAATCAAACATGTTCTCCGGAAGCTGATAGCTGAATAGATATCACTGGGCAGATTTCATCAAGGCTGTCCAATTTTGGAATTAATTTCTGACCGACCGGAAGCAACAGGGACAATTCCACTCAGGGTCAGCCCAAGACATTTTGCTACCCAACAGAGAAGAGCAAATCACACACGCACACATGCACACACACACACACACACACACACACACCCCATAGCTGTCAACTTTCGGATTTGAAAATAAGGGATTTTCCCCAGCTTTCAGATTTGAAAATAAGGGATGCCGCCAGGGCGGTGCAATGGCACCAAGTAGCCTCGTCACCCTGCGCTCCAGAGGCTGCGCGCGAACGGGTGAGCGAAAGAGCGAGCGCATAGACGGCAGGCAGGCTGTCTGTCTGGTTGGGTGTGAGGGTCTGGCTGCACAAGGCATGCAAGCTCCGCCCCCAGTCGGTCTCAGACTCCTTATTGGCAGCCGAGCAACGCAGCTGAGGAGCCTCCCTGGCCGGCAGGGAGGGAGAGGAGCTGCTTCCTTTGAAATCCGGGAAATTTAAGGGATATCAACAATCCGGGATAGCAGCGGGGAATGGCATTGGAATAAGGGAGTTTCCTGCCAAAAAAAGGGAGGGTTGACAGCTATGACACACACACCAGTCAAAGTGCACCCCATGAGGACCTCTTCCTTTCCCTATCTGAAAAAAACCACAGCTGTGATAAATAAAACAATTTGCTGCCCTTTCATGATGCCAAAAGGACATGTCACCTGAGGCAGCCCTAAAGGTGGGGCTGGCTCATTGTAGGGCTCTGTCTCTGCATTTTGATGGGTGGGGTGGGGTGGTTTACAGATATTTCTCAAACGGGAGCTTGTACTGCTGGTGCTAGTCTGAGCAAGCAAGCTCTCCTAGTGATCAGTTTGTTGCATTTGATTTTTGTGACTGCTAGCTGAGCATAAGCGTGGTTTTCCCTATCTTTCAGCCCAGTCAAGGTAAAAGTGAGAACGCAACTCCCAAACCTTTTAACAACAAGCTTGGTAAGTTGACTGTTTTTGTGCTGGTTTCTCATACATCTTTTTCTGCTTGGCCACAGGGAAGGGTGGGGTGGGGTGGGGACTCCCGGCCATACCAATACTTTGGAATTGGGATTATTCTGATTTGACAGAAAATCGCCTCAAGGAGTTCAAATGGGGAGGTGAGGAGATATGATTTTGAGATCAAGACAGGAAACCTTTAACTTTTAGCTTTCAATTCTCCTTGCCAGATAGCGAGTGCGGCAATGATGTACTGTTATATCCCTAAGATGTTGAAGAAACCCTGAGGAGATTTCGTGGCCTTTTCGGTTGAGGCATAAGCGGGGCAGCAGAGTGTGTGTGTTGTGCTAAGTCATGGGTAGGCAAACTAAGGCCCGGGTGCCGGGTGCGGCCCAATCGCCTTCTAAATCCGGCCTGCAAACAGTCCAGGAATCGGCATGTTTTTACATGAGTACAATGTGTCTTTTTATTTAAAATGCATCTCTGGGTTATTTGTGGGGCATAGGAATTCGTTCATTCTCTCCCCCCCCCAATATAGTCTGGCCCCCCACAAGGTCTGAGGAACAGTGGACCGGCCCCCGGCTGAAAAAGTTTGCTGACCCCTGCGCTAAGTGCTTACTTTGGTGCAACTTTTGGCTGTGAGATTATTGGTGAGCTTTAAATGTCGATATATATCAAACGACTTGCTTTCTATAGGGCTGTAGCAATATACCTTTCATTGTTACTGGATTTAGGTTGTATTCGGCCAATTTTTACTCGGAGTAAGACCCATTGCAATTAATTGCCATGACTTGGATACCTTCATTTCCATGGGCGTATTCTGAGAAAAAGGTGGTGGACTACAGCCCGCTGTTTTAATGTGAACTGCTTTAGACGGCTCCTCTTCATGTGAACCGGGTGTTATCTGTGGGAAATAAAACAATTCTCAACTCTCTGCTGCTTTTGTGCACTTTTGCTGACACTCAGGAACAATGTGGATGATTGTTAAGATTAAAGACAACAACATGCCCATCAGCATAAACAGGATGTTCTTTGCCTCTTGATAAAACATGATGAGAATAATAACACCACAAAGCATATGGAATTGTAAAACATTGAATGTTTGAATGTTTGTGACAAATGTGCTGGAAGAGCAAGAGTCCCAGCCATACTTTCCTCCAGGTTACGGCAACCAAATGTGAAATGTAATAAAATTGATGTAAAACATGCCTCCTGGTCCAGTTCTTGACCACCGTTCAGCCCGGACACTGAGGTCCACTTCCGAGGGCCTTCTGGCAGTTCTCACACTGCGAGAAGTGAGGTTACAGGCAGAGGGCCTTCTCAGTACCGCCTCATCTGAACCTACCCAGACCCTCAGATCATCTTCCGAGGCCCTTCTTCGTGTGCCTCCTCCTTGAGAGGTCCGGAGGGTGGCAACACGAGAACAGGGCCTTCTCTGCAGTGGCTCCCCGTCTGTGAAATGCTCTCCCCCCAGGGAAGTTCACCTGGCACCTTCATTATACACCTTTAGGCGCCAGGCAAAAACGTTCCTTTTTGACCAGGTCTTTGGTTCATTTGATTGACATCCTATGCCCTTTTAAAATGTGGGGTTTATTTGGGAGGGGTTTTATTGGGTTGCTGTTTTTATTTTGATTACCGGTATATATTTCGTGGTTTTAAATTCTGATTTTCTTCTGTGAACCACCCTGAGACCCTCCGGGTATAGGGCGGTATATTAATTAATAGTGGCATCGGAGATAAAGAAATGCACACCCTTTAGAAGACATCTGAAGGCATAGGGAAGTTTTTAATGTTTGATGTTCTGTTATGTATTTATATATGTTTGAAGCCGCCACTATCTCTTACCCTAACCTACCTAGTCAAAAGGGTTTTCATGAGGAGGAAACGCCACCTTGAGCTCCTTGGAAGATATAAAGTGGCAGATAAATGTAATAAAGAAGTGAAATAAGCAGGACTAGCCATTCGCCAAAATTACATTGTTCCACAAAAAAGGCAACTCTGTGAAATTAAAAAATAATAATCGTGCGCTGCTTTTGACATGCACTGGCCAAGATTTGCTATACTTCGAGGGCTGCAGACAAAGAGGGAAGGAACCACAGGATCGGGATCGCCAAGGGTCATCTAGCCCCCCCCCCTTGCAATACAGGCGTCCAACCTAAAAAGGAGGTGCGTGGCTGAAGGAGCTCTGCTGCCCCCCAGCGCCAAAACCCGGAGTAGCATGCTTTCAGTAACGACACGTGCACCACAGCCCAGTCCACCTCCCAGGAAGGAGCAACCCGAAAGTGAAGCTCCACGGATGCACCCACTTCCGCTGACTTTCCGCACGGGGCGGGCGGAGAAAGCCGTGGGAATCCGCGGTTCCCCCCCCCCCACTCGCTCCCGGATTGGACGAGGGGACTTCCTGGAACGTTCCTGAGCCGCGCCCGGTCCAATCAGAGGAGCCGCTCCGCGCCGCCACCCCCCGCGACTCGCGCTGCCCGGGACGCCTTTTGTTTTGGGCTCCGCTTTGCAAGCGCGGCTCTTCCTCGTCGTTCCTTCCCTGCAAGGTGTTTGCTGGTTTGGTGAAAAATCCGCCGGTGTTTTGGGGGGCGGCGGCGGGGGGTGCAATGGTTTCCGCGTGGACTATTCCCACCTTGTAAGCTGTTGCTGCCAAGCGGGGAGGCAGGCGGCGGGTGCCCCCTCTGCGCTGAATCGGGTGGCATTTTAGGGTGGGGTAGGGCAGATGCAGGGCCGGATTTAGGTTTGATGAGGCCCTAAGCTCCTGAAGGTAATGGGGCCCTTTATATGTCCAGCTGTCCTTTGTCAACAACAAATTGCTGCTGTTAACAAACATGGATAAAGGTAAAGGGACCCCTGACCATTAGGTCCAGTCGTGACCGACTCGGGTTGCGGCGCTCATCTCGCATTATTGGCTAAGCCACTTCTGGCGAACCAGAGCAGCACATGGAAACACTGTTTACCTTCCCGCTGCAGCGTACCTATTTATCTACTTGCACTTTGACGAGCTTTCGAACAGGGACCGAGCAACGGGAGCTCACCCCGTCGCCGGGATTCGAACCGCCGACCTTCTGATCAGCAAGCCCTAGGCTCTGTGGTTTAACCCACAGCGCCACCCGCGTCCCAAACATGGATACATATGCTATAATGTTATTGTTTTAGTTAAATAAATTGTTTAAATTGTTATTAAGGAAATGGTTATTTCCCCCCTTCCAATAAAGCACAGCAGAAAAGTTGTCCAAATATAAACAGTTAACTTATTAAACCTCACAATAATTTCATAGTTATCGGTCTATGTATTTCGAATAGTATAACCAAATCAGGAATTTTTGATATAACTGTAAAAACTGCTCTGAAAATTTATTATTCCAAAAGTAAAACCTTCATCTGGTTGTAAATATTAAGATTATACCAGCAAGAATGAGTCTTTCTGTAAAAAAAATGATTTAAATCAAGTGTTACCACCCTGCCTGTGAGGTAGGTTAAGAGTCTGGAACTGACTCCAAGGTCTCCCAGGGTTGCTTCATTACTGAGTGGGGGGTTTGAACCCTGATCTCCCAGGTCCTAGTCCTACTCTAAAAATTAAGTAGGTAAAGAAATATGGGGAAACCAAAGTGTCACTTAGAGAAGGGTCTGAACTATTTTCCTTGGAGCTTGAATTTGTTTTATCCTGGATGGTTTTATTTGATGTTTTTATATGTTGCAAACTGCTTGGAGATTCCCCCCCCCCTTTAAAATATAAAGCGGCATAGGAAGAAGATGAATAATAAAAAATACATTTCGTTTTTAAAAAGGTGCCTAGACATTATGTTCTGGTGACCACAACTTAGACTTAAAGTGCCATTTGGCAATTAGCTTATAGGCCTGAGTTTCTAACGCTGGTCCTGAGGGTTTCAGACAGGAGAACTCTCCCAGCCGTGCCAGGACATGCCAGAGATTGAACCTGGGACCTACTTGAGAGTTATTGTAGTAGTAGTAGTAGTAGTAATAATAATAATAATAATAATTTATTATTTGTACCCCGCCCATCTGGCTGGGCCTCCCCAGCCACTCTGGGCAGCTCCCAACAGAATATAAAAAACACGATAAAATATCAAACATTAAAAACTTCCCTAAACAGGGCAGCCTTCAGATGTCTTCTGAAAGTCAGATAGTTGTTTATTTCCTTGACACCTGATGTTACAGCCCTTTTCCATTCCCGACAGCGATACCGTAGTAGTGGTTTTCCTGTATTGATAAGTGATAGAGCTAGATTAGCTTTTTTGAGGTCTCTTTAGTTTCCTGCATTATGCCAGTTCGTTGCACCCTTGTGGCACCTCAGAGACCAACAAATTCATTACGCACCTGAAGAAGCGACCTTTAAGCCGCGAAAGCTGGCGGCAACAAATTGCTACTGGAAGGAATTTTTTTATTTTTTATTTTGTTTTGGCAATAAATTGGTTCGCTTTCAAGGTTCTGTCGGTTGTAGCTTATGCATTCTTTGCGTGCGTTTTGAAACTCTCTTTATTTTCCTCCCCGTCGTTTCGATAGATGACTGGCAACAGCAGCGCGGGAACCAGCAACGGCCGCAAGGGCCGTGGCGTTTCGTGGCGGCTCCAGGAAACCTTGAATCTCCTGGACATCTGGGGAGAGCAGAAAATTCAGGACCAGCTCCGCAACAGCCACCAGAACATAGACTTTTTCGAATACATCGCCCAGAAGATGGCCGCGCGGGGTCATCGCCGGACCGCCTTGGAGTGCCGCTCGAAGACCAAAGTGATGAGGCTGGAATACAAGCGTGTGATTGATCACAACTCCAAGGCAGGGAGCAGCAAGGTGACTTGCCCTTTCTACGAACAGCTGCACCGCATCCTCCAAGGGAACGCGAGCATGAAACCCAGCCGGGTCGGGCGAACCCTGAGCTTCCACCTGGTGCCGCAGCCGGAAGCTGCGCAGGAACAGCCGCAACCCGCAGCGGAAGAAATCATCCCACCAGACGTCCATGTGGTTAATGTTGGAGAATACCTCAAGCAAGAGGACTCTGGTAGGTTTCCACAGCCACAACTGCCCAGAGTCCTGCTTAACGCTGTTCAGTCATTTTAATATTTCTCCACACTGATATTTAGCGATGCCAGCTCAACGGGATCATTTCTAGGGGGGGAGTTTGAATGGCAGTATGCATTGCGGCCTCCTGTTTTATTTCTCAAGAGAAAATTGCCGCAGTTACAGTTTTGCTCTGTAGCATACATTGGTACCTCGGTTCTCAGACTTAATCCGTTCCGGAAGTCGGTTCCAAAAACCAAAGCGTTCCAAAACCAAGGCGCGCTTTCCCATAGAAAGTAATGCAAAACGGATTAATCCGTTCCAGACGTTTAAAAACAACCCCTAAAACAGCAATTTAACATGAATTACACTATCTAACGAGACCATTGATCCATAAAATGAAAGCAATCAACAGTGTACAGTACTGTAGTCACACAATCAATCATTCAGTAGCTGAACTGGGTTCCACGCAGTCACAAAAACAAAACAAAAAGAGCCGCAAAAACAAAAATGCAAAATTTGCAAAGACAGACATACCTCAGTGTAACTCTCAAAATGGAAGTGTGGCACTCAAATTGGAAGTGTAACACTCAGTACGGAGCACGTTCGGCTTCTGAAAAAAGTTTGCAAACCGGAACACTTACTTCTGGGTTTGCAGTGTTTGGGTTCCAAGTTGTTTGAGTACCAAGGCGTTTGAGAACCAAGGTACCACTGTACATGAATAAACACTATTCTCTACATCAGGGGTCAGCAACCTTTTTCAGCCGTGGGCCGATCCACTGTCCCTCAGACCATGTGGGGGGCCAGACTATTTTTTTGGGGGGGGGAGAATGAACAAATTCCTATGCCCCACAAATTACCCAGAGATGCATTTTAAATAAAAGCACACATTCTACTCACATAAAAACACCAGGCAGGCCCCACAAATAATCCAGAGATGCATTTTAAATATAAGGACACATTCTACTCATGTAAAAACACGCTGATTCCCGGACCATCCATGGGCGCGATTGAGAAGGCAATTGGTCCGCATCCGGCCACGGGCCTTAGGTTGCCTAGCCCTGCTCTACATTATCTTTTTCAGTTCTTGGTGGGACTGAAATGAAATTTGGGGGGGGTAACCTTTTTTTACCTATTTCACTAGGCCAGCCTTCCCTAATCTAGTTTCCCCCAGATGTTTGGGGCTACAGCCAGTAGTCTAAACATTCGGGGGGGGGGCACCAGTTTGTGGGAGGCTGACTTGGGCTATTGGTCATTTTTACCTGGTGATATCCTATTATTATAGCACCTGCCATGAATTATTGTTGAGGATCGAGCGTTCAGGGGTTGGCATGAAAGAAAATAAAATTGAGCCACATTTTTTAAAAAAGGATATCTTTATTATTTTCTTAAGTTGCGTTACAAACATAACCAGTCATCTGAAATATTTGTATAAGCAGTAAAGCACCACCCGTGTCTCGGGAACATGTCTCTGTGTCTCTTTCCTCTAGCTTTTTTAACTTTAATAATAATAATAATAATAATAATAATAATAATAATAATTTATTTATACCCCGCCCATCTGGCTGGGTTTCCCCAGCCACTCTGGGCGACTTTCAACAGAACATTAAAATACTCCCTAAACAGGGCTGCCTTCAGATGTCTTTTAAGGTCTGGTAGTTGTTTTTCTCTTTGACATCTGGTGGGAGGGTGTTCCACAGGGCGGGTGCCACTACCGAGAAGGCCCTCTGCCTGGTTCTCTGTAACTGCCTGGTTCCCTTTGACTGTAAGCAGGTGGGTATTTTTTCCCTGCTTGCTTTGTTCTCCAGATGACGCAGGAATGGTGACTGGGAATGGTACTGAGGAAGACATGGCAGAGGTTGGGGAGAACGACATGGCAGCAATGAAGGAGGAAGACAGCAATGAAGGCAGTGGTAAGAGTTGGCCCCTTGCCCCTTGAACTGTGAGTTTGGTGTGTGTGTGTTGCTTTGCCCTGTGGGTGCTGGAGAAATTGCGGCGAAAATGTTCTGCATGGTAACTCCGCTATGAATCTTTCCGCTGTTTCATTTGTAGCACCCTTATCTTTTTGTGTAATTTTTTAAAAAAAATAAATTTTATTTTGCTTTAAACAAATACAGATAGACATAAACAATTCAAATTACAAAAGAAAATCTTTTAGAATGAATACTAAAGAATAAAAAAATTCGAACAAAAAAACAATATAAAAATATATCCAAGGAAATAAATCCAAAAAAAAGGAAAAGGAAAAAGAGAGGAAGAAAATAATAAAAAAAGAAAAGAAAAAACAAGACGAGCTAAAGCACAAAAAGGCTCGTCTATTTTGCGCTTTGTGTAACAATTTTTTAAATAAAAACAAACCAACCATGCATTTCTGTTGTCCAAACCCAGCTCTGCTAACCTCCTTTGGTCTCCGATGTTTCTGCTTTGTTTTTCTCCCTGCATTTTGCCACAGGAAGAGACCTGGATTATCAGAGACCCCAAGTTAATCAAATAAGCCCCTTGCATCAGGATGCCCCCATCAACACAGGTACGCATCGTCTAAATACAACTCTTGGTTTGGTTTTGTCCGCAACATAATTTTACATTCAAGAATAGTCACGGCCCATATGCTGCTGTTTTTACTGTTCTTCCAATTGGTGTACAGTCATACCTCGAACGTTTTGGCTCCCAAATGCCGCAAACCCGGAAGTAACTGTTCCGGTTTGCGAACCATTTTTGGAAGCCGAACGTCCGACGGGGCTTCCGATTGGCTGCAGGAGCTTCCTGCAGCCAATCAGAAGCCGCGCTTTGGTTTCCAAACATTTTGAAGTCAAACGGATTCCGGAACGGATTCTGTTTGACTTCCAAGGTATGACTGTAATTCTTGAGGCTGTTGCTTTCTTTTGTTACCATAGTGATGATTACTAAGTTTTTTTGAACTCTGTAGTTTTAGTCTGTTAGTCGGCTGGAGACCATTTTCACATTAAAGGTAAAGGGACCCCTGTCCGTTAGGTCCAGTCGCGGATGACTCTGGGGTTGCGGCGCTCATCTCGCTTTATTGGCCTAGGCAGCCGGCGTACAGCTTCTGGGTCATGTGGCCAGCATGACAAAGCCGCTTCTGGCGAACTAGAGCAGCGCATGGAAACGCCGTTTACCTTCCCGCCGGAGTGGTGCCTATTTATCTACTTGCACTTTGACGTGCTTTCGAACTGCTAGGTTGGCAGGAGCAGGGACAGAGCAACGGGAGCTCACCTCATCGCGGGGATTCGAACCGCCAACCTTCTGATCGGCAAGCCCTAGGCTCTGTGGTTTAACCCACAGCGCCACCCGTGTTATTAGTCACACTAGATGACTAATAAATAGATGATGATAATATCAGTTCAGCCATTTGAGACGGATGGAAGAATTCATTGTGATCTGTGCTCAGCTACTCAGTTGAAGATGATCCAGCAGATCTGGTCTCTTGAGTAATGTGGAAAGAGCTTTGGTTCGGTTGCATCAGGTTTTCTCCCTCTGGGAGTGCTGTTGACCCATGAGAAAAGCCACCAGCTCTGGGCAGAGATGGAGCCCAAAGTGTCCATAGCCTCCCCTTCTTTCCATCAAGTCTTTTTCACCCACACACAGTTGCCAGGACATGGCTATAAGGGACGAGGCCTTTTCCCTGACCTCATGCTATCTCTTAGAAATGTAGTGCAAAGGAAGCACCTCTGCAATCCACCTGTGGCTCAGAGCCAAGAGGGGCAGGCTGGCTTTCTCTCCCCCCTGAGCTGCGGGTGGCTGGTGCAAACTGTTCCAACGGCGGGAAGGGGTGGGTTCTCCGTTGCTGAGGGGTTTCTGAGCAGAGGCTGGACCTCTGCTGCAGTGCTGTCATGGTTAACATTTAACGAAAGACAGGAAACCTCTCATAGACCTTTTGCACGAAAAAGAAAATGAAATAATGACATTTGTATTTGAGAATTGGAGGTAATGGTTTGTAGAAAGTGGCTTTATTAGGTGTTACACTGGAGTGGATGAAGTGAATAATGTTTATATACAGCGGACAGAGGAAAAATCGGAAGTTATTTAGCTTTTTAACTTTTTTCTTCCTTTTTTTCCTCTTTCACTTTCACTCTTTCAATTCCTTTTTCTTTATCTCTCCTTCCTTCCTTTCTCTCTCTTGCTTTTTCCTCTTCTCTCTCTCGCCTCTGGATTAGGAATAATAGCATGGAAGGAATAATTTATTGGCCAAGTGCATTTTCCAACATACTTGGAATTTTGCTTCGCCTACGTTGCATTTTGCTTTACTTTGGACAAAAAAAGATATGTGACAATAATCTTTCTATTTTTCTTTATAAACTCTAATAAATTATTATTATTATTATTATTATTAAGGAATGCTGTAGTACTGGATTTCCTGCTTTGGTAGGGGGTTGGGCTAGATCACCTGACTCCAAATAATGCTACCTGTGTGGGCTTGCATCTTTTGACAAACCATTGTTCCATTTGTTGTTGTTACAATTTTAAAAAGTTAAATAAAAGTAAATAACGTTATCATTTGTATTCCCCCCCCCCGCCCTCAGAACCCCCCGTGGCCCACCCGCCACCAGCCCCATCTCCCCTGGCTGACTTTGCCATACTGCGGCCCAAAAAGAGGAAAGGGGCCGAGACCCTGTTCCAGGAGTTACTGCAGCAGTCGAGAGAGGAGCAGGAGGAGCTGCTCCTGGAGATGGGCCGCGACAGAGAGGTGGCGCTCAGTCTCCTGAAGACCCTGAGGCAGGATGCGGCCGGGTGCCGGGAGGAGAGGAGGCAGATTATGGAGACGATGCGCGCCCACAACGAGATTCTGAAGGGACTCGCCGCCAACCTCAACAGCCTCACCGACGCCTTTGCGAGCCCCCCGCAGGCCAGGACACCTCGCCCCAGCGTGCCCAACAGCGCTACGGCCCAGAGGGGCCACGCAAGGCCGAATGACGAGAACTGCAGCCCGCGGAGCCCCCTCCGTCGGTTGCACTCCAACAACCTGTCCTCTTCGCTGTTCCCCGCCGGCAACACGCACCACATGGCCTAGCCCTGGAGAGACCAACAAAATGGCGGCCGCGAACGGCAGCCACGGAAACTTGTGTTTTTCCCAAGAGACGCTTTCCAGTAAGTTTTTGAAAACAGGTTGTTGTGAAAGAATGGGTAGCTTGAAATAAACTCGTTGCTGAAAAAGGAACTCCGGACCACCTGTTTCTCTGCAGGCCCATCCATCCAGCTGCTTACAGTGCAGAGGTGCCTTTCAAAGGGTGTCAAACCGCCCTGGTCCATTGGGAAAGGCAGGAGGAAATCATTCTTTAGTTGGGAGCCCTTAGTTGTCTAGCTAGCTAGAGAGCCAGTGTGGTGTAGTGGTTAAGAGTGGTAGACTCAAGAAGGATACTGACAAGCTGGAACGTGTCCAGAGGAGGGCAACCAAAATGGTCAAAGGCCTGGAAACAATGCCTTATTATGAGGAACGGCTTAGGGAGCTGGGTATGTTTAGCCTGGAGAAGAGAAGGTTAAGGGGTGATATGATAGCCATGTTCAAATATATAAAAGGATGTCATATAGAGGAGGGAGAAAGGTTGTTTTCTGCTGCTCCAGAAAAGCGGACACGGAGCAATGGATTCAAACTACAAGAAAGAAGATTCCACCTAAACATTAGGAAGAACTTCCTGACAGTAAGAGCTGTTCGACAGTGGAATTTGCTGCCAAGGAGTGTGGTGGAGTCTCCTTCTTTGGAGGTCTTTAAGCAGAGGCTTGACAGCCACCTGTCAGGAATGCTTTGATGGTGTTTCCTGCTTGGCAGGGGGTTGGACTGGATGGCCCTTGTGGTCTCTTCCAACTCTATGATTCTATGATTCTATGACTCGTAATCTGGGGAACCGAGTTTGCGTCTCCGCTCCTCCACATGCAGCTGCTGGGTGACCTTGGGCCAGTCACACTTCTCTGAAGTCTCTCAGCCCCACTAACCTCATCTTGAAGTTTAAGGAAATTATGAAGTAAATTTTGTCCCTGATAATTAACTAAAAAGAATAATAAAAATGAAGTGCTTATAGACTAAAAAAGGTAAAGGACCCCTGACAGTTAAGTCCAGTCGTGAACGACTTTGGGGTTGCAGCGCTCATCTCGCTTTACTGGCCGAGGGAGCTGACGTTTGTCCACAGAGAGTTTTTCCGGGTCATGTGGCCAGCATGACTAAGCCACTTCTGGCAAAACCAGAGCTGCGCACGGAAACGAGAGCCAGTGTGGTGTAGTGGTTAAGAGCGGTAGACTCGTAATCTGGTGAACCAGGTTCGATTCCCCGCTCCTCCACATGCAGCTGCTGGGTGACCTTGGGCTAGTCACACTTCTCTGAAGTCTCTCAGCCCCACTCACCTCACAGAGTGTTTGTTGTGGGGGAGGAAGGGAAAGGAGAATGTGAGCCGCTTTGAGACTCCTTTGGGTAGTGATAAAGCGGGATATCAAATCCAAACTCTTCTTCTTCGTCCCATGCATGCTGAAAAACTTCAGTTCGTCCAGCCCCTTGCTTAATTATTATTATTATTTATTGAATTTATATACCAAGGAGTTCAAGGTGGCGTACAGGGTTTTCCTCCTCCCCGTTTCCTCCTTGCAACAACCCTGTGAGGTAGGTTAGGTTAAGAGATGGTGGCAGCTTCAAACACACATAAAAACATATTAGAACATCAAACATTAAAATCTTCCCAATACAGGGCTGCCTTCAGATGTCTTCAAAAGGTTGTGTATATCTTTATCTGAAGGGAGGGTGTTCCACAGGGAGGGTGCCACTATTATAATTTTATTTATTATTATTGATGGAGTTTATATACCGCCCTATACCCAGTGGTCTCAGGACGGTTCACAGAACAAAATCAAAATATAAAACCATAAAATACCTAATCAAAATAAAAACAACCCAATAACCCCACCCCCATTTTAAAAGGTCAATCAACTGAACCAAAGGCCTGGTTAAAAAGGAGCGTTGTTGCCTGGTGCCTATAGGTGTATAGTGAAGGCGCCAGGTGAACTTCCCTGGGGAGAGCCTGCCACAGATGGGGAGCCACCACAGAGAAGGCCCTGTTCTCGCGTTGCCACCCTCTGGACCTCTCAAGGCGGATGCAAACGAAGAAGGGCCTCAGAAGGTGATCTCAGGGTCTGGGTAGGTTCACATGAGAAGAGGCAGTCCCTGAGGTATTGCGGTCCTTAACTAGAGTGTTACGTCTTCCCTCTTGTTCTCTCAGTTTCTGGGGTGGTTCAACAATCCTCTCCAGGGAACTAGGAATAGTCAGTCTGAGAGTGGAATAGGGATCTCCCGGCAACGCTTTTTAACAGATTACATTTCCCAGGATTCTTGAGGGAAGCCATGCCTGTTTTAAAATGGCGGGACACTTCTCTAAATGTAGAGAGTCTTGTGCATCTGTGGTTGCTGTTTTGTATAATTTGTTCCTTTGGAAATAAACAGTTAAAGAGCAACTGCCGCAGAAGAGCAATGGAGTTTCCACCTTGCGGTTTCTGTTTCTCGTAATCGCCAGCCTTCTTTTTCTCCTAAGTTTCAGTTTCCTGGGCTGACCCTTTGAACCACTTGGTTAAAAACAGTTGCGGGGGTTAATGATGATAATTTTATTATTTGTACTCTGACTGGGTTGCCCCAGCCACTCTGTGCAGCTTCCAGCATGTAAACAAACATAATTAAACATTAAAAAACCTCCCTATACAGGGCTGCCTTCAGAAAACAACCGCCATGTTATCATGGAAACCAAATAGAACTGGTGAGACAATTTCACTCCTGCACAAAAACATATACTCCTAATTTTCCAGGTGTCTGCTATGAGCTCTAGCTGAATAATCTACCAACACAGCTTTTTCAATCTTCAACGTTTATACTTGCAATCAGCCTGGAAGCTTCAGAGATCTTTGACAGACCACTTCATAAAAAATATATTTATTTACAAAATTTCTACGTCACCTTTCTGTGATTCTATGAGAGTGGATAGGGAAGGGCTTGTACCATTGCAATGTAATAATAATAATAATAAATTATATTTATACCCTGCCCTTCCCAGCCGAAACCAGGCACAGGGCGGCTAACACCGATAAAAATTACAATAAAATGTAAAAGAAATAAAAACCGTTAATTAAAATACAGGTTAAAATACAATTTAAAATTTAAATGCAGCTTCAATTATCGCCCAAAATCAAAACCATAAGGGGAGGGGAAAAACATCAGACTGAGTCCAACCCAAAGGCCAGGCGGAACAGCTCTGTCTTGCAGGCCCTGCGGAAAGATGTCAAATCCCACAGGGCCCTGGTCTCTTGTGACAGAGTGTTCCACCAAGTTGGGGCCAGTACTGAAAAGGCCCTGGTCCTAGTTGAGACCAGTCTAACAACCTTGTGGCTCGGGACCTCCAAAATGTTGTTATTTGTGGACCTTAAGTAGACTGGGGCTGGTCCTGGGATCACTAAGGTGATTTGAGGGTATGGAATGGGAGCGGGAGAGGTTTGATTCATCTTGCATCTCAAGCTGAGCCTACCCAATTCACACTTTCCGAAACAGCACAAGAACTGAAACGCAGCCATCCTTTGAAACCCACGCTTCTCCAGATTTTGCAATGCAGCTGTCCATTTGTGTGTGTGCAAAAGTGCATGCACTGATGTAAAGTGTGCATACAAATGCGTATAATGGGTGGGGAAAACTTACACATATGCGTTTCGTTAGGCAAAATTGCTTTGAAAATGTATATATTTGAAGAAAGGGACATTAAAATGCTAATTAACTTTCACGAGCCCTTTTAACAATAAAAACACCAGAAACGCATATGGAGAATGGAGCTTGAGATTGGAAAAATGAGAAACTGAAACAGAAATTGACACATTTGCCCATCTGTACTTGGTGGACCTTTGTACCCGGGTTTTAAACATGCAGCTGGAAAGTCCCAAGTTTATCCTTGAGATTGGAAATGCCAGGCTGAAGGCCATAAAACCTTTAGTTGGCCTTACGATAAATCATATAAACCTGGAAGTGGCTGCATCCCTCTGGACTGGAGCCCCATCCATATTATACATTTAAAATAGCACCATGCCCCTCTAAACGGTCATGGCTTCCCCCTCATAAAATCCTGGGAACTGGAGTTAGTTTAGGTTTCTGAGAATTGTTAGGAGAGACGCGCCTGTTCCCCTCACAGAGCTTCACAGAGCTTCCCGTGGGAATGAGAGCTCTGTGCGGAGACCTAGAGGTAAAGGTAAAGGGACCCCTGACCATTAGGTCCAGTCGTGTCCGACTCTGGGGTTGCGGCGCTCATCTCGCTTTATTGGCCAAGAGAGCTGGCGTTTGTCTGCAGACAGCTTCCGGGTCTTGCGGCCAGCATAACTAAGCCGCTTCTGGCGAACCAGAGCACTACACGGAAACACCGTTTACCTTCCCGCCGGAGCGGTACCTATTTATCTACTTGCACTTTTGGGGGTGCTTTCGAACTGCTAGGTGGGCAGGAGCTGGGACCAAACAACGGGACCTAGAGATGTCCTAGCAATTCTCAGCACCTTTATAATAAACTACAGATCTTTTACGGGGTTCTTTTGAGCGACTAGCCATGACTAAAGTCTCTACTGCTTTGAGTCTATAGTGCAGATGTGGCCTTCGTTCCCGTGCAAATCAATGAGCCTGAAGTCATGACAAGTGATGTCCCATTGATTTCAGTGGGAACAGACTACAACTGGGCAGACTGGGAAATTTTTTCCTTGGGCGGCAGAAGCTGGAGCCTCTGCCTCCCAAGTCCCCCTGGAAAAGGGTGCCTGTCTGGCTGGCTGCAGAGAGCGGAGCTGAACTGCTTCTTGGAGGAATAATAATAATAATTATTATTATTATTTATACCCCGCCCATCTGGCTGGGTTTCCCCAGCCACTCTGGGCGGCTTCCAACAGAATGTTAAAATACAATAATCTATTAAACATTAAAAGCTTCCCTAAACAGGGCTGCCTTCAGATGTCTTCTAAAAGTCTGGTAGTTGTTTTTCTCTTTGACATCTGGTGGGAGGGCGTTCCACAGGGCGCGTGCCACTACTGAGAAGGCCCTGCCACCTGCCGGCTTTCCTCATTGACTGTGGGCTCCTGTGGTTGGACTGGAGGCCCCTCGAGGCCCCTTCCAACACTACAGTTCCTTTTTTTAAAGATTCTTTATTACAAAACAAGTTACATAGAACGAAAACAACATAAACAGACGATAGACACTGACTTACCTCATTTGACATTATATACCAGGGGTCAGCAAACTTTTTCAGCAGGGGGCCGGCCCACCGTCCCTCAGACCATATGGGGGGCCGGATTATATTTTTTTTGGGGGGGGGGAAATGAACGAATTTCTATGCCCCACAAATAACCCAGAGATGCATTTTAAATAAAAGGGCACATTCAACTCGTGTAAAAACACCCTGATTCCCGGACCGTCCGCAAGCCGGATTTAGAAGATGATTGGGCCAGATCCGGGCCCCGGGCCTTAGTTTGCCTACCCATGTTATATACCCTTTAACTTCCGATTCACCTCATTGTGCTTTTTATATCTTACTAGTTCAAAAGCACATCAAAGTGCAAGTAGATAAATAGATACCGCTCCAGCGGGAAGGTAAACGGCGTTTCTGTGCGCTGCTCTGGTTCGCCAGAAGCGGCCTAGTCATGCTGACCACATGACCTGGAAGCTGTACACCGGCTCCCTCGGCCAATAAAGCGAGATGAGCACCGCAACCCCAGAGTCATTCACGACTGGACTTAACTGTCAGGGGTCCTTTACCGTTTTAGTCTATAAGCACTTCATTTTTATTATTCTTTTTAGTTAATTATCAGGGACAAAATTTACTTCATAATTTCCTTAAACTTCAAGATTCAATCCAAATCTGTCAAGGGACCCCTGACCGTTAGGTCCAGTCGTGGACGACTCGGGGGTTGCGGCGCTCATCTCGCTTTACTGGCCGAGGGAGCCGACGTTTGTCCGCAGACAGTTTTTCTGGGTCATGTGGGTCATGACTGCCAAAACCAGAGCAGTGCACGGAAACGCCATTTACCTTCCCGCCAGAGCGGTACCTATTTATCTACTTGCACTTTGACGTGCTTTCGAACTGCTAGGTTGGCAGGAGCAGGGACCGAACAACGGGAACTCACCCCGTCGTGGGAATTCGAACCACTGACCTTCTGATCGGCAAGCCCTAGGCTCTGTGGTTTTGACCACAGCACCACCTGTGTCCTTCAATGGACATATCAATGGACATCATGCCTAACAAAAAGGCTTCAGGGTTTTTTTTGAAACGAGAATTTAAAGATTTTTTGAGTTCATTGTATATTATATTCCAAAATTATCTTATCTTCGCACAGTCCCACCCCATGTGCATAAAGGTACCAACCCCTTTTTTTGCATCTCCAGCAAATGTCGGAGCTTTTCTTGTACATCTTGGCCAGTTTGGCCGGGGTCAGATACCATCGGTACAGCATTTTCATTACGTTTTCTCTCAAATTATAACATGCGGTGAACCTTATGTCTTCTCTCCATGCTACAGTTCCATGAGGAGGCTTCTCTGCCACCCAGGTGGTCGCCCCTCTCACATCTTTCCAGGGTGCCGCCCTGAGGCAACCACCTCGCCTCGCTTTCCCCTGATAACTTAGCTCATAAATACAGGCTTGTTTGAGCACTTAAGTCTGTTTACGTAAATACGACCGCTTGTGAGAGAGATAAGCAAAGGTTTCATTTTTGCCTTGCAAAAAAAAAAGTCACACCCCAAAGTCCCCCGAATATGACGGCATAGTGTCAAGGGCAGGCTATAAAACCACCTGAGGAGGGAGGTGGCAAGAAACATTGATGTGAAGTCTCTGCCTGGAGGCTGCTGTCAACTTCACAGACACGGAAACTTGAAGACTGGCGAGGTCCGATTAGCTAGCAGGTCTGTTTATTCCGCTGTTTCATGTCCTGTGTGAATGGAAGTGTGGTCTGAGTTTCCACCAGGAGCCTTATCTTGCGGCTTTGCTTGATATCCTGAGTCTGTCTTGGCCTTTGTAAGTTCCCTTGTATGTGCGCGCGATAACTGCAAATGTGCATTTTGCGGCACTGCCTCTGGTTGTCTTGAGTTATCCTCTCCGCCTCAAAGCAAAAAGGTTTCACAGACAGAGGAGTTCTGGGTCTGGGATCAAGGTAAGGAGGGAGGAGCAAGATGCAAAGCTGTTTGTTTGTTTTTGTTTATTGTGTGCTTACTTGCTTATACTTTGCACCTTCCAAAAGCTCCTGTTTTGTTTTTTTTATGCCCCCCCCAAAATCATTTAATTTTCAAAATAATTTATATACCTCCTTAAGTATCACAGTTTCTAAGCAACATACAAAACACAGATACAGCAATAAGAAATAGCACCGTATAAACGGAAAACCTCAAGAATAGTAAAACTTTGCAGAATAGAAAAGCAGGATAAAAGCACAGTGGAATTATAAATTCCCATTTATGTGTTATATTTGCTGACACTGATATTTTTTAAAAAATAAAAAAGCAGTTTTGGGATTTATGTTGGGTTTTTATAGTTTTTTTTGTCCCCCCCCGAACCCCCCCCCCCAGTGATTCTCAGACTTCCTCCTCATTCCCATAGACTACTTGAAAATTGCTGGTGGTCTTAGCAGACCACTGGATTATTGTAATTATTTTTCCTGTTGTAGCTACTGTGGTACCTCGGGTTAAGTACTTAATTCGTTCCGGAGATCCGTTCTTAACCTGAAGCGTACTTAACCTGAGGTACCACTGTACTGTAATTTACACTGTGCTACCGTGTTTCCCCGAAAATAAGACACTGTCTTATATTTATTTTTCCTCAAGAAGACACACTATGGCTTATTTTTGGGTTGTGTCTTATTTTTATTACGTCAGTTGCTGCCCGTCTTCTTAACTGCTCCTCGTCGGTACGCTGCATAGCCACGCCTATCGCTATGTCTTATTTTCGGGGTATGGCTTATATCGCACAAATGCTTAGAAATCCTGCTACGGCTTATTTCTTGGGTATGTCTTATTTTCGGGAAAACACGGTAGGTTTTTAATTTTATTTTTACTGCTTCTTTCATTTCTTACATTGCATTTTGCTTCGTCACCGTTTGCATTACGTAGAATTAAAAAAAACACCTGTAAAACAACAAAAAGGCAAGGCAAGAAATAAAAGTAGCAATCGAACGTGCAGTTAATAATCAAGATGAACACTTAATGTAGAGATGCCATGGTCCACCCGAATGAAGTTCACAGACCACAGTTTAGGAAGCTAACCTATTAGGAATAGAGAAGCAGCTGTATATTATGGAATGGTAGTTCTTTGGGGGGGGAGAGGGGGGCAAAATGAAGTTCTGATTGTGTTTTTCCTCACTAAAGTAATTTATATGGCCACAGAACAGCCCCCCCCCCCAGTCCAGGGTTTCTTAAAATTACTTTGCAGCACCACAATCTGGAGGGACAATGGTTACAGTTCAAGAAGGATACTGACAAGCTGGAACGTGTCCAAAGGAGGGCAACCAAAATGGTCAAAGGCCTGGGCTGGAAACAATGCCTTATGAGGAACGGCTTAGGGAGCTGGGTATGTTTAGCCTGGAAAAGAGAAGGTTAAGGGGTGATATGATAGCCATGTTCAAATATATAAAAGGATGTCATATAGAGGAGGGAGAAAAGTTGTTTTCTGCTGCTCCTGAGAAGCGGACACGGAGCAATGGATTCAAACTACAAGAAAGAAGATTCCACCTAAACATTAGGAAGAACTTCCTGACAGTAAGAGCTGTTCGACAGTGGAATTTGCTGCCAAGGAGTGTGGTGGAGTCTCCTTCTTTGGAGGTCTTTAAGCAGAGGCTTGACAGCCATCTGTCAAGAATGCTTTGATGGTGTTCCTGCTTGGCAGGGGGTTGGACTGGATGGCCCTTGTGGTCTCTTCCAATTCTATGATTCTATACTTACTCTAGTTTAAAGCTCATTCTACTCTGGAGTTTCCTTAGGGTGCCTCCAGGCAGGAGTCTGCTGTGAGATTGGTGCCTCTAATGGTTGCAGGACTTTCACAGTACCTACAGGATACCGTTGGCCAGCCCATATTCCCCCCCCTTTAATCCGTATTTTCCCTTTCCAAAGAAAATCCCATAGAATCTGTTGCCAGCACTCTGCTTGCAATACTCTACCAGCATGTTTGTAGCATTAAGCTCTTTTCTGGAAGCGCCCGTACTGTTTCACTTTGACTTTCAGTTCAGTAAAAGGAATGCTGTTGTAGGCGTAGCTGCTGCAAACTTGTTTCAGTTATCACTTCTGAGCACATCTGAAGTTAGCCACGGACCGGAGGAAACTATCGACACATCTGGTTGGCGAAACTACCCCATGTTGTCTCCCTGCCAATGTGGTGTAGTGGTTAAGAGCGGCAGACTCGTAATCTGGGGAACCGGGTTCGCGTCTCCGCTCCTCCACATGCAGCTGCTGGGTGACCTTGGGCTAGTCACACTTCTCTGAAGTCTCTCAGCCCCACTCACCTCACAGAGTGTTTGTTGTGGGGGAGGAAGGGAAAGGAGAATGTGAGCCGCTTTGAGACTCCTTCGGGTAGTGATAAAGCAGGATATCAAATCCAAACTCTTCTTCTTCTTCTTCTTCTTCTTCTTCTTCTTCTTCTTCTTCTTCCCTAACCCAGGGGTAGGCAACCTAAGGCCCGGGGGTCGGCTGTGGCCCAATCACCTTCTCAATCCGGCCCGTGGATGGTCTGGGAATCAGTGTGTTTTTACATGGGTAGAATGTGTCCTTTAATTTAAAATGCATCTCTGGGTTATTTGTGGGGCATGGGAATTCGTTCATTTTTTTTTCCAAAATATAGTCCGGCCCACCACATGGTCTGAGGAATGGTGGACTGGCCCACGGCTGAAAAAGGTTGCTGACCCCTGCCTTAACCCATGGAATCCGGCACACATAGACACCCCGCCACAGTGCCTTTCAGGTCGCAGCGTGCAGAGCAGCTCAGCAACTCCCTCCGACAAATGGGCATCTGCAACAAAATGTTGCAGTGCAGCCACAACACCACCTCATGGAAGTGCTTATTTTCGGGGGTAGCAGCTAGCCTTCGACGGGAGCCTGGTACTGCTTTGTGGGCTCACGAAGGAACAGGGGAGCTCACACGACACGGCTGTGGTATACGACATTGCATTAAGTTGCAGAACAACCACTGCAGCGTAAAAACTAGCAAACATCTTCCACATGCTGAAACAGCCATAGAATAATGCAAAGGAACTCTCACTATCCTCTACAAATGCACACAAATGGGAAATACTGATGAGAAGAGTTTTAACCATAAAACAGGGTTGGAGAAAGTTGTTAATTATCTAGTTATCTCCCGCTTGGACTACTGCAATGCGCTCTACGTGGAGCTACCTTTGAAGGTGACCCGGAAACTGCAATTATTCCAGAATGCGGCAGCTAGACTGGTGACTGGGAGCGGCCGCTGGGACCACATAACACCGGTCCTGAGAGAGCTACATTGGCTCTCAGTACGTTTCCGAGCACAATTCAAAGTGTTGGTGCTGACCTTTAAAGCCCTAAACGGCCTCGGTCCGGTATACCTGAAGGAGCGTCTCCACCCCCATCGTTCAGCCCGGACACTTAAGTCCAGCTCCGAGGGCCTTCTGGCAGTTCCCTCACTGCGAGAAGCCAAGTTACAGGGAACCAGGCAGAGGGCCTTCTCGGTAGTGGCACCCGCCCTGTGGAACGCCCTCCCTTCAGATGTCAAAGAGAACAACTACCAGACCTTTAGAAGACATCGGAAGGCAGCCCTGTTTAGGGAGGCTTTTAATGTTTAATAGATTATTGTATTTTAAAAAGCCGCCCAGAGTGGCTGGGGAAACCCAGCCAGATGGGCGGGGTACAAATAATAAATTATTATTATTATTATTATTATTATTATTATTATTATTATTAAAGTTCTCCTCCTCCTCCAACGAGGCCTAGCCAGCATGGCGGTCAGGGATGATGGGAATTGGAGCCCCAGAACATGCTGAAGGTCTCCCAGCATTTCTGTAAAGGGACTGTGCCTTCCCTCAGGGCTGGGGAGGCAGAGAAAGAGGAGGTGGAGGTTTCCGTTGGCTTCAGATTACCGGTAAATGTTTTGCCTTGCAGGAGTCCTGCCACACCACAGTCAGGGGAAGGACTGACCTCTGAGTGAACGTTTTATCTGGCCAAAGTCACCCCTCTGCACCGCCGAAGCCACCCATTTTTGCACCATTGTGCCGGCAACACCCGGCAACACCACACCTATGGCAAGGTTGTGCCTGCATGAAAAGTTCGTGGAAGACAAGCCTCTACGAATCCTGGCACAAACATGGAAGAAAGGTAGATCTCCGCGACTGAAACATAAGGGAGCTTTTGGCTCTTTAAATGCATGAGGTTTAGGTCAAGTAGGGAGCCTTTGAATTAAATTGCACCTGCTCCCCATGAGAAATATCATTTCAATGTAATCCTACGTCAAAACAAGCATTTCTTAACATAACAACAAACAACAACAACAATAATCGGTTGCCAGTTCAGTTCTTGGTGAATTTAAGGCGCTCTTGATGATGGCGTTTGAAGCCCTAAATGACTTAGGCCCCAAATATCTGAGAGGTTGTCTGCTTCCTTGCAAGACCCTCTTGGGTGTTAGGATCAGAAGAGGGGGTATTTCCACTGCCCTCAGATGTTCAGGGAAGGGGCTTTTTCTGTGGCAGCCTCAAACATCGGTGCCAACTCCCTGGGTGCACAAGCACCCACAAAGTGAAGGGGCCGGGCACCCACAAATTTTGGTGCCAGGGCCATGCATGCTGCATGCTGCATGGCACCCACGGCCCCAGGCACCTGCAGTGGTGGGGCCAAGCTGACACTCCTGGCCTCAAAGTTGTGGAGTTTCCTCCCCACAGAGGTGTGTCTGGCCCCTTCCGAGAGTTTACCCTGGCCTTTGACACTTATTTAAATAGTTCCAACTCGCCCTGGGACCTGCCGGTAAAGGGCAGGGGGTGAATTTAATGTAACAACATTAACTGTCTGCAGCGTTTTCTTCCACACAAATGGGCCGAATTCCATGTCACAGTATAAACGTTGTGGGGGGAGAGATGCTCAACCTGGCTGCTTTTATCTTGGAGGAAAAAGCAGCCGCTAGGCCTCAATCTAGAATTTGTTCTCCCTCGATCCTGAGCCAGCCGCCGCCTCAGCCAACGTGCATCAAGGATACTTCTGTTTAAATATCAACCCCAAAGTAAAATTTAGAATGGGAGGGCTCAAGTTATGTGAAAGGAGATGGAGACCGTTTGATTCGGGGGGGGGGGAGTGTCCAAGGCTCAAAATCAGCTTGCAATGCATTTATTCTTATTATTATTCTTTATTTACGTTAATGCCATCAGTGCGCACATGAAAACTTTGCACAGAGTGGTTCCTCGGTGCTAAGGGCCATCGTTTCTCCCTTCCCATTTGCAACCAGCCCAGGGGGGCTTGTGGCCCCCACAGTCGGCTTCCTGCTCCGTCTCAATGTTGTTGCCTTGAGTTGGGTGTGCCGGGCACTTTCTCTGGCTCCCCCTGCTGCTGGCCTCCCTCCCTCCCTCTCCAATGAGCATCAGCTGCTGCCAGATTCCTTCCCCTCCAGACTTCTGGCCCTGCGCTCCGTTAAAAGGGCTACGGTTATTATGGCTGGGCATTGCCAGAGAAGGATGGAGAAGTTGGATGCTGAAGGAGGTGAGTTTTATGCCCCTCCCTGGAGACAGCTGATATCGAGGTGGGCGAGGACTTAACAAGAGAATTTAGAATTATCCCCATATCAATTTTATTTTTGCATTTTTTATTTTACATAAACAAATGAATACATAAACATATAATCTCCTTTGACTTCCCTCCCCTCCCCATTGTGGATCTTAATATAATGATTTCCCCCCTCTTTCATAACTCTCTAAATTCTTTGTCAATCCATAGTTCAAATTTTTACCACAAGTTTTCTGTCAATCCTGCCAATGTATGTAGTTGTTTTCAGATTAATAAAGAATGGGGGGAAAGTTTATAATTTAAGACCTCTTCTTCCTGGTTTCTAATTCTTCCTGTTAAGTTTTGCCACCTTGGCATAGTTCATCGATTTTGTCTGCCACTCTTCTTTGGTCAGAGTTGTACCATCTTTCTATTTCTAGGTTAACAGAGTCCGCGCAGCCATGGTCGCGTACATAAATAGTTTCGTCTAGTCTTTTGGGATCTCTGGTCCTATAATACCTAAAAGAATAGCTTCTGGTTTCTTAGGAAAATATACTTTCAGCATTTTTTCCAGTTCATTATATATCACTGATCATAATCGTACCCCACCTATCTGACTGGGTTGTCCCTCTGGGCAGCTTCCAGCATATACTAAAACATTAAACATTAAAAACATCCCTCAGATTGAGGAGGCTACTTTTTAGTTAACAACAATAATAATAATAGTAAGTAATAGTAATAGAAACTAGGCATAGTAAACCCATACATTCTCGCACAGACACCATATACAAATTGTATAAAATACAGGCTCAGCAAACAAGGCTTATACAAATCAGATCCCTGACTCCAGAATTCCACTAATCCATAAAAGGAACTTAAAACTTCTCATAGTGATCCTTCATCAAAAAATCTATCAACATAAACAATACAATACAACAATTCCACTTCACCATCGCATCAAGAGTCACTAATCCTCTTCGTTATGTCGCAGTCTTTCTACATGGACAGCTCTCAGAAATTCAGCTACTGTTAGAGTGATCTGATCTGAAAGCAGGTTTTGGATAGTTGGGAGCATGGAAATCAGCCTATCGACTTGTAAGGCCTCAAGTAATTGTCTTCTCGCATGGATGCCAAAATCGCATGAGAAGAAAATATGCTCCAGAGTATCAGGTTCCCTCCTGCCACACTTGCAGAGGCGCTCAGATCCTGGAAGAGCCAGATATCTTCCTCTCACTATCATAGAGGGGAACATATTAAATCTGGCTAACATGAACAGCCTGCACAATTCATGATTTTTGAGATAATAAATAATAATAATAATAATAATAATAATAATTTATTATTTGTACCCCGCCCATCTGGCCGGGTCCCCCCAGCCACTCTGGGCGGCTTCCAGCAATATTAAAAAACAATACATTAACATATTACAGATTAAAAACTTCCCTAAACAGGGCTGCCTTCAGAGATTAGCCATATATCCATTAGCCATATATTTATTATATATAAAGGTAAAGGTAAAGGGACCCCTGACCATTAGGTCCAGTCGTGACCGCCTCTGGGGTTGCGGCGCTCATCTCACTTTATTGGCCGAGGGAGCCAGTGTACAGCTTCCGGGTCATGTGGCCAGCATGACAAAGCCGCTTCTGGCGAAACAGAGCAGCGCACGGAAACGCCATTTACCTTCCCGCCGGAGCGGTCCCTATTTATCTACTTGCACTTTGACGTGCTTTCAAACTGCTAGGTGGGCAGGAGCAGGGACCGAGCAACGGGAGCTCACCCCGTCGTGGGGATTCGAACTGCCGACCTTCTGATCGGCAAGCCCTAGGGCTCTGGGGTTTAACCCACAGCGCCACCCGCATCCCTATTAATTCTATATAGCCATATATAATAATAATAATTGAGTTTATATACTGCCCCATACCCGCAGGTCTCAGGGTGGTTCACAGGATAAAATCAGAATATTAAACCATAAAACAAAAAACAACCCAATAACCACCACCCCAAAACACATTTTAAAATGGCATAGGATGTCCATCAAATCAACCAAAGGCCTGCTTAAAGAAGCACGTTTTTGCCTGGCGACAGGCAGGCATTTACCGGTAAATCCCATATTTTTGTAAGCTCGAGGTGGCTTACGTTGTTCACATTTAATACTGTATACTGTGTGTAGTTTTACTGTGTATACTGTGTTTTATGATGTTAGCTGCCCTGAGCCCGGCTCCGGCCGGGGTACAAATAAAAATTTATTATTATTAATTATTATTATTATTAATCCCCACAACACCTCTTCAAGGTAGGTTAGGCTGGCCTCCTGACCAGAAGCTGGTGGAAAGGGAGTTTTGTGAGTCCCTCTCTGGTTAAGTTTGTGCTTCTACTGCCACCATCCAACCATCCTTCTTTCCTTATTTTTTCTCTTCTCCGCAGTGAACGTGACTCTGGATCCCGGCACAGCTCATGCCAACCTCATCCTCTCCCAGGACCTGAAGAGAGTAAGATGGGGATGCAGGACACAGAACCTGCCCAACAACCCTTCGCGATTCGACTGGGAGCCCTTTGTGCTGGGCCAAGAGAGGCTCGCTTCGGGAAGACACTGGTGGGAGGTGGGAGTAGAAGAGTCGACGCCGCAGGCCCTGCGGGCTTCGCAAGAACCGTCCGTCAGGAGGAAAGGAGAGTCTCGTCCAAATGAAAGGCAATGGGAGTCGAAAGAAAACATGGAGGTCTGGGCAGTGGGAGCTGCCAGAGAGTCCGTTGTGAGGAAAGGAAAGGTCAATTTCAATCCCAACGGGGGAATCTGGGCTCTGGGCAAGGCCCTGCCAGACTCACTCAGGACGCCATTGTTTCCTTATCGGCTCACGGCGTTTACATCCTCCGAGAGGACCCTCTTGAGCTTGAGATACGAGCCCAGGAAGATCCGGGTGTACCTGGACTACGAAGGAGGTCGTGTGGATTTCTTTGACGCCGATACAGATGACTTGATATTCACTTTCCCTGCAGCCTCATTCTCCGGGGAGAGGATCTGTCCCTTTTTCGGGGTGTATTGGGGAGTCAGACTGAGCTGCTGAAATCTCAAATTCCCCAGCTCAACCCAATGGCCGAGTGGCAAATTCTGAACTGTGAGTGCTCTTTCTGACCAGCCGCACGTGAGGTATAAAAGGGAAATGGATTTTTGACCGATGCAGATGTCAAGAGCAAAACAGCTTTCCTCCATCACTCCTCTTCCTTGCTTTGCTTAACACCCAAGTCCTGGTGGACTCAAAACCTTTTATGAACTATCAAAATTTCTATGGAGCGGCAAAAGGCCCAGAATATGACATAAAATACTAATTGATACGACAGAAAGGGGCGGATTTGGTCTGCCCGACCTCAAATTATATTATGAGGCCTCATGCCTACTATGGATAAAGGAGTGGTGTACGCTTAAGAATTGGGATATCCTAGACATAGAGGGACATGATGCCCGATTTGGGTGGCATGCCTACCTCAATTACGAAAAATCAAAAGTACACAAAAGTTTTTCAAATCACATAATTAGGAATGTCCTCTTAAAGGTTTGGAACAAATATAAACGATATTTAGAAACAAAAACCCCAAAATGGATTTCCCCACTAGAGGCTGTCGCACTTAAAAAAATGAATAATTCAAAAGGAAGATGGATGACATATAACGATTTAACAACAAACGAACTTGGCCAAATGAAACTGAGGAGATATGAAGAAATAAAAGGAGATCTAAATGGCTGGTTAGATTACTTCCAACTAAATGAAAAATATAAACAAGATAAGAAGGTAGGTTTTGAGGTGGAACCGTCAAGGTTCGAAAGAGAAATATTAAATAGTAAGACCAAGCTAATTTCTAAAATGTATAAATGTTTACTCGATTATGAAGTGATGGACGAAGAAGTTAAAGTACCAATGATTAGATGGGCCCAGGATGTGGGACATCCAATAATGTTAAAGGATTGGGAAAACTTATGGAAGGTGAACCTAAAATTTACAGCGAACTATGGAATTAGAGAAAATATGAAGATGGTCCATTGATGGTACCTTACGCCATCGAAATTAGCTAAAATGTATAAAAACCTGTCAAATACATGCTGGAGGTGTGGGGAAAACGGAGGAGATTTGTTCCACATGTGGTGGACATGTGGGGAAATAAAGAACTTCTGGGGGAAAATATATGAGGAGTTAAAAAAGATGTTGGGCAAAAATTTCAAAAAGAAACCAGAGGCATTCCTTCTTAGTATTTTGGATACGGACATCCCAAAACAACAAAAAGAACTTTTTTTGTACGCAGCGGCGGCGGCGAGATTGCTAGTGGTGAAAGGCTGGAAAGAAAAAGAAACTCCAAAAATCAATGACTGGCAATATAAACTCCAAGAATTTGCTGAATTAGCTTATTTAACGAACAATTTAAGAGGAAAATCAGAAAAGAAATTTATGGAAAAATGGGAGGGTTATAGAAAATATGTTAAAAAATATAGTAAAAATGTTATTTCTATGCCGGCATTCGAGGATTAATGTAAGATTAAGCATCAGGGAAAACATCACGGAAAGGATACGTTTTAGAGAATGTAAGTAAAATGGGTTATAAGCAAGTATGTGGAGTTTTGTACATTCAAAGTTGTATTAAGATGTAAGGGTAACAGTAGGAAGTCTGATTGGGTAATGTAAGGGTGGCGGTTTTCTGTTTGTTTGCGTATTTTTATTCTTTATTTTTTATTTTTTTCTCTTAGGCATGGAAGAAAACAATGCAACAATGTAAATACTTTTGATTCAATGAAATTTATTGACATGTATTTATGCAATGATAAAACTATAAAACTGCAAAAAAAAAACCTTTTATGATTTTACTGTCTGGTTTTATATGTTGCTGCAAACCACTGTGACATTTTTTTATGATACAGCAGCATATAAATATTTATATAAATAGCTAAATGAATAAAAGCTTGCTCACTAGTTTGAGACAGTTGGGTTGGCCATAATAATGTTAAACTAAGATGGCTGTGGGTGGCGCTGTGGGTTAAACCACAGAGCCTAGGGCTTGCTGATCAGAAGGTTGGCAGTTCGAATCCCCGCGACAGGGTGAGCTCCCATTGTTCGGTCCCTGCTCCTGCCAACCTAGCAGTTCGAAAGCATGTCAAAGTACAAGTAGATAAATAGGTACCGCTGCAGCGGGAAGGTAAACGGCGTTTCCGTGCGCTGCTCTCGTCCGCCAGAAGCGGCTTAGTCATGCTGGCCACATGACCTGGAAGCTGTACTCCGGCTCCCTTGACCAATAATGCGAGATGAGCATCGCAACCCCAGAGTCAGTCACGACTGAACCTAATGGTCAGGGGTCCCTTTACCTTTTTAAGATGCCTGTAAGGAGACAGTTACCATATTACGGTGAAGGAAAGACCTGAACTCATTTCTTTCAAGTACAGTCGTACCTTGGTTTTCTAACAGCTTAGTTCTCGAACGTTTTGGCTCCCGAACGCCGCAAACCCAGAAGTGAGTGTTCCGGTTTTCGAACCTTCTTTTGGAAGCTGAACGTCCAACGGGGCTTCCGATTGGCTGCAGGAACATCTGTTTGCCTCCCAGAGTGGAGTGATATTTGTATGTCAATACCGGTAGGAATCCCCAAGAAAATGGCAAGGCAGACAAGGTCAAGCAACACATTTTTATTTTCTGTTTTTCCTTCTGTAGACATACAAAATAAGTCATGGCTGAACTTCAGTCAAACTTGACACTTCTGATCGCAATGTCTCCCTCCACTGAGAATATTTTTGCAGAATTCACCCGAAGCCGATTAGGGAACTTGACTTCCTGGTCTCCGTTGATCTTTACAGTCACTTCCTCGTCATCAAAGGACAAACAGATCTGTGAAGAAAAGGAATCCAGGAGTTAGGGCAGGCATTCCCCAAACTCAGCCTTCCAGATTTTTTGGGACTACAATTCCCATCATCCCTTACCACTGGTCCTGTTAGCTAGGGATGATGGGAGTTGTAGCCCCAAAACATCTGGAGGGCCGAGTTTGGGGATGCCTGAATGGGTTGTTCCTTGGAAAGAGGCAATTAGATGCTTCCAAGAGATTTATGGCCTAAACAGGAGTGGATTAATGGAGGGAGGGAAACAAACAAATTACTACCACCCTTGCAATAACACCTCCTGACCAATTTTTTTTTTGGGGGGGGTGTTTCTGTTAGGGCAGTTCAACCTGAAACTATGACCCTCATCATTTGGCTGTAGAAGTTAAGGTTGGGGAAAGAAATTCAGAGTTGTAGCCAATGCTAGTTCTACTTAGGGTAGGCCCCCTGAATTAATAGGCATGGAAAAATTGAGTTCATTCATTTCAATGGGTCTACTGTAAACAGAACATGGGTGCAACCCTCTTTTTTAATATTTTAATGAAAAGACCAGCTACCGGTAATTGATGCTTTTCACATGAAAACACAGCTATCCTTTCTCTCCCTCTAGTGGTGTAGCAATAAAATTGCTAACACATTTGCAAGGCTAAGCAGTGTCTGGTATAGTTTCACAATAGATGGGAGACCATGTGTTGAGATGCCTGCATTGCAGGGGGTGTCTGGAGGCAGTTGGAGGATGGATGGCGGCTAACAGATTGAGGTTGAATCCTGACAAGACAGAAGTACTGTTTTGGGGGGACAGGAGGCGGGTGGGTATGGAGGACTCCCTGGTCCTGAATGGGGTAACTGTGCCCCTGAAGGACCAGGTGTGCAGCCTGGGAGTCATTTTGGACTCACAGCTGTCCATGGAGGCGCAGGTTAAATCTGTGTCCAGGGCAGCTGTTTATCAGCTCCATCTGATATGCAGGCTGAGACCCTACCTGCCCACGGACTGTATTGCCAGAGTGGTGCATGTTCTGGTCATCTCTCGCTTGGACTACTGCAATGCGCTCTATGTGGTGCTACCTTTGAAGGTGACCCGGAAACTACAACTAATCCAGAATGCGGTAGCTAGACTAGTGACTGGGAGTGGCCGCCGAGACCACATAACACCAGTCCTGAAAGACCTACATTGGCTCCCAGTATGTTTCCAAGCATAATTCAAAGTGTTGGTGCTGACCTTTAAAGCCCTAAACGGCCTCAGTCCTGTATACCTGAAGGAGCGTCTCCACCCCCATCGTTCATCCTGGACACTGAGGTCCAGAGCTGAGGGTCTTCTGGTGGTTCCTTCACTGTGAGAAGTGAGGCCACATCACATGGAGATCCTGGGTTCAATTTTTCAGCATCTCCAGGTAGCCTCTCCCTGAAACCCAGGAGAGTCACTGCCAGTCAGTGACTGCAGTGCTGAGGGAGATGGACCGAAGATCCAATTTATTTACAAGTTCCCAGTGCCCAAGGGGCCCCCAAATCCAGGAATGACAACTGCCTCTCCTTGAAGTTATGGCGGTGCGGAGGCTATTCCTGTTCACCTTGGTGTCTTCTCCCTGCTGGAAGGGGAACACCGACTCCCGCAGCTCCGAGTCCCACTGCCCATTTGTCTTTGAGTTGCACACAATGGTGTTGACGTCTCCGTGACAATCAAAGCGAGGATTGAAGTGGAGGATCATGTCTGAATCATCATGGCCCAAGTTGAGGGCAAAGCTGGAAAGAGGGGAGGACCACATCAGTCAAACACTCACAAAGTGGATTAGCAGGAGCTGGCAGAGACAAAGACTAACAGTTTTATTGTTATGGTGATATTGGAAGTAGGATACTGTTGCCGATTGACAAGAACCCAGCCTGGGCTGGCGACTCGGCAAAAGTCTTTGTCTTTGCAAAGCCCTGCTTGGCAGTGGTGTAGCGTGGGGGCAGTTACCCGGGGCGCAAATTTCAACACCTGGTGCTGCCTCAATACAGTTGCGTGCTTCCGTCGCTGGGCTCCATTGAAAACAGCTTCTCCGTGTGAACCAGGAAGTGACCTCTTCAGACAAAGGAACAACTCTTATCTCTGCGGCTGCGATCTCCTGGGTGATGCGGATGCCGTTAAGCAGTTCAATGTGCATGAGTACTACATCCATTTACCTCCCTCTTACCCCCTCCATGTGGCCCTGGGCACTGCCAACCCACGCTAAGCCACTGCCTGCTGCTGAAGGTATTTGATGGCATCTTTCAAGTCTATTAACAGACTGGTGGTGGCTGTGGTGACCATGGAACTGTTTAACTTGCTTGCACTAAGAGGTGTTGGATAATGATTAATGGGAAGGTACCGGTATGTAACCTCCCCACAAGGCTATGCTCTGCCTCTACTGTCAGAACAAATGCTCATTAAAGAGCAGCCGTTGTTTAAGCTCCACATAAGCTTTGAAAAGCAGGATGAACACGTAATGAACAGTTCATCTGGAGGAGCCCATAAATGCACACAAAAATAGCATGAAATAATTCTTAAGGAAAGTTAAGCTTTCCTTTAGTAGTTAAGCTAAGCATCCTTTAGTAGTGATCTAAGCATCCTTTAGTAGTGATCAGCATCAGTGGCTGGTCAGATTACCAATTAAAAATATATGGTTGTACTGCATCTTTTACCTTATCATTCCAATAATGTATTGGTTGCTACAACCGCATGGCTCTCATAAACCATGATTGAGTTCCTATACCAATAATTTAGGCACTTTCACCACTTTGTAACCAAGCTAAGTTTTACTGCCTGTGCAACTTTTCTGAAGCACATGAATCTGACCTTTGGAGAGTTTGTAAGTAAACCATTTATAACATATGGTCTTTTTTTTATGCTGGGGGAAGAAACTTTGGAAAGAATTTTTTAAAGGGGACATTTTGGAGAGGCGTTTTTTAAATGCAGCCTGTATTTCCACGCTCTGCTTTGCTGCATATTTTGTGACTTTGAATCTTTGCTGGAGTTCCTTGACCAAAGAGCACTTGTCCCTTGGCATTCAGGAATTCTCCTTTCTATAGGTTTTGGGGTTTTTTTTGCACCAACAAAAATAGGCCAGCCCACCTTCAACAACACAAACCTCTTGGCCTCTGGTGGCACTTTCCCCTTCACTTTGATGCATTCGCCAGGCTTGATTGACAAGTGGGAAAAAACCATTTGCTGGAGGAAAGGCAGAAACAATGAGCATTAGAATTCACACAGGTAACTTCTCCGCTATCATTCCTCTCTGGAAAGAGGAACCCTTTCCATTCCAGTTTCTCTTGGAAGAAAGTCCCTGTGAATGTTTGCAGTTCCCAGAAATCCCAAATCAATGAAATACTGCCCCCCCCCCCCGGTGGCTTCGCCTGTCTATTATTGAACACACAAACCCTTACACATGCCCACAGTTCATTGGGTTCCAGAATTAGATATCCACCTATTCCGAATGAAGGAGACATATAACAGGCTGCTTTCTGCGAGCAAGTGGGGGCAGTGGCCATTATTTCAATTGATGGAAGGGACACACCCATATCATGTTCTGGTCCCGTCTGTTTCTAGCCTTTCAGATGTGGCAGCCATTTTGCATTATGCTATGCTGCAACCGCAACCGCCATCTTGTATTGCGCCACAATTCCACAGGCACCATTTTGCATTATCCCAACCCCACCACAACAGCCATTTTATGACTGGTGCCCACATTCCCAAAAAGGTTAGGAACCCCCCTCTTCCCAGGAAACCTGGGAACTGTAATTCTGCAAGCATGGAAGGGAGAAGGAACCAGAGATACAACCAGAGAAGTAGGCCACATAATAATAATAATAATAATAATAATAATAATAATAATAATAATAATAATAATAATATTTGTACCCCGCCCACTCTGGGCGGCCTCCAACAGATATTAAAATACATTAAAATATCACAGGTTAAAAACTTCCCTAAACAGGGCTGCCTTGAGGTATTTTCTGAATGTCAGATAGTTGTTCATCTCCTTAACCTCTGCTGGGAGGGCGTTCCACAGGGCGGGCGCCACTACCGAGAAGGCCCTCTGCCTGGTTCCCTGTAGCTTTGCTTCTCGCAGTGAGGGAACCGCCAGAAGGCCCTCGGCGCTGGATCTCAGTGTCCAGGCTGAATGATGGGGGTGGAGACGCTCCTTCAGTACATCTGTATTATACATTTAAAACACTCATACCACTTTAAAACAGCTATGTTCCTGGGAACAGTAGAGGGTGCTGAGAGTTGTTAAAGTCTTAACAACCCACAGTTCCCAGTATTCTTTGGGGGAAACCAAGTACAGTGGTACCTTGGTTCTCAAATTTAATCCGTTCCGGAAGTCGGTTCCAAAACCAAAACGTTTCAAAACCAAGGCGTGCTTTCCCATAGAAAGTAATGCAAAGCGGATTAATCCGTTCCAGACTTTTAAAAACCACCCCTAAAACAGCAAGTTAACATGAATCTTACTATCCAATGAGACCATTGGTCCATAAAATGAAAGCAATAAACAATGTACTGCAGTCACACAATCAGAGGCTGAACTGGGTTCCACACAGTCACAAAAACAAAACAAAGCTGAAAAAAAAAAAAGCTAAATAAATAGCAAAAACAGACAGACTTCAGCGTAACACTCAAAACCAAAGTGTGGCACTCAAAACAAAAGCGTAACACTCAAAATGGAGCACGTTCGGCTTCTGAAAAAAGTTTGCAAACCGGAACACTTACTTCGGGTTTGCAGTGTTTGGGTTACAAGTTGTTTGAGTACCAAGGCGTTTTGAGAACGAAGGTACCACTGTATACGAATGATTAAATCTATGGTTTGGACATGATCACAGACAAAGTGTTACACAGCTGTTATTGCTGGTTTCCATGTGAATGTTATTTTAAAAGACATCTGAAGGCAGCCCTGTTTAGGGAAGTTTTTTAATATTTAATGCTGTATTGTTTTAACATTTGACTGGAAACCGCCCAGAGTGGCTGAGGAAACTCGGCCAGATGGGCGGGGTAAAAATAATAAATTATTATTATTATATAATGTTCCCACATGCAGGGCCGGCGCGTCCATTTAGGCGAACTAGGCAACTGCCTAGAGCGCCAAAATGGAGGGGGCGCTGGCCAGCCTGCGACCCGCCCCCCGCTGCCGCCCGGTGCCGCCCCAACCAGCGGCAGAGCAAGCAGGTTGGGGCGAAAACCGCGGCGGCGAGGGCGCCAAAATGGAGGGGGCGCTGGCCAGCCTGCCCCTTGTCCCCCGCAGCAGCCCTAACCAGCGGCGAAAACCGCGGCGGCACGGGGCGCCCGGCCGGCAGGGGGCGGGGCACCGTACGTCATGCGCAATGACGTCACGTGGCCCGCCCCCTCGCCTACGGCGCAAAAATTGCTAGCACCAGTCCTGCCCACATGTAGAGCAGGGACACAGGGCAAGAAATTACAAGCCTTCCCTGTTTCCCAGCAATTCTAGGGATCCAACTGGAAGAGAGGCATTTTTGCGACAGCTCACCTGTAGCCTCCAGCTTTTGTCTCCAGCTCCCATCAGCTCCCAGCAACATGGTCAATGGTCAGAGAGGATGGGAGTGGGAGCCCCCAACAGCTGGAGGGCACTGTGTTGGTGGCAGATGTAGTTCACGTCTGACAAGGGAGTCACACAGGAGAGTTCACTACTTCAGAATAAAATTATGATGGGGGCGAGGCAGAGAAAACCATTAGTGCTTTAACATGTATTTGTACATGGGAGAAAATTCAGCTATTTCGATTCCGTTTCACAAGAAGCCAGCTGCAGGCTCTCTCCGTGTAGTTAATGAGTAAATGAGCAAGACTAGTTGTTTGAGTTTCTCTGACCCAATCCAACAGGAATGTTATTTTTTTGGTGAAGAAAATAAAAGAAGTATTTTTTTCAGGAATGTCCATTATCATTAGGAGCTATAGCTAAGTGTTTGCCTTTCCGTTTTGCTCACAAGGCCTCTGTCCTCCTCAAGGCCAAACCAGACTGTTGTGTATTGATTCAGAGTGTTATCATTTCTGTATTACTATTGTCTGTAATCACATTAGGGTAAAGTAACTGCCTTCCTGTCCCAGAAGGAACAGTTACTATTGGTGCATTCAAGTTGCTGCATTTGGATCCTCAGCCTTATTGGTTCCCACCAAAAAGCAGCTGTGTGATTGCTTGAGATTGTTCCCTCCAAAATGTATCTTTTCCTAGCCAGTCCTCTGTCCCTATAAATGTAGCTTCCCTATACTCAGTTCCCTCAGTCTTGTTTGCCTGAATAAAGAGTTGTTACATGAAGAGGCGGTCTCCTGCCTGCTATGTCAGAGAGCTGAAATCACTTGCTGAAATCATTAACCCACGCTACAACACAGACAATGGTTGGCATCCTCCTACCCGCAAGTCTCCCACATAGTATCATGGCTTGCAGAGCAACAGAGAACATTTCCAACCCCTAGTAATCCCAGTGGCATCATTAGGGAAAACTTTCAGGCAGAGAGATTCAGGGCCACACTCTGTGGAACATGCCGGAAGGCCCCAAACACAGCAGAGCTGCTATGCTACATTTTGAAGTGAATTTAAGTAATAGGCATTGTCTAAAGAGGACGAGAACAATAAGAAAATGAAGTCCAGAGAGCTTTAAGCAATTTAAGATCTAGCTGTACCACTGAATAATTTCTAATGGCATGCCTGGTCACACACACAGCACAATAATTAAATATAACCAACCGTTATATCAGCAAATAACTACTCTGAAGGCATGAGTAGCCTTGACTCCTTCTGATCATAATCAACTCATGGATAAACATAGAATTGTAGAGTTGGAAGGGACCATGAGGGTCATCTAGTCCAACCCCCTGCAATGCAAGAATCTTTCACCCAACGTGGGGTTCGAACCGATGACCCTGAGATTAAGAGGCTCATGCTCTACCAAGCAAAAACAGGAATGACCATGAAAGATAAGATAATAATTTATTACGGTCAAAGACCAGCTCGCATAACACAATAGTGACAGCATTCATAAAGATAAAATATACAATTAGAATAAATTGCAGCTATAGCTCACGAGTTAAAATTGAAATATATACATACATCCGTATGACAGATTTGGGCTACCATAAAAATTTGATCCTAAGGCGCCCCAAAAAGGGACTTCAGCTTTTCCCTAGTAAGCTATTTTATTCTAGAGGATGATCTGTGCCTACAAATCTGGGCACAGAATCTGGCTACCAGCCAGGTCACCTTGTGATCTTTGCCTAAGAGGAGATAATTTAGTTTAGACGTGTCTGTAAGATCGTCAAGCCTCTTCAGCAGAGGCACCCACCCACCTACCTCTAACAATTTACAGGAACCTTTCCTTTTTCTAGCAGTAAGGAGATACAGGAAGTTCGATACCGAGAATTTGCTACCCTTTCCCAACACCCAGGATCAACTGCCTGAGGCTGGAATGTCACTCTGCCCTAAATGGTAGGGCCAGGGCAGTGCTTTGAGCTCAAAGTACTATGCAATACTAGCCTTCATTCAGAAGGGACTGCTGCAGCTATGAACATTTCATCCACCTTGACCCCTACGACACAAGGAACTAGGAAACTACTACCGTTGTCTGCAACTCTAACCCCAGTTACACCCAGGAGTACCCAGAAGTACAATAGGATTTGCATCCTCGTAGACCCAGGCAGAATTGGGCTGCTAGTTGCTTTTGCATTCTGTCCAGCAGCGGAGCTTTTGGGGAGAACAGTCTTAATTAGAGCAACGTTCAAGAATCCTTAGATATGGGCATGCCACAATGAGCCGCAGAAACCTATGGTATTGACACAGAACCGCCAACCTCCGTTCCCCAACTCATTAAGGCTGCAATCTCTCAGCTCCACATAGAAATAAGCCTCCATCAATTCTACCGGGCCAACTTCCAAATCGACATACTTAAGAAGATTAAACAGTAAGCTAAAATGCTTACCAGCTGACCCTATCTAACATTAAAGAACAAACTAAACTCCTCTCATACCCCAATCGGTGCCCACTCCTTCCGGACAACTTACAGTCTCCATTGTGAAGGTTTGATGACTCAGCTGCAGACAAACACAAAAGCAAGCAAGTCTTCCTTCTACTGCCTGAGCTGCCTGAGCTTTAAATAGTGGCCAAGAGGGGGTGTGGCCTTCTTCCTGCCAATCAGGAACAAGCCTGTAAGGACCAAGAGCTATAACCAAGAGCTATAACCATCTTAAATGCTGTAACCAGATAATATGACCTTGAAGAGCTGTGATGGGTGTATGTGTGTGTATGTGTGGCTTTTTTGGTGTGTGTGTGTTTTGTGCTGTTTTTTTTCTTTTCTTTTTCTTTCTGGTTTTTACGGGATGGCATGCAATTTCATTGCACTTGTATAGCGTTGTGCTTGTATTTGTGCAATGACAATAAACAATCTTATCTTATCTTACCAATCAATCAGAGAGGAAGAGACTGGCCAATGGAAATTGGAGTCTCTCCAATCATTAACCAAATTGCTAAGTGACGTGACTTGTGTCTCTCTCGGTCCATTTGATGCCCTTTGCATTCCTGACTCCATGTGAGGAACCCATAATTTTAGTCAAGTCCCAGCATCATGAACATAGAGCAAGTGTTGGACTACAATTCCCATCATCCCTGGCTGTTGGCCATGCTGATGGAAGAACAGGGCATCACCACCCACAAAATGTCAGAGCAATGTTTTTGAGCCTGTCACTGATTCACAGAACAACCCCCAAAAAATAAAAAATAAATCCTTCCAGTAGCACCTTAGAGACCAACTAAGTTTGTTATTGGTGTGAGCTTTCGTGTGCATGCACACTTCTTCAGATACACACAAAAGCTCATACCAATAACAAACTTAGTTGGTCTCTAAGGTGCTACTGGAAGGATTTTTTAAATTTTTAAATTATTTTTTATTTTGTTTCGACTATGGCAGACCAACACGGCTACCTACCTGTAACTAGAACAACCCCAGACATCTACTCAGATGTTACCGGTAAGTCCCATTGAATCCAGGTAAATTACGCCCAGGTAAATAAGTACATAGGATTGCTCCGGGCAGCTGCTACTGGAATGATCTCTCAGAGCCTCAATTCTCAGTGTGATTTAACACAATGCCTCTTTTCAGGGAAATCTGGGAATCGTTGCTCTGAGGGGAATGGGGTCTGCATGCAACTCTTATTATCCTTAACGAACTACAGTTCTCGGGATTCTTTGGGGGAAGCCATGGAAGTTTAAAGAGGTATGATACTGCTTTAAATGTATAGCGCATTGTTGTAGTCCTTGTTGGAATTTGGCAAATATTTTGCAGGTGTAACTTACACTTGTAGTGACCAAATGTGGAGAAGCAGCAGGAAGGAAGTAAAGCCCGAAAGGAAGCGAGCTACTTTAGCAGCAGAGCAATTCTTACGTTCTTACAACTTTATTTGGAGGCTGAAACCAAACCTTGTTTTGATCTGTAAGACTTTAAGCCATATTATCTCCCCCTCTCTCTGAATTCCCCATGCATGCCTAGAAAGTAAAAGTGTGATTGACCTTACAGACGCCGGTGAAAACAGGGGCAAAATTACTGTGTAATGTATCCAAACCCCTCCTTTTGTTGGATATTTTTCTTCTTCTTTGGGTGTATAAATGATCCCTTTGTTACAGGGACTCTCTCAACAACACCACCATCAAAGTAAAGTCCCATAATTCTTTTGGGGAAAGCAAACAACAGCTAAACACCGATTACCGTGCAGCAGTTTTTAAAGACGCTAAAAATGATGATGATGATTAAGAATCTCTTGTGTAGATTCCTCCTTGGTGAATCCACACTGTCAAAGCCTGTGGGTGACTCCCAGGGATCATTAGCTCAGACACAGTTGGGAGATGTTAACAGCCAAATTACTCCCAACTGCATCTGTGCTGATGCTAATAAGATGTTTTAAAGGAAGACCTGCCAACTTAAAAGGCCCCCTCTGGGCTCCCACAGCTTCTATTTGCATTGAAGCTGACTCTACGGTGGGCAGGTGTTTCTCTTGTCGCTTTCCAAAACACCTTCCTCCGTCCCTGGGGGGATAATCTTAGCTGCTGTCATTATAAGAATTGGCCTGTTATCATCTTGCACACTGAACTCCAGAATTGTACATGTACCCAAAGTTATTAATGAGGTCTCTAGAGGCACGTCGCAGGAGCCACGATGGAACGAAGTTGCCAATACGATACATGACACAGCAACAGACCACACTGGTGTCTGCTGTTGGGTGAAAAAGAAGAGGGACATGGGCTGCCCAGAGAATTGTCTACAGTGACTGGCAGCAGCTCTCCAGGGGTGTCAGGCAAGGGATATTCCCACCTTTAAGGGATGCAGGTGGCGCTGTGGTCTAAACCACTGAGCCTCTTTGGCTTGCCCATCGGAAGGTCGGCGGTTCGAATCCCCGCGACGGGGTGAGCTCCCGTTGCTCTGTCCCAGCTCCTGCCAACCTAGCAGTCCGAAAGCACACCAGGGCAAGTAGATAAATAGGTACTGCTGTGGTGGGAAAGTAAACGGTGTTTCTGTGCGCTCTCGTTTCTATCACGGTGTCCTGTTGCGCCAGGAGCGGTTTAGTCCTGCTGGCCACATGACCCGGAAAGCTGCCTGTGGACAAACGCCGGCTCCCTCGGCCTGAAAGCGAGATGAGTGCCGCAACCCCATAGTCACCTTTGACTGGACTGAACCATCCAGGGGTCCTTTACCTTTACCTTACCTATTCCCACCTTGACCTGGAGATGCTGAATAGAGCATTCTGGGGGGGAATATGCTGGATCCTAACCCCATTCTGCCCAAACATGTGGCCTGGCAACCCAGTGGAACGTACACCAGCAAAGAGGGCAGCGTGAGCCAAATTCTATTTTAAAGGCTTGTTTTCACGCTGCCAGGCTTACGATGGCTCTTTACACCAGCTTCACCTAAACTGGCATAAATTGCGCTGGCTTCCCATAGTTAGCATTGCTCCCTTGTATGGCTACATCTGTTTAGGGAAGTTTTTAATGTTTGAGGTTTTATTCTGTTTTTAATGTTCTGTTGAAAGCCGCTCAGAGTGGCTGGGGAAACCCAACCAGATGGGTGGGTGGGTGGGTGGGTGGGTGGGTGGGTGGGTGGGGAAGGAAGGAAGGAAGGAAGGAAGGAAGGAAGGAAGGAAGGAAATCTCTGCAAGTTGCTGACTCTTTCAGTGTGGTGTAATAAGAGTGCTGAACTAGGATGGAGACCAGGTTTGAATCCCCACTCACCCATGAAACTCAGAGGGTGGCCTTAGACCAGTCACCATCTCTCAGCCTGACCTACCTCGCAGGGCTGCTGTTAGGATAGAACGGGGAGGGGCAGCTTGAGCTCTTGGGAGGAATATCTGGCATTATATTCTAAATATAATAGACAATACACTAAGATGGCCTAAAAGGCAGAGGCTGCTAAGGGTCCCTCCAGATAAACCATTTATTGAGTATATATCCCAATTTGCTTGCACGCTGATTACAGAGAGGTTAGATTATAGCTGGCCATTTGTTTTGATTCATTCAGCAATGAGCATTTGTCCTGATGTTCTTGCAGGGTGTTTACACGACCTTTGTCATTCATTCACCCAAATCCCTGGAGGTATTTTGTCATCACATTCCAAAATGCAAGTCTGTGGCTTTATTTATTTCTGTTTAAGTGGATTTGTTGCACTAGGGCAGCACAGCACTTTAACCCACTTTAAGTGTGCAAACCTAAAGTTTTGGTATGCAGCCGAGTCCCCTCCAGCAAAACACTGACAGCCCGGAGGCACCCTGAGTTAACTTCTTGGTTAACTAATTGGTGAAGTAATTTGGAGGACACGGTTCCTGATTTCGCATTCAAACAACAGAAACTCCGGGAGATGGGACTTTATTTGCATATTCTTTCCCCCAGCTAGTTCAGAGCTGCAAAGGGAGCATAAAAGCTCAGAAACTTGATGGATTTGATCTTGAAGTCTCCAGCCACTGAGAAGAACTGTACAGAATCCAACCCGAGCCGGTTGGGGAACTTGATCACCTTGTTTCCAGGCATCGTCACCGTCGCCGCCCTGGCGTCAAAGGAGATGGAGATCTAGCGAGGAGAAACCAATGACTTAGCCAACCTGGTGCTCACCAGAAGTTGTTGGACTGCAACAAGTGCCGGCCGGGCTGTTTGCTGGGGTTGATGGGAGTTGTAGTTCTAGATAGACCTTTGGTGCAATGCGATCCATTCTCTCTTCTCCAGCCAGAAGGCAAGCAGGTGAGAGCTGACTGAGGGCAGAAGGAAACTGGTGGAGCAAATGGCCCCAAATTGCAGAAGAGGCACTTTAGACCAGTGTTCCCCAACCTTGGGCCTCCAGCTGTTTTTGGACTACAACTCCCATCATCCCTCGCTAGCAAGACCAGTGGTCAGGGATGATGGGAATTGTAGTCCGAAAACAGCTGGAGGCCCAAGGTTGGGGAACACTGCTTTAGACAGTGCTGCAAGATGCCCACTCTGGGATTACCAGCAGATGCGGCGCTGGAGTGCAAATATCTGCCCAGCGCCCCCAAATTACCATGGATGGGGGGGCGAAGCTGCGCACTGCCAGCCATGGGGGGCGCAAACTCTCCCCCATGCCGCTGCGGGAGAGCAATCCCTGCAGAGGCTTGGGAGGGAAGCTCTGCGCCGGCCAGCCATATAGTTGGCAGGGCGCAGCTTCCATCCTAAGCCTCTGAGGGGATCGCTCTCCTCCTACGGAGGCTTGGGAAGGAAGCTGCAGGCCCGCCAGCCATATGGTTGACGGGACGAAGCTGGCGGGCGTGCAGGGAAAGGGGAGGCCGCAGGCAAAGCCGCGCAGCTCCCCCACTCGCTGGGGCGTCCCTGAGAGGCCGGCGCCCTGGCGCAACGAACCACTAAGCCCTATGGGAAAGACGGCTCTGATTACCAGGAACAGGGCATTCAGTGTGGCAGCGCCAGGACTGTGGCATTTGCTGCCAAGCAACCATCATCTGCTAAAAACTTATTTATTCACTCAAACTTTCCCGGTTATGTAACTTACCCATGCGCTATTTGTGTGTTGTAAAGTGTTTTCATCTTTTATTATCTTAAAATCACGTTTGCGTGTTCGCCGCTTAGGTATATTATTATGAAGCGGCATACAAACTTCTATAGATACATTAAAAGGGTTTGGAGGGAGCCAAAGGTTACAAAATGCCTGCTTTACAACATTATCGTCCCACATTATCCAACTCACCTCACGAGGAACACAGGAAACGGCCTTAAAGCGAGTTAAGACCATTGATCGATCATCAAGCTCAGTATTGTCTAAAGCACTGGTTCCCAATTCAGGGTCCGCGTAACCCACCCAGGAGGTCCACAGCACATACCTATTAACACCCCATTTTTGAGCGCTGGGCTCTCATGTGGGTCATGTGACTTGTGCAGGAGTGTGGCTCGGAAGATGCTCATCCTGGTTTTGTGCTGGGACATGTTGGTGCCTAGGGCTGGGGCATTTCTGGTTTTGCAACATCACAATATATCACCAGCTAAACATTGCGATATATCAAGATGTCTGAAATAAGGATGGAGCTATGTAGAGGCACTGGCTGGCTTCACGGTTTCCCCCTCATTGTGATTTTTGCATAGCACGCACACACAGATTTCATGATTCACTATGTATTGCCAGCTCAAAAACAAACTGGTTTTGGACAGTATATCGCCCAGCCCTAACACACATCATGATTCGCGATATATTGCCAGGTCAAAAACTATGAAACAGATATCACGAGATATCAAACCAGTTTCGGATGATATTATCAATATATCGCCCGGCCCTATGTTGTGATATTTGTCCAAGCCGAGCGCAAACAGCTGCAGCGAGGCTGGTATGACTTGTGCCTGTACCCGTGAGAAGGCTGGCTTATCTGCTTTCTCTCCATGTAATGTTTATGTTATATTGTACTATTGTACTCTATACTTCTGTTCTTTCTCTTCTGGCTCGACCTGATGCTGGACGGACGCTTTATGCACAGCTCTGACTTACTGAGCTGGCAGCAGAGATTCTCTCAGCACTTTCTCTACAATAAATAAGGTAAAGGGGACCCCTGACCATTAGGTCCAGTCGTGTCCGACTCTGGGGTTGCGGTGCTCATTTCGCTTTATTGGCCGAGAGCCGGCGTACAGCTTCCAGGTCATGTGGTCAGCATGACAAAGCTGCTTCTGGCGAACCAGAGCAGCGCATGGAAACGCCGTTTACCTTCCCGCCGGAGCGGTTCCTATTTATCTACTTGCACTTTGACGTGCTTTCGAACTGCTAGGTGGACAGGAGCTGGGACCGAGCAACGGGAGCTCACCCCATTGCAGGGATTCGAACCGCCGACCTTCTGATCAGCAAGCCCTAGGCTCTGTGGTTTAACCCACAGCGCCACCTGTGTCCCTTCTAAATTCAATTAATGTTGTTGTTCAGTCGTTCAGTCGTGTCCGACTCTTCGTGACCCCATGGACCAGAGCACGCCAGGCACGGCTATCCTGCACTGCCTCTCGCAGTTTGGCCAAACTCATTTTAGTAGCTTCGAGAACACCGTCCAACCATCTCATCCTCTGTCGTCCCCTTCTCCTTGTGCCCTCAATCTTTCCCAACATCAGGGTCTTTTCTAGGGAGTCTTCTCTTCTCATGAGGTGGCCAAATTCAATAAATAGTTTAGCCTTATTCATGGCTTGTGTGTGTTGTTCTTCAGCTGGGAAACAATCACATATGACTGCGCCACCGGACTCCTTGTAGCCGGGGATGAGCGCACGGCTTTGCTCTGGCTTTGGGGCAGTCTCACAACCTGCCCCAGGCGGGGTAAATGCTGACACCCTAATGGTGGCACCATTTGCATAGCAAAAAACTACCACAGAGATATCAACATTTGCAAAAGTGTGGGAGTCTGTGGCTTGACTTTTGGAAAAACAGAGGGTTCGCAGTACTTAGCTATTTGGGAACCACTGGCCTAGAATGACTGGCAGTGGCTTTCTCTGGTTTCAAGGAAGAGACTTTTCCCGCCCTACCTGGAAATGCCAGGGATCGAACCTGTGACCTCTTGCTTGCGAGGCCGATGCTCCACCCCTGAGCTAATGGCCTATCCCCATATTCACCTTGGCTTCTTCTCCCCGTTGGAAAGGGAACAGCGACTCTCGCAGCTCCTGACCCCACACTCCACACGCCTTGGAGTTACACACAATGTCGCAGGTCTCAAAGCGAGGGTTGAAGTGCAGGAGGAGGTTGTGGCGATCCCGACCCAGGTTGATGGCAAACCTGTCATGGAGACGGAGGAGATACTGGATACGAAACTCACATTTGATAGGATGCAGCAGAACCCCACACGGCTCCATCCCCCTTTCAACCCATGTATTTTTCTTCTGCTTTATCAGTACAAACCTCTTGGCATCTGGGGTCACTCTCCCGATCAACAGGATGCCATCGCCAGCCTTGATTGTCTTGTCGGTGACAGCCAGCTGCTAAAAAAAGACAAAAGGGCAGCGTTAGACCAGGAGTGGGGAAACATTAGCCCCCAAATATTTGCTGAACGGCAACTCCCCTTACTACTTTTTCATCGTACAATGTCCCATTTTTAGTTGCTACTTTAATTATAAAATAAAATTATAAAATTGTTTTCCCTCTCGTTTCTAAGTTTCCGTGCCTGGTTTGTTTAAAGCTCATTGCTTTAAATATTTCAGCTTCTGCTCCAACATATCTGAAGAAGTATCTGAAGAAGTGTGCATGCACACGAAAGCTCATACCAATAACAAACGTAGTTGGTCTCTAAGGTGCTACTAAGGGACGCGGGTGGCGCTGTGGGTTAAATCACTGAGCCTAGGACCTGCCCATCATAAGGTCAGCAGTTCAAATCCCCAAGATGGGGTGAGCTCCTGTTGCTCGGTCCCTGGTCCTGCCAACCTATCAGTTCAAAAGCACGAAGTGCAAGTAGATAAATAGGTACCGCTCTGGCAGGAAGGTAAACGGCGTTTCCGTGCACTGCTCTGGTTTGCCAGAAGCGGCTTAGTCATGCTGGCCACATGACCCGGAAGCTGTACGCCGGCTCCCTCGGCCAATAAAGCGAGATGAGAGTCTCAACCCCAGAGTCATCCGTGACTGGACCTAACTGTCAGGGGTCCCTTTACCTTTAAGGTGCTACTGGAAGGAATTTTTTTATTTTGTTTTGACTATGGCAGACCAACACGGCTACCTACCTGCTCCAACATAGATAATTGTTGTTGTAACATTTTGATGGCTTGTACAATTTCACCTTTTTAAAAAAATTGTCTGTAAGTTCCTTTTCTTTCTGAGCTATTTCCAACATTGTCTGTTGCTTTTTCAGCTCCTTCTACTTCTTAAGAAGTAAATTCTGGTGGATGGGAAATCCTCTCACCACTGCTTTTCCAGCATCCCACACTATCTTAATATCTGTTTCTTGGTTTAAGTTCAATTCAAAGTCATCTTTTAATTTTAGCTAGCCCTTTTCCACTACTTTTTTTTTTGTTTAAGTAGGTATTCATTACGTCTCCATCGAAAGGATATCTAGCTGTCCTTTCTCCATGTAAATACTATTGCGTTGTGGTCTGAAAATGTTCTAGGTTGAAAAGCTTTAATACGGAGATCCACATTTGGAACGATAACTTGGAACATTAAGTTGGACACTATGGGAGACTTATAATTTGAATAAAAAGGTAAAGGTAAACTAACTCATTAAAGTCTGAAAGACTGCTGCGCCATAAATCCTATCAAGACAAGGGGAGTTGGCGTATGTTGAGAGAGTTGGAACAGAGCCCAGAGCCTGGAAGATAAAATGGTGAAATGAAAGACGGAGATGACTACGCTAAAAATCAATTAAAGGATATAAACACAGAATAAACTGCGTCCTGTATGCTAAAAGAAAGATGCATTTGTTGGACACGATAGAGTCATACACCAGGACTGTGAAGACTAAACAATGGGTTAAGATCGGACTTATGAAATTGGGGGAAAACAAGAGAGATGAACGCAGGAACAATTGAAACACTTTCTCCAGACATTCAGAACATGGGAAGTCCTGAAATTCTTTTAATTTGAAATGTATAATTGGCTTTGTTTGTATTATGATGTGGCAAGATTTGATTTGATACAAATTGGAATATTAATAAATTATAAATTATAAAAATTGTTTACAAAAAAGAGAAAATGTTCCAGGGCGGTTGAACGTCCATTTTTTGAATACAAGTAATAATGGGTTTTGATGGACAACTCCCATGATTCCTGCCCACTGGCTATGCTCCTTGGGGCTGATGGGAGTTGTAGTTCGGCAACATCTGGGTGGTAAAAGGTTGCTCACACCTTTGACCACAATAGATGGCATTGATAATGAGCAGGGCCAGTTCAACATATCTCTCAAACAGAGGAGAGTTCCTGCCATGGTTATCTGCCACTACTTTCCCCAGACCAATCTACTGTTTTACGTATATTACACTCTCTCTCGCTCTCTGTTTTAGGGCAGGTAAAAGCAGAACTCGGCCAAAAGCAATTTTGCACTGTCAATCAGCTGATTGATGCCGCCAGTCAGCTGGCTGGTGCACTTGCAAACCCTGACAGCTGATCATCTGGCATGACACAGATGACTTAATTTCTTTTTTAAAAAAAAATTATTTGCATTTTCAAAAACAGGAACAGGTGCTACTAGCCCAGAGATGAAAAGAAGAAAGAGTCCCTACCAGAGAGGAATGGCAAACTAGGCTGATGGACTACGCCGAAATGGCAAAGCTCAGGAACCAAGCGGACAAAAAAATTTGTTAAAGAATGGGGAAAATTTATAATTTACTTATGGTAGGAGACCACTGTAAACAGATTAAAACATTAGCAGGACTTTAATATATTATTATTATTATTATTATTATTTGAATTTAATATCACTTGTAATGTAACAGTTATTATGGATAATATGGATAAATACAAAAAATAGATTATGAAATAATATGTAGTTGCAAATGTTCACATTAGGACCCATGGAAGGGGTGGGGGGGGAAGTCGCGAGATTCAGAGAAATCTCTTTAAATGGATATAGATTTGGTATTGTTATAAACTTTTTTGTTTGCTTGTAAAATCTAATAAAAATGAATTTAAAAAAACAGGAACTGAAAGCATATTTAATCCTCTCCCCTCCCCTCCTCCTGTCCCACTTCTCTTTAAAAAAAACAGGGCCATGGTAATTAAATTGGTTAGTCACTTGTTACAAAAGAAGATCTCCAAGCAACTTACAACATAAGTAAACAAAAAAAACCACAATATAGGCATATTTACACAAACATGCATATTATTAGTAAAATATACAAGCAGCTGCCACCCCAGTGGAAAACCAGTTACTGCTCCACTGGCAAGTTGCACAAGGGAGACTGAGTCACCAGACTGCTCTTTCTCCTACACTTTCTATAAGGACTTGACAAAATTGCAATTTAATCTGCTCCCCCTAAGAGGCATTACATAACCACACACCCCCTACAAACACAACACAGTACGGTAGTCAGCTGGAACTATTCCTATTGCTACACAGATTGGCCACACTCGGGAGTAACTTACATACTCCATAATTTTCCCAGGGCTGCTCCAAAGAAGACACAGGAGGAATCCACTGAACGGCCTGACCCTTAAAGCGGTGATCAGGAGTCTGTCCTTCCATCCAATCAGAGGCGCAGGCCTGTAAACACCATGCAGTCAAGAGTAGGCAAGGCTGGTCAATACAGCAGATTGGAGCCATCTCACCAGGTGGGTTTCTTCCAGATGTAGTAAACCAAATCTGCCCTTATTCCCTTATGGGGTACACAAGAGCCCTTATAGAGTCCTTTGTAGGCTCTCCATCGGTAGGAGAAAATAACAGAGGCCAACCAGAGAATACTGAGAAGCAAAGCAGCTAGCAAGCCTGATCTTTATTAAAGCTGTTGCAACAGGGTGCTCTCCTCACACACAGGAGAGAGGAGGAGGAGGACCCAGAACAAAGGTGTCAAAAGCAAAGTCCCCGTGCTATAGGGTGCTCTGTAAATATAACCCAACAGGTGTTGCAAATAAACAGGCTGAAAGGAAAATACCATGCTGTTGCATGAGAAGAACAAAGGAACGTTTATTGGACTTTGAATAATGGAAAGATTTCAAAATTTTAATTCTCTCTCTCTCTCTCTCTCTCTCTCTCTGTATGCATGTGTGTGTGTGTATTTCTGTTTTACAATTTAGAATACTAATTTAAGCATCATTAAAATATCAGTTACAGGTAGGTAGCCGTGTTGGTCTGCCGTAGTCAAAACAAAATAAAAAATAAAAAATTCATTCCAGTAGCACCTTAGAGGCCAACTAAGTTTGTTCTTGGTATGAGCTTTCATGTGCATGCACACTTCATACCAAGAACAAACTTAGTTGGTCTCTAAGGTGCTACTGGAAGGAATTTTTTTTATTTTTTATTTTGTTTTAAAATATCAGTGACTTTCATTCTTCTCTTTCCATGGTTCATTTTGCATAACATAAATCCCTGCATATTTTACAAAAACCAAACCATTCAGCATTCCATTATTACACCCATCACAGCTTATTCACACTGTTGAATTTATCTTAATGCTGCCAAGATTCAATATTCTAATTCTAGAAAAGAATGAGAGCTGTTGGATAGAGAGAAGTGACATTTTAAAGGGGATTCAAGCCGTTACAGAGCACCTGGAGCAGAAGAAGTGTGCATGCACACGAAAGCTCATACCAAGAACAAACTTGGTTGGTCTCTAAGGTGCTACTGGAAGGGGAAAAAATTTATTTTTTATTTTGTTTTGACAATATACTGTATGAGAAACGCGTTGCTTTGTTGCCCAGCTCCTGCTGCGTTAAGGGTTAAAAGCCAAGCGAGTCCTTTCCTAGCTCGGCTGGATGGCGAGGAGCGGAAATCGTTTCCTCCTGCTCCGCCCACCGTGGGAAATAATTCTTTGAATTTCCCAGGCCTTGGGGCGGTGCTTTGTTTCTTGGGGGAGAAAGCCGGTGAGTTTAAAAATAAATAAACCGAGAAGCTCGTGGGTGAAAGATGCAATTCCGGGTGGAAGAAAAGGAGAAAGGGAGGGCGTGCAGATTGGATTCGTGGGGCCGGAGGGAGGCGAGGCGTTGTTCAGGCTAAGAGCATCCGAAGATCAGGATCAGGCCAGGGGATCCCCAGTCCAGCGGCCAACCAGGTGCCCCAACGGGAAGCCTCTCCAAGCAGGACCTCCCCACTCGCGATCCCCAACAACTCGTGCTCAGAGGCGTTTCTAAGGGAATAAATAGCCATTGGCACAGCCGTTGCCCTCTTTTAAAGCCATTCCTGCATTTTTTTGGGTTGTTGGAGTAGATGATCCTTTCACCTCTACAATTCTAGGATTCTGCCTCTTGTATGGAGCAAATTCCACGCGTGCACACCTTTTTTTTGTCTGTCCCGAATCTCAATATTATGCTGTCCGTTAGTATGCTTTTCATTACGTTTTTATTACTGATGTTCCATAAAATGTGTCCCCCCCTTTTCTTAAATCAAATTTTTATTGGTTTTTAAACAAATACAATAACCCTTAAACACTTATCCAGCAGTACAGCTAACGGTGTTTGTTTTATCCATTGTCTCTGGATAAACGTTCAGCATTCAAACGTATTACTTAACATAACCTCTCCACTGACCGAAATCCTTATCTTCTTATACCAACCTCTCAGAATGTACTCTTAATGTTGTACATTGCCCTGGGGGTCTTTTGATAAAGGGTAGTATGTAAGCCGAATAAATAATAACAATAATAATCTTACGCACACTTAACGTGGGTGTTAGCCCCCGCTAAACTCAGCAGGATTGTGAAGTTCTCTTGTTCCACTCGGAGTATGGCTGGGAGACTTTTGGCTTGCTAGATGTTGCCGGGACTACAACTCCCATCTTACCTGATTGTTGGCCGAATGATGGCAGCTGGAGTCGGTGGGATCTGGAGCTCAGCAACATCTGGTGTGGGGACCACAGGCTCCCCAGCCCTGAACCAGAAGATTTCAAGCACATCTTGAGACAACATGTGATCCCCGTTCCTGAAACCATCTCCTTTCCACTTTGTCCTCACAGGCTGTGGCACCTTTGAGCTCCGATGGCCCTTTCATCCTGAAGGAGCAGAGATGTTAGCAACACAACTGGCTCAGGTATGCAGGAGGATAAAGGCAGAGGGTTTGTGCCAGGGAGGTGTGAGCTCAGAGAAATGCTCTTTTTTTCTCCTGCTCTTGCCGGCCTATTACTACTGTTAAACCACTGAGCCTCTTGGGCTTGCCGATCGGAAGGTCAGCAGTTCGAATCCCCGCGACGGGGTGAGCTCCCGTTGCTCTGTCCCAGCTCCTGCCAACCTAGCAGTTCGAAAGCACACCAGTGCAAGTAGATAAATTGGTACCGCTGTGGTGGGCAGGTAAACGGTGTTTCCATGCGCTGCTCTGGTTTCCGTCACAGTATCCCGTTGCACCAGAAGCGGTTTAGTCATGCTGGCCACATGACCCAGAAACCTGTCTGCAGACAAACGCCGGCTCCCTCGGTGTGAAAGCAAGATGAGCACCGCAACCCCATAATCGCCTTTGACTGGACATAACCGTCCAGAGGTCCTTTACCTTTTTTACCTGCTACCCAAAGGTCTCTAAGGAACTCAGAACACAATTGAAAACATTAATATAAATACATTATGCCCAGGGTTTGAAATTCGCCAGGCGTGTTTTGCGACTGGCGTGGGTCCAATTGTGATGATAAGGAAATGTTTGGGTGCCAGGTTGGCTACTGACGTCTCCCATCTGGCTGGCCCCTCCAGCCTTCTTAAGCAGGTAAGCAGAGGAGCTTATTTCATGTATCTCCTCCTTTTCCTCACAAGGAGTACATGGTTCACCCCCTCCTCAGTTAATCCCTGCAACGACCCTGTGAGGTAGGTTAGCTCAGTAGGTTAACTGAGTGGGGATTTGAACCCTGATCTCCCAGGTCCTAGTACTGCAGTCTAAACATGACACCACATTGACTTCCTAGAGTACTTCTGCTATGGGGCAGCTCTATAAACTGGGTAGGTAAATACGGGGAAAGCAAAATGTCACTCAGAGAAGGATCTGAAATATTTTCCTTGAAGCTTGAATTGCTTTTATTCTGGATTGTTTCATTTGATGTTTTAATGTGTTGTAAACTGCTTTCAGATTTTTTTTTTTTTTAATATAAAGCTGTACAGTTGTACCTTGGTTGTCGAACTCCCTGGAACTCGGACGTTTTGGCTCCCGGATGCTGCAAACCTGGAAGTGATTGTTCCAGTTTGCGAACGTTCTTTTGGAGCCCGAACGTCCGATGGGGCTTCTGCGGCTTCGGTTTCCGAACGTTTTGTAATAATAAACCCCACGGGGGGGGGGACGATGCCTAGACATTTCGTTGTGGCAACCGTAACCTAGGTTGAAGGCGCCATTTGGTGATTAGCTTATATCTTTTAACACTGGTTATACTATCGGTGCAACACCGGTGACAGCCACAATAGGAATAGCGCACTAGTAACAAATCACTATCACCTTTTGATAGACTGTCAAAAGGCTGGGGTGGACGGAGGCAAGCCTTTTCCCGGTACTGAAAACATGTCAGCAAAGGCGCCAGGTGGATCTTGCTGGGGAGAGCATTCCACAGAGGGGGAGCCACCACTGAAAAGGCCCTCTGTCTTGTCTGTGCCTTTCTTAGAGCGGGGATCTGGAGAAGATCCGTCCAAAGAAGATCTGGGTAGGTTCCTATTGGGAGAGGCGTTTCAGAAGATATTGGAGTCCTTGTTGTTATTCATATGAGCTTTGCATGCCCTGTTCAACCAGGGAAGTAATTATGGCACACTGTGCAACCATTTTTCTTTACCGGGTATATTGGTGAAATCAGCCCGTCTGTTTTGCATTTCCTTCTTGTAGTCGTTTTTTCCCCTTTCAGATGCTGGTGAGCTTTGAAGACGTTGCTGTGTATTTCACCAAGGGTCAGTGGGATCTTCTGGATTCGCATCAAAAATCTTTGTACAGCGACGTCATGGGGGAGAATTACGGCCACGTGGCTTTCCTGAGTAGGTACTATTTCTCGTCATTTTGTTGGGACAAATATGTTCTGAACCAGCCATCTGATACATTTTTAAAATGTGTGGGAGGGGAAGTGGGGCTATTGGTTTGTTTGTTGGTTTGTTGTTATTGTTTTCAACAGGTATTTTGTGCTCTTACGTTGCATTTTTTATGTTGCGAACCGCCCTGAGCTCTGCGGATGAATGATGACATGCACATTTAATAAATAATAATAAGGCTGTTCTGGAAAACCAGTTGAGGGCATTTGCCAGACATAAGAACACCTGAAGAAGACCTGCTAGATCAGGCCAAAGGCCCATCTAGGCCACATTCGCAAACATACATTGCAGGGGGTTGGACTAGATGACCCTTGGGGTCCCTTCCAACTCTGCGATTCTATGATTCTATACATGCAAAGCCCTGCGATGACATTTTAAACAGCCCTGGCTTCCCCCAAAGGATACTGGGAGCTGCTGTTTCTCAAGGTTTGCACCTTCATTATACACCTTTATGCGCCAGGCAAAAATGTTCCTTTTTAACCAGGCCTTTGGTTGACCTGATTGACATCCTATACCCTTTTAAAATGTGGCTCTTTTTTGGGGTGGTGGTGTATTATTGGGTTATTGTTTTTATTTTTATTTTATATATTGCGATCTTTTCTGTGAACCACCCTGAGACCTCCGGGTACAGGGCGGTATATAAATTCTATATATATATATATATATATATATATATATAATCGTTCAAGTTGGATGTTTGTTAATGATCGCCTTTCTCCATAACCCCTTGATCGATTCCGTTCAAATTTGGACACAACGTTCCATGCCCATATGGGAGTGATCATATGTACTTACATTGCACAAATACCATACCTTTCCCAGGTAAAAATGTGATTTTGTGCAAAAAAAATATAGCTCCCTCCAGTGGACGTTAAACAGCACAGCACAAGGACAAAGAACCTCATAGACTAAAATAGTAGTAATAAATAGTTGTAGAAACGAAGACAAAAACGGGAGGGGCAAACGGAGAACACATAGACTGAACTTCAACGAGATAAGGTGTAAGTAAACATACGCTTTCTCTTTCATACTGTATCTTACTTTTGCATTTCACCAAATCAGCCACAGCAAGGCGTGGCCGGGTCAGCTAGTAAATAATAAAAATAATAAAACCAAGGGTGTCAAGAGTTTGGAGACCCCTGTCTCCTTCCCAAAGTTACACTTCCAAGAGTAGTGAAACAATCTGTCTTCACCGCCTCTGATTGCTGTGCTGTTTTCATGGGGTTGTTTTATTGCGTGTTTCAATTATGGATGTTCGCATGTGCAACTGGCCTTTGTACTTCGTAAACCTCTTGGAAGCCAGTTTTTTACATTAAGCGGTATATTGAGTAATAAATAGCAACAGGAACAGTAATAATAATATTCACATCCTTACCCAAGTGGGGTCTCCGGTTCTCAAACCCGACCTGATCTCCCGGCTGGAACAAGAGGAAGAGCCGTGGATTCCGATCCCCTGTGAGGTGGATGGAGGGAAGACTCTGGAGTCTGGACCAGGTGCGAAATTAGACAAAGCCAGCTTTCAAATAAGGTGCTTGGGATTGTGCACGATGCAAGGCTGGCAGGTGGGGAGGCTCCTCCTCTTCCTTCCTGGCTCGTCTTCTTTGAATTCACCCTGGTGCACCAGAGGTCACTAAGTATGCGCTGTGCTGACACTCTAGAACCGTGTTTCTCAAACTTGATTTTTGTTGGACTACAACTCCCATCATCCCTGTTCGGGAGGGAAGATCCCACTTGGGCAGGAAGTTGCCAGCATGCATGGTGGGGTGGTGTCACAAAGTTGCCCTCACGCAAGCCCCCTTGAGATTATATTTCATTGCCTTGAGAACAACGGTTTAGATCACAAAGGTGATGAGAATCAATGTAATCAAAATTGTGCTACCTCTGTGTGCCAGTCACCCCCCTGCATGCATTTTTTCTGCATGTGATATTTGCTGAAGGAGAAGAATTCCTTTCTGCAGAATTTGCTCACTTTCTGAGACTTGGTTTGAACGGAGCGTCAAAAGTTCTGAAACCTTCAAGGATGGGTAGAAATTGAATTGCTCTCTGCATTTTTTGTGCCTTCAGGTGCAAGAAGTTCATCCTCTCTTTGTGCTGGTGCATCCGCTCTTCCTGGTGGAAGGGATACAACTGAGGCAGACCCCGGGCAGGTAGGATTGCAGAGCCCAGCGGCAGAAATCTGTCGTTTGCCCCACATTGAGAAGCCAGCGTTGTGTGTAGTGGGTCGAAACCCTGACTGGGCCAAGGAGACCAGCATTTCAGATCTCTGTTGAGGATTGGGCCAGTTGTTGTCTCTTGGCCACCCCTGCCTCACAGTGTTGCTGTGAGGATGGCATCAGAGAAGAAGAAGAAGAGTTTGGATTTGATATCCCGCTTTATCACTACCCAAATGAGTCTCAAAGCGGCTCACATTCTCCTTTCCCTTCCTCCCCCACAACAAACACTCTGTGAGAGACTTCAGAGAAGTGTGACTAGCCCAAGGTCACCCAGCAGCTGCATGTGGAGGAGCAGAGACGCGAACCCGGTTCACCAGATTACGAGTCTAGCGCTCTTAACCACTACACCACACTGGCTCTCTCAGAGAGTCCCACTGTGTGGCTGTGGGAGAGGGGAGGCATACAAACTGCCTTGTTCCGAGGCAGATTATTGGTCTATCCAACACAGTATTGTCTACAGGTCCTGTGGTGATTGGCAGAAGCTGTCCAATGTTTCAGGAAGTGGCGCTGTGGTCTAAACCACTGAGCCTCTTGGGCTTGCCAGTCAGAAGGTTGGTGGTTCAAATCCCCACTCCCGTTGCTCTGTCCCAGCTCCTGCCAACCCAGCAGTTCAAAAGCACGCCAGTGCAAGTAGATAAATAGGTACCGCTGTGGCGGGAAGGTAAACATTGTTTCCGTGCGCTCTGGCTTCTGTCACGGTGTCCTGTTGCACCAGAAGCGGTTTAGTCCTGCTGGCCCCATGACCCGGAAAGTTGTCTGTGGACAAACGGCAGCTCCCTCAGCCTGAAAAGCGAGATGAGCGCCGCAACCCCACAGTTGCCTTTGACTGGACTTAACCGTCCAGGGGTCCTTTACCTTTTTTTTGCCCGGGGTGCCAGGGATTGAACCCAGACAGACACGGGCTGGCTGTGGAAAAACTGAGTTTAGTGCCTCCACTGACTCTCAAATCAGAGCAAAACCACATTTCAAAGCAGATATGTCACTATTGTGTGTGGTTTGCGTAGAAGCTTCTTTGGGATGGTATCTGGGGAAGTGAAGATATTTACTTTGCCGACCTGTTGTTGTTGTCATTGTTGCAGAGACCAGTGACCTTTGAGGATGTGGCTGTGTACTTTTCAGAGCAGGAGTGGGCCTTGCTGGATCTGGCTCAAAGAAGCTTATACAGGGATGTCATGCTCGAGAACTATGAAAATACATCTTTGCTGGGTAAGTACCATTCCCTGCCATATGTGGGAGAGTCCTTCGCCCGGGGGTGCCCTGGAATAGCTAGATCTCTCCACCCAACCCACCCTGTTCTCTGAAGTGCAGGAATACCATGATAGTGTCGGTAATAAAATAGTTTGGGTGGAATTCATTGTTGCGCTAGGACAGTCGTTCATTCGCAGCAAACGTTTCTGCTTGCCAGATGGATTGATTCCATGCATACCCAGCCACCTGATTTTTGGGGGCTGCTCCTGATTTTCCAGAGCAGATCCAGGGGAGCATAGGAGGCCCCATTGTTCTACCTGTTGTCCTGGTGCTGGATTTACCAACGCACCAGGTGAGTTGAGTCTTTACGCCTTGCTCCTCTGCTCATAGGACAGCCAGGGTGGCTTAACATCGGAGACCAGGGGCGTAGCAAGGGGGGCGGGGGGGGGCGGGCCACCCCGGGCAGCGCCCTGGTGGGGGTGACAAACGGGGCGGGGGTTCTGCCCCCGCAGCCGCCCTGCACTTTTTTTGTTAAGGCTATTTTTGGCACTGCCGGGGCGTAGCCGCAGGGGCGGCCAGTGAGGAGGGGTGTCACGCTTGTCACTGACGTGACACCCCCCCCTCGCTGGCCGCCCCTGCGGCTCTGCCCTGGCAGCGCCGAAAATAGCCTCCTCCCCGCCGCTGGCTGGCTTGCGGCGCGCTGGCATGGAGGAGAGGGGCGGGCCAGCAGCCAGGAGGGGTGGCCCCCCCCTCCTGGCTGGTCTGCCCCTCTCCTCCATGCCGTGGCTCCGCCCAGGGAGCCCAGCGGTGAAAAAAACCGCTGAAACCACGTTGTGACGTCATGCGCACGGAGCGACGCCCCACCCCCATGGGTGCCGCTTGGCTTGCCACCCCCGGTAGCCAAGCGGCACGCAACACCCCTGTCAGAGACAAAGGCATAATGCAGCAAAATAAAATAAAAAATTCAACAACTGATATCGGTCCAAAACAAAACCAAATTTAGGATAATGCAGCGTAAAAGAAGCACACACAAAAAAAGGGGTATTAAATAGAACTGCAAAAAGTTCTGGAAACGAAGCCTTACAAGGAGCGCTCAAAGGAGATGGGTATTTTTAGCCTGGAAAAGAGGAGACTGAGAGGAGATAGGATAGCCATCTTCAGATCATCTGAAGGGCTTTCCCATGGACAGTGGAACAAACTTGCCCCACCTTTTCAAGCTGCACTAGACCTCGTAGTTGTAGCCCAGTATGGGAGAAAGAAATTATTGTCTGATTCCTCCTTGATCCTCTTTGCCTTTTCTCTCCAAACAGGGTCTCCTGTCCTCAAACCCTCCCTGATCTCCAGCTTAGAAGAAGAGGAGGAACCTTGGGTGCCAGATCCACAGGCCCTGGAGGAAAGGAAGGCCTTGGATTCCAGCTCTGGTGAGAGAGGAAGGATGTTAGATTTGTTTGCTTGTTTTGAGTTGAAGAGCGTTTAAGCATAATCTCCCTTCCCTTTCCTGGAGAGGACTCTGCCTCATGTTTTTTTCCAAACATTTTAATTTCCTCTCGGCTCCTTCTAAATGATTTATTTAGGTCTGTGTTCTGTTACCACTCCCTCACGTTCTCAGCTCCTAAAATGTCTCTGGTTTATTCCTTTGTTTACATGAGCGCTCTCTCTCTGTCTCCCTCCCAGCAGGTGACAAGAAAAAAAGGCACTTTTGCCCAGATTGTGGGAACAGTTTTACGGTGATAGCGAGCCTCGTGAGGCACCAGAGATCCCACACCGGGGAGAGACCTTACAAATGCCTTGAGTGTGGGAAAGGGTTTCGCGACAAAGGAGGCCTCGTCAAACATCGGAGAATCCACACTGGCAAAAAGCCCCACGAGTGCCACGAATGCAGGAAAAGGTTCACGGAGAGAGACGCGCTTATTCAGCATCAGAAAACCCATCTTGGTGAGGGATTTGTGGTCACCGCGCTTTGGGGTGTCGCTTATTTATTCGCGCACTACTCTGCAACAACTAAAGCACTGCTTTTAAAAAAAGAACAAGATAGAAACGAACTGCAGCAGGCAATAAAAATCTACCATAAAAAGCAAAACCTAAACTAAACGGCCTGAGCAAATCAGTTTTGTTCCCCTGTTCTGAAAAGAAGATAAAGGCAGTACTTATTTCAGCATCCCCCCCCTATTTTCCCCTTCTTCATTTTCGATTGGCTGCTCTTTACCAATTCCTGCTAGACTTTTGCTTAACTATAGCACATCCCCAAATATCAAGAAGAGTTGCTCTTTGCTTTGTCAGCCCACGTTATAAATCAATACTCCGTACATCACAACCCGTCTCTCCCACTGTTTATCATACATAAATGCCTGACTGGTTTTAGTAAATACTAATACTAATACTAATTAATTTATTATTTACACCCCGCCCATCTGGCTGGGTTTCCCCAGCCACTCTGGGCAGCTCCCAACAGAATATTAAAAACACGATAAAACATCAAACATTAAAAACTTCCCTAAACAGGGTTGCCTTCAGATGTCTTTTAAGTCAGATAGCTGTTTATTTCCTTGACATCTGATGGGAGGGCGTTCCACAGGGCGGTCGCCACTACCGAGAAGGCCCTCTGCCTGGTTGCTGGTAACCTCATTTCTCGCAGTGAGGGAACTGCCAGAAGGCCCTCGGAGCTGGACCTCAGTGTCTGGGCTGAACGATGGGGGTGGAGACGCTCCTTCAGGTATACTGGGCTGAGGCTATTTAGGGCTTTAAAGGTCAGCACCAACACTTTGAATTGTGCTCGGAAACGTACTGGGAGCCAGTGTAGGTCTTTCAAGACCGGTGTTATGTGGTCCCGGCGGCCACTCCCAGTCACCAGTCTAGCTGCCGCATTCTGGATTAATTGCAGTTTCCGGGTCACCTTCAAAGGTAGCCCCGCGTAGAGCGCACTGCAGTAGTCCAAGCAGGAGATAACCAGAGCATGCACCACTCTAGACACAAACTCTTCTGCAGACCCAGCATTCCATTTCTTCCGCAAACATACAGGTACAGTGGTACCTCGGGTTAAGAACTTAATTCATTCCGGAGGTCCGTTCTTAACCTGAAACTGTTCTTAACCTGGGGTACCACTTTAGCTAATGGGGCCTCCCGCTGCCGCTGCATCGCCGGCGTGTGATTTCTGTTCTTATCCTGAAGCAAAGTTCTCAACCCGAGGTACTTTTTCTGGGTTAGCGGAGTCTGTAACCTGAAGCGTCTGTAACCTGAGGTACCACTGTATACCCAACATCTTTCAGTTCTCTTTGTTACGAGGCTCAGTGATCTCAAATCCCCAGACTTCAAAATAATCTCTGGACCGTCTGTTTTAACTTCGTCCCTGCCAGGCATCAAGTGGGGAGGGAGAGGAGGGCATTAGTCCTGCCACCATCGTTTCCAGAGGGGTTCAATCCTTGCCTGTTTGGTCCCTTCGCAGGTGACCTGAGGAAGCGCTACCTGTGCCTGGAGTGCGAGATGAGCTTTCTCAGCAAAGGAGGCCTCGAGAGGCACCAGAGGGTCCACGCGGGAGAGAGGCCCTTCCAGTGCCCTGACTGCGAGAAAAGCTTCTACGACAACGGGAGCCTGGTGAGGCACCGGAGGATCCACCAGCAGGACAGGCCCTTCCCCTGCCTCGAGTGCGGGAAGCGCTTCAACATCAGGTCCAACCTCGCCAGGCATGAGATCCTCCACAAAGAAGCCAAGCCCTTCCAGTGCGCCGACTGCGGGAAGCAGTTCAGCAGGAAGGGGCGCTACCTGAAGCACGCGAGGGGGAAGCCCTACGAGTGCCCCGTGTGCGGCAAGGCCTTCTGCGAGAGGGGAGGCATGGTCAGACACTGGAATCAGCACCCAGGTGAGCAGGGCAGCACCAGGGGGGTCTTCTCCAGAGCCAGTGTGGTGTAGTGGTTGAGAGCGGTGGACTCGTAATCTGGGGAACCGGGTTCGCGTCTCCGCTCCTCCGCATGCAGTTGCTGGGTGACCTTGGCCTAGTCACACTTCTCTGAAGTCTCTCAGCCCCACTCACCTCACAGAGTGTTTGTTGTGGGGGAGGAAGGGAAAGGAGATTGTTAGCCGCTTTGAGACTCCTTAGGGTAGTGATAAAGTGGGATATCAAATCCAGACTCCTCCTCCTCTTCTTCTTCTTCTTCTTCTTCTTCTTCTTCTTCTTCTTCTCCTCCGGGTGGCAAGGGTATAAGAAGCGCCTGCCAGGTCAGTCCATGTCAGGGATCTGCCTGCCCCTGCCAGTCCAGCTCTGAGTGTTTATAGAGAGCCGCAACCTGTTTTAACAACAGATTCATCTTCGAGTGAATCTGGCAGTCCCGTCTCGGGGGAAGAGCAGTTAGTGGCTGGGAGCCAGGGAGTGCCAGGTGTCCAGAGCGTTAGTGGGAGACCTGGCACCACCCAGCAGGCTCGCTCGGAGGGGGAAGCGTCAGTTCCGGCGCAGATATCACGTAGGAGGAGAAGGCGGCAATTTAGGATGCCGAAACTTTGGTGTTGGCGCCAAAACAGGAGGGAGGCACTTCCGGATTCTGCTAGTGACTGAGCAGACATGATAAGGCTGAGCTCTGCACTGTAAATAGCTTGGCACTGAATAAAAAGACTTAAAGACAAATGGCTTTGGCATTTCTATTGAACAACCGATAAGAGAACCTGACAGTCCAGCATCCTGTTCTCACAGCTGCCAGCCAGATCTTAAGAGTTGGAAGGGACCACAAGGGCAGCGTTTGAAACTCCCATGGTTCCAGTCTCATTTTGTGACGGAATTTCGTTAGTGCGAGCAGTTTCTGAGCTCTGGGTGCGGTGCTGCATCTAAGCTTTCAGATTAAAACTGCAGAGTTGGAAGGAAAGGAGGACCTTTTTCTGCCTCCCCACTTCCAGCTACTCTCTGAAGACTGGAGAAGAGACCCTCTTAAGAATATTAGGAGGGGGGTGAGCAGGGGAAGGACTAGACCATGTGAAAAATGAACATGATAATAATAATAATAATAATAATAATAATAATAATAATAATAATAATAATTTATTATTTGTATCCCGCCCATCTGGCTGGGTCTCCCCAGCCACTCTGGGCGGTATTTTAGCTGATATGTATTTTACATGATATTTTATTTTACATGATATTTTAGCTGCGGTCCGTTCATTTTTCAACTTTGCATTCTTGTTATTAATAAAGTGCGCATAGACATTCCGTTGTCCAATCACAAAAATAATAGCAGGTTTTAATTCTTAAAAAAAAAAAAATTCATTGAATTCACACAAATTTCATATAAAAAATCCAATACATAATAAATGTTTATTTTATTTTAGTGGCTTCCTGTCCCATTTTCTGTGGGTTTTTTTTTAATTCTGTCTCATAAACTACCCTGAAGGTTGTTTATTTAGGAATCTTTGAGCTTCCCCCCCCCCCCCAACGTCAAATTTGTTTTGGAAATCCTGGATGTATGGCACCCCTATTTTATATCCTTACCATAATACAATAATCTGTCATTCTTATTTATTATAATAAATCCTGCCTGCAAATTCATCATATTATAATAGTCTGAAAAAGGCTTCCATTCTTCCAATAGGTTTTAATTCCTCACACCCTAAAAGCCTATTTTTAAGGCTTCTCGCTGAGTTTCACATCCTAAAATGGCCCACCCTTCTCTTAGGATTCTTGCCCGCTCTGGACTTCGAATGTGTGCCTGTTCCCTAAAGGAGAGGAGGCTGAACTACACAGGCGCAAGAGAAACTGAATGGATGTGATATATATTAAAAATGGGATATTATAACAGAGAGATCCTGTCGGTGGCCATGCAAACTGCAGCATGATTTGCCTTGCAAAAATACAGAGAGACACAAGTGTCAGTGTGTGTGTGTGTATATACTTATTATACAGTCATACCTCGGTTTGTGAACGTGATCCGTGCGGGAGGCGTGTGACGCAATTCGGCGCTTCTGCGCATGCTTGTGATGTCATTTTGTGCTTCTGCGCATGCGCGAGCGCCAAAACCCAGAAGTAGCCCGTTCCGGTACTTCCAGGTTCGTCGCGGTCCGCAACCCGAAAACACGCAACCCGCAGAGTTCACAACCCAAGGTATGACTGTATATGATTGAAGATATATACATATATAGATATACGAGCTGACCCGGCCACGCCTTGCTGTGGCTGATTTGGTGAAATGGAAAAGTAAGATACAGTATGAAAGAGGTGGTGTCGGAACCTGGAAATGGGGGACAGGACGTTTGTAGCCGGTCTGGCTCTGCTGCGGCTTCGTTCTGTACCTCCCGCCTCCCACAAAAGGCAAACTCGGTGTTTGCGGGCGGCTTGGCTTTCCAGGCGGTCCTGTCACCCCCACAAATGGCGGACGGGACGTTTCCGGCCGTCGTGGCTGTGCCGCGGCTTCCCTCTGTAGCTGCTGGAGGTCCAGCAGTAGCGTTCGCGCCTGGTCTGTCTGTCGATTGGATGGTGGCAGTGACGTCGGGAGAGGAGGAGGAGGGGTCGGAAACAGGTGTGTTGTGCTGTGCTGTTTAACGTCCACTGGAGGGCGCTATATTCTTTTCCACAAAATCACATTTTTACCTGGGAAAGGTGTGGTATTTGTGCAATATAAGTACATATGATCACTCCCATATGGGCATGGAACATTGTGTCCAAATTTGAATGGAATCGATCAAGGGGTTATGGAGAAAGGCGATTGTTAACAAACATCCAACTTGAACGATTTTATATATATAGATACACATTCTGCTCTTTGTCCCAGCAGATGAGCTGAGGGAAAAGTTCGCCTGCTCGGAATGCGGGAAGGTTTTTAGCAAGAAATCCAACCTGAGGAGCCACCAGAAGCGCCACACGACCGAGAGGCCCTTCGAGTGCTACTTCTGCGGGAAGAGGTTCCAGAAGAAAGGGGAATTGGGGACGCACCAAAACAGCCACACTGGGGAGAGGCCCCACAAGTGCTTTGAGTGCGGGAAGATGTTCGGTAGCAAAACAGCCCTCTATCAACACCACCGGATTCACACAGGAGAGAAGCCCTACTCCTGTGCAGAGTGCGGGAAGCAGTTCGCTCTCAAAGGAAACCTCGATCGGCATCGGAGGACCCATGTTGGATGAGGCAAGATGGCGGCAGGGAAATGGTGTCTTTGGCCAGAAGCTGTGTGGCAGAAAGGGAGAGAGCCCATCACCCTGCCTTTTGCGTGTGTGTATTGAATGGCTGTCTAGTTAGAGGAAGGCTGACCAACTGTTTTGAACCACGAGGCACCCATTTTGAATTTTTGAGGGTGGGCGAGGCAGCCGGCTCCCCTCACACAAAAACCCTTACGGGGCCTCCATTTTAGGAAGTGAGACCTGCTTGAACAGCGCTTTGCCGAGGGCACGCTTAACCCTGTGTAGTGGTTTAAGAGACTTGAGGTCACATCCACACTGTTCCTTCAGAGCATGTGGGGCAGGATTCAGCTAACTACTCCCACTAGCAGAAGCCTGTGTGCTGTGTGCTGCCCCACACATCCTGAAATTGGCTCTGGAGGTGTCAGGGAAAGGGAGGAGAGGGGCATTCATTTTGTCTGGATGGCTGAAAAGATTGCACTGGCGGGACAATCTCCTCGGCGCTACATTGAATTCCTCACTCGGCTTCCACCCAAAGAATCTTGGGAACTGTAGTTTCTTAAAGATGCTGTGTGTCTTAGCTATGTCAGAGGTAAACTGCAGTTCCCTCCCCATGCCCAGTGCGAGGATCCTAATAATGACCTAAGTTGCAGGGTGTTTGTCAGGGTTACAGAGCTGGTGTGAAACACTATCAGCGTGCAACTCTGAAAAGAAATGTTACCCATTTTTATTTTTATTATTTTGTTATTTATTAAAGTTGTATACCACCCTGCACCCGCAGGTCTCAAGGTGGTTCACAGGATAAAATCACAATATAGAAACACAAAATACACAATGGAAACAAAAGCAGCCTAGTAACCCTCCCCACCCCAACCAGATTTTGAAAGGGCATTGGATGTGAATCAGGAACATTTTTGCCTGGCGCCTAAAAAGGTGTATAATGAAGGCACCAGGCGAAGTTCCCTGGGGAGAGCATCCCACAAACGGGGAGCCACTGCAGAAAAGGCCCCGTTCTCCCTCCCCAGTTCCTCTTTGCCTAATGTTGAGCAAGCATGGGTAACCTGTGGCACGATGGCTCCCATGTTTGCCAGCCCTTGACCCTAGTTGCTGAGGCAGGTGGCCATTAGACTCCAGTAACTTCTGCGAGGCCACAGGTGAGCCACCCCTCCTGTGTGTGTCGTTGCTGTGTTCCATGTTGCATGCCATGTGTGAAATAGTGCAGAGCTGTATCAGCCCCTTGAGCAATTTCCCCCTTTCGCAGTCGACTGCCAGGCTGTGACTCAAAACAGGAAGAAGGAAATCTTGACAGGGCAGTAAGGTAAATGTCTCTAATAAACATTGATTTACCAGGTTGCCAAGCTGGGCCTAGTGTTTCTGTTTATTTGGGTTTGCAAGTTACTAAAAGCATGCTTTAAAAACCCAAGATGTATTTTAATCATCAGATTAGTACAAAAAACAATGTTGCCCGTTGCTCGGTCCCTTCTCCTGCCAACCTAGCTGTTCGAAAGCACGTCAAAGTGCAAGTAGATAAATAGGAACCGCTCCGGCGGGAAGGTAAACGGCGTTTCAGTGCGCTGCTCTGATTCGCCAGAAGCGGCTTTGTCATGCTGGCCACATGACCCGGAAGCTGTACGCCGGCTCCATTGGCCAGTAACGCGAGATGAGCGCCGCAACCTCAGAGTGGTCCGTGACTGGACCTAACAGTCAGGGGTCCCTTTACCTTTTTAACTATATTGGAACCCCTCCCACAGTCTAGCCCTCTCATGTTTGGAGATGTTTACTTACATATTTTTTTTTTACATTTGTAACCCACCCTTCCTTGCTAAGGAGCCCTGGGTTGCAAATACCCAAGATGGTAATGCCATGCAATGAAACATTATACAGATCTTGTTTAAATACAAGTAAAAGCTGAGCAAAAAGACAGGAAAGGTGCTATCGAGAGACACCAGGTGGGTGTTCCGGCATCACAGAGCCTAGGATGCTCCTTTTGTGTCTCAGGGACGCACAATAAGCTCGGTTCCATCCCACACACGGAACCAAGGGAGAACCTTTTCCCCACCAAAAGCGGCTGAACGGAACGTGTAGATTGTGGTCTTGGTTTCCGGATCGAAAAAATCCACCTGCCCTGCAGTGTAGTCCAAAAACACACGAATCTTCCCTGGCCTCCTGCCAAGGGAGAGCCGTGTGTGTTGTGGGGAGGTGAAAGCTATGTAGTTACCGAGTCCCTCGTATTCTCCTATCCCCCAGATGCCTGCAGCCGGGCTGAAGCCTGTCGGCCCGCCTCTCTTCACAGACTCCTTGGCCACCCCCACTGCCCATTCCCCCTTGCCCTTCACACCAACCTCCCAGCAGTGTTTCCCTGAAGCGAATCCCTCCCTGCCCAGCACAAAAGCACGCTGGTTAAATCTCTTGGCGCTGTTGGGAAATGTCTGCTCCACCTCTCCCCATCGCACACTTTTCCCATCCTTGGATACCACCAGCCGCCGGTGGGCCGTGTCTGGATCCAGAGTCACGCGGGCTGCAAGGAAAGGAAAAGATCAGATTGTAGGATGGAAGATTCCTGCCCTAGGAGATGACTTGGTGGCTCTGTACCAGCTGGTAGATCCCACTTTCTGAACCTTGTGGAAATGCATTTGATTGTAAATCAAGGTAGATTATATTTATCCTGTGTTTGCTCTTCCTATCAAGGTGCAATAGCGAAAGGCGAAGCGTCACTTTCAGGGGTGGGGGACATATATTTTTTTAGCCTCGTGGGTCCCGTTCTCACGTGAGGAACCTTCCGGAAGCTTCTTACCTCAGGTGGGCAGATGAAGAGGCAGAAGCTGGCAGAGCAACAAATGGGACTGTGTTGTAGGCTTATGTCGAAGCCGCACGAAATAATTCAGAGGTTTCTACAAATACCTCTCTCGCTTATCCATCCAGGCAAGCCGGAGGCCTCAGCACAGATGAAGAAGCCATTCCAGCAAGGCAAACACAACGAACAAGATGGATTAGTGAGGAATGTGGCCTGAGGAGACACCTAAGGGCCAGACTGTGAGGTACAGAGGGCTGCAGTTGAGCCCGAGGGCCTGAGGTTCCCCTCGTTTTTCATTCCCTCACACATTTCATTGTGAGGCAATCGTCACACCTCTATTATGGAGGGAGCTTTCATGGACCACAGGCCATTTCAAGAGAGTCAGTGCTTTTGCTCCCAGTTCCTGCTTGTGGGCTCCCCATAGGCCAAACCACGACCAGGTCGCAGTTTGACCCAAGCAGAACGACCACCCTACTAACAATACAGTGAAATATTAAGAATTGGAAGTTCAGGACAGGCAAAGAGAAGGAGATGAAATTACCTGCTGGACTTCCTGGGAGCGAGTCACACGAATTGGGCAAAGTCCATGAGCAGGAACCGCCTTCCACGTTTTTTATCTGGAAAACTTTCAGCATAGTTCAGGTTAGGGCGGGGATGGAGAATCTGTGGCCCACCAGATGTCCTTAGGCAGGGGTCAGCAAACTTTTTCATTAGGGGGCCGGTCCACTGTCCCTCAGACCTTGTGGGGGGCTGGACCATATTTTGAAAAAAAATATGAACAAATTCCTATGCCCCACAAATAACCCAGAGATGCATTTTAAATAAAAGCACACATTCTACTCGTGTAAAAACACCAGGCAGGCCCCACAAATAACCCAGAGATACATTTTAAATAAAAGGACACATTCTACTCGTGTAAAAACATGCTGATTCCCAGACCGTCCGCGGGCCAGATTGAGAAGGCGATTGGGCCACATCCGGCCCCCGGGCCTTAGTTTGGGGACACCTGTCCTTAGGGAACGCCTGTTCAGCAATAGCAGGCGGGTGTGGTCTAATCTGGACAATCCATGGTTGCCCTAGTCCATCCACAGAAGAAAACATGGTACCATACTGCTTTAAAAGTATAGTGCAGATGGAGCCTTTCTTTTAAAAAAAAACAAGAAGTGGCCAAGGAGCATTGGCAACAAGAATGAAGAGGCTGTTTTCCAGAATTCTTAAGGGCAACGTGATTCCCCCCCCCAACAACACACACATTGATAGGCTCACTTAAAATGATATTTTCTGAGGTATTTTTAATAGCTAGGACTATATTTCCAAGTGACAGGCCACTGTTAAGAAACAGGATGGGAAGCGGAACCTCTTTCAGCCTGAGGGCCCCATTCGCTTTGGGGTGACCTTCCCAGATGTGGCAGAGCCAGAGGCAAACGCAGGCACTTAATTGATGTATATTGTTGCCTTTGCATGGCAGGCTAGTTTCTACACATACTCTCCATCCAGGCAAGTAGAGGTATTCTCTGAGTTGGAGGATATATTCCAGCCAAACGAAAACACTCACACAAGGTGCCAAGTAGGGCCAGGGAGGAATCTGGCCTGGGGAGAGTCCCAGGGGCCAGGCAGAGAAACCTGAAGGGCCACATTTAGCCCCAGGCCTGAGGTTTCCCAAGCCTGGCACAGGAGCAGGGCCAAGAAAAGACATGGCAGCCCCACCATGTGTTAGACTACACTAGAAGCCTACCTATCAGAAGAATGATCAGGGCCACGTTCAGTGCGATGCTCACTGCCAGTAAAACGCTCTGCGTGATGTTGCAGCATTTTGAAGGAGATTCTGTGGAGTTGATAAATTCCATCAGGAAAACGCATGCATGTCAGGAGCGAGCCACTTATTATTATTATTTATTCTTATCCGCTGTTCCTTTGAAGTGGTCAGGGCGGCATACATCATTTTTAAATTCACAACACCCCTAGCTAATCCTGGCTTGATGGCCTCAAACTCCACTTCCTTCACTGACTTCAGTATGGTGAACCTGCCCTGCTGGGTTTTTTTGGGGGGGGGTCCCTGCTTCTCATTCTGCTGAGTGTGGCTCTGGACTTCCACCCCCCAAGTCCTGCCCCCAATTCTGCCACTGGGTACATTAGGCTGAGACAGATTAAATGCCCCAAAGTGCTTTTTGCTGCTGAGTAGGGATTTGACGCGGGTGGCGCTGTGGGTTAAACCACAGAGCCTAGGGCTTGCCGATCAGAAGGTCGGCGGTTCGAATCCCCATGACGGGGTGAGCTCCCGTTGCTCGGTCCCAGCTCCTGCCCACCTAGCAGTTCGAAAGCACGTCAAAGTGCAAGTAGATAAATAGGTACCACTCTAGGCGGGAAGGTAAACGGCGTTTCTGTGCGCTGCTCTGGTTCGTCAGAAGCGGCTTAGTCATGCTGGCCACATGACCTGGAAGCTGTACGCCGGCTCCCTCGGCCAATAATGCGAGATGAGCGCCGCAACCCCAGAGTCGGTCACGACTGGACCTTTAGGGATTTGAACCCCTGCCTCCTGAGCCTTAGTCTGACACTCTGACCACTACACCTCACTCCCCCTCCTAATAAACAATAGCAGCCAGCAACTTCACTAAGAAATTAAACACCCTTGACTGGAATTACTGCATGCCAGCCATGTCCAAGTTTCAGTCCATACCTTGTGCCTTTGGGGGAACAGGTAGTGTGTAGATTTTTCTGTTTCTTTCATCTGCTGCCATGTATCCTTCTTCGTCTTCCATCTTCTAATATCCCTCTCATGCCCCAAGGGGAGGAGCTTCAGCAAGCAAGGTAATTCCTGGAAGCTAGACTTTCTGTCTTTGGAAGGAGAATTTAGCAGTTTTTAGACCACTCAAGCTGCAAAAATAGCACGTAAAAATAGTCCTCTCCTCCTCAGTCTCATGAATATGAGACTTCCCCAATTGCCGTTGAAGTCACTGGGAGTTGACCACACCAAACATGTGAAGCAATGCACCTTTCCACTCTGTCGGTTTGTGACACACTCGCTTGTACCTAAAAAGGTAAAGGACCCCTGGATGGTTAAGTCCACTCAAAGGCGACTATGGGATGCGGTACTCATCTTGCTTTCAAGCCGACAGAGCCAGCGTTTGTCCACAGACAGCTTTCCGGGTCATGTGGCTTCTGGCGCATCGGGACACCGTGATGGAAACCAGAGCAGCACACGGAAATGCCTTTTACCTTCCTGCCGCAGCAGTACCTATTTATCTACTTGCAATGGTGTGCTTTTGAACTGCTAGGTTGGCAGGAGCTGGGACAGAGCGAAGGGAGCTCACCCCGTCGTGGGGATTCAAACCGCCGACCTTCTGATCGGCAAGCCCCCTAGGCTCTGTGGTTTAGACCACAGTGCCACCTGTGTCTTATATCACTTTAACAGTCATGGCTAACCCCAAAGGATCTGGGGAACTGTAGTTTGCAAAAAGTGCTCACCCATAGAGCCACCATTCCAGGCATCCTTAACAAATGACAGTTCCTGGGTTTCTCCATGTGTATTAAAGTGTTATTAATAAGTGTGAATGTGGCTTTAGGTCCTTCACTGTCCCTGGAGGCAGAGCTAGTTGCCCTCAGTGGCTGAGTGCTTTGTCCCAGCTTCGGTTGATGCACCAGCTGTGGCCATTCTTGGACAGGGACACAGCCTGGTCTCAGAGGTGCCGGCACTGGTAATTTCTAGCTTGCATGGCTTCAATGTGTTCCTTGCAGGGCTGCCCTTGAAGTTGGTGAGGAAACTGTAGCTAGCGCAGAATGCTGGGCTCCAGTTTTTAGCCAGAACAGCTCTGCACCAGCATATTACACCAGCGAGGAAAGCTTTGCATCGGTTGCCAGTGTATAGCTAAGCCACGTTCAAGGTATTAGAATTGTAGAGTTGGAAGGGACCCCCAAGGGGCATCTAGTCCAACCCCCTGCAACGTAGGAATCTCAACTAGATCATAAGAATTTCTGCTTTGGCTCGTGTGGCGCCTCTTTTTCGGCCTTGTTCTCAAGCTGACGTTTCTCCTTTTTCTAGCCTGTTCCGTCTCAAATTTTGGTAGTATTTCTAGCTCCTTTGCAATCTCAGGGGCATCTATCAAAACCCCACAAGGCTTCTTGGACACTTGTGATTGGCTTGCAGCTGAACTTAAACAGCTTCCTTATTTTTTAGTAGTTTGCAAGATTGACTTCAAAAAGGATGTTGTACCATGTTAACACAAGATACCACAAACTTGCATCAGAAATTTAAAAGCAAGTGCGTTTTAACTCTCTCTCTCTCTCTCTCTCTCTCTCTCTCTCTCTCTCTCTCTCTGTGTGTGTGTGTGTGTGTGTGTGTGTGTGTGTGTGTAATATAGAACCTCCTGCATTTATTGCAGGGCACTAGACTAGATTGCCCTTAGGGTTCCCTTCCAACTCACAGCAGTTATAGGGAACCCTTGGCTCTCCAGCTATTGCTGAACTACAACTCCCATACTGATATTCTATGAAGAGCTCAGAGTTGGATTGAATTGTTAGGGCTACAGCCCAGTTCGGGGATCAAACTGGATAGCAAATTTTAAATAACAGCCTTGCCCTATGCGTCTATGCTGAGACACGCAGTGTTAGGCATTTTCTTTGCAAAAGGGAATACAAAGGTATCAAGTATTGAGTAGACATAGCAGACAACACAGAGATTTCTCCAAGCAGCTCTTTATTAGTAAGCTGGAACAGAACTGAACTGAACAGCTCAGCCGGCCTGCTTTTATAGGCAGCCGGCTGGCATGGCATTGTAACAACAACAACAACAGCCCAGGGTTTCCCGCCTGACGTGGACCTGAGTGAAAACTATATACACAATACCCCTGGTGGCCAGGGTGAGAATTCAGTACATAACAAAAGGTATCAGGATAAACAACCAGACCACAATCTGGTGTTTTCCTTTGCAAAGGAATATACAGACAAATAACCAGACCCAAAACGAAAGCTCAAAGCTTTATTACCTGACAAAATATTTACACAGCAAGGTGTTTTCGCCCTTGTGGGGATTGACCCTGGGAAGATATTCCTCTATTCATATACGCATCTACGAAAGACCTCAGCCCGAGATCCTGCACAAATGCAGGATTGTTTAAATGCTGTTTAAGTCTTCTCTGAATTGTAATCCTTTCTTCAAACTGTGATCCTTTCCTTAATTGGCTTCTTCCAATTGGCCTTCTCCGAACTGACCGTCTCACTCCATGTGGTCTTCTCTACAGTTGCATTCCCTGCCTTCTCTGAGGTGGTATTGAGAAGGAACCGTTTTTATAGCGACATGTCCTAGCAAACAGAAGTCCGTCCCCCCACCCACCCCCGAATCCAGAAAGCCAATTGGCTTATGAAAACAGCATTCTTCTCTGCCAGGATCCAGGTTTGAACTGTCTCAATTTTGTTCTCTCAACACGCACGGGAACTTTTTCTCGAAGTAGTATGGAGCCCAGACTGCCGATATTGCTCGTCTGCTAGGCCAAAACTGATTTGCAGTTCTCTGGTAAGCAAAACCATGTTTAAACCATGCTTAAAGATACAAGATGTATACAAGATGCTAGAATAGCACAAAGTAGGATGTTGCCCTGCTCCAGTAACTCAAATGCGCCCAAGTTACTCGAAGCACTTATGGCGGATCTACACTCAAGGTTTATAACGTTAAAAACGCGCCATTAAAATGTGACACCAGAGGGCGCTGCGGAGCAGCAAGCCACTGGCAATGGAAAACTGCATTGAACATTACAGTTGTGCCTTGGTTCTCGAAAGTGCTTTTTTTTTCAAAATAAAATGTTTAGAGGTACTCTCATTTTCCTACTCATATTGAAATACTGCCCCTCAGTGAGGCCAAACTTAGATTCATGTTTAGGGGTATGCGTACCCCTGAGTACCCCCAGAAAAAAAGCACTGCTCATACGTTTTGGCTCCCGAACGCCAAAAACCTGGAAGTAAGTGTTCCGGTTTTCAAACATTCTTTGGAACCAGAGCTTCCGTTGCTTCTGATTGAATGCAGGAAGCTCCTGCAGCCAATCAGAAACCGCGCCTTGGTTTTCGAACGTTTTCGGAAGTCGAATGGACTTCTGGAACGGATTACGTTCGAGAACCAAGGTACGACTGTATATAACATCATATTCAATAACGTTTAACCGATCAATGTAGATCTGCCCTTAGTGGCTTCCTTAAAAAGAAAACCAGTTTGCTTGCAATTACAGTGGTACCTCAGGTTACATACGCTTCAGGTTAAGAACTCCGCTAACCCAGAAATAATGCTTCAGGTTAAGAACTTTGCTTCAGGATAAGAACAGAAATTGTGCTCTGGCGGTGCAGCGGCAGCGGGAGGCCCCATTAGCTAAAGTGGTGCTTCAGGTTAAGAACAGTTTCAGGTTAAGAACGGACCTCCAGAACGAATTAAGGACTTAACCAGAGGTACCACTGTATAGAGATTTAACTATATAGGAATCTCCCCCTCAGTCTCGGCCTCTATAATTTGAGAGGATTATTTTACTTATTGTTCATTACATTTATAATACACCTTTCCTTCCAAAGGACCCCAGGATCGCAAGCATCGAAACGTTAAAACAATGCAACTGAAATCAAACCATTTAAAGACAATTAAAAACTATGTAAAAACACAGGAAGGTGTTATGGAGAGACATCAGTTGGGTATTCCGGGGTCACAGGGCCTAGGCTGCTCCAGAGGCAGAAGAACCCTTTTGTGCGGAGTCCAGTGTCTCAGGGACGCACAATAAGCTCAGTTCCATCCCACACACGGAACCAAGGGAGAACCTTTTCCCCACCAAAAGCAGCTGAACTGAACGTGTAGATTGTGGTCTGGGCTTCCGGATCGAAAAAATCCACCTGCCCTGCAGTGTAGTCCAAAAACACGCGGATCCACTGTGGCCTCTTGCGAAAGGAGAGCCTTGTGTGGGGAGTGGTGAAAGCTATGTAGTTACCGAGTCCCTCGTATTCTCCTATCCCCCAGATGCCTGCAGCGGGGCTGAAGTCTGTCGGCCCTTCTCTCTTCACAGACTCCTTGGCCACCCCGACTGCCCATTCCCCCTTGCCCTTCACGCCAACCTCCCAGCAGTGTTTCCCTGAAGTGAATCCCTCCCTGCCCAGCACACAAACGCGCTGATTAAATCTCTTGGTGTTGTTGGGAAAGGTCTGCTCCACCTCTCCCCATCGCACACTTTTCTCATCCTTGGAGACCACCAGCCGCCGGTGGGCCGTGTCTGGATCCAGAGTCACACGGGCTGCAAGAAAAGGAAATGAAGGATCAGACCATAGGATGGTAGATTCCGCCCTGGCTGCTATATTCCACCTTCCAAAACCTGGAGAAATATATTTGACTGGCAGGTGCAGAGGCAAAAGCAAGCAGAGCAGCAGGTGTGACTGTGTTGTAGACCGGCATTTCAGCTGCACACCTGTTTTTAAATCCTCCTGCTGGCCTGGCTGGAGAAAGGAGAGAAGGTTTGGTACCTCTCTCCTTTCTCCAGTCAGGCCAGGAATGCGCCAAGCAGGTCAGCTGAGGAGTGTGGCCTGGGGATTAATCCTAAAGGTGAGACAAAGAGGTGCAGGCCGCAACAGGGCTTAAGGTTCCTCAGCCCTTGCCTACTGTTTCTGTTGACTTAAGACACTTCAACGTTGCTCCCTGTTTTCAATTTCCTCCTCCAACACACAACCGGGCATACTCAGTCCTCAGTAGTGGTTAAGAGCGGTAGACTCGTAATCTGGTGAACCGGGTTCGATTCACTGCTCCTCCACATGCAGCTGCTGGGTGACTTTGGGCTAGTCACACTTCTCTGAAGTCTCTCAGCCCCACTCACCTCACAGAGTGTTTGTTGTGGGGGAGGAAGGGAAAGGAGAATGTGAGCCGCTTGGAGACTCCTTCGGGTAGTGATAAAGAGGGATATCAAATCCAAACTCTTCTTCTTCTCCTCCTCCCTGGGCCATTTTGCAGTAGTTTAATTTTTTATTGTCACTTCGCCCTTGTAGGATTTGTACCCATCCACTGAAAACGTCAAACAATTTTTCAAATTTTCCTCCGCAAGACACACACTTTCTGGTCCTAAACATGTCTCATGCTTCCCTGGACTTTACAGAGGCGGTCCTGTCAGTATGTTCTCTGACCAGTCTCCCTCTTTTGGCTTTTGAAAAGGATCCTTCTTTTACCCCTTTGCTCAAGGAGACTCAGTACAGTGTGAGTTGCTTCCCGCTTATACAGGGAACTTGCAAGCTACGTGCGATTCCAACTACGCATAGTTTAAGGCTGCCCGGCTGACATCACACAGATTAAATGCACAGAAGACGGATTGGCTTAGAAGCTGTTTTGTGCATGGTTTCCCCAGCGTGGAAAGAGATTTTAAGCTCTCTGCCCTGCTTACCACTCTTTGCTTGAGTGGTAAGACCCGTTCAGTGCACCAGCTCTGGAAGGTAAGATTGCTGGATCAGGGGCAGTTCCAAGGGAGTTGTTCGAGTATACACAATTGCCATCCCTAGAACATAACTTCCACCTAAGCTGAGAGTTACCTGTATTTGTAACTTTGCTATCTGAAGCGGCGTCCATATATTCTATCACTCGGTAGTAAACCAGTTTTTATTCCTCTTGTGTGTGAACGTCTTGTGGGTTTTAGGGGAAGGGTTGTAAACACATATTCACAACGAACACACATTATAACTCTCGCAAAAGGTCCCATACTTCTTGGTAGCGTGTGTAGGGATAAGCATGAGAGCTGGACACTGGTCTTTAACTGGTGTGTCGAAACTCACCACCAAGTTGCAGTCTGTCCTAAGACGTCTCACAACAGTAGTATTGCCACCTTACAAACGTATGGTAAGATTATTAAGCAGGGTTATGGCAGGCTTTGCATTCAAAGAGAGACAAAAGCATTTAAATTACCTGTTGGATTTCCTGGAAGCGCGGTGCATGAATTGGGGGAACTCGGCGAGCAGGAACCGCCTTCCGCGTTTCTTACCTGGAAAACTTTCAGAACAGCTCAGGTTAGGGCAGGGATGGGGAACCTGTGTTCTTATGTAACCAGCATTGACCAACAGTAGGCCTCATGCAACAAATTATGTAATAAACTAAACACGTTTCTTTATACGTATGTAAATTATGTACCGTATATACTGCAGGGCCGCCCAACACCTTTTGGCGCCTGAGGCAAAACATGCCACCAACATCCTCCCTCCAGATGGTGGGGTGGGAGACCAGCAGCAACATGGCTGATGTTGTGTGTTGATTCAAAGTGTTATCATATCTGTATTACTATTGTCTGTAATCACATTAGGGTAAAGTAACTGCCTTCCTGTCCCAGAAGGAACAGTTACTATTGGTGCATTCAAGTTGCTGCATTTGGATCCTTAGTTTTATTGGTTCCCACCAAAAAGCAGCTGTGTGATTGCTTGAGATTGTTCCCTCCAAAATGTATCTTTTCCTAGCCAGTCCTCTGTCCCTATAAATGTAGCTTCCCTACCCTCAGTTCCCTCAGTCTTGTTTGCCTGAATAAAGAGTTGTTACATGAAGAAGCTGTCTCCTGCCTGCTATGTCAGAGAGCTGAAATCACTTGCTGAAATCATTATCCCACGCTACAACAGCTGATCTTTGGGAGCGCCCCCTTTTCACTGCCGGTCTTGGCAGAAAGGGGGCATTCCACAAGGTGCTGTTGCTGGTGTCTCCCCAACTTTTGCCTTCAAATTTGTCTTTGGCTTACTCAGTCAGGCTCAGGATCTCCTGCCCTCTGTGGAGCATGCCACCCGATGCAGGTCACCTCACGCTGCCTCATTGATGCACCGGTCGTGCTAGGGCAACAAGCTTGTTTCTGCGCTGCAGCCTTTCTAGCCCCTCTCTGCACCTCAGGATTTGCCACCTCCCTCTGCCACATGGTAGGGCCGGCCCTGATATACTGTATAAATATAAAACTATGATTCATTGAATATACATCGAGCAGGATTGTAAAAACATCTTCGGCACTCCTGGGGCTGCGCTGGACAAAAGAGAGAGAAGAAGAGCTAACATTTCAAGAGATTTCAAACTCCAAGACCAAGTTCTGCCCAGGATAAAGGTCACACTTTCTTGCAGGCATATTCTGCTGCATTCCACAGCAATATCTGATGGTAGATAAAGAACCTGGAGAAATATGCAATTGCCGCAAACAGACTTGAAACAAATATCCAGGCCGCCTCCAAACTCCCATGAATCGGCCCATCTGCCTACTTCTAGAACGTTCTCAGAGGACAGACTACTGAGCATGCTCCACTACTGTGCGGAGGAGAAGAAGAGGGGTCCATTGATAGGTTTTTGGTTTTGCAAGGTATTCTCCCGATCTTAATAATGAGGATATAGCAACATGCGTTACACTTAGACTCCCATCACTGCCGGTCATCTTGAGAGTTGTTAGTAGATCCCTGTTCCGTGAACAAAGATAAAATTACCTGAGCGGATTAACAGTCAATCCCTCTTCCCGGGGAACAGGGATCTCCTAAGAAATCTCACCACCCCTAACTACTAGTGGTGTAGTGGTTGAGAGCAGTAGACTCATAATCTGGTGAACCGGGTTCGCGTCTCCGCTCCTCCACATGCAGCTGCTGGGTGACCTTGGGCTAGTCACACTTCTCTGAAGTCTCTCAGCCCCACTCACCTCACAGAGTGTTTGTTGTGGGGGAGGAAGGGAAAGGAGAATGTTAGCCGCTTTGAGACTCCTTCAGGTAGTGATAAAGTGGGATATCAAATCCAAACTCCTCTTCTTCTTCTAACAAACCTTCAGCAGCCTGCCTGATCTCTGCTTCTGCCACAGCTGCTTCCTGCTCACTAAACCCTGCTGCCTCTTTCTGCTCCAGACACTTCCTCCTCCAAGTCTGCTCCCTCTTCTCTCTCCAGCCACTCCTTGTGGTCCCACCACCAGTCCCCTGGCTCTGAGTCTTCTTCCCAAGGTGGTCCCTACCACCACTCTTCGGCATACAGCCAGTCCATGACGACAGCCTGAGGTTCCCCATGTCTCTGACACAGGAGCAGGGCCAGGAAAAGATGTGGCAGCCCCACCATGAGTTAGAATACGTCAGAAGCCTACCTATAACAACAACGATCAGGGCCACGTTCAGAGCGATGCTGACTGCCAGTAAGACCCTCAGCGTGACTTTGCAGCATTTCGAAGGAGATTCTGTGGAGTTGATAAAGTTTCATCAGGAAAACGCAACCACAGCCATTTTATGAAAAGCATGGAGTGCTCGGATTCAGGGTTCCAAGTGATCCCTTTTGGGAATACTCCATTCCACACACCCCTCCAAATGGTCATCATTCTGTGCCCCTGGGAATACTCCATTCCACACACCCCTCCAAATGGTCATCATTCTGTGCCCCTGGAGTGAGCAAGATTATTTTCATTGGCTTGTTTTGGGGTTCCCTTCCATTAGGGTCCCACAAGTGCCGGATTTACGTATAAGCTAAACAGACTATAGTTAAAGGTAAAGGGACCCCTGACCGTTAGGTCCAGTCACGGACGACTCTAGGGTTGCGGCGCTCATTTCGCTTTAGTGGCCAAGGGAGCCGGCGTACAGCTTCTGGGTCATGTGGCCAGCATGACTAAGCCGCTTCTGGTGAACCAGAGCAGCGCACGGAAATGCCGTTTACCTTCCCGCCAGAGTGGTACCTATTTATCTACTTGCACTTTGACATACTTTCAAACTGCTAGGTTGGCAGGAGCAAGGTCCGATCAACGGGAGCTCACCCCGTACTGGGGGTTCGAACTGCCAACATTCTGATCGGCAAGCCCTAGGCTCTGTGGTTTAACCGACAGCGCCACCCGTGTCCCTAAGATTGAGTGATTAAGAGTGAGCAAGATTATTTTCATTGGCTTGTTTTAGGGTTCCCTTCCATTAGGGTCCCACAAGTGCTGGGTTTATGTATAAGCTAAACGGGCTGTTGCTTAGGGCCCCACTCTCTTGGACCTCCCCCAATATACTTTTTAATTGTATTTCACTATTAATATACTTCTTCTTCATTGTATTTCAGTTCAACAATTACTTTGATAAAATACATATTTTGTTATGTGCAAATGGCTTTAGATACCTATTAGGTCCATAAATTACCACATAGCATATATTCAACACAAAAAACAGCGGCAATTTGTTGTTGACAAAGGACAGCTGGACATATAAAGGGCCCTGTTACCCTCAGTAGCTTAGGGCCTCATCAAACCTAAATCCGGCCCTGGGTCCCACTGCTGCCCACACCCTCCAAGATTTATTGTACTTTGCAAAACCTGGAATCTACACTCCGGCTTGCTGATTCCATAGATGGTGCCATTTTTGCTCCCTAAGGATCCCCACTTAGAGAATGAATTCGCTATTACTAGATAAGGGGTGGTAGTCAGCTAGATTTTACTCAGAGCAGACCCACAGAAATTAATGAACAGGATTAACACAGGTCCGTTAATTTTACTGTGTCTGCTCTGAGTAAAACATAGCTGTATAGCACCAAAGATTGTTTTGCCCTCCTTGCCACAAATGTTCAGAGGGGACTGAGGCTCGTTTAAAGCCACTGCAGGACTTTGAGCTGAACCGAGAGCTGAACTGATGGCTTATTGCTCATGTGCCCAATGACTGCTATGCTACAAAGAGCCTGGCCTTGATATTCCAGAAGGGGCAGGTTTGCCATACGTCTAGAATTTCCTGGACAGGTCCGGGATTTAACTGGGTGAAATAGCGTCCCGGGGAGATTTCGTAAAATCGGCAGGAAACGTCTGGAATTTTGAGGTCAACAACTTTCGTGTCCTGAATTTCACTTCAAGAAATTTGGCAACCCTAAGAAGGGGGCTTTTGTGGGGTTTCAGAAATCTCAGGCAGCTGTAACTCTTGGATATACTTAGGAATACAATTGCAAAAAAAATTGGATTGTATATGTTGAAAATGGATTGTATTGGATTGTATATGTTGGATTGTATTGTATTGGATTGTATATGTTGGATTGTACACATTGGATTGTATATGTTGAAAATGTTGAAACTTAGTAAAAATATAATTGAAAGAGAGAGAGTTACAGGTAGGTAGCCGTGTTGGTCTGCCATAGTCAAAACAAAATAAAAAATAAAAAAATTCCTTCCAGTAGCACCTTAGAGACCAACTAAGTTTGTTCTTGGTATGAGCTTTCGTGTGCATGCACACTTCTTCAGATACAGGTGTTCAGGTATCTGATTCAGGTATCTGAAGAAGTGCTCATACCAAGAACAAACTTAGTTGGTCTCTAAGGTGCTACTGGAAGGAAAAATTTTTATTTTGTTTTGACTATGACAGACCAACACGGCTATCTACCTGTAATTGCAAAAAAGACAGCTATGCAGGCCGCTGAGAGATGTTGGCTCCTCTTCTTTAAGTTCTTATGAGTCACAGTTAAGTGATCAGATCCTGGAATGAACATTGCCTAATATTAGGCATGACGTACTGCCCTAAAAGTTTCCATTCTTGCTGAATAGTTCCTCACCACAGAGGCAAAGAAAGAAGCACAATCTGCATGAATAGGCTTGTGGAGAGCTGATAAGATTAATTATACTGAATGCCTGGTCCTACACACCATACATTTAAAATACACCCCCACCACCAACATAATCCTGGGAACTGTAGTTTGTTAAGGGTGCTGGGGATGGTTGCTCTGTGAGGGGTAAACTGCGGTTCTTAGGATTCAGGGGTATGGGTGCTCTAAATGTGTTTTAGTTGTACGGCGCGTACTTAGCCTGGTCTGTTGTTGAAAACAACTGAACCCTTAACCAAGGTCTCCTTCCATCTTCTTGGCTTGTACAGGGCCTGTGCTGTTTGTGGTATACATTTTGTAAGACAAACTAAATTGCTGGAGGAAGAAGAAGAAAGCTGTCTTGAGAAGAGACCTGAGTCGATTTATCGTTCTCCACAAAGAGCTCTGACCTGGGTCGGGTGGTTTTTCGCAGTGGAGTGAGGCGGGTTTTCCCCGTTCTGGGACTCGAGGCGGCTTACACAAAATGAAAACAGGTTGAAAATTAAGAATTAGACTGGGACAGAATAAATGCCCCAAGGTGATCTTTGTGGCTGAGCAGGGATGATTTGATCCCTAAGCTCCCAAGTCTTATTCCAACACTCTGCCCACTAAACCACACACTCTAAACCACACACTATTAACAGCAACAAGCCAGCGACTTTTGTAAGAAATCAAACACCCTTGACTGGAATATTTGCTTGCCAACTAGTTAAAGCCTACGGTAACTCAGTTTTGGTCCATACCTTGTGGCTTTGGGGGAACAGGTGGCGCATAGGTGTTTCTGCTTGCTCTGTCTATTGTCATGTATCCCTCTTCATCCTCCATCCTCTAGGCTCTCTCTTCAACCCCGAGTGAAGCAGCTTCTGCAAGCGAGATAATTCCTGGAAGCTAGACTTTCTGTCCTTGGAAGGGAGAGTTCTTAACTTTCATAGATGATTCAAGTTGTAAAAAAACAAAAAACCACCCATATGTAAAAATTGGCGCAGGAACAACCCTCCTCCTCCGTCTTGTGCAAATGAGACTTCCTCAGTTCCCAGCGATATCATCTGAAGATGAACACACCAAACATGTTTGACAACCTCCCTGAGGTTTGAAACTGACTCGCTTATGCAATAACGACGTAGGGCAGTTAGCATCCCATGAACTGAAGCTCGATCCTGCAATGAAGGAAATCCTGTGGGTTAGTGGATTTCTAGCTTCTGGAAATTGGCAGCTTACCTGTTCTTGATGGGGTTGCATTTTCCCCGAAGGAACAGGCACGTTGCTTGGATGTACACATTGTACATTTGAAGTACTCTTATACCACTTACCACTTAACTGGTTTTAAATGCTAGTTACAGGTAGGTAGCCGTGTTGGTCTGCCGTAGTCGAAACAAAATAAAAAATAAATCCTTCCAGTAGCACCTTAGAGACCAACTAAGTTTGTTATTGGTATGAGCTTTCGTGTGCATGCACAATTCTTCTGCACACGAAAGCTCATACCAATAACAAATTTAGTTGGTCTCTAAGTGCTACTGGAAGGATTTTTTTTTATTTGGTTTTAAATGGTTGTTTTTTTCCTGTTTCTTGCCTATATTTCTGTTTCTGTTTTAGTTGTAAGCCACCTTTTTTGGGGGGAGACAGGATAAAAATATTGGAAGAAGAAGAAGAAGAGCTTTTTTTCTGGGGGGACGCAGGTGTATGCATACCCCTAAACATTTTGTGAATCTAAGTTTGGTCTCATTAAATGGCAGTATTGCAATATGAGTAGGAAAATGAGAGTACTGTATCCCTAAACATTTTAATTTTTTTTAGAAAAAAGCACTAATACTTATACTAATACTAATAATGCCTCCCTCAAAAAAAGAATCTGGGGAACTGTAGCTTGTGAAAAGTGCCAACCTCTTACAGCCGCTATTCCAGGCACCCTTAACAAACTACAGTTCCCAAGATTCCCTCTGTTGTCTTTATAAGACACTAGCTGACCCGGCCAAGCCTTGGGATGCTTATTACCATCAGTAGCAGCTGCAGCCAAAATAAACCCCCACCTACCCCCGCCGGCGTCGTTTGCACTCTGCACGCGCTCAGGTGCCCTCTCGCGGCCTGTGGCAGAAAAAGCCAAGGAAGGAGGCCTCTGACACCGTCTGAGGGAAAAGCACTATGGAAACACACAGATAAAAAACACACATTGGGAGATCACTGAGGGACGATCACGGTGGCCATTTCCCGGCATGCCTTGCCTGTGGCCTTTTCAAGGGGAAAAGTGCTAGTAACCCTCTAGAGAGGTGTTCCTGCTTGGCAGGGGGTTGGACTGGATGGCCCTTGTGGTCTCTTCCAACTCTATGATTCTATGATTCCATTTCCCAGAGTGCCTTGAGCGCGCGGTTGGTTGGGATAATAAGCCCACCGTTTCCCAGCATGCTGTTGCTAGAGGGCGAGGTTTTGCTGGTGATGTCATATGTGCGTGCCAATTTTTTGCTTTTGTAGCTGTAGTACCAGTATAGCCATCGCTAGAGGGCGCTGTTTTGCTGGTGATGTCATATGTGCGCGCCAATTTTTTTTTTGCGTTTTTTCCTTATTTTAGGTATGTCAGGTGTGGTTTTTATGAATTTTTATTATGCCAGATTATTTTGAGATGGTAATGGAAACGCTGTGTCCAAATTTGATGCGATTTGGTCCAGCGGTTACTCAGCAAGGGTGTTTCGGACAAACGCGCAATGGGAACATTTTTATATAGATAGATTTTCGAAATAGTGATTTGTAAAGGGAAGTGTGAAACTATATATATCATCAGAAATTGCCAGGAAGGGAAGCTTCTTTCTTGCAGTGAAAGTGTTTATTTTCATAGAATCACAGAACTATATAGTTGGAAAGGACCTCGAGGGTTCTCTAGCATAACCCTCTGAAATGCAGGAATCTCAGCTGAAGCATCCATGACAGAAGGCCATCCAACCTCTGCTTAAATACCTCCCAGGAAGGAGAGTCCACAGCCTCCCGAGGGAGACCGTTCCACTGTCAAACAGCTCTTGCTGACGGAAAAACTTAACAAATTTATTGTGCCACTTCATCAAGCCCAGTTCGTCAGATGCATGGGGGTGAGACGTTGGTTGCTAGGCATGTAGAACGAGAAAACCATCCGTGCCAGTTCCTCCTGCTGCTGCTGATTGACTTGGACGGGGTGGAATTGGCCTGGCCTGGATCTCTGCTCTGCTATTACCCATGAGTAGCTGTCCAACAGGCCACTGTGGAGTCAAAAGTAACCCAAGGAACACTGTCTGGAAACAAAGGGATTGCCTGTCTACCTTTTCTGTACATTTATGGTCTAACTTGAACAGGCACAACATAACACTCTGACCACAGTTCCTAGCTTTAATTCCTGGATATCGGGCAGCTTGATTGGCTAAGGTGGGCATCTGGGGCTCAGCCAGGACACTGAGGTCCAGCTCCGAGGGCCTTCTGGTGGTTCCCTGACTGCGAGAAGTGAGGTTACAGGGAACCAGGCAAGAGGGCATTCTAGGTAGTGGCGCCCGCCCTGTGGAACGCCCTCCCACCAGATGTCAAGGAAATAAACAACTACAGTAGTACCTCGGGTTAAGTACACTTCAGGTTAAGTACGCTTCAGGTTAAGAACTCCGCTAAGAACAGAAATCTTGCTCTGGCGGCGCAGCGGCAGCAGGAGGTCCCATTAGCTAAAGTGGTGCTTCAGGTTAAGTACGCTTCAGGTTAAGAACGGACCTCCAGAACGAATTAAGTACTTAACCCGAGGTACCACTGTACCTGACTTTTAGAAGACATCTGAAGGCAGCCCTGTTTAGGGAAGTTTTTAATGTTTGATGTTTTATCGTGCTTTTAATATTGTGTTGGGAGCCGCCCAGAGTGGCCGGGGAAACCCAGCCAGATGGGCGGGGTATAAATGATAAATTATAATTGTTATTACTCAGTGATTGGCTGCTTTGAAGGGATGCATCAGAATCACCTGCATTGCTGCCACACTTTTTGGATTGTCGCTTGGGATTGTCCCTTTCCCCGAGGGGGGGAAGCTTGGGGTGACGTCATGAAAGGGCAGCAAATTGTTCCGCATTTAATCTTATGATGGTAGTGTAATAACTGCAAAGGAGGAAGCAGGGCCGTCTTAACCACATCCTGAGCCATGGTGCAAAAATCCCTCTGGCGCCCTTCTTCTCAGTATTTAGAACTCAGGGCCACCTCATAGCTGTCAACTCTCCCTTTTTTTGCGGGAAACTCCCTTATTCCAATGCCGTTTCCCTCTACTATCCCGGATTGTTGATATCCCTTAAATTTCCCGGATTTCAAGGGAAGCAGCTCCTCTCCCTCCCTGCCGGCCAGGGAGGCTCCTCAGCTGCGTTGCTCGGCTGCCAATAAGGAGTCTGAGACCGACTGGGGGTGGAGCTTGCATGCCTTGTGCAGCCAGACCCTCACACCCAACCAGCCAGCCAGCCTGCAGCTGAGATCGCCGGAACCCGTGCCTGCTTGCGAGGCTCTGGGGCGCCTTGGTAGGCAGCGGCTGTGCGAGGCTCTGGGGTGCCTCGGCGGGTGGCGGCTGAGGGGATTCCCGCAGCTGAGGCAGAGGCAGAGGAGGTGGCAGTGGCCCGTTTTCGTCCTCGGGCGATGCCTCGCCCAGCGGGACGACGATGGCGCCTCAGGGCTCCCTGCACGCGACAGGGAGCTTGTGACCCGCCTTGGGTACCAGGCACCTTGGTTTGGGGTGGAGGGCAGGACTGGATGCTGCTCTTCGGGCTACCAAAAAGGGTTGGCCCTGACAGGATAAGGGGTGGAGGAAAAAGAAGAGGAAGGGAAGAGCAGGAGGAAAAGAGATGTTGTTCTGAGAACTCTCTAACAATGGGTGAGAAAAGAAATTGTAAACGACAGTGGGTATTTGTTCAACAATTATATTTTTTTTAAAGAAAAGTTCCAGATGAAATAAGACTTTGAGTTAGCAAGAGAATGAGCGCCTCACTTTGCCTTTGGCTGGAGGGGAGCTACCTTCGATTCTTCCACTGATTTCCACGCGGGGCAGCTCCCCCTTCTGCACCGGGGAGCTACATGGTGGGGGCGTAGGGAGGGGGAGAGGCGGCGATCTATTTTAGAGAACTCCGTCGAAAGCTCTTCCACTTCGGGGCGCTCTCCAGGCGCCCGATTGGCTGAGACGGGAGCGCAGCTCGGGGCGATTGGGCGCGCCTGGCCAAGCCCTTGCTCCGGGACCCATTGGGAGGCAGCCAAGGGGGCGGCTGGTGGGGAAGGCGCGTGCGCGCTCTGCTTCCTCTGCCTGTGCTGAAAGACAACAGGCCGGAGGAGAACCTTGAAAGCTGCGCTTTGCAAAATGATGGTGAGAGAGTGCAAAGGGGCCAAAGTGTGGCCGTGGATGTGCGTGATAGCGTCATGTTTTAAAGCCCCAGGAAGCGCGCTATGATGGTCTCTCTCTCTCTCTCTCTGTGTGTGTGTGTGTGTGTCTATCTATCTGTCTATCTAGCTATCTATCTGGTTCTCTCCTCCTCTTGATTTTACGCGCGCGCGTAAAACGATTAAATCATTGGCATCAATGTCCTCCTGAATCTGCCTTACATATTTGTGGCTGCAGGAGAGGTGGGGAGCAAGAGGCTGCCAGCGTCTTGCCTTTGGTGGGGTGGAAAGGAAATTGGAACACAAGGCGATGGTGGAAGAGAAACGGGGGGGGGGGTCTCTCTTCGCACGCGAGAGAGCAGGATGCCGGGCGGCGACAGGGGGTGGAAGCGGATCAGGATGGGATGGTCCGCCGAGAGACGCGCAAGGTGGTTGGGCCCATTCCGCATCCTTTTGTCGGTGGTCCTTAGCAAGGAAATCTGGAAAGCGGGGAAGGGCAACTTTGGAAGCCGAAGGCAAGATCCCTCTGACCACTCTCTTCCTCCCCCTCCCTCAAACTCAGATCACAATAAGCGGAGGGGCGTCAGGTGTTTGCAGGGGGACCCTAGGAAGAGTGGGTTTTCGTATGCGCTCCTAGCCCTTCCGAAAGCTTGCAGAAATGACCACGTAAAATATGGGTCAGTGGGAGTTCACAAATGATGCAGTTATACAGTTCAACTTCACACGTGCAAAGGTGACTAAGCAGGTTACCTTTAATGGAATTGGTCTTTCTCAGGCATCCCCAAACTTCGGCCCTCCAGATGTTTTGGACTACAATTCCCATCATCCCTGACCACTGGTCCTGTTAGCTAGGGATCATGGGAGTTGTAGGCCAAAACATCTGGAGGGCCGCAGTTTGGGGATGCCTGGTCTATCTGAAAGGGATGTGCTCTGCCACAATGTCTGCCCTTTCACCCACCCACCAGGGTAGGGATGGCCTGTCTGCTGTATGTATTTTCAAGGCAGGGATCTGCAACCATGGTATATTGGGGAGATGAAGGGGCTGATCGCTGAAGAATTGATGCTTTTGAATTATGGTGCTGGAGGAGACTCTTGAGAGTCCCATGGACTGCAAGAAGATCAAACCTATCCATTCTTAAAGAAATCAGCCCTGAGTGCTCACTAGAAGGACAGATCCTGAAGTTGAGGCTCCAGTACTTTGGCCACCTCATGAAAAGAGAAGACTCCCTAGAAAGGAAACATTTTTCCGATTCCTCTTCCTTCGCGAGGCACCGGCAAGTCCACACGGGAGCGAAACCCCATAAATGCGCAGAATGCGTGAAATGTTTCGCTCGGAAATCGAAGCTCGCGGACCAAGCAAGAGTCCACACGGGAGAGAAACGGTATAAATGCTTGGAGTGTGGCAAGGGGTTTTCTTTGAAATCCACTCTCGCGGACCACCAGAAAGTCCACACGGGGGAGAAACCACACGAATGCTTGGAGTGTGGGAAATGTTTCGCCGCTTCCATGACCTTCGTGAGACATCGTAGAATCCATACGGGACAGAAACCGTACGAGTGCTTGCAGTGCGGAATGCGCTTCGCTCGGAACTCCAATCTCGCAATACACCAGAACGTCCATACAGGAAACAAACCATACGGATGTTTGGCTTGTGGGAAGTGTTTTGCTCAGAAATCGCATCTGGTGAGGCATGAGAGTCCACACGGGAGAGAAGCCCTATAAATGCTCCGAGTGTGGGAAGTGCTATGCTCAGAAATCTCTCATCTCGCGGTACACCAGCGAGTCCACGCAGTAGGGGGTCCTTACAAATGCCTGGATTGTGGGCAGTGTTTTTCCAACCCTGAAGGCTTTGCAAAACACCAGAGGGAGCACACATTGGCCTCGGGACAAGTTGGAACCAGCTGGTACATCGCCGTTCAAATTGAGTAAGGCATTCTGCCAGTCAGGGACGCAGGTGGCGCTGTGGGTTAAACCACAGAGCCTAGGGCTTGCTGATCAGAAGGTCAGCAGTTCGAATCCCTGCGACGGGGTGAGTTCCCGTTGCTTGGTCCCTGCTCCTGCCAACCTAGCAGTTCGAAAGCACATCAAAGTGCAAGTAGATAAATAGATACCTCTCTGGCAGGAAGGTAAACGCCGTTTCCGTGCGCTGCTCTGGTTCGCCAGAAGCGGCTTAGTCATGCTGGCCACATGACCTGGAAGCTGTACGCCGGCTCCCTCGGCCTATAGAGCAAGATGAGCGCCGCAACCCCAGAGTCGGACACGACTGGACCTAATGGTCAGGGGTCCCTTTACCTTTACCTATTCTGCCAGTCAGTGCAATGATGTTGAGGTCATGGCTGCCATTCAGTCTGTTCTACTCATATATTCGATATCGGTGGGGGTGGGCGTGGGCAGCAAGGAATTATCTGTAGGAACAAAGAGAGGGGCATGGCAGCATTGGGAAAGCATCTCAAAATACGTGATCTTGTTGATCTGCTTATTACAAATCATGTTATTTTCAGAAACAGCACCTCAATTCCATAGTACTGATCAGAATTCCTAGATCTGTGTGAGATCTGGCTGGATATTCCTCAGCAGAGATGAAGAACCTGTAACCCTCCAGATGTTGAATCCCAGCTCCCAGCAGCCTCAAGCAGGTTGACCAACGATCAGGCATGATGGGAATTGTAGTCTCAGATAACATCTGAATGGCAGAGGCTCTCCATCCCTCCTCTGCAGTAATTTTACCAATATTTTGCCACTGGCCTGTGATGAAGGGTGTGGAATTGGTTCAGGGAGAGGGAGGGTAGTCAAGATGAGAAAATTGACTTTCTCCTAACTGTATAACAATGAAATCCTTCGTTCACGGTTGTGGGACAGGAATTAATCGAGGTGTGGTGCAGTCTGGTAGATTTGAGGGAAGGATAATAATCTCCTTGTAACTGTATAAAAGCACGCAAAAAACGTGCACGTAGATAAACAGGTACCTGTGGTGGGAAGGTAAACGGCGTTTCCGTGCGCTCCGGCTTCCATCACGGTGTTGCGCCAGAAGCAGTTCAGTAATGCTGGCCACACGACCCGGAAAGCTGTCTGTGGACAAATGCCGGCTCCCTCGGCTTGAAAGTCCAGTCACCTTTGACTGGACTTAAGGTAAAGGTAAAGGGACCCCTGACCATTATGTCCAGTCATGACCAACTCTGGGGTTGCGGCGTTCATCTCGCTTTACTGGCCGAGGGAGCTGGCGTACAGCTTCCGGGTCATGTGGCCAGCATGACAAAGCCGCTTCTGGCGAAACCAGAGCAGCGCACGGAAACGCCGTTTACCTTCCCGCCAGAGCAGTACCTATTTATCTACTTATACTTTGACGTGCTTTCGAACTGCTAGGTTGGCAGGAGCAGGGACTGAACATCAGGAGCTCACCCCGTCTCGGGGATTCGAACCGCTGACCTTCTGATCGGCAAGCCCTAGGCTCTGTGGTTTAACCCACAGCGCCACCCGCGTCCCTGACTGGACTTAACCATCCTTTTTTTTTTTTTAATTGTGTGTGTAAATATATAATTATTGCATTTAGGTAAAAAAAAAGGGGGGGTAAAAAAAAAGGATGACTGGACTTAACCATCCTTTTTTTTACACACACCCCTTTTTTTACCTAAATGCAATAATTATATATTTACACACACACACACACACACACACACACACACACACACACACACAGGGGCGTTCCGTGCCTCTTGGCTACCCGGGGCGGGAAGCCAAGAGGCACCCCCCGGGGGCGGGGCGTCGCGGCGTGTGCGTGCGTCATGACATCATGACGCACACGTAAAGCGCGACGCCCCGCCCCCGGGGATGCCGGGCGCCAACTTCGGGAGCCTCCCGAAGCCGGCACCCGGCATCCCTTGGTGCGTGCGGCGGCTGCTCGTGCACGAGCAGCCGCCCGGCGCACCAAGGGATGCCTGACGGGCGGCGGCTTCGGGAGGCTCTGCAGAGTCTCCCGAAGCCGCCGCCTGTCACCCCCCTTGGTGCGCCGGGCGGCACGAGCAGCCGCCCGGCGCACCAAGGGATGCCTGACGGGCGGCGGCTTCGGGAGGCTCTGCAGAGTCTCCCGAAGCCGCCGCCTGTCACCCCCCTTGGTGCGCCGGGCGGCACGAGCAGCCGCCCGGCGCACCAAAGGATGCCTGACGGGCGGCGGCTTCGGGAGGCTCTGCAGAGTCTCCCGATGCCGCCGCCTGTCATCCCCCTTGGTGCGCCGGGCGGCACGAGCAGCCGCCCGGCGCACCAAGGGATGCCTGACGGGCGGCGGATTCGGGAGGCTCTGCAGCCCGCAGAGACCCCGAAGCCGCCGCCGGGGCTCCATGGGCGGAGCGCAAGTCAGGGCAGGGAGAGGGGCGGGCCAGCGAGGAGGGGTGTCACCCTTCCTCGCTGGCCCGCCCCTTTCCATTCCCCGGCTCTGCAAGCCAGCGGCGGGAAAAGCCGCTGGAAGGGGGGGGGGGTGCGTTTTTCGGCACTGCCGGGGCGGAGCCGCAGGGGCGGCCAGCGAGGGGGGTGACACCGCTCCTCGCTGGCGCCCCTGCAGGTCCACCCCGGCATTGCCGAAAATAGCCTTTAAAAAAAAATTGTTTTTTTTTTAAATTTTTTTTTAAAGCGCCCAAAGTGTCACCCTCCCTCAGGGTGGCACCCGGGGCGGCCCGCCCCCCGCCCCCCCATTGCTACGCCCCTGCACACACACACCCCATTATTGGAGTAACTAGACATGAGAATGTGTGAGTGCAAATCGCTCCATGTTATGAGCTCATCGCAGGTGCCAGGTCAGCCAGTTGCTATGGCAATGGCCCAGTGCCTTGCCTGTATCTCTGTGATGACTGTAGCTCAGCTCAGTTAGTCTGTGCGCCGTCACCCTTCTGCAGAGTGCGCTAGTCTTGAATTGCTGGAGTTCCTTTGGAACAACGGGGACCCGTCGCCAACCCTACAAGCTGTATAGCTGTATCTACGCACTGTTTTGCTGAGCCTTCTCTTCTGCAACAGCAACAGCAAACCATTTGGACCTTTGCTGAGTGGGACGGAGAGCAGCTTCACCTGCATGTCTCCCATCAGATCCCCCCACCGACCACCCCCAAGGTCAGAGCAGTGCGCGCGATGATGCGATAAGAGACTCGCCCGCGCGCTCTCCGAGATCAAGGTGTGCAGGCTGCTGTTTGCAAGAGCCGCGACTCTCTTTCCTCCGTCCGGCGACGCCTGGAGGGACTGGGAGCACCTCGGAGAGGGGCGAGAGAGGCGGGTCCTCCCAGCCTCCGATCCGACCCCTTCGCGCTCCTCCAAGGGCCGGACTCTTCCTCCCGCTTACAGGGAAGGGCGCGCAAGGCTCCCTTTGCCTGGGGTCGTCCCCGCTAGCTTGGAGGCTGCGTCTGCACTTTGGGTGAGTAGGGTTTACGTTTAGAATTATATATCATGTTGTATTAAAATAAAATTAAAAAACACCTTTGTTTTTATTTCCTCCTAATCTGAGTGCATCCGTCAAATTATAAAAAACAACAACCTATAAACATAAAAATCTCGCGCGCGCCCCCCAAATAGCGAGCAAGCTTGCGAGTTACTCGAGCTCTTCTTCCAGCTGTTAAACAAAGCGGGGAGTGGCGAGTTGGTCGAGGGGGGGGGGCAAAATGGCGTCTGCAGGATTTCCTTTAAAGATGCGATGTGGGAGGGGATTTTGGTCTTTGATAGATCAGGCTGTGCCCGGGGGGAAGCGCCACCGCTTGGGCAAAGAAACACACAGCGGTTCTTCCCGCCTGCGATTGCGCGCAGGTCAGAGAGAGAGAGAGAGAGGGATGGAGTTTGCATTCTCAGAAACCTTAGTCCGAGAAATGGACACACGGCAGAGTTTAGATTAGCAAAGATGGAAATTAATTTTAGGTTTAAAAAGAGAGAGAAAGGGGGGGAATTAAATGCACATTGGATTGTATACGTTGAAAATGTTGAAACTTAGTAAAAATATAATTGAAAGAGAGAGAGTTACAGGTAGGTAGCCGTGTTGGTCTGCCATAGTCAAAACAAAATAAAAAATAAAAAAATTCCTTCCAGTAGCACCTTAGAGACCAACTAAGTTTGTTCTTGGTATGAGCTTTCGTGTGCATGCACACTTCTTCAGATACCCATGCATGCACATGAAAGCTCATACCAAGAACAAACAGTTGGTCTCTAAGGTGCTACTGGAAGGAATTTTTTTATTTTGTTTTGAAAGAGAGAGAGAGGCTCCATGTTAGCCAGTTGTTAGTATTACCTAGTAGAGAGAATGAAGTCTTCCCTAGAAAAGGGAAGAAAAGAGTTCTTGAGAAGCTAAAAGCTTTTGCTCACTATATTTGTGATGTTGCAGCTTGTCCTAATAAAAATAAAGTACAGTGGTACCTCAGGTTACAGACACTTCACGTTACAAACTCCGCTAACCAGGAAGTGGTTGCTCCAGGTTATCATCATCATCATCATCATCATCATCATCACTTTTAATTTGTATACCGCCTTTCTATCTTACAATACTCAAGGCGGTTTACAAGCTGAAGAAACAAAGAATGAACACCTTATAACAATCTAATGCAATACAAAAATGTGATAATAAAACATAGCTTTAAAATAAGCAATCTACATCAAATAAAGTAACATTCAACAATCATTGGAATAGTATAGAATAATAATATCAGCATATAAAAATTAAACAGAAGCCCACTCTTAACAATTACAATAAATAATTTCGAAACTATGATCAATAAAGCAATGGCAAGCCACAGTGCATAAAATAATACAATACAAATTGAGAAGCAGGAACTGGAGGGTGGGACAAGGCAGGTGGAAGACGGCCTTGCCTGATGGAGTCTCTTCTGTAGCAGTAATCTGTTTGGACTTTAAACTGCTTCCGTGTGGTGACTGGGACTTGCAGCAATCGGTGCTGAAGCCATTGAGAATTTCGGCCCTTCCTTTCTTCTCACAATGTGAAGTTAGCAAATGGCTTGTCTGTTTTTGGGGATGTGATGTCGCATTGAACGTTTATGCTTCTGAAAAATGTCCCCTCTCTCTTTGCTCCACCCTCCTTAGCCCCACAGAGTGAAAAAATGATATCCAAGCCTCAAATGAGATTGCCCCCACCTTCCAGGATGAGGCAAGATGTTGCAGAACAGCCAGACCAGGTAGGAGATCCTCTGTTAGTTGGTGGGTGGGTGGGAGGAGATGGGAGGGGGGAAGCAGGACCCAATTCAAGGAGAGTGAACCCAGCAGGGAACAACCCAACGCATGACTTGTTTCCTTCCTTCCTTCCATCCCTCTCTCCTTGTGAATGTAAAAAAGGCCTCTTCTGGATTGGATGAAAAGATTCATCTAGTCTAGTAAGTGGGGCAACTTATGGCAGAAATAACTTTTGGAAGAACATTCCTACTAGATCCACAAACTAGTTTACCCAGGACAACGGATGGAGATTCACGTTTCTCATTCACCGAGCAAGGAGTATGGGAAGTTTGTGAAACTGCCCCAAAGCCAGAGCAAAGCTGTGTGCGCACATCCCCGGCTACAGAGAGTCTGGTGGCGCAGTCATATGTGATTGTTCCCAGCATGAAGAACAACACACACAAGCCATGGTTAAGGCTAATACTATTTATTGTAGGAATAGTGCAGAAAGAGTCTCTGCTGCCAGCTATAAGACAGAGCTGCCATAAAGCCATCTGTCCGGCATCAGGACTAGCCAGAAGAGTAAGGCACAAAGGCTAGAATTACAATAGTACAGTAAAACATAAACATTCCATGTAAGAAAAGATAAGGCAGCTTTCTCACGGCTTGGTGAGACAGGCAAAAGTGAAACCGTCCTCGCTGCAGCTGCGTGCCGCTCGGCTTGGACAAATATCATAACAGTTCACCCCACCCACACTTTAGAATCTCCATTAATACAAATCTTTCTTCTGTATGTGGATATCCGGAGCAGTCTGCGCAGGAAGCAGATCACACGGGGAAACTGAGCTTGCACGACAGCCACATTTTTAATTCCCTCCCCATTGTAGAAAATGCCCTGCGCAATTTATTACATGAGCATCGTACAGGAGGCTGGACTAGAACACTTCGGGTGACTATGCTAGATTTCTCTGCATAGGGAGGGCATTGTTACTGGTTTTGTTTTGTTTTTTTGTATGGAGGAGCATTCTGATCACCCACCTGCAATCTGAATGGGTACATCCCAGAAACCATTTATTTTTTTAAAAAAATCACACGGCACGGTGTTTAGCATTTGGGGATTGGGCAGAAAAACAACAACATTGGCCTATGTTTCCAAGGCTGTGGTGGCAATGCTCAAGTAGATGTGGCTTCAAATGGTTTCTGTAAGTTGAGGTGAGGAAGATACCCTCTGGGGTGGCTACTTTCTGTGTCTGTGACTTTTGAAAGGGATTTGAGAGTTGTAGAGTTCTATCCTTTTGAAAGCATTTGTGGGAAATGAGATGAGGGTCTCTCTGCCTCGCAGGGGCCGGTGGTGACCTTTGAAGACGTGGCTGTGTATTTCACGGAGAGCCAGGGGGCTCTGCTGGATCCCGACCAAAGGGCCTTCTACAGGGATGTCATGATGGAGAATTATGTGAACGTGGCCTCGTTGGGTAAGGACCTTCTGTCTTCATTACGAAACAGCTGGATGTCTTCATGTTCTCCTGTCCATCGCAGGGCAAATAACAACTTTATGTATTTACTAATGCCCTGATTTCTGAAGGTTTTTCCTTTCCTTTCTTAGATTGCATGATATACTTAAAGGTAAAGGTAAAGGGACCCCTGACCATTAGGTCCAGTCGTGTCCGACTCTGGGGTTGCGGCGCTCATCTCGCTTTATTGGCCAAGGGAGCTGGCGTACAGCTTCCGGGTCATGTGGCCAGCATGACTAGGCCGCTTCTGGCAAACCAGAGCAGCGCACGGAAACACTGTTTACCTTCCCGCCAGAGTGGTACCTATTTATCTACTTGCACTTTGATGTGCTTTTGAACTGCTAGGTTGGCAGGAGCAGGGACCGAGCAACGGGAGCTCACCCCGTTGCGGGGATTTGAACCGCCGACGTTCTGATCAGCAGGCCCTAGGCTCTGTGGTTTAACCCACAGCGCCACCCATGTTAAAAAAAATGATATACTTACCTTCTTGCAATGTCACGGAAGGCTATTCTGAGGGAAGACCAAGACATTACATTGTTCATGCATCTGTCCCAATCAGCAGCATTGGACATGACCTTAGATCAGTGTTTCCCAACCTAATCTAGGCAACGGAACACCTGTCTTAGGAAAAAAATCTCGCGGCACAGCACCCACAGCGCGCGGCTTTTTCTCCATGGGGGGGGGGGCGGCAGTTTTTTTTCGGGCCTCCGAGGCCCAGCGCGGCTTCTTCCCGCGCTGGGGAGGCCCGGTGGGGCTTTTCCCCGCGTCAGAGAGGCCCGGCGGAGCTCTCTGACAAAATAAGCAAAACAGAGAATAGAAATATGCCAACCATCGCCAATGACAGCAAAAGTGCGCCTTTTCCGCTGCTGCTTTGAGCGCGGTAACTTTCCGGGTGTGTGGGAAAGCAGCGTACAAATAAATAAAGCGCCTAATAATAATAATAATAATAATGACGATGAATTAAGTAATAAAAAACAGCGGCGGCGCCCTGTTTCCCTCCCCGGCTTCCTTCCCTCTCCGAGCGGCGCCGCCTCCCTCCCTTCCCGCCCTCAGAGTCTCCCCGAAGGGCGGCTGGCGCGACCGAGGCCCAGCGAGGCTCCCGCCGCCTGAGGAGAAGCCGCGAGCCCGCCTACCTGAGGCCGCCCCTCCGCGAGGGAGGCGGAGCAGGACCGGCTAGGCCTGGCCTCCTCGCCGCCCTCTTCTTGCTCGCCGCCCGCCGCATCTTCTCCTCCTCAGCCGCCATCATGGCCGCCGAGGCTGCTTCTTCTTCTTCGTCGGCCTCCTCGTCGGCCTCCGGGGCCTCGGCTCCGGCGGGCTCCAGCGCGGCGGGCTCCAGGGGTGGCGGCGGCGGCGGAGGCAGCGCTTCGGGCCTGACGGCTTCTCTGACAGGCACCATGAACAGGAAGAAGCCCTTCTTGGGGTTGCCCGCGCCGCTGGGCTACGTGCCGGGCCTGGGCCGAGGGTGAGTGGGCCGAGGCCGGGCGCTGGAGTTGGGCAGCGGCCCCGGGAAGTGGCGGCGGGCGGGTGGGCCTCCGCCTGGCTTCCTTCTCGAGGCCTCCTCGAGTGGGCCCTCCTCGGGTCAGGCCTTTCCCTCCCCGCCCTTGCAGCGTTTCCTTGCTCGGCTCTGAGGTGCCCACGTTGCGCGTGGAGGGTGCCTCTGACCATACGCAGAGTGCCTTCTCCACAGGGACCCCGGCACAACTTTTTTTTTCGGGCCTCCGAGGCCCAGCGCGGCTTCTTCCCGCGCTGGGGAGGCCCGGCGGGGCTTTTCCCCCGCGTCGGAGAGGCCCGGCGGGGCTTTCCCCCGCGGCACAGCAGCCGGTGTCTCGCGGCACACTAGTGTGCCGCGGAACACCGGTTGGGAAACGCTGCCTTAGATCATTTATGGCCTTATGCATGGGGTCAGGGATTTACAGGGCATACTGACCACTGTACATTGAAATGGGTTACAAATCCAGAGTAACACCAGTGCAAAATGGCAGGCATGGGCATGGGATTTTGGAGGAGCTCGGTTTTAAGGCGAACCACGTTGTGGGTAAACAAATGCAGTAGCCAGTGGTGTTGCCTAGGAAAGAGTCTCCTGATCTTTAGGTTACTGGAACACAGCACACAGCAACCCAGAAAGGAAAGAATATTTAAAAAATAGTTTTAAAATAATAATTTGCTGTTGTTTTTATTGATTCAGGAAATTCAGCTATGTATTTGGTGGTGAGTTGTGTTACGAAAGGTAGTTTTGGGGGCTTGTTTTCCGGAGTCACTTTGCGGGGTCGTAGGATGAGTTTGCGGGGTTTGACCACATCCTTTGACATTCTCTGTTTTTTCTTCCCTGGGAAGGCTCTCCATTCGCCAAACCTGAACTTATTTGCCAGCTGGAAAAGGGGGGAGAGCTGTGGGTGCCAGATTCTCAGGACTTGGATGAAACAGAGAGTTCCAGCTCCAACTCAGGTGAGGGGTTTGGGTAAACCAGCACACCAAAGACTCTTTCCAGATTTCTGGGAAATCTGCCCATTATCCTTTAAAATGTTAGGATTTCCTCCTAATTTAATTATTGTACAGCACCTAGCCCTTAAGCTGCATTATATTTATATTTTGAGAGGAGTTAGTGTTTGATATACAGCGGAACCTCGGAAGCCGGACACCTTTGAACTCAAGAGCCAGTGTGGTGTAGTGGTTGAGAGCGGTAGACTTGTAATCTGGTGAACCGGGTTCGCATCTCCGCTCCTCCACATGCAGCTGCTGGGTGACCTTGGGCTAGTCACACTTCTTTGAAGTCTCTCAGCCCCACTCACCTCACAGAGTGTTTGTTGTGGGGGAGGAAGGGAAAGGAGAATGTTAGCCGCTTTGAGACTCCTTCGGGTAGTTATAAAGCGGGATATCAAATACAAACTCTTCTTCTTCGAATGTTTTGGCTGCAGAACGATAAAAAACTGGCAGTGGTTGTTCCGGTTTTCGAACGATTATCAGAAGCCGAACATCCGGTGCAGCTTCCATGGCTTCCAATTGGCTGCAGGACGCTCCTGCACCCAATCGGAAGTTGCACCTTGGTTTTCGAACTGTTCTGGGCATAGAACGGACTCCCAGAATGGATTAAATTGGAAAACCATGGTATTGGCATTGTTGGAGAAGGAAAAGGTGGGTGTCGATGGACCTCTTCTTTACTTTATGTTAGTAGCTGAGTTTCTACCTTCTAACTCCTAACATGTTTCAATCTTCTTTATCCTCCAAAATAAAATTTTTTTGCTATTTTCCCCTTATCTCAGCAGGTCTGTGCAATCAAAAGAGTTTATATTCCATCTGGGGGTTGCAGTTAATGCAGATATCAACCCTTGCCAATCGTCAGCAAATGATGGAAGGAGAGAAACTGTACAAATGCGTGGACTGTGGGAAGGGCTTTGCCCGGAAATCAAAACTCACTGAGCACCGGAGAGTCCACACAGGAGAAAAACCGTACAAATGCCCCGAGTGTGGGAAATGTTTCGCTTGGAAATGGCCGCTTGTGATACACCAGAGAGTCCACACGGGAGAGAAACCTCACAAGTGCTTGGAGTGTGGGATGCGCTTTGCTGAAAAGCCAAAACTCAACAGGCACCGGAGAGTCCACACGGGAGAGAAACCGTACAAGTGCTCCGAATGTGGCAAAACGTTTGGTCAGAAATCGTACCTCATGATCCACCTGAGGAGCCACACGGGAGAGAAGCCGTTTAAGTGCTTGGATTGCGGCAAAGGTTTCGCCCACAAATCAAAGCTCGTGAGCCACCGGAGGGTTCACACCGGAGAGAAAGCGTATAAATGCTTGGACTGCGGCAGGTGCTTTGCTCACAAGTCATACCTCGTGATGCACCGCAGAACCCACACGGGAGAGAAACCTTTCCAATGCGTGGACTGCGGGAAGTCCTTTGCTCAGAAATCGCATCTCACAATCCACCGCAGAACCCACACGGGGGAGAAACCTTTCAAATGCCTGGAATGTGGGAAAGGTTTTGCTGATTCCTCTGCCTTTACAGGACACCAGAGGGTCCACACCGGCGAGAAAACCTACCAATGCGCTCAGTGCGGGAAGTGTTTTGCTTGGAAATCAAATCTCACGTTCCACCAGAGAGGCCACGCGACCGAGAAAGTCTGCAAATGCTCAGAGTGCGGGAAAAGTTTCGCTCGGGAATCGCACCTCCGCAATCACGAGAGGGTCCACCGAGGGGAGAAACTGTTCAAATGTCTGGAGTGCGGGAAATGCTTTGCCTGGAAGTTGCATCTCGTAAACCACGAGAGAGTCCACGTGGGAAAGAAACCACATAAGTGTTTGGAGTGTGGGAAGTGCTTTGCTCAGAAGTCGCACCTCACAATCCACAAAAGGGTTCACACGGGAGAGAAGCCCTTTAAATGTCTGGAGTGCGGGAAATGTTTCAATCTGAAGTCCCGTCTTGTCGAACATCGAAGGGTCCACACGGGAGAGAAACCCTACAAATGCAAGGAGTGCGGGAGGGCTTTTGCTAACAAATCAAATCTCCAGACACACTTGAGAGTCCATACAGGGGAAAAACCGTATAAATGCCTGGAGTGTGGGAAGTGTTTTACCGTGAAATCTAGCCTCGTGAAGCACCACAGGGCCCACACAGGAGAGAAACCTTATAAATGCGCGGAGTGCGGGAAATGTTTTGCTTGCAAATCACAATACGTGATGCACCAGAGGATCCACACGGGAGAGAAACCCTTTAAATGCACGGAGTGCGGGAAATGTTTTGCTCGGACGCCGTACCTCAAAAACCACCAGAGACTCCACACTGGGAAGAAGCCATATAAGTGCTTAAATTGTAGGGAATGTTTTGCTTTGAAATCAGCCCTTCTCAGACACCAGGCAGCCCACACAGATGACGGGCCTCACGAATATCCATCCCAGTAGAGATTCTTCACACCTGAGAAGACAAGGTGAGACACTGTTGTATTTATTTCCCATGTTATAATTTTGGCTGGCTGGCCGGCCGGCCTAATTATGTCTATGGGGCAGAGATTCTCCACTGCTGAGCAGATCAACACGACCTTCCTTAAATGATCATTCAACTTTAATTAACTGATTAATTGATTGATTAGTTTCATTTCTATACCATTCTTCATCTGAAGATCACAGGATGGTTTGCAATATAAAAACACAAAAATACGTAACATAGTAACAAAGTCAAACATTACCCTCCCCTCCCCCCCAAAAAAGTAGTTTAAAAGGCCATAGATTGCTTAATTAACCAAAGGCTAAAATTAACCCGATGAGCTAGTTTACTTTATGAAGAGAGGAGTTTTTCTGTCTTTCTTTGTTTTTTTACATGGGGAAATATTTCTGGCTGACTCTCCTCCCATGTCCTCAGTTTGAAGCAGTACAGTCTAGGATTCCAATCTTCATTCTGTGTAATGGAAAGATCAGGTAGGGCTTGCTGATCAGAAGGTTGGCGGTTCAAATCCCCGCGACGGGGTGAGCTCCCGTTGCTCGGTCCCAGCTCCTGCCAACCTAGCAGTTCGAAAGCACGTCAAGTGCAAGTAGATAAATAGGTACCGCTCCGGCGGGAAGGTAAACGGCGTTTCCGTGCGCTTCTCTGGTTCGCCAGAAGCAGCTTAGTCATGCTGGCCACATGACCCAGAAGCTGTACACCGGCTCCCTCGGCCAATAATGCGAGATGAGCGCCGCAACCCCAGAGTCGTCCGCGACTGGACCTAACGGTCAGGGGTCCCTTTACCTTTATTATTATTATTTATTTATTAAATTTCTACACCGTCCTTCATCCGAAGATGATAGGGTGGTTTGCAATGTAAAAACACAGCCATATATAGCGTAATAAAAATCAAGAACAGTAACACACACACACACACACACACACACACCGTTTAAAAGGCCATAGATTATTTAATTAGCCAAAGACCTGGGAGAAGAAAAATGTTTTTGCCTTAACCTAAAAGATATGTAACGAAGGTGCCAGGCAAGCCTCTCTGGGGAGAGCATTCCACAAGTGGGGAGCCACTGGAAAAAAGGCCCCGTTCTCATGTTGCCACCCTCCAGACCTCTCGCAGAGGAGGCACACAAAGAAGGGCCTCAGATGATGAACACGGTCCCGGGAGAGGCAGACCTTGAGGTACTGTGGCCCTGAGTCATTCAAGGCATTATGAGTCAAAGCCAGCACTTTGAATCAGGCCCAGAAACTAATTGGCAGCCAATGTAGTTGGGCCAGGATTGACATTATATATATACGGTATACATAAATTAGATTATGATTTTTATTAGATTTCAATTACAATAATCCAATAGTAGCCTTATTATAACCGTGCCAAATTATAATACAATTACTAATACCAATCATTCAGATACCAAATTATATAATTTAGGTGCCCCCCTCCCGCGTGCTAGAATTTATGGTTTGATGACTTACTTTATTTCTGCATTCCAAAATCTTATTAATTTCAATTACACCCCAGTCAAAATAACAATCTCTTATACAACAACTGCAATGTTAACGACTTCCATTCGTATTAAATGATTTATAAATCTCTACAGGTGAAGCATTCAAGCTGTATCCTTGTTCTTCCTGCGTGTGGCAATTATTCTGTCTGTGTTGTTTCTTGTAAAATATCATGTCTATCTTTTCAGAGGCAGTCCTTTTTTACAACGTGTTGCAGTAATCTAATTCTCTTTCTCTTTCTTCATCCCAGCATCTTATCCAAGAGAAATGCTCTTCTGCAAAGTCCATGAGGGCAATGAGTTTTTGGGAGAAGATAGAAAAGCCACTCGAGAAGGGATATTGTCTGAGGAAACAGGCTTTGCCAAAAAGATGGTTGATCATAAACAAATTTCTGCAAACGGAAGGCATTAAGATTGTTTGATGCATGCCTGAAAGTACATTTAACCTGGGAGTGTGTATGTGTGTGTTTATAGATGCTGTTATTGCTATCTAACGGCACTTCATGTAGGGACGCGGGTGGCGCTGTGGTCTAAACCACAGAGCCTAGGGCTTGCTGATCAGAAGGTCAGCAGTTCGAATCCCCGCGATGGGGTGAGCTCCCGTTGCTTGGTCCCTGCTCCTGCCAACCTAGCAGTTCGAAAGCACATCAAAGTGCAAGTAGATAAATAGGTACTGCTCTGGCGGGAAGGTAAACGGCGTTTCCATGTGCTGCTCTGGTTCGCCAGAAGTGGCTTAGTCATGCTGGCCACATGACCCGGAAGCTGTACGCCGCCTCCCCCAGACAGTGAAGCGAGATGAGCACTGCAACCTCAGAGTCATCCGCGACTGGACCTAACACAGTCAGGGGTACCTTTACCTTTACCTTTAACGGCACTTCAGACAAGATTTTCCAGATCTGGGTAGGATGCAGTTAATTACTAAAAGCATATCTTTATTAAAGTGACTAACAAAAAATAAGTTCTAAATTATTATAGCAAATTGTCTCCTATTAGTGAGAGTTGACCTTTAAGTCAGAGTTGGGTTTGTAGCCTGAATAAGAGGAGACTGAGAGGAGATAGGATAACCATCTTCAAATATCTAAAGGGCTGTCCCATGGAATATGGAGCAAGCTCGTTTTCTCCTGCTCCGGAGGGACATGAACCAATGGCTTCAAGTTACAAGAAAGGAGATTCTGACCAAACATCAGGAAGAACTTTCTGGTGGTAAGAATGGGCTCCCTCAGAAGTGGGTGGATGGCCACCCTGCCAGGGAAGCTTTAGTGGAGAGTCCTGCATCGCAGAGGGACACGGGTGGCGCTGTGAGTTAAACCACAGAGCCTAGGGCTTGCCGATCAGAAGGTCGGCGGTTCAAATCCCCGCGACGGGGTGAGCTTCCATTGGTCGGTCCCAGCTCCTGCCAACCTAGCAGTTCAAAAGCACGCAAAAAAAGTGCACGTAGATAAAGAGGTACTGCTCTGGCGGGAAGGTAAACGGCATTTCCGTGCGCTGCTCTGGTTTGCCAGAAGCGGCTTAGTCATGACCCGGAAGCTGTACGCCAGCTCCCTTGGCCAGTAAAGGGAGATGAGCGCCGCAACCCCAGAGTCGTCCGCGACTGCACCTAATGGTCAGGGGTCCCTTTACCTTTACCTGCATCGCAGGGGTTTGGACTTGATGACCCCCGGGGTCCCTTCCAACTCTACAATTCTATGCTTCTATGTCATCGAATGAAAAAGGGGGGGTATCCTATCTTTAGGAAAGATAGGGAAGCTTTTAATGACTGATGTTTTGATGTATTTTTAATCTTTTGTTGGAAGCCACCCAGAGTGGCTGGGGAAACCCAGCTAGATGGGTAGCTTATAAATATAACAAAACAACAACAACAACAAGGGTAAAACTACACCTGATCTACACACACGTTTTAGAAACCACAAATCAGCGAGCTGGACAAAAAAAGTGGAGCAACCTACTGCTGGCAATTTGATTCTGAGAAAACTTCTGGATGTAGAACCTGGACGCAATAACACTGCATAGCCGCAACCTAGAGAACAGAACCCACCTTGCCTATTAGCTTCAGTGAATGAAGGTCTTTTGAGCGCTCCCATCCTCAAAGCTCTTTAGCTGCCACCTTGGATGCAGCATCAGTTTCAGCAGAGCAACTGATGAAGGCGGAAGCTGGAACATTTTGCTGTACGAATTTAAAATGTCTGCTTGGTTAGTCACTGGTGTGTGTGTTTCTGTGTGTATATGGTATATATACAAATATTCGCATGCACATGTAAGCACATAAATACAAACTACCTGTGATGAACACCTTGACAAAGTTGTAGGCGAAGGGTTCAGATCTATGTGACTCTCTACACAACCCAAATGTCCTTGACCAGGCATAGGCAAACTCGGCCCTCCAGATGTTTTGGGACTACAATTCCCATCATCCCTGACCACTGGTCCTGTAAGCTAGGGATGATGGGAGTTGTCCCAAAACATCTGGAGGGCCGAGTTTGCCTATGCCTGTCCTTGACCATGTTGGCCATTCCGACTTTGACCAACTTATAGAAGAAATAATCTGGTCCGTTTAATGTCGTTGGTTTATTCACAGTTGTGGGAGTTTTGGTGGGGTTGGAACTGGCCTGTGATGGGGTTGCAACAAGGAAGAGAAGTCTTTGTAACTGTATGTAGAATAAAACCCTTTTTTTAAAAAAAAACCAAAAAAAACCACCTTTAACACACCTTGAGAGCTAAATAAAAAAAAAAGAAACTTCAACTGTTGGTTCTTTTTATAAATATGAAATGGTAACATAATTCCATCCTAGCCTGGAGAGAAATTTTACTCCCTTCTGATTTGATCGTTTTTAATTATGTGAAAACTGTCGCTGTTGGCCCTTGCCGGGGCTAATAGAAGACCAAAACACATTGGTTCCCTACCCCATAGTACAGTGTTTTTCACCCTCTTCTGGGCAACGGAACACCTGTGTCCTGAAAAAAATCTCGCGGCACAGCACCCACAGCGCGCAGATTTTTTTCCATGGGGGGGGGCGGCACAGTTTTTTTTTCGGGCCTCCGAGGCCCAGCGCGGCTTCTTCCCGCGCTGGGGAGGCCCGGCGGGGCTTTTCCCCGCGTCGGAGAGGCCCGGCGGAGCTTCTGCTCACGCCGGGAGGACTCCGGCACAAATTTTTAAATCGGGACTCCGCGGCCCAGCGCGGCTTCTTCCCGCGCTGGGGAGGCCCGGCGGGGCTTTTCCCCGCGTCGGAGAGGCCCGCAGCACAGCAGCCGGTGTCTCGCGGCACACTAGTGTGCCGCGGAACACCGGTTGGGAAACGCTGCCATAGTAGACACCCTAAACATATTACACATTTCTTAAAAGCAAACACAAATGCTACAGTAAAGTCTCCATCAAGGTGCTGGGAACGGCGACCTCTTTATCACCTACAAGACGGTGTTATTTATTTTATAGTACGGTCCATTGAGGATCACTTTCGTTTTAGAGGTCAACGGTCTTGTTAGAGAGTAAAATTCATGTTCAAATGGCTGTTTTTGAAAGTCTGGAACGGATTAATCCGTTTCACATTCCTTTACATGGAAATGCGTGCCTCGGTTTTGGAACAGACTTCCGGAACGGATTCAGTTTGAGATCCAAGCAGCCCCTGTACATTGACGATTGCTTTCGTTTTAGGGATCAACGGTCTCGTTAGAGAGTAAAATTCATGGTGAAATTGCTGCTTTTAAAAGTCTGGGGCGGATTAATCCATTTTGCATTCTTTTCTATGGGAAAGCACGCCTCAGTTTTGGAACACTTTGGTTTCGGAATGGACTTCCAGAACAGATTAAGTTTGAGAACCAAGCTACAAAATAACACAACCCTGTTTAACACCTGATCCCACTGTGAATGGTTCACTTTGAGAGCCTTTGTTATCTGCGATTGTTGCTGTCATATTATCATGGAGAAGCTGAATGATGTTCACAAATTTATCTGGGCAGCCAATTTTCGATCGCACCCAGTTTGTTATTTCAGATGTGCCGCATGTTGATTCCGCCATGCCTAAAGATGGGAAGGCCTGGAAAAAAACCGGAACATTTTTTGGGGGGGGGGGAAACCCAGGTTTTTTTTTCCATTTTCCCCCAAAGCTGTTTCCCCCCGGAAAAAATTAAAAAAATAGTTTGATAATCATCTTTTGAATACTCTTAAATACCTGCTTTTAACTGTGTTTTATCAATCATTTTAATGTTCTGTTGTATATTTTTGTAAACTGTTTAGAACAGTGATGGCTAACCTTGACACCCCAGATGTTTTGGAACTACAGCTCCCATCATCCCTAGCTAACAGGATCAGTGGTCAGGGATGATGGGAGTTGAAGTCCCAAAGCATCTGGAGTGTCAAGGTTAGCCATCACTGGTTTAGAAGCTCTCTTACCATCATGCGGTTTATAATATATATAATAACAAATTCAATTTTAAAAACACACAACTTTTCCTTTCAAACAAGAGTTTGAGCCTTAGTGCAACATACTATTCAGTAACTGGATGTTGGTTCCTTCTGGGCCTGGCATGCAAAAAAATTGCCTTACGCTTTGCCCCTGCTGTCGTCAAGTAGAGATGGGAAGGCCTGGAAAAAAACAGAAAAATTGGGGCCGTTTTTTAGAAGTCCATGAGAAAAATGACAAAGAAGAGGAAGAAGAAATGGAAAATGATAGCAGTAGTTCAGAAAATGAGAGAGAATAAACTGCATGTATATGTTGTGTCTTCCTGTGGTTTTTTGATTTTTTTTAAAGCACGACTACTCAAAGGGTATGGGACCCAGGTGGTGCTCTGGGTTAAACCACAGAGCCTAGGGCTTGCCGATCGGAAGGTCGGCGGTTCGAATCCCCGCAATGGGGTGAGCTCCTGTTGCTTGGTCCCTGCTCCTGCCCACCTAGCAGCTCGAAAGCACGTCAAGTGCAAGTAGATAAATAGGTACCACTCTGGCGGGAAGGTAAATGGCGTTTCCGTGCGCTGCTCTGGTTCGCCAGAAGCGGCTTAGTCCTGCTGGCCACATGACCTGGAAGCTGTATGCCGGCTCCCTCGGCCAATAATGCGAGATGAGCGCCGCAACCCTAGAGTCGTCCGTGACTGGACCTAATGGTCAGGGGTCCCTTTACCTCTACTCAAAGGGTAGACCTTCTATGGAGCTTAAATATTGAGGTGGACCTTAACTTTATTTGCTGTTGGTGCTAAGGGGCAAATCTGATTATTATTTATGTAGATGGTTTCTTGCTTTTTTGTTGTGCTTTTGAGGGAAAGGGGGGTGGTTACCTGTTTTATTGCAAGCATAATACTTTTATATACACAGTGTTTCATGCAATTTGTAAAAAAACCTACTCCACACTGAACTTTTTTTCAATTTATCCAAAATTTCCCGGGAAAAAACAGAGGGAACCCCCCCCCCGGCAAGGCTTCAGAATTTTTGGAAATTTTACATCTCTAGCCGTGCCCAGAATCATTTCAAAAACCAAGGAGCTTTTTCAGGCGATTGCATATCTCGATGCTATCTCGATGCGTTCCTGAAACGGCTCTCCCACATGGCTTGCCAAAAGCACTCCCTTTCCAGTCTCTAATTACAAGAAGCACCCAGTTCCCCTGACAGAGGACCAGCTGAAAGTTTATTTCCCAAGCCGCAGTGGGTTGGTAAATCATTTACTTGGTGGGAGAGGCGAGAATGACTTTTCCAACGTGTGACCCACGTAAATCCGCTTGCTGAATTTACCAAACCGGTTCGAACTCCGCCTTCAGACCAGGAAATGCTGAGCTGGACAAGCCTCCGGTTCCTTCGCCCTCAGCTGCTGTGCAGAATCTCCTCCTTACCTTTCCAGGTACTTTCCGACTCCCCACTGTCTTGACCTTTCAGTTATGGGGTGGGGGCAGTTATTCCTATGATCAGAAGTCTGAACATGGACTCTTATAATAATAATCATAATAATTTTATTATTTATACCCTGCCATAGCTGTCAACCCTCCCTCTTTTGGTGGGAAACTCCCTTATTCCAATGCCGTTCCCCGCTGCTATCCCGGATTGTTGATATCCCTTAAATTTCCCGGATTTCAAAGGAAGCAGCTCCTCTCCCTCCCTGCCGGCCAGGGAGGCTCCTCAGCTGCGTTGCTCGGCTGCCAATAAGGAGTCTGAGACCGACTGGGGGCAGAGCTTGCATGCCTTGTGCAGCCAGACCCTCATGCCCAACCAGACAGCCTGCCGTCTATGCGCTCGCTCTTTCGCTCACCCGTTCGCGCGCAGCCTGTGGAGCGCAGGGTGGCGAGGCTACTTGGTGCCATTGCACTGCCCTCGCGGCATCCCTTATTTTCAAATCCGAAAGTTGACAGCTATGTACCCTGCCCATCCGGCTGGGTTTCCCCAGGGGGAAGGGTTGCATTTGCAGCTCTCAACTGGTGCAACATGAAAGCCCAGCAAATGCTGTTGTCCACCGAAACAGAAAGCCAAAAATGCAGCAAGCAAATGTTTGTGCAAGGGGAGGCGGCCTCCTTGCTCCTGAGCCCAGGATCTGGCAATGCCAGATTTAGGGTGTTACAAGTGGTTCTGCTGCACAGGGCAGCAGGGTGGATTTGATTTAAATCACGATTTAAACCACAATTTAAATCACTAGTTAGCAAGACTTGATTTAAATCCCTTTTTTACAAAAAGGTTCGACCTTGCTGGCATCCTTTTCATGTCGACAAGCAGAGGAAGGTGTTGTAGCGTGGGGTTAATGATTTCAGCAAGTGATTTCAGCTCTCTTACATAGCAGGCAGGAGACAGCTTATTCATGTAACAACTCTTTATTCAGGCAAACAAGACTGAGGGAACTGAGGGTAGGGAAGCTACATTTATAGGGACAGAGGACTGGCTAGGAAAAGATACATTTTGGAGGGAACAATCTCAAGCAATCACACAGCTGCTTTTTGGTGGGAACCAATAAGACTGAGGATCCAAATGCAGCAACTTGAATGCACCAATAGTAACTGTTCCTTCTGGGACAGAAATGCAGTTACTTTACCCTAATGTGATTACAGACAATAGTAATACAGATATGATAACACTTTGAATCAATACACAACAGAAGGTTTTCTTTTTTGGAATAATAAAATCCTTTTTTTTACAGAAAGGTTCAACCTTTATTTTATTATTCCAAAACAGGAAACCTTCCTCCGCTTGTGAATATTAAAAGGATGCCAGCAAGGCTGAGTCTTTCTGTAAAATAATTGATTTAAATCAAGTCTTACTGACAAATCTCCTGCGCTGGGTCATTGCAATTCTCCTTGTGCTTTGCAGGTTCCTCGGGAAATGTCCCGGGAGCAAAGTGGCAAGGCGGCCCCGCTGGGCCTGATCCACCGGCTGGACCACCTGGTGATGACGGTCCGGAGCATTGAGGACACGGCCGCCTTCTACTCCCGGGTCCTCGGCATGGAAGTTGTCTCCTTCAAGGTGCTGGGAACAGCGACCCCTTTATCACCTACAAGATGGTGTTATTTATTTTATAGTACAGTCCATTGAGGATCGCTTTCGTTTTAGGGATCAACGGTCTCGTTAGAGAGTAAAATTCACGTTCAAATGGCTGTTTTTGAAAGTCTGGAACGGATTAATCCGTTTCACATTCCTTGCCATGCGAAAACACGCCTCGGTTTTGGAACAGACTTCCGGAACGGATTCATTTTGAGAACCAGGCTACCCCTATACATTGATTATTGCTTTCATATTAGAGATCAATGGTCTATTTATAGAGTAAAACTCATGTTCAAATTGCTGTTTTTGAAAGTCTGGAACGGATTAATCCGTTTTGCATTCCTTTCCATAGGAAAGCATGCCTTGGTTTTGGAACGCTTTGGTTTTGGAACGGACATTTGGAACGGATTCAGTTTGAGAATCAGGCTACCCCTGTACACAGATTATTGCTTGCATTTTAGGTTGTTTCAATTGTTTCGTTAGAGAGTAAAATTCATGTTCAAACACCCAAACACCTTTGGAACCAGCAATTAAAATGCCATCTGCCCCGACAGCTGCCCAGCGGTCAGCATGGTCTGTCCCTCTGTTACCAAAGGCCTGCCTGGACAGGAAGGTCTTGGTCAGCTGGTGGAAGGATAACAAGGAAGGAGACAGCCTGGCCCTTCTCAGGAGGGAGCCCCACATTAGGGGGTCAGCCACAGAGAAGTCTCCGTCACGTATCACGTGGTGGACTTTGTGGTCCACTCTCTCCATTTCATGCATAATTCTTAGGGCAGTGATGGCTAACTTTGACACTCCAGATGTTTTGGGACTACAACTCCCATCATCCCTGACCACTGGTCCTGTTAGCTAGGGATGATGGGAGTTGTAGTCCCAAAACATCTGGAGTGTCAAGGTTAGCCATCACTGCCTTGGGGTATATCTCTACCATGATCAAATACTGTATTTGCCAAGCCCTTCCCTTGTCTCCATCTTCATCATTCCAGGTTGCTTTTTGCCTTTACAGGGAAACCGTCAAGCTCTGCATTTTGGCCAGCAGAAGTTCAACCTCCACGAGGTGGGGAAGGAATTTGAACCCAAAGCCCACCGGCCGACCCCTGGCTCTTTGGACCTCTGCCTCGTCACACAGATGCCTCTGGAACAGCTGGTGGAACACCTGAAGGTCAGGCAGGGTGGATAAAAATCAATGTTTTTTAAAATAAATAAATAAATCTGATTTTTAAAATTTAAATCAGCTTTTTTATTTAATTCATTTTTTAAATTTAAATCAGATTTTTAAAATTTTAAATCAGATTTTTTATTTAAATCAGATTTTTTTAAATTTAAATTGGGTTTTTAAAATTTAAATCAGATTTTTAAAATTTTAAATCAGATTTTTTTATTTAAATTGGATTTTTTTTAAATTTAAATTGGGTTTTTAAAATTTAAATTGGATTTTTTAAATTTTAAATTGGATTTTTTAAAATTTGTTTTTTTAAAAGAAAATGCTTTTGGAGGAAAAATCTTTCCAAATATAGTTTTCTATTTCAGTTACATTATAGTCCAAAGGCTATTCATCAACAAATAAGGATTTGTTTAAAGTTTTTCATGTGTGCTAAAACTCAGTCTAATTTTTTTTTAATGGTTTAACCACATCAGTTAACAAACATGGATACATATGTTATCATGTTATTGTTTTAGTTACATAAATTGTTTCACTGTTAAGTAAATGATTATTTTTCTCCTTCCAATAAAGTACAGCAGAAAAATAATAATATTTTTTTAAATTGTTATTTTATTTTTAACAATGAGTGGCCAGATGGGCAGGGTAGAAATCAATTATTATTATTATTCTTATTAGATGTTGAATCTTACTATCAGGTTCTGGTGTTTCTCGAGTGTGTTTTTTTACGTGTTATTTTATTTTTAACAATGAATGGAATAGTTGTAACACTCAATTTAAAAGGGGGGGAGAAATGGGCATTGCAGGAGCAGTGTGACGTTGCAAATGGCCCTCGGTGCTTTTGATGGAATTTCAGATTTTTTTCATTCATTTCATTTCATTCATTTCCATTTCCTTCATTTCCTCCCCTGTCGCTTTTTTCAGGTATGTGGGGTCAGCATTGAAGAAGGCCCAGTGGCCAGAACTGGGGCACTTGGCCCAATAAAATCCGTTTATTTCCGAGACCCAGACCATAATCTGCTGGAAGTCTGCAACTATGGTGGGAGTGACTTGTGAAATTTCCAATTTCCAGAGAGAAATAAGAAGAGAGCCAGTGTGGTGTAGTGGTTAAGAGCGGTAGTCTCGTAATCTGGTGAACTGGGTTCGCGTCTCTGCTCTCCGCATGCAGCTGCTGGGTGACCTTGGGCTAGTCACACTTCTCTGAAGTCTCTCAGCCCCACTCACCTCACAGAGTGTTTGTTGGGGGGGAGGAAGGGAAAGGAGAATGTTAGCCGCTTTGAGACTCCGTCAGGTAGTGATAAAGCGGGATATCAAATCCAAACTCTTCTTCTTCTTCTTCTATTATAGAAAATGTATTATGTATGTAAATGAAAATGTAAATGTTAGGATGGGAAACAACGTATGAAGAGGTCCAGTGTGTTATGAAGTGGGCAAAAGATGTGGGACATAATATTCATATGACAGATTGGGAAAGATTATGGGAAAACAATCTAAAATTGACGGCCTGGACCTGCCTTAAAGAGAATTGGGGGGAAAATGGAGGGAAATTAGGGGATTTTGGAAATCCCACATTTGGGATTTGGGCTATGATATTTTTTATTTTCTGTGATTACAAAAATGAATTAAAAATAGTTTAAAGGAAGAATTAAATGCATAATAGAAATTAAAATTCATGTCCTGGACCTGACTTAAAGAGAACTACAGTATATGAAAATGATGGATAGGTGGTATTGAAAACCGGTTAAATTGGCAAAAAATATGTTTAAAACAAGGGGAAATCAGTGTTGGAAATGTAAAGATGTACCGGTAGAAGGGACTTTAATGAGATGTGGTGGCAATGCAAAATTATGGGGGGGGGATGATATATAACGGATTGGAAAAAATGTTTTTTCATAAACTTGCATTGCCACCACATCTGATAAAAGTACCTTCTACAAATTCTTATATTCTTTCGGTAGATCCGTTCCTGTAATACCTAATAAAAAGGCTTCTGGTTTTTCAACAAAGGTTATTTTTCACATTTTTTCCAATTCATTATATATCATTTCCCCATTTCTTTTCATAACCTTGCATTGCCACCACATCTGATAAAAGTACCTTCTACAATTTCTTATATTCTTTTGGTAGATCCGTTCTTGTAATATCTAATAATACTTAATAAATTATCACCATCATCATCATCATCCAGTCTCCTTCGCCAGCGCTTTCTCTGTGGGGAAGCTATGTGTGAATGAGCAGCCTGGACCCCATGGAATCGCCGCTGTTGAGCAGAGGCAGCAATCCTATGCAGGGCCGGATTTAGGTTTGATGAAGCCCTAAGCTACTGAAGGCAATGGGCCCCTGTCTATGTCCAGCTGTCCTTTGTCAACAACAAATTGTCGCTGTTTTTGGTGTTGAATATATGCTATATGGCAGGCATGTCCAACTCCCAAGAGACTGCGATCTACTCCCAGTATAAAAAATTTGGCAATGATCTACCCATTGTCATTGGAGGGAGGAGGAGCGTGCGTGGGGTGGGTGAGTGGGTGGAGCAATGATCAATATACAGTGGTACCTTGGTTCTCAAACTTAATCCATTCCGGACGTCTGTTTCAAAACCAAAGCGTTCCAAAACCAAGGCACGCTTTCCCATAGAAAGTAATGCAAAACGGATTAATCTGTTCCAGACTTTTAAAAACGACCCCTAAAAAAGCAATTTAACATGAATTTTACTATCTAACGAGACCATTGATCCATAAAATGAAAGCAATTACCAATGTACTGTACTATAAAATAAATAAGACAGTATTGTAGATGATAAAAATTAAAATTAATATTTTTTCTTACCTGCACTGATGATTGTCATTGTTTGGATGGGGGTCTTTTATCCATTTCCGCAGTCACACAATCAATCAATCGGCAGCTGAACTGGGTTCCACACAGTCACAAAAACAAATTAAGCAAAAAAGCCTCAAAAACACAAAATAAATAGCAAAAACAAAAGTGCCAAACTTAATCCATTCTGGAAGTTCCGAAATGTTCAAAAACCAAGGCGCAGCTTCTTTTTTTTTTCCAAATAATATTTATTGTTTTATACACATAAACACAAATAAAACCACACTCATAGACAAACAAAACAAAACAAAAATAACAATACTACACCTACCAATTCAATAAATTCCTTTTCCTAATTCCCTTAACATTTTTGGTTTGACTTCCTCCTATCAGTCCCTCTATGTTTCATTTACATTTCTGTTATCTCATTTGGCTATTTCATTGTACATTTTCTTATGCTTCAATATTCTAATTTTCCTTACTTCTTTTACTTCCATCTTGATCTATTTTTACGTCTTGACTTATCATTGCTCCTACTATTCTTATATTTATTACACTTAATTCAGCTTCATACTTCATCTTATTCCAATTACACTTCTAACTTCATATCCATCCTAAACACCCTATAAATTCTTATCTTTAATCACTTAATATTTTCTATTCTAACTTTAATCTGTAAACTACTATAACTTCGACATTATTTAAATTTTATAATATTTTCTAAGATAGTCTTTAAATTTTTTCCACTCTTCTTCCACTGCATCCTCCCTCTGGTCGCGGAGTCTCCCGGTCAATTCAGCGAGCTCCATATAGTCCATCACTTTCATCTGCCATTCTTCCAAAGTCGGTAAGTCCTTTGTCTTCCAATATTTTGCGATCAGTATTCTTGCTGCTGTTGTGGCATACATAAAAAAGGTGTGGTCTTCCTTCGGTATCTCCTGGTTAACCATTCCAAGCAAGAAGGCCTCTGGTTTCTTCACAAATGTGTTCTTAAACACTCTTTTCAACTCATTATATATCATTTCCCAGAATGCCTTCAACCTTGGACAGGTCCACCACATGTGATAAAATGTTCCTTCCGTACTTCCACACTTCCAGCATTTATTGTCCTGCAAATGATAGATTTTGGCTAGCTTAACTGGGGTCAAGTACCATCTATATATCATCTTCATAATGTTTTCTCTTAACAAGTTACAAGCAGTAAACTTTATTCCTGTCCTCCAAAGTCTCTCCCAGTCTGCCATCATAATGTTATGTCCGACATCTTTAGCCCAGTCTATCATTGCAGATTTCACAAGTTCATCTTGAGTATGCCATTCCAGCAGCAATTTGTACATTCTGGACAAGTTGTTTGTTTTAGGTTCCAATAATTCCGTCTCCAATTTTGACTTTTCCAATTGAAAGCCAATCTTTTTGTCCATCTTGTAAAGTTCATTAATTTGATGATATATTAACCAATTCCTGACCTTTTCTTTCAACTGCTCGTAGGGTTTCAACCTGACCTGATCACCTTCTTGTATTAACATTTCGGAATATTTTGGCCACTTTTCTTCCATGTTTATCTTCTTGTCAGCCTTAGCTTCCATTGGTGAAATCCATCTGGGCGTTTTCCTTTCTAGTAGATCTTTATATTTCATCCAGACTCTGAATAGAGCCTTTCTGATTATATGTGTTTTAAATCCTTGGTGGGCCTTAATCTTGTCATACCATAAATATGCATGCCAACCAAATCTGTTGTCACAGCCTTCCAGATCCAGTATATCTGTGTTTTCTATTAGGAACCAGTCTTTCAGCCAGCAGAAGGCCGCTGCTTCAAAGTAAATACTTAATTCCGGCAGGGAAAATCCCCCTCTTTTCTTATCATCTGTTAAGATCTTAAACTTAATTCTGGGTTTTTTCCCCTGCCAGATAAATCTTGATATATCCTTCTGCCACTTCTTGAATGGTTCCATCTTGTCCACTATCGGAATCGCCTGGAAAAGGAATAGTAATTTAGGCAGCACATTCATCTTTATTACTGCTATTCGGCCCAGCAAGGACAACTTCAAATTATTCCAGATCTCCAGATCTTTTTTAACTTCATTCCATACTTTTTCATAATTGTCTTTGAACAAATTCTGGTTTTTAGCTGTCATATTAATTCCCAGATATTTCACTTTTTTTGCAAATTGAAGGCCCGTTTCCGTCTCTATTTCCTCTTTCTCCTCATGTGTCAGGTTTTTCCCTAAAACCTTAGTTTTGGCTTTATTCAGTTTAAATCCTGCTACTTTCCCAAAGTCTTGTATTACCTCCAGTGCCTTAGCTGCACTGGTCTCCGGATTTTGCAAGGTTAGTACCAAGTCGTCGGCAAAGGCTTTTAACTTATATTCTTTGGCCCCCACCGCCACCCCTTTTATATTTGAATCTTTCCGTATCATATTCAGAAGTACCTCCAGGACCATTATAAAAAGTAAAGGAGAAAGTGGGCAACCCTGTCTTGTTCCTTTCTCGATTCTTATGTTGTCTGATACCACATTATTAATGATGATTTTTGCTTTTTGCTCTGTGTAGATCGCTCTCAAACCGTTCATAAAACCTTCTCCGACCTCCATTTGCTGTAAATTCTCTTTCATGAAGTCCCAGGATACGTTGTCAAAAGCTTTTTCGGCGTCCACAAACATCAGGATTGCTTTACAGTTCTTATTTTGTTCCAACCTTTCCAGGATATCCACAACATTCCTTATATTGCCATTTAAATGTCTTTCCGGTAAAAAACCGGCCTGGTCCTTGTGGATAACCTCTTTAAGAACCTTCCTGAGTCTGCTAGCCATTATACTTGCATATATTTTGTAGTCCACATTTAGGAGGGAGATCGGTCTATAGTTCTTCATCTGCGTCCGATCCACATCCGGCTTGGGTATCAGAGTGATGTATGCGTCCTTCCAAGACTCCGGTGCCCTCTCTCCTCTTTGTATATCATTGCAAACTTCCATCAATGGTTGAATCAACCAACCTTTCAAAGTCTTATAATATTTTGCTGTTAGTCCATCTGGTCCTGGGGCTTTTTCCAATTTCATATTGTTTATTGCTGTATCCACTTCCATTGATGTTATTGGGTGGTTTAGGGGGCCCTTCATATCTTCTGGGATTTTCTGTAGACCATTTTCCTTTAAAAATTGCTCAATCTTCCCTTTTTCTTGCTCAGTTTCCTTGTACAGCTGCTTGTAGAATTTTTCAAAATTCTTCCTGATTTCCGCCGGGTTCTCAATGTTGTTTCCATTTACCGTGATATTCGTAATGGTATTGGATTTTTGCCTCTGCTTCAGTTGCCATGCCAACAGTCTGCCACATTTGTTTGCTGATTCAAAAGTTTTCTGTTTAAGCAGTTTTATTTTCCATTCGATTTCCCAATTTGTTATTCTAGAGAATTCCACCTGAAGCTGTTTTATTTCCTTTTGGATTTTCTCATCTTTGGGTTTCTTTCTCAATTGTTTCTCTTTCTCCTTAAGTTGTTGTAGGATATTGTCCTTTTTCTCTTTTTGTAATTTATTTTTTATTGCCTTTTGTTGAATCAGGAATCCTCTCATAACTGCTTTGCTTGTGTCCCAGACTGTTCTCTTTTCCACCGTTGTATTTAAATTAAGTTCAAAGAAATCTTTAATGGTCTTTTGGGCCTTCTCGCAGATTGTTTTGTTTCTTAGCAGTGAATCGTCCATTCTCCATCTATGAGAACCTTTTTGGATTAATCTTAAGTCCAATTGTACAGGATTGTGGTCAGAGCAAGTTCTTGGGTGTATTTCGGCTTTGAGCATCCTGGGTGTCAACTCCCTGGATGCCCATATCTGGTCAATTCTACTCCAGGCTTTTTTTGCTTCGCTATAAAAAGTTGCTTCAGTATCCAATGGATTCTTTATTCTCCATGCATCTATCAAGTCCAGGTTTTCTGCTAAGTCGAAGAAAGTTTTGGGTAGCCTCCCATCATTAGTAAATTTTGCTCTTTGTGATCTGTCCATAAGCGTGGAGGCTACCGCATTGAAATCTCCTAGGATCAAAATTTTATAATCCATATAGTCCAGTAGCCTGTCGTGGATTTCTTTGTAGAATTCAGATTTTGCATCATTTGGTGCATACAGTCCCAGAATTAAAAATTTTTCGCCTTGTACTGCTATTTCTATTGCAACATACCTTCCATCCTCGTCTTTGAATTTGAATTTGGGATTAAATTTTTCCTTGGCGTAGATTACTACTCCTCTTTTCTTTACTTTTGCTGAAGAGATAAACTCTTGTCCCAATTTTTTGTTTTCAAGAATTCTTCTGTGCAGTCTTATCACATGAGTCTCCTGTAAGCAAATTATGTCCAAATTTTGTTTTTTTAACATGTGAAAAGCCTGGTTCCTACGTGCTTTAATGTTCAAACCTCTAGCATTCCACGTTAACACCTTCAGTGCCATCTCTATTGATTGTCAATTCCTCCTGTCGCACCCTCTAGTGGATTTAGTGGTCTTGAGGGAAGCACCTCTGGAAAATCAGCGGCGTTCTTTTCCAAAAATTTGTTTTTTTCCTCCACTGATTTGATTTTAATGGTTCTTTCTTTGTACTTGAAGGAGAGGCCTTGTGGGAACTCCCACCTGAATCTAATCTTCTTTTTGTTCAGGGCCTGTGTCAAGTCTGTGTAGTTAGGTCTTAGATCCAGGAAGAATTTAGGGATGTCCTTGAATAGGACCACCCTTTGTTGTTTGACCTGTAGATTATTTTCGTAATGGAGATTTAAAATCTCATCTCTCTGTGCCTTGGTTTGAAACTCTATCAAACAGTCATTAACAGTTTTAGTACTCTTTTTATCTTTAGGCCCAAACCTGTATGCTCTCACAATTATGTTGTTTAGTCTTTCCTGGTCAAGTTGCCAATAGTCCACCAGGATCTTAATTACATATGCTTTCAGGTCTCCTTCCTCTTCCTGTGGGAGATGTCTTACCCTCAGATTGGTCGATCTCTGCTGTAGCTGCAAAAAGGCCACCGCCACTTGTGTATTATAGTGGTCCCTGTTGTGTGTTTCTTCCAAGGTTTGCACCTGAGTTTCAACTTGTGTAACTTGTTTTTTAGTTTCTTGTAGATCCTGTTTAATTTGTCCAATCTCGTCCAATTTTCGATTTATTCCTGCAATTTCCTTTTTGAGATCTTCTGCTGTTTTAGTTTGTCTCTCCACAGCCTCTCTCTGTTCTTTTCTCATCAATTCTATCGATTCCACTAATTGACTCATTACTACTGGGTCTAGTTGTTTAGATGGTCTTCTTTCTGGTTTTTCTCCCTTGTCTCCCTTATCTCCTGTTTTACTTCTTGTTGAAACTCCTGTGCCAGTTCCTGACATTTATCTCAGCAGTTTCAAGGTCACTCTGAGCAATAGCTTTTTGCAGCTGCAGACACTTGAGGGAGCCAGCATAGGATTGTTACAGTTCTCAGCACTTAAAATTGTTTACTTTCTATCTTTAGTCTTTCAGAAGGAGCAGTAACTTTAGCCAATTTTTAAGGATGTTAGTAAGTTGCACAAACTTTTAAACCTTTGTAATCCACATGGGTTGTAGCAGTTAATACAATATTTCAGTCAGTCTTAAACCAAGGCGCAGCTTCTGATTGGTGCAGGCACCCCGGAAACAATAGTCGACAGCCGCATCAGACGTTCAGCTTCCGAAAAACATTGAAAAACTGGAACACTTCCGGGTGTTCGGCATTTGGGAACCAAGGTACCACTGTAGATTGTGATCTACTGGTTGGACATGCCTGCTATATGGTAATTTATGGACAAAACATGTATTTTATCAAAGTAATTGTTGAACTGAAATGCAATTAAGAAGAAGTATATTAATAGTGAAATCATTGTGAATCTCTAACTTAAAATGATTTTCTATTCATAAAAAACTTAATAATGCAAACACATTGGCATTGGGCAATGACAAAAGTTCCTTTAGGAACACAATTTCATAATCTGGTCTCTAGAAACCTGCTATAACATGAAATCACAATAGGTGTAAATATATGATGCAAACTACTAAGAATTATAAATAGCAGAATGTAGGCACCCTATATATAGAAATGAGCAAACCAGTGATATTTTAGGGAGCAGGCTAGCAGGCGGGGCCCATGACTTACTTCACAGGAGCCTACACAATACAAAACACTGTTGCTGTGTGTAGGTTTTATTTTATTTGTTTTTTATCATATATTTTGGAAAAGTACATCCAGTTGTTTTTTTCCTTTGAAGTTTTTGGGGGCCCTCAAGAGAGTGGGGCCCTAAGCTATAGCTTGTTTATAGCTTGTTTGAAGCAAGGCCAGCAACAAAACATTGCAGCACAGAAAGCGCTCTGGTCCCCGTCTGCGAACACCCTCAAATAACTGCGAAAATGTTGTCCTGGAGAAAGAAGAAAAAAGACTACATTTCCCAGCAGCCATTGTGAATTCGGCCTGCCCGGCGTTCCATTGGCTTGAGAGGGTGGCGAAGGTGCCGAGTGATTGGCTGAGATGGGGAAAGGGGGCGGGAGACGTCAGAGCGCAACATTCCACCCAGGTGGGAATTCTCTGAGTTCGCAAGAGCGAGAAACTGCGGGAAAGAAGAACATATTTACCTCCCGGGTCCTAAATGGAGGTAAGGGTGGAAAATGCATCACTGGGAAGGAGGGTGCGAGGAGCTGTTTTATATTTGCATAGCATGGGGAAATGGGGCTGACGACTCCTCCCTTTGTTTGGTGGGTCCCCAGCATTGATTTTATTTTATTTATTTTGCTTTTCGATCCAGAAGGCAATAGGAAGCGGCTGCATTTTGCATCCCTTTATGTACTTGGGAAGAGAGGAAAAGGATAAGAAAAGAGCAAATGTGACCCCTAAAAATGGCGGAGGAGGGGGAGGAGGTGTGCATAGATAAAAGAAAAAAGAGAGATAAACGTTCAGATCGCTGTGATTCATGAAAGACCCTCCTCCTCCTCCTCCTTCGTTGTTGTTGTTTTGTTTTTTTAAAACACCAGCCCTTAAAGGTGCCTTGCATGCATGTGATCTCAGCGCACTTTTGTTTGTTGTTAAAGGAACGTGACAGTTCCAATAGTGGGGGCTTAATTTTGCAATTAGGTTGTTTAGATACCACAAACGGGGCTTTAAAATAAAATAAAATGAGTTACTGGATTTTTTTAGGAAATGGCAAATCTGGATTAAATGGGAGGTGGGTGGGAGAGAAATATAAGATAGTGCTTTTAATATGAGCAGTGCCACATAGATACTTTGTGGAATTTGCATGTGGTAGAGGTAGAGCATCGATCTCACAACACACACCTGGCCGGAAAGCACCCCCCCCTGATGTTCTGAACCTGGACAGAACCTCATATTTTCAAGTGCTGATGCCCTAAATCCACCCTCTTAACACAGCTGGTGCCTGTGTTTTCTCATAATTGCAATGCATTAAAGCTGGGAAAGGGGGACCTTTTCTCTCTAGGGGGTGAAATAAAGATCATCCTCAGGCGCAACCTTTGACAGATGGGCGGGACAACCCACCTGTCAGTCACATGACATGTCCTGCTCACTGACCCAAGTGTCGCAGTCCGTTCTACCACTGGCGTTGTGCTGCGTGAAAAGACTGCTCCGCCTGCAGCCTGAAGTGGCACATTCCAGAAGCAACTTTTTAAATCAATGGCTGGGAGAGGAGGATTGTTGTGGATGTGGGAAGATGGGGAAAGTCTGGGCTCAGTCAGTGGGGCAAGGTGCCTTCTGGGGCAGCTGCTTCCTGCTACAGGTCTGCGCCCTGAGCCTCTTGAAAACATTTGTGGGAAATGAGATGAGGGTCTCTCTGTCCTTGCAGGGGCCGGTGGTGACCTTTGAAGATGTGGCCGTGTATTTCACGGAGAGGCAGGGGGTTCTGCTGGATCCTGATCAAAGGGCCCTCTACAGGGATGTCATGATGGAGAATTATGGGAACGTGGCCTCGTTGGGTAAGGATTCTGGTGCATCATTCTGCAGTAGTAATAATAATAATAATAATAATAATAATAATAATTTATTATTTATACCCTGCCCATTTGGCTGGGCTTCCAACAAAATATTAAAATACAATAATCCATCAAACAGTAAAAGCTTCTCTAAACAGGGCTGCCTTCAGATGCCTTCTAAAAGTCTAGTAGTTGTTCTCTTTGACATCTGATGGGCGGGTGTCACTACTGAGAAGACCCTCTGCCTGGTTCCCTGTAACTTGGCTTCTCGCAGTAAGGGAACCGTCAGAAGGCCCTCGGCGCTGGACCTCAGTGTCCGGGCTGAACGATGGGGGTGGAGACACTCCTTCAGGTATACTGGACCGAGGCTGTTTAGGGCTTTAAAGGTCAGCACCAACACTTTGAATTGTGCTCGGAAACGTACTGGGAGCCAATGTAGGTCTTTCAAGACTGGTGTTATGTGGTCTCGGCGGCCGATCCCAGTCACCAGTCTAGCTGCCGCATTCTGGATTAGTTGTAATTTCCGGGTCACCTTCAAAGGTAGCCCCATGTAGAGCGCATTGCAGTAGTCCAAGCAAGAGATAACTAGAGCATGCACCACTCTGGCGAGACAGTCTGCGGGCAGGTAGGGTCTCAGCCTGCATACCAGATGGAGCTGGTAGACAGCCGCCCTGGACACAGAATTAACCTATGCCTCCATGGACAGCTGTGAGTCCAAAATGAAGCCTCGAAATTCACTTGCCCATCTCTGCATGTTTGAAATGATGCGTATCTATGACACACTTGGCTTCTTCACTTGGCCTTTTCTCTAAAAAAAATTCAGGGTGAGTTGCTTGATAGACTTCCCTGTTCACAACAGGCTGAGGCAGACCAGGCTGGGGAGAAGACCTAGGTATACTAGAACCACCATTCATGCAACTGCCTCATTCATTCATTGATTGCAAATATATATATATATATACACATATACATACACACACAGTCGTACCTTGGAAGTCCAACAGAATCCGTTTTGGAAGTCTGTTCAACTTCCAAAGCGTTTGACTTTCAAAGCGCGGCTTCCGATTGGCTGCAGGAGCGTCCTGCAGCCAATCAGAAGCCGCGTCAGACGTATGGCTTCTGAAAATCGTTCGAATACTGGAACAATCACTTCCAGGGTTCGATTGTTCGGGAGCTGAAGCGTTCAAGTTCAAAGGCGTTCGGCTTCCGAGGTTCCACTGTATTATATAACTCCAACATTAAGGGGGGAAATTAACAAACAACCGGAGGCATGCTTTAAGCTCCCAAATGTTCTTTTTCAGCTGCAGTTTTAACTGACATTGTATATCATGGGTGTGGTCTGGGGGCAAAGGCCACAGGGTCCAATTTAAGACTCTTGCCAGACCTAGTGGACAAGCAAGTTCTCCACCCCAATTCTAAAGATAGTTCTTGATAGTAAATCAGATTATGTGCGATGGTTGTGTGGTTCCCTCTTCGGAGGTTTGGATGTGTTTCACCACATCTCCTGTGATATTCTCTGCTGTCTTCTTCCCTGGATAGGATTTCCATTCACCAAACCTGAGCTCATCTCCCACCTGGAACGAGGGGAAGAACCGTGGGTGCCAAATTATCGGGGTCTGGATGGAATTGAGAACTCCAACGCCAGCTCAGGTGAGGGGTCAGGGGAAGCCAACCGTCCAAAAACTCTTTCATGATTTCTTGGGAATCTGATCGGTAAATTTTTCTTGGGATACCTCAAGTCATGGTTCTTAAATAGGCAAATGGGTAGTTAAGATGCATTAAACCGGTGTTTCCCAAACTTGGTTCTCCTGCTTTTTTTGGACTACAAATCCCATCATCCCTGACCCCTGGTCTTGCTAGCTAGGTGATGATGGGAGTTGTAGTCCAAAAACAGCTGGAGACCCAAGTTTGGGAAACACTGCATTAAACGAATGGCTGCTGAAGACCTTTGCTCCCAAATTCATGTGACAATAAAATTTTTATTTGCTCTTCTATTTTCCCTGCTTGCCCCCTGGCAGAGCTACAGTTCCCAGCACCCTTATACTAGAGCTCCCAGGATTCTTTGGTGGAAGCCATGCAGTGTAAATGTGTGATGTGGATGTGACCGCAGTGTTTGGGGATGACGGGATGAAAGAGGGAGGTGTTTTCATGCCGCTTCGTTACTTGATATTTCAGTACCACCGCATTCTTAATAGTTCAGTTTCCCCTTTCAACCTTCTTCCCAGGTTTCCAGCTTTTCTTTCCTCCAGAATAAATCCTATTTCTATCTGCCTTTTTCCCCAGCAGATGAGCGCAGGGGAAATCACCCATGTGCCGCTCGGGAGGGATATCTTGTTCAGAAGTCAAGCGTTGCCGGATGTCAGGATCTCCGTACAGGAAAGAAAGCCCACGAATGCTTGGAGTGTGGGAAGTGCTTCGCTGAGAAATCAAAGTTCACAATCCACCAGAGAGTCCACACAGGAGAGAAGCCCTACAAGTGCTCCGAGTGCGGGAAGCGCTGTGCCACCAAATCAAACCTCACGAGCCACCGGAAAATCCACACGGGAGAGAAGCCCTACGGCTGCGCGGAGTGCGGGAAGCATTTTTCTCACAAATCCTACTTCGTGATTCACCAGACAGCCCACACAGGCAGGTACCCCTATAAGTGTGCCGAGTGCGGGAGGTGCTTTGTCCAGAAATCGAAACTCGCCGACCACCAGCGGGTCCACACAGGAGAGAAACCCTATAAATGCTTAGATTGCGGGAAGTGTTTCGCTTGGAAATCTCAGGTCGGAGAACACCGGAGAAGCCACACCGGAGAGAAGCCCTTCATGTGCGCCGAATGCGGGAAGCGCTTTTCTCACAAGTCGGTGCTCGTCACCCACCAGAAAGTCCACACGAGAGAGTACCCCTACAAGTGCTTGGAGTGCGGGAAACGCTTTGCTTATTCCACAGCCTTTGTGACGCACAGGAGAATCCACCCAGGGGAGAAGCCTCACAAATGCCCAGAGTGCGGGAAATGTTTCACGTGGAAGTCGCAGCTCGGGAACCACCAGCGAGTGCACACGGGAGAGAAACCCTTTCAGTGTTTAGACTGCGGGAAGCTTTTCGCTCGCAAGTCGGAACTCGCGAACCACCAGAGGGTGCACACGAAAGAGAAGCCCTTCCGGTGTCTGGAGTGCGGGAAATGCTTCGCTTATTCCTCTGCGCTCGCTGCGCACCGCAGGGTCCACACGGGAGAAAAACCCTTCGAGTGCACAGAGTGCGGGAAACATTTTGCCCGCAGGGCAATCTTTGCAAGGCACCAGAGATCCCACACGAAAGAGAGGCCCTTTACGTGTCCGGACTGCGGGAAAAGCTTTGCCGATTCTTCCACGTTTGCTACTCACCGGAGAGTCCACACAGGAGAGAAACCCTACAAGTGCGCCGAGTGCGGGAAGTCTTTCGCTCACAACTCCACGTTCGCTACGCACAGGAGAATCCACACAAAGGAGAAGCCCTACGTATGTCTGGAGTGCGGGAAGCGCTTTGCCGACTCCTCGACGTTTGCGAAACACCGGCGCGTTCACACGGGAGAGCCAACCTACAAACGCTTGGCCTATCGGTGCCCCGAGTGCGGGAAAGGCTTCGCTTCCAAATCGCAGTTCGAGAGGCACCAGCGAGTCCACACGGGAGAAAAGCCCTTCAAATGTCCGGAGTGTGGGAAGTGTTTTGCTGACCCCTCCACCCTGGCAAAGCACCAGAGAGTTCACCCAGGCGAGAGGACCCACAAATGTTTGAAATGCCATAAATCCTTTGTTCAAAGTTCAGACCTTGCGAGGCATCAGAGGACCTGTGCGGCTGACAAACCTTATGCGTGTTTGATGTGTGGCGAATGTTTCCCGTCGACGTCAGCCCTCATCTGCCACGAGAGAGCCCACGTGGATGAGAATTATTATGACAGTTCCAAGACTTTCCCTATACAATAGAGTTGCGGCTCTCAAGCTGTTTTCTTTGGGCCACATTTTCAGAATAAAAAATTGCTCTGGGCCGCACCAATTTTTTTAGTGGGAAAGGAAAAGAAACAACTTGATTTACAACATAAAGGTAAGGGCCGAGGTTGAGGAAGCCTGCCATACATTTAAGCACAGCCAATGCACATTCAAAGCACATAAAGGTAAAGGGACCCCTGACCATTAGGTCCAGTCGTGACCGACTCTGTGGTTGCAGCGCTCATCTTGCATTATTGGCCGAGGGAGCCGGCGTACAGCTTCCGGGTCATGTGGCCAACATGACAAAGCCGCTTCTGGCGAACCAGAGCAGCGCACGGAAACGCCGTTTACCTTCCCGCTGCAGCGGTACCTATTTATCTACTTGCACTTTTGACGTGCTTTCAAACTGCTAGGTTGGCAGGAGCAGGGACCAAGCAATGGGAGCTCACCCCATCGCGGGGATTCGAACCGCTGACCTTCTGATCGGCATGCTCTAGGCTCTGTGGTTTAACCCACAGTGCCACCCGCGTCCCCTGATTTACAACATAGGACACAGCTATTTTATAATGTGATCGTGGAACACCCAGCAAGTATGAAGCAATGCAGCTACATAAGAACATGAATCATTCCCAAAATTTATTTATGAACGAGCCTCTTACATATGCACCTTAAGTAGGTATGCAAACTCAGTGAGAGGTGTGAGCTTGCTTTGGCCGGCTAATCTCATTCATAGTAGGTCTGATTTGAGACAAACTCTCATCTCCTTCCTTTTTTCTGATCTTTCATATTTGTCAGAGTTGAGAACTCCTGTTCACAACAATATGTCGTGGAAGAACAGCCAGCGTTCCTGAAGAGAGTCGTGGTTACTGTTTCTGGTTGTATACCCATACCTAGACTGAAATGTTTAAATGTTACTTTGCTTCTCCTTGAATCTTCCTGCCACACTTGCCATCCTTTCTTGCCACACCGTTTGAGAACCTCTGCCATAGAGAATGGACGTCAAAGGATGTGCAGGTGAGAGATGCAAACAACACTCAGAATTGCATATTCATTCATTGGTGTGCCCTAAACCCTATATTGGGCATGCGGGTGGCGCTGTTGGTTAAACCACAGAGCCTAGGGCTTGCCGATCGGAAGGTCGGCGGTTCGAATCCCCGCGACGGGGTGAGCTCCCGTTGCTCGGTCCCAGCTCCTGCCAACCTAGCAGTTTGAAAGCCTTTCGTGTGTTCCCAGAGGCACTGTGGGGACATGACATTATAAGCTTTAAAGAGTGAGGAGAAGCAAATTGTTCCACTTGGGTTCAGACCAAAGGTTTATGTAGAGCAGGGAGGAGGAAACTAAGGCAGGTATGGAGAACCTCCTGATTTTGTTGGACTCAATCATGGGAGTTGGAGTCCAGCAGCATTTGATGGGCCTCCAGTTCCCCATCCCTGACTCCCTTGGTTCATGGCAGAGGCAAGATTCAAACTGAAGACTTGATTTCCCAGTCTCTTGGCCAATACAACACATTTGCGAGACACACTATGCATCTGACGAAGTTGACTCTAGTCCAACATTTTGCAAACTTGGGTCCCCAGCCGGTTTTGGACTACAACTCCCATCATCCCTAGCTAGCAGGATCAGTGGTCAGGAATGATGGGAATTTTAGTCCAAAAATAGCTGGGGACCCAAGTTTGGGAAACCCTGCTCTAGTCCATGGAAACAGGCATCATATAGTGTTAGTCTTTAAGGTACCACAAAACACTCTCCTGTTTTCATTTAATTCAGCAGGATGTGATTGTAGAAGTTAGGTTTAAGTTCACCTTGAATGATAATAGGCAAGTGTCCTCTTCATTTAGTATGATTATAATTTACTATTTTATTCCCTTTGGAGAGCTACAGTTCTCAGTGTGCTTTCACAATGAACTCTGGGGAATGAGGGTCCCCCTAACAACTCTCAGGACCCTTAACAAACTACAGCTCCCAGGATACTTTGTGGGAAGCCGTGACTGCTTAAAGTGGTATCGATGCTTTAAATGTATGGAGAAAGTGGCGTAGAGAATTCACCCACCCAGAAAAATACAAAAATGGAAGAGAAAGTGGTATCTGGCCACACTTGCTGAATTAAGTGAACAATCCATAATGAATATAGAATAATTAAGAAAGTGATAAGAAGCATCATGTTTTTCTGTAAAGTAGTTGTGAAAAGATTTGGAAACAAAGAATAGGTCTGTGGCTTTTGGCCAGTAGAATATACAATAATCAGCAATCTTATGACTTCATAATGCAGGAATGCAAATGCTATATATAATAATATAATAATAATAATTGTATTATTTATACCCCACCCATCTGGCTGGGTTTCCCCAACCACTCTGGCCAGCTTGCAGCATACAGTGGTACCTTGGAAGTTGAACGGAATCCGTTTCGGAAGTTGTTCCACTTCCAAAATGTTTGTAAACCAAGGTGCGGCTTCCAATTGGCTGCATGAAGAAGAAGAAGAAGAAGAAGAAGAAGAAGAAGAAGAAGAAGAAGAGTTTGGATTTGATATCCCGCTTTATCACTACCCGAAGGAGTCTCAAAGCGGCTCACATTCTCCTTTCCCTTCCTCCCCCACAACAAACACTCTGTGAGGTGAGTGGGGCTGAGAGACTTCAAGGAAGTGTGACTAGCCCAAGGTCACCCAGCAGCTGCATGTGGAGGAGTGGAGACTCGAACCCGGTCTCCCAGATTAGAGTCTACCGCTCTTAACCACTACACCACACTGGCTCTCACACTGAAGCTCCTGCAGCCAATCGGAAGCTGCGGAAGCCGCATCGGACGTTCGGCTTCCAAATAAAATTCACAAACCGGAACACTCACTTCCAGGTTTGCGGCGTTCGGGGGCCAAAACGTTTGACTCGCAAGGTGTTCGGGATCCAAGGTACGACTGTATATAAAAACACAACAAAACATCAGACATTAAAAACTTCTCTATACAGGGCTGCCTTTTAGAAAAGTTGTGTAGTTCCACCAACTCCACCCGCCCACACAACATCCGCTAGGTTCATTCCTAGAGATCAGATGGCCTCTGGTCTTGAATATCTGAATACCTTCAGACTGCAAACTTGCCACCCACTCAGCAAACATCAGTGAACTTGTGTTTTTCATCTCCTCCACAGCACTCAGCTGACAGATGACCGCCTCTGTCCATCGGCCAATTTCCCCCCTCTGCGTGGTGGCATCTCTGTAGTTGGATCAGGAGGGAAAGGTGGCACAGTTTTTTCCATACAGCTCGACAGAAGCTTATCTAAAAATTTGGAGGCACTGGGGCCGCTCTAGCTCTCTGCTGCGGGTGGTGAACAGCATGCCCATGGAGAAGGGGTTCCCATCCCCCCCCCCAAAGGACTTGGACATTTTCAGCTTGGAAGAAGACCAAGTTGTACTGAATGTCACAGCTGTTGTCTGCTGTGTTCCCTTGAAGATTGCCTGTGTTACTGGAGGAGGTGCAGCCAGGCACACAGAGGCAACTTACCTGGTTGTCATGTGGTGTGGTGGTTAGAGTAACCTCTCTTGGTTGCTGCTCAAATTCCTAACCCCTCTACATTTAAAAAAATGTACTTATAAACAGAAGGTAATTAAAAGGTTGTTGGGGTGAGTTCGTTTGCTTTGTGTGGGCGGTGGGATTGCCTGCTGTTCTTGTATGTGTTTTATTTTGTACTGGATGTACATGGGCCAGCCTTCTGAGCATCAGCAGCAAAATGGGCATCTCATGCATTTGTTTACATTGTTAATTTTGTTTTGTTTTGTTGCTATAGCTTGTTTAAAAAATAGAAATCCATATTAAAAACATCTTTAAAAAATAAAACCACCCTGAAGCAGCCTGAGAAAAAAGGGCATCAGCATATTTTTGTGTGTGGAGGGAACACTTAATTCTATCTAAATAAAACCTAAGGGCTGTATTCCCCCCCCCCCCACAAAAAGCCAGTGATTTTGCACCAGAACAAAACAGGAACAGCTTATGCATTTGTGGATTTTGTTTTCGTCTGCTGCAGTTTTAAAATGCTAAGTTTATCTTCATTACCTTTGCAGCAGCATCATTATATTATATTATATTATATTATATTATATTATATTATATTATATTATTATATTATATTATATTATATTATATTATATTATATTATATTATATTATATTATATTATATTATATACGTTGCCAACCCTGCAGAGTGCTTTGCGGGCCGAAAAACGGGTTAAAAACTAGAAAGCAACAACCCAAGTCTCACAAGTGCAGGGTAAGGGCGGCGCTGGGCACCGGCTGGATTGGGGGGGACGGGACACAAGGACTACAATTCCCAGCAGCCACTGAGCTCTTGGCCCCGCCTCCATTCCCCTCCACGTTCCCAGTCTGGAATATCCCGACATTGGATTGGCCGAGGTGGGAGCCACGGGCGCGAAGGAGCCGAGGGATTGGCTGAGCTGGAAAAGGGGCGTGGGGAAGCGCGTGAGCACAGCATCCCCAGGAGAGAAAGGGGGGGGGCCGTCAGTGAGTTGAGTTGCAAGAGGCGGAAACTGTCCGGAGGAGCGCCTGAAACCCACCTTTTGCAAATGCAGGTAAAAGGTGGGGGGAGTGCATTAACTGAGAGCGGGTGGGCGAGGGGCTTTTTTGGGGTGGGTGGGTAATGTTTCTTGCAACTTGAGGGAATGGGAGGGGGGTGTCTCCTTTGTCTGCTTGAGTTCCCTCCCCACCCTTTTTCATAGACCCAGAGGGGGAAAGGAAGGGGCTGAGCTTGGCATCCCCTTGTGCACTTGGGAAGTGGGGGGGTGCCTGGGTGGGGGGAGAAGGAGGGGCAGAAAAGCAAAGTGGGGGGAGAGACCAAATATAACCTCTTAAAATGGCGGGGAAAAGATAAACCTCAGGTCCTTGTAGTTCCCGTAAGTGCTTCTGTCTTAGTTTGGAAAAAGCAGCAGGAAAACTAGAAAATCAGAAGCAGCTGGTATATTCTGTGTGTGTCTATTTATATATGTCTATCTGCTGTCATTGCATGGTTTCATTTATTTATCTTTTAAGCCACGGATCCAGCGCTTTGGTGAGGTACCTGAGACTCGGATCCTCGGGATTTTGCATGCTGAAGTCTCAGATCCACCTCTGAAATACACACACAAACAGAGAGAGAGAGAGAGAGCGCTTTTGCGTCCTTGGCTGTTTGCTGCATCATAATTTGTGTGTGTGTGTGACTGATGTGGTCCCTGCTGGCGCTGCAATGCTATAAAAGCCGTGTTTTGGAGGCATGTACCCTCATGATGTGTATGTGCAAGTTCCCCAACGCTACCCTCCGATCGTAACTCAGTAGGCGCCTTAAAGACTTAAGGCGTAACCATAAGATTTTGTGGGTTGGAGCACACTTTGTCCAGCGTCTCGTATCTTTGCCTGCTGATGACAACATCATAAAAAAAGAGAAAAATCTCTGCAACATCGTAAATATCTCTGCCGCAGTGGTGTGAAAACAAAACAGGCATGGATCTTTGGGATTTTTTTTTCTAAGCAGGACACGCAAATCTAACGTCTTGCCTCTAACACTTCTCCTTGCTGACAGAATTATAAAAAGAATGGATCGTGTGTCACTTTGCTTGCTCATCTGCATCTCTTGTTGCCTAGAATCATAGAATCATAGAGTTGGAAGAGACCACAAGGGCCATCCAGTCCAACCCCCTGCTAAGCACACACCTGTGTGCCTCCCATTCCTTGTTTCTCTGTCCAGGTTTAGATTGTATGGCTCTGGGGGCAGGGACCTCTCTACTGTAGCAATGCACGTGTTGGACAGCAACTCCCAGCCTTCTCCAGCCGGCATAGCCAATTGTTGGGGATGATGGGAGTTGTAGTCCTACAATACAGGTACTACAGGTTCTCTAGCCCTGCTGTAAAGTTCCAAGCCCCTTTGAAAGCGTGTTATACCTGCAGAGCTGGAAAAGGTTTAACTTGGATTTAAGACCCTCTTTAGTTGCTGGGACTGGAGACCGAGTCAGTTTGCAACCTTAAAGAAGTCAGGTCAACCCAGTGCCTTTGTGACACCATGCTCATGGGACCAGTTCTCAAGACTGTGTCGTATGTTTTGTGCAGCAAAATGAGGTTGCATGATAGAGTTTAGTCTGCAGCTGTGATTGTGCTTTGCAGCTTCTGAATGCTTTCCGCAAGGGAAGGTAAAAAGGTAAAGGGACCCCTGAACATTAGGTCCAGTCGTGCCCGACTGTGGGGTTGCGGCGCTCATCTCTCTTTATTGGCCGAGGGAGCCGACGTACAGCTTCCAGGTCATGTGGCCAGCATGACTAAGCCGCTTCTGGCGAACCAGAGCAGCACACGGAAACGCCGTTTACCTTCCCGCCAGAGCGGTACCTATTTATCACCTTGCACTTTGACATGCTTTCGAACTGCTAGTCGCAGGGATTCGAACCGCCGACCTTCTGATCAGCAAGCCCTAGGCTCTGTGGTTTAACCCACAGCGCCACCGCAAGGGAAAACATCCTGCAAACAGAAAACTAGTGTAGCACTGAGACAGGTTCTGACTTAGCCTTCTGCCTGTGTTGTGCTGGTTTTCTCTTTGCAGGGAGCAGCATTTTAAGTTCCCACCATGCTGAGAAGTAGTGCTGTGGTGGAATAATGGCAGGATTCGAAATGATGGCTTCCCTAGACCTAGTTGGGTGCGCCTTGTTTTGGAGCACTGGGCGGCGGTGGGGAAGAAAAGAAGAGGCCCAGGGCACTATCAGCTGCCCAAGAATTCTGGGTGTTGGTGCTGATACTTGATAGTTGATATCTGCTAGATTACATCTCTTTAAAAAAACAATTTTTTTGGGGGGGGGAATTCATGGAAAATTCAACAACTAGCCATGATTACTAAGAGGAGAATGTCCATTTTTAGAAGCAGTATACTTTTGATTGCCTGGTACCCAGGAATGCACACAATGGGGTTTTTATTTAATACTTCTATAGACTATGGATGTACAGTCGTACCTTGAACGTAATCCGTTCCGGAAATCCATTTGACTTCCAAGACGTTCGAAAACCAAAGCACGGCTTCTGATTGGCTGCAGGAAGCTCCTGTAGCCAATCGGAAGCCCCGTCAGACATTCGGCTTCCAAAAATAGTTTGCAAACCATAACACTCACTTCCAAGTTTGTGGCGTTCAAACATCAATATATGCCATTGATGTTATGAAAGTTTGGGGAAAGTCTTTAAATGTTAACTTAGCCTGTGATAGACCAAGACCTTCAGCTTCTGAGTCCTGTACCAAGAAATACAGAAACTGCAAACACATGTTTGTGTTTTACACGCGATAAAGCAGGCATCCCCAAACTGCGGCCCTCCAGATGTTTTGGCCTACAACTCCCATGATCCCTAGCTAACAGGACCAGTGGTCAGGGATGATGGGAATTGTTGTCCAAAACATCTGGAGGGCCGAAGTTTGGGGGTGCCTGCAATAAAGCGTCGTTGAAATCAGTGGAACTACTTGTGAGTAAACATGCGTAGGATTGTGTTGTAAAAGTCCAATTATTAGCCCTTTTACTTCTTTGTAACACTTCCTTTTATATTCAGAAAATAGGCAGGTGCCAGTGACAGATTTAGCACAATTTGCTGAAAAGCAAGCAAATAAAGTAATCTCAGAATCCCAGTGACTGACAGTAAATGACACCTTCTTGGAAGTAAGCAAACATCTGTGCACAATATATACCGCAATTTCCAAGATTGAGGAACTTCTGTTAAGAGTTGAATGAGTCACAAGCCGGAAGAAAATCTTACTCTGCCAGCAGTCTCCCGGAGCCATGCACAGCTTCTGCCCCAAAGCCATCCATTAGTTTTTTAAAAATACCTCCAAAAGAGCTAAATGTCTTCTTAAAAGCAGAGATGGGGAACCTGAGGTTCTGCAGATGTTTTACTCCAACTCCTATCAGTTTCTGCATGACCAGTGGTCAAGGATGGTCAACAACAGGCATCCCCAAACTTCAGCCCTCCAGATGTTTTGGACTACAATTCCCATCATCCCTGACCACTGGTCCTGTTAACTAGGGATCATGGGAGTTGTGGGCTAAAACATCTGGAGGGCCGCAGTTTGGGGATGCCTGGTCAACAACGTCTGGAGAGAGACAGGTTCTTTTAAAAGTTCAAGAACTTGCCGAGGATTCCCCCCCCCCCCTGAACTTGCTGCAGATATGTTTTAGACAAATGCAAGAGTTAATGGTAAACGATCCACTTTTGCAATAGCAATGTCTTTTTAAGTGGACCAAACCCTCAAAAGTACCTCGGGTGTGATGTTTGGAGGGATGTTCTAGAGATGAATCCCATGGAAAAGAAAGGTACTGTATATTCCTGCGTATAGGACTACTTTTTAACCCAGGAAAATCTTCTCAAAAGTCGGGGGTCGTCTTATACGCCGGGTCGTATTTCTTATACGGCGAGTATATCCCAAACTCTATATTTTAACTGGAAAAGTTGGGGGTCGTCTTATACGCCCAGTCGTCTTATACGCCGGAATATACAGTAACTTTGAAAATGTGCACTTGTGGAACTCCTTCATTTCTGTGGAGTTTGCACAGTTAAAACAAAGCTGTGAATTGTGTTCTTGCTCTTTGAAACATGCATGCAAGACGTTTTTATGGAACCATCTTCTCGGACTAGTGTGGGAAGAGTTCTTTTTCTGACTTTCTGGCTGCGATTATTATACCACAAACTTGACATGAGTCAACAGCTAAAAAAGCCAATGCAATTCTGGGCTGCATCAATAGGAGTATAGCATCTAGATCAAGGGAAGTAATAGTACCACTGTATTCCGCTCTGGTCAGACCTCACCTGGAATACTGTGTCCAGTTCTGGGCACCACAGTTCAAGAAGGATACTGACAAGCTGGAACGTGTCCAGAGGAGGGCAACCAAAATGGTAAAAGGCCTGGAAACGATGCCTTATGAGGAACGGCTTAGGGAGCTGGGTATGTTTAGCCTGGAGAAGAGAAGGTTAAGGGGTGATATGATAGCCATGTTCAAATATATAAAAGGATGTCATATAGAGGAGGGAGAAAGGTTGTTTTCTGCTGCTCCAGAGAAGCGGACACAGAGCAATGGATTCAAACTACAAGAAAGAAGATTCCACCTAAACATTAGAAAGAACTTCCTGACAGTAAGAGCTGTTTGACAGTGGAATTTGCTGCCAAGGAGTGTCAGGAATGCTCTGGTGGTGTTTCCTGCTTGGCAGGGGGTTGGACTGGATGGCCCTTGTGGTCTCTTCCAACTCTATGATTCTATGATTCTATTATACACCAGGGCTGGGGAATCTGTGGCCCTCCAGTTGTTGTTGGTGCTGCATCAGCCCTGACCATTGGAAACGTTGGCTGGCGATGATGGGAGCCCCAAAAAGCATTTCGGGGGGTGGGATCCCCACCCCTGTTTCGGAGCCGTCGAGAAAGTGTTTCTGCCAGGTACAGGAGACTGAGCAACGATCCTTTCTGTTCTTGCAGAGCCGGGTGACTTTTGAGGATGTGGCCGTGTATTTCACGAGAGAGCAATGGGCTCTGCTGGACCCCAACCAACGAGCTTTGTACAAGGAAGTCATGATAGAGAATTACGGGAATGTGGCCTCCTTGGGTAAGGAACTCCCTTCTTCCTTGGGGTAGGTGTGCGAAGGCTGTCACTACTAGCCGGGGCTGATGGGAGTTGGGATCCAAAACACTGGAGGGGTGGCAGGTTGGCAAAGGTGGCTTCAAAATATGAGATTTATGTCAGTTCCTTCCCCCGTCTCCCCAGTCCTTTCTGCGTTAGGGAAGTTGCTTCCTTCCTTCAGATTTAGTTATATCAGGGGTGGAGAACGTCAGGCTCAGGGGCCAAATGTGGCCCTCCAGTTGCCTCTGTGTGGCCCTCAGAACTCTTCTAAGGCCACACCGCATGATATCCCTGCTTTTACTTTTATTTTATTAAATTTACCAGTATATACCACCCATAGATCTCAGGGCAGTTCACAACATAAAATCACAAAGAGTGCGTTGAACTCTTGAGTGTCTTTTCCTGGCTGGAATGCATCTATTATTAATTAATTAATTCACATTTGTAATAATAATCACTGAACCCTGAGAGATACCCTTGCTTCCTTTTTTAAAATGTTTCTTATTTATATTTTTTTTTTCAAATTTATACATTTCATTACCGGTAGTTTTACAATCAATTTAACGTTTTAAAATTTGACTTCCTTCCCCCTCCTTCTGCGGTTCCATACCGGTAAATTTATTTTTTAATACCTTCTGCATATCGCAAGTTCATTTAACTTGCTCATTTATTCATCTACTGTAAATATATGCTCTTATAAAACTGCAGGTTGTTACATCAATCCTGCTCATGTTTTTATTTTTGCTTAACTGGATGGAGGGATGTGTTTGTGTGTAGAGAGAGAGACAATACTGTGCAAGGGTACAATTCATTCCCCATACAAATATAAAATGTAGATGCTTTGCTCCGCCCACTTTTGCCCCTGGCCCCGCCCACCACTGGAATATCCTACCTTGGAGGTTTTTAAGCAGAGGTTGGATGGCCATCTGTCATGGCTTCCCCCTAAGAATCCTGGGAAGTGTGGGTGTGTTAAGGGTGCTGAAAGTTGTGAGAGTGTTCACCTCACAGAGCTGCAATTCCCAGAGTTCCCTGGGAAAGAGGGGTGAAGTGTTAAACCAGGGGTCAGCAACCTTTTTCAGCCGTGGGCCGGTCCACCGTCCCTCAGACCATGTGATGGGCCGGACTAATTTTTTTTTTGGGGGGGGGGGAATGAACGAATTTCTATGCCCCACAAATAACCCAGAGATGCATTTTAAATAAAAGCACACATTCTACTCATGTAAAAAACATGCTGATTCCCGGACCGTCTGTGGGCCGGATTGAGAAGGCGATTGGGCCGCATCCAGCCCATGGGCCTTAGGTTGCCTACCCCTGTGTTAAACCACTCTCAGAACGGCAGCTCTCTGAAGGGAATAGGGAACTCCTAACAACTCCCAGCATTCAAAACACAGGAAACCGCATCCTCACCATTCCTCTTCTCTTCCTGAGAAGGATACCCGGCCCCTAAGCCTGGTCTCATCTGCCGCCTGGAACAAGGAGAGGAGCCGTGTGTGCCAGATTCTCCGGATGGAAGGAAGCTCTTCGACACCAGCTCAGGTGAGGCACTGGTTTGAGCCCGGCGAAGGGTGTTGGCAGCCCTGGTGTTGGCAGTGCGTACTCTTAGAATTTGCTGATGTTTCTAATCTCGCTCTGAGAAATGGTAAATGTAAAGGGTAAAGAGACCCTTGACCCTTAGGTCCAGTCGTGTCCGACTCTGGGGTTGCGGCGCTCATCTCGCATTATTGGCCGAGAGCCGGCGTACAGCTTCCAGGCCATGTGGCCAGCATGACAAAGCCGCTTCTGGCGAACCAGAGCAGCGCACGGAAACGCCGTTTACCTTCCCGCTGCAGTGGTACCTATTTATCTACCGTATATTCCGGCGTGTAAGACGACTGGGCGTATAAGACGACCCCCAACTTTTCCAGTTAAAATATAGAGTTTGGGATATACTCGCCGTATAAGAAATACGACCCGGAGTATAAGACGACCCCCGACTTTTGAGAAGATTTTCCTGGGTTAAAAAGTAGTCTTATACGCAGGAATATACAGTACTTGCACTTTGACATGCTTTTGAACTGCTAGGTGGGCAGGAGCAGCGACCGAGCAACGGGAGCTCACCCCGTCACGGGGATTCGAACCGCCGACCTTCTGATTGGCAAGCCCTAGGCTCTGTGGTTTAACCCACAGCGCCACCTGGGTCCCCTCTGAGAAATGGTACCGCTGCCTTTTTCCTCGTTACATTCATTCAGAAGGTGGGGCAAAGGAAGAGAAAGGGGGAAATGAGAGAGAGAGAAGGAAAAGAAAATGAACAAAGATAAAAAGACTTCCCGATCTCTGTCCTGCAGCTAAATATAGTATTCACTCATTAACATCCAACTTTTCTTTTTTTTTAAATTTTTTTTTATTTGATTAGAAATATATAAACATACAACAAAAAACCATTCAAAATCCAAATACTCTGAATCTTCTGACTTCTCCCCATCCCTTCCATAGGTCCTAATAATAAGATTTACAACTGCATATCAACACTTATCCAAATTTTTATCCTTCTGAATTATCCATACTTTCCGTTACTTTTCAAGTGTGGTTAAAATCCTGTTAACGTTTTAACCTGCTTACTGTGGTCTTGTAGATAAATTATAAACTTTCCCCATTCTTTTTTAAAGTTCTTGCCTTCTTGAAACATCCAACTTTTCTATTTTCTATGAGCCAATATTTTTTCTATCTTCAACAAATCCATAAGTTACAAGTTCATTTTCTCTTTCATGCAAAAAATCCAAAAGAAGTTTCCAGTCCTTAATAAATGTCAATACAGTGGTAACATGGTTTGCAACCGCTTTGGATTACAACCGCTTTGGATTACAACCACATCAAACCCGGAAGTGCGTGTCCCTTTTTTTGAATTACAACCCATTTTTTAGAAGAAGAGTTTGGATTTGATATCCCGCTTTATCACTACCTGAAGGAGTCTCAAAGCGGCTCACATTCTCCTTTCCCTTCCTCCCCCCACAACAAACACTCTGTGAGGTGAGTGGGGCTGAGAGACTTCAGAGAAGTGTGACTAGCCCAAGGTCACCCAGCAGCTGCATGTGGAGGAGCGGAGACGCGAACCCGGTTCACCAGATTATGAGTCCACTGCTCTTAACCACTACACCACTCTGGCTTACAACCAATTTTGGGGGGGGGAAATTGGCGAAAGCGCGCCTTGGGTTACAACCTGTTTTGGTTTACAACTGGACCTCCGGAACGGATTATGGTTGTAAACCAAGGTACCACTGTAGTGATTTTTCTCTAATTAAGCCCATTACCTTGGCCATCTCAGCTAAGTCCAATAATTTTATCAGCCATTCCTGCATAGCAGGTAGCGCAGTATCTTTCCATCTTTGTGTATACAACAATCTCACCTCTGTACAGTGGTACCTCTGGTTATGTACTTAATCCGTTCCGGAGGTCCGTTCTTAACCTGAAATTGTTCTTAACCTGAAGCACCACTTTAGCTAATGGGGCCTCCCGCTGCTGCTGCGCCACCAGAGCACAATTTCTGTTCTTATCCTGAAGCAAAGTTCTTAACCTGAAGCATTATTTCTGGGTTAGCGGAGTTCTTAACCTGAAGCGTATGTAACCTGAGGTACCACTGTAGTCTGTCCGTATGCTTTCTGAGGCTCCTTGTCAGGTGATCATAGAATCATAGAATCATAGAGTTGGAAGAGACCACAAGGGCCATCCAGTCCAACCCCCTGCCAAGCAGGAAACACCATCAAAGCATTCCTGACAGGTGGCTGTCAAGCCTCTGCTTAAAGACCTCCAAAGAAGGAGACTCCACCACACTCCTTGGCAGCAAATTCCACTGTCGAACAGCTCTTACTGTCAGGAAATTCTTCCTAATGTTTAGGTGGAATCTTCTTTCTTGTAGTTTGAATCCATTGCTCCGTGTCCGCTTCTCTGGAGCAGCAGAAAACAACCTTTCTCCCTCCTCTATATGACATCCTTTTATATATTTGAACATGGCTATCATATCACCCCTTAACCTTCTCTTCTCCAGGCTGAACATACCCAGCTCCCTAAGCCGATCTCTCTCTCCCTCTCTCTCTCTCTCTCTCTCTCTCTCTCTCTCTCTCTCTCTCCAGATAACCCTCGGAAAAAGCACTTGTGCACCGTGTGCGGCAAACGTTTCACCCAGAAACCGAATCTCACCCGGCACCTGAGAATCCACACGGGCGAGAAGCCCTACAAGTGCTTGGAATGCGGCAAATGTTTCGGCTGCCATTCGCACCTGATGAGCCACCAGATCGTCCACACCGGGGAGAAGCCCTACAAGTGCCTGGTCTGCGACAAATACTTCGGCCGGAAAGCGCACCTGGCCAGGCACCAGGGAATCTACGCGGGGGAGACCCCTTACAAGTGCCTGGAGTGCGGGAAGCACTTTGCGTGCCAGTCCCAGCTCGTCATCCACCGGAGGTACCACACGGGAGAGAAGCCCTACAAATGCCTGGAGTGCGCGAAGTGCTTCGCCGACCCGTCGGCCCTCGTCAGCCACAAGAGGATCCACGCCGTGGAGAGATCCCACAAGTGCCTGGAGTGCGGGAAGAGCTTCGTCCAGCAGTCCCACCTCCTGAAGCACCAGAGAGTCCACACGGGAGAGAAACCGTACAAATGCCCCGAGTGCGGGAAATGTTTTGCCGACCGCTCCGTCTTCGCCAAGCACCAGAGGGTGCACACAGGGGAGCGGCCCTACAAGTGCGCTGAGTGCGGGAAGACCTTCGCTCGCCAGGAGCACCTCGGGAGCCACCGGAGGGTTCACACGGGGGAGAAGCCCTACAAATGCTTGGTGTGCGGCAAGTCTTTCGCCCGCCAGTCGCACGTGGTGAGCCACCAGCGCGTCCACACCGGGGAGAAGCCCTGCAAGTGCGCCGAGTGCGGGAAGTGCTTTTCGGAGCGCTCGACGTTCGTCCGGCACCAGAGGACCCACACGGGGGAGAAGCCCTACCGGTGCCTAGACTGCGGGAAATGTTTCGGCTCCCCTTCCCACCTGACCCGGCACCACCGGCGCCACACGGGCGAGAAGCCCCACGGGTGCCTGGAGTGCGGAAAAGCCTTTGCCGACCGCTCGGCCTTCGTCAAACACCAGCGCGTCCACACGGGCGAGAAGCCCTACAAGTGCGCAGAGTGCGGGCGGTGCTTTGCCAACCGCACCCACCTCGTGACCCACCGGCGCGTCCACACGGGGGAGAAGCCCTACGCCTGCTTGGAGTGCGGGAAAAGGTTTAGTGCCAATCGGAGTCTCATTCACCATCAGAGGCAACATATAGGTGAGCTGCTCCTTTCTGTCACAAAGGGCAGGTTTGGTTTTTTGTTTGTTTATTTTGAATAATTGTTATTTGATTTTACAGCTATAGAATTTTCTTTCTTTCTTTTTTTTAACTGTGGGACTCCCTCCCACAGGAGGCAGGGATGGCTTTATTTATTTATTTAAAACTTTATTAAACTTTAAATAAAATAAAAATAAAAACCACGATGATAAAAAAAGAAAAGAAAAAAAGAATAGAAAAAATATATAAAAAATAAAGAGAAAGACAAAAAACGAAAAAAATGGGGGGGGGAAGGTATGTATATATATGTATACAATGCAAGAGGTATAATACTTTAACTATACATTATCCACAATACATGTCATTAATATCCAGGGTGGATAAAAATCAATGATTTTTAAAAAAAAAAATCAAAAAAATCGGATTTTTTTTATTTAAATCGGATTTTTTTTATTTAAATTGGAGTTTTAAAATAAAATGGTTTTGGAGGAAAAATCTTTCTAAATATAGTCTTCTATTTAAGTTACATTGTAGTCCAAAGGCTATTCATCAGGAAATATGGATTTGTTTTAAGTTTATCAAGTGTGCTAAAACTCAGTCTAAGTTTTTTTAAAATAATGTTTAACCACATCAGTTAACAAACATGGATACATATGCTATCATGTTATTGTTTTAGTTAAATAAATTGTTTAAATGGTTATTAAGGAAATGATTATTTTTCTCCTTCCAATAAAGTACAGCAGAAAAGTTGTCCAAATATAAACAGTTAACTTATTAAACCTCACCATAATTTCATAATTATCTGTATGTATTTCTAGTAGTATAACCAAATCAGTAATTTTTGATATAACTGTAAAAACTACTCTGAAAATTTATTATTCCAAAAATGAAACCTTCATCTGGTTGTAAATATTAAGATTATACCAGCAAGAATGAGTCTTTCTGTAAAAGAAATATTTAAATCAAGTCTTAATGACTAGTGATTTAAATCAAGCCTTACTGACTAGTGATTTAAATCATGATTTAAATCGTGATTTAAATCAATTTGATTTAAATCAAATCCACCCTGTTAATATCATACTCCTCGCATTTTTACCGTATCAAACATATATATCAAAAATTGACTTCCACCTACCATCCAGCATTTTGTTTCAATCTCGTTTATTCGTCCGTTTACAGCTATAGAATTTCAGTGCTACCTTGTTTTGAGTCCGGGATCCGTTCTGGAGTCCCGGATGCTCAACGAAAGGGACGCTCGATAAAGCGCCGCTCTGCGCACGCACGCGGAGCGGTTTGCGCTTCTGCGCATGTGTGAGTGGCATGCGAAGTGTCTGGGCTGAACGATGGGGGTGGAGACGCTCCTTCAGCGGCTCTCCAGGGTTTCAGACTGAGGTCTCTCCCAGCCCTACCTGCGGGTGTTGGGGATTAAACCTGCGACCTTCTGCATGCAAAGCAGTTGCTCTAAACACTGAGCTATGGACCCATCTCCCCTATTTCAAGCCAGCATGTAATGGGTTTCTCACCGGCCTCCCATCCAGACCCTATTGTCAATATTTCATTGAGTGTTACATTTATTTCTGCGCCTCCTTTTCAGGCAACACCTCTCAAGGCGGCTTTCCAAAAAAGCAGATGAACAAATCCTATATAATAATCTCCCTATGTCCCTGCGTCCGCCGTCCGTGTGTCAGTGGAAATTTTCACTGCGCATGTCGCAGACGGACGCAGGGATTGGAGGGTAGAGACCAATAGGCGACGGCGGTGACGCCTCTCCCTCCCCACCCCCGCAGCTCCGAGTCTTTTCGAATATGCTGTGTGGGTTTAACGGTCATTGTGTGAGCGACCGTTTTGCCTGACAGTAGCTTACATTGCCGCTGTCTAGCTTGCCACCGTCGTTTGCGCTTGGCCTTACCTCCCCACCCGCACACCTTTTCCGTCGTCCTTCGCCTTTTCGCCCGTTTTCCACTGGAGCCTCCCGCTGAAGCCGCCTACCATTGCGGCAAAGCGCGGGGGAAGCGGCGCGAAGCGCCGCCGCCCCCACACCTGAAGCGGAGCCTCCTGCTGCTGCCCGCCGCCTCCATTTCGGCCACTTTCCAGCCGAGCCTCCCGCTGCAGCCGCCTACCATCGCGGCAAAGCCTTTACTGTAGGCTCCCGACGCCGCAGCCGTTGCCCCCGGCGCCTTTACTGCCTGGTGCCTTTACTGCAGGCTCAGCCCTTGCCGCTCCCGCCGCCGCAGCAGTTGCCGACTACCATCGTCAGCAAAGCGTGGGGGAAGCGCCGACGCTGAGGCGGGGAGAAGGAAGAGAGGGGGAGAAGCAGCAGCGCGCGGAACCGCGCTGTGAAGAGCCCGCCATTGCGCTCGCCTTCCCGAGCCGAAGGGACTCTTTCCCACAAGACTGAGGGGAAGGCGAGCGCAATGGCGGGCTCTTCACAGCGCGCTTCCGCGCGCTGCTGCTTCTCCCCCTCCCTTCTTTCTCCGAAGCCCCCCCCCAGTCGCTGCAGCCACCACCGCCGCCCCGGGCCTGGCCACTGACGCTAGGCGCGTGGGTCTCCTTAGCGGTCCGGCGGGTCCCGCTCTGCTCTCGGCCGCCGCCGCCGCCCCGCCCCCTCACCTTCGCTGCTGCACCTGAAAGGCCCTCAAAGGGGCCTGCGCGTGAGGGAGAGATGCTCTGGGAGGGGGTGTGAGACACAGCCAGCTGGGCCTTGCCAACGGCATTTGTTGCTGCCTTCATTGGGGGGGGCAAATGTCGTGGGTGTTCGCCCACCCCAGGGAGTTGCCACCTGTGGGGTCAGAGAGTGTGAGCCTCAGAGAAGGAGAGTGAGAGTGTCTGTGAGAGTGAGATTGGGATGGATTATGCGTGTATGTAACAGAGAGTGTTTGTGTGAAGGAGCAGGAGCCAGTGTGTGTGTGTGTGTGTGAGAGAGAGAGAGAGAGGGGGAGAGAGAGAGAGAGAGAGAGAGAGAGAGAGAGAGAGATTGTGAGGGATTAATGTCTGTAAGTGTGACAGAAAGAGTGTGTTTGTGTGTGTGTGTGTCAGAGTATGTCTCAGAGGGAGAGAGAGGAGTGTGTGTGTGTGTGAGAGAGAGAGAGATTGTGAGGGATTAATATCTGTAAATGTGAGATGGCTGCGGAGACAACCGCGGAGGCCTCAATACGCCGCCATAGGAGGTAGAGGAGACTGGGGAGGGAAGGGTTAATGTGTTTGGGGAGGGGGATGCAGCGTTTTTGCACGTGGGGATGCGAGGTGTGGCGGGTGAAGAGAAGAAGTCTGGCATATCACATATAATCTAGCGGGGAAGGAGGGCGGCGGGGTTAAAAAACAAAAGGAGGGTGGCCGCCACTCCCCCCATATACTTTCTAGCGCCCGTTTTTGTAACGGGCTTAATTTACTAGTAACATATACTGGTATTGCATGAGATAAAATCATGTACAGTGGTACCTCGGTTTACAAACTTAATCCGTTCCGGAAGTCCATTCTTAAACCAAAACCGTTCTTAAACCGAGGCATGCTTTCCCTCATGAGGTCTCCTGCCGCCGGTGCCCTTCCACCATTCAGATTCCATTCTTAGACTGAGGTAAAGTTCTCAAACTGGGACACTTATTTCCAGTTTTGCGGAGTTCGTAAACCAAATCGTTCTTAAACCGGACTGTTCTTAAACCGAGGTACAGTGGTACCTCGGGTTACAGATGCTTCAGGTTACTCCACTAACCCAGAAATAGTACCTCGGGTGAAGAACTTTACCTCAGGATGAGAACAGAAATCGCGCGGCGGCAGCGGGAGGCCCCATTACCCTGTTTTCCCTATTTTAAGACGTAGTCATAAAATAAGCCATAGCAGGATTTTTTCGCATTTGCGAAATGTAAGCCGTACCCCGAAAGTAAGCCATAGTGATAGGTGCTGTTCTGGAGGGCGCCAAGGAAAACGCGGGGCTGGGCTTACGTAATAAAAATAAGACATCCCCTCAAAATAAGCCATAGTGCGTTTTCTTGAGGGGAAAAAAATATAAGACGGTGTCTTAAAATAGGGGAAACACGGTAGCTAAAGTGTTACCTCAGGTTAAGAACAGTTTCAGGTTAAGAACGGACCTCCAGAACGAATTTAGTTCTTAACCCGAGGTACCACTGTACCAGTGTACAAGGTGCTAGACAAAGAAACAAAACTGAACATTAAAAAGCTTGGTGGAGTAAAAAACAACAACCCAGAAGTGTTTAGGGTCAGCTTAAAGGCCACAAAAGAGGTAACCAAGTGGAAATCTTCAGGGAGGGAGATCCACATGTTGTCAGGGCCGCAAGTGAAAAGGTCACATCCCTGGTATCCACCAGAATGATCAACATTCGGGTGAGCCAAGGCTCCAGAGGTGAATCTTCAAGTAGGCAGGTTTACAAGGAGGTAGGTGATCCTTCCGATAACCTGGTCCCAAACCATTCAGGGCACTTTAAATTGAGCCTGGAAACAAATAGTAACCGAAGGTAAATTGGCATGATGCGATCAAGCTGCCGTCTGTTGCGTTTTGTACCTGATGGAATTTCTGAGCTCAGCTCTATGTAGAGAATGCCAACATTAGCCTAGTTTTGGATGTAACCAGCATTACAGCGCCTTGTAAAAAGCAATCCTAGCTGCTGAGATCACCTCTGGTTAAGTACTTAATTCGTCCCGGAGGTCCGTTCTTAACCTGAAACTGTCCTTAACCTGAAGCACCACTTTAACTAATGGGGCCTCCTGCTGCCGCTGCGCCGCCAGAGCACAATTTCGGTTCTTATCCTGAAGCAAAGTTCTTAACCTGAAGCATTATTTCTGGGTTAGCGGAGTTCTTAACCTGAAACGTATGTAACCTGGAGCGTATGTAACCTGAGGTACCATTGTACAAGCACTGTTTCCAGGAGGAGAACTGAGGTTTCCCCCAAGAAAATGTAGTAACCACAACCTTATTTTTGTGTGGGCCTGTTTTCCATCCAAACTGACTGGCCCTCAACCACCTGAGTTCACTGTTAGAGGGAGAAGTAATGGGTCCATTATGAGTGTGTGAATGTAAGGACAGGGTTCTGTGGTCCTTCAGTTTAGTTCATTGCTCTTGTGGGTGTCTATAGTTTTATATTTTTTTTCAATTTCTGTTTATTCATTTTTCATTTTACAAAGAGAAAGAAAAAAGATCACAAAAGAAAAAAAGGGCAAAAACTAACAAACACAAAAATACATAAATACATAAATAAAAAATTACGGTATTATGCATGTCTACACAGATTTCTTCATAATACATTGGATTCTTTATCTCCAGCAACTAAATAATAGTCTATAAACAAACCAACTGATACATATTTTTTTCATACTTAATTTTGTGTAGATTTTGTATCTAAATTGACTATAGTTTTATAATTCCGCTTCGTTCCTCGTGTGATCTCAGCCTGCAATTATTCTCATTCCAGGCTATCCTCTGGCCCAGTGCGTGGAGAACATTTTGTTGACGAACCAAGCCTTGGGGTGTGATGCCGGGGAATCTGTGCCGGAAAACAAACTGTATGAATGGCTTGCCTCTGGGAAGTGGCTTGGCCTCCAAGGGTCTCTGGGTCAGAGCGAAGGTGTTCACACAGAAGGAGAAACCTTGGAGATGCCTTGACCCAGGATGGCCAAGAACGCACTGACCTATGGCAGTCAGTTCTCTTTGATGACAGACTGAGGCGACATCACAGTCCAAAGGTGGTCAGAGCAAATGACACTAAAGCTGAAACAAGCTTTTTTTCAACACATTTTGGAATTTGACCACAAAATATGGGTGCTTTAGACTTTCATTATACAGTCTCTGATTGTTTCGTTTTTTTATCAGGTGTCAAATATAAAATGCCATAAGCTAGCAACTTTATAATAGTCATGAACTAAATACCATTGCATGTCGGCTATAAAATACTGGTAGGTAGTAAATACTATTGCATGACTTATCAAACACTACATACCATTCCATTCCAACTTATCAGATTATAGTAAACACTATTGCATGTCGGTGATTAAATACGAATGTTTTGAATGCCAATTACTTAAATGTGCTTAAATACTAAATGCCATTGCATGCAATCTGTCAAATTTAGTGAAATCATAAAAAAAGCATTTGCATGTTAACTAGCAAATATAGTCAAATATGAATGCTGTTGCATGCCAGCTTTCAAATACTAATACTTCTGCATGTTGTCTTTGAAATGCTTTCAAGTAACAACTTTCAGATACTACCGGGCATCAAATATTGACATTGCATATTTATTACTTGGCATCAAATGTCAGAGAGAGAGAGCTTAATTTGCGAGGCAAATGTGTCTTAGCTCTGAATGGTACACTTGCAATCTCCCCCAAAGGGTTGGGTACGGTATACAGTGCAGTGTGCAATTTTGGTCACATCTCAAAAGGGATGGAGAGACTGAAGAGAAGAAATTATTTGAAGGTGATAGCTGCTGCCCTACAAGGGAAGCCCTTGGGAAAAATGTGATTAAGGGGAGTCATGGATCGAGGGTTATGAAATTATGCATGGTACAAAAAAAGTGGGGAAAGTCTTCCACCCCATAATTCTAGAACCAGGTGTCACCCAATGAAGCAGAATGGTGGAATATTCAAGACAAACAAGGCCAAATTCGTGTAGGAAAAGGCTATCAATGGATGCTAGTCATGATGGCTGTATGAGGACAGAAGCAGCGTACCTATGAATACCAGCTGGCTTTGAACCACAAGCGAGATGAGTGCCATTGCACACTCTTCCTCCTTTCAGGATTCCCAGAGGCATCTGGTTGGCTGCTGTGAGAACAGGATGCTGGACCAAATGGGCCGCTGGCCGGATCCAGCAGCACCCTTCTTCTGTTCTTAAGTATTTATGCACACAGAAGCACAGCTAAATGATGGAATTCGCTACCACAAGACAAATATGTGAAGGCCCTGCATGGGTATGTAGCCTTTTCAGCCCACAGCAAGAGACGCTGATTGCTTTATTGACCTGCTTGTGGGCTTTTTAGAGGCAGGAGACATCTGGTTGGCCGCTGTGGGATGCTGGGTGCTAGACTGACCATTGATGCGGTCCAGCAGAGAGCTTCTTAATGTGGGGAGGTGTTTGGAGAATGGGGGGCCAGCAGAATGTATTGAGATCATTCGGGGCTCCAAAGAACCCCGCCTCTTCGGTGGCAATTTGAAATTTGTGGAAAGTACCTATGTAAAGGAGACGCGGGTGGCGCTGTGGGTTAAACCACAGAGCCTAGGGCTTGCCGATCAGAAGGTCGGCGGTTCGAATCCCCTGACAGGGTGAGCTCCCGTTGCTCGGTCCCTGCTCCTGCCCACCTAGCAGTTCGAAAGCACGTCAAAGTGCAAGTAGATCAATAGGTACCACTGCGGCGGGAAGGTAAACGGCGTTTCCGTGCGCTGCTCTGGTTCGCCAGAAGCGGCTTAGTCATGCTGGCCACATGACCCGGAAGCTGTACGCCGGCTCCCTTGGCCAGTAAAGCGAGATGAGCGCCGCAACCCCAGAGTCGGTCACGACTGGGCCTAATGGTCAGGGGTCCCTTTACCTTTATCTATGTAAAACTGGACAAGCTCAGTTGGGTAGAGCATGAGATTGTTAATCTCGGGGTCGTGGGTTCGAGCCCCACCGTGGACAAAGGATTCCTGCATTACTGGGGGTTGGACTGGATGACCCATGGGGTCCCTTCCAACTCTACGGTTCTACGAAATAAAATGTGGACAGGTGAAGCTGCCTCATACCAAGCCAGCTCGTTGGCCTACCTAACCCAATGTTGTCTGCCCTGACTGGCATCAGCAGCTCTCCAGAGGTCTTTCCTGTCAGTTGCCACCTGGTGCTTTTGACCGGAGATGCTGAGTGAGGATTGAACCTGGCAGCTTCTTCCTGCAAAGCAGGTCTTGTTCTACCACAGGCAGAGAGGGAGGGGGCACTCCTCACCCGAAAAAGCCATGCAGCGAAAACAAGCCCTGTGCCGATTGATTGACTCATTGTTAATAAAGAAACCACGCGAGAGCTGTGGTTGTGCTGATGGAAAACAAGTGGGAACATACGTTGTTTGCAGGGTTCTGCTAGAAGCAATATAATCAGAAGATTAATCCATCGGCAGTGGCCCATTTTCAGTCTGCCAGGGCATATTTTAGCTGCCTGCTTTCTCATGGGTAAATGTACGCCCGCAGGAATCATTTAGGAAGATAGGAAGCTGCCTTATATCAAAGTCAGACTGTTGGTCCATCTAGCTCAGTAATGCCTACACTGATTGGCAGCCAACCCCCAGGGTTTCAGACACGGAATATTCCCCTGTCCTACCTGGGGTGGGGGATTGAACTGGGGGGGTGCTTTAACATGCAAGGTAGATGTTCTACCATGGAGCGTATATTGTTTTGGGCTCCATGGAGGGAAGGTGGGATCTCCGAGTGTGATTGGAGAAATTCCCCAATGTTTCCTTTGCTCTGGCAGAAGGGGAGCTGGACTAAACTGGGTTGGGGGGGGGCAGCCTGATAAGCCACTCTGCGGTCAGGACCTTTGGTGGGCTGGTGGTCACTCAGCTAGGAAAATCTTCCATGGTTGCCTTTATGTCAGGGTTGGGCGACCTGTTGACCTTGGGGTGTTGCTACACTACAAAACCCATCATCCCCCACCAATGACTGTGCTGCCGAGGGCTGATGGGTGAGTGTCCAATGACGGGCCTTAAGTTTCCCACCCCATCTTTATGCTGAATGAGAGACCTGGGCCTCAGGGGTAGCTTCTGCTTCCTAGAAAACACTTTGACTTTTGCTTCAATTTGTAACTGTATACCATTTGCTTTGTATTATTACATTTATCCAACCCACCTGCTTTCCCTGCCTTTAATAAATATATTCCTTGGTTTACTACAACTGGGTTCCAGGTATGGTGTTATTCTTTTTTCAAAGTGCCTTTCCCCCCCAAGATTCTATATGATTCTTCGACATCAACTTCGTTGGACTGGTCATGTTGTGCGGGATTCCTGATTATCGTCTTCCAAAGCAACTACTCTATTCCGAACTTAAAAACGGAAAGCGTCAACAAAAGAGGTTCAAAGACTCTCTCAAGGCAAATCTAAAAAAATGTATAAACACCAACAACTGGGAAACACTGGCCTGCAATTGGAGAACAGCCTTTACGAAAGAGGTCGTGGGCTTTGAAGATGCTCGAACTCAGGACACAAGGGAGAAACTTGCCAAGAGGAAGGCACGCTTGGCAAACCCTCACCATGATCAACTCTCGCCCGGAAACCTATGTCCCCACTGTGGAAGGACGTGTGGATCCATAATTTGCCTCCACAGTCACTTACGGACTCATTGTTAAAAGCGTGTTTATGGAAGACAATCTTAATCGGCTACGAGTAAGAAGACTGCCGCCTGTATCAGAAGTTGGGAATCGTGACTTGTTCTACTTGCAGGCTATTCTATGATTCCACAGTTCTGTGATTCTACAATTGTCGTCGTCCCCACCCAGCACACACACACTTTCATTTTGGGGTTGGACTAGATGACCCTTGGGGTCCCTTCCAACTCTGCAATTCTATTATTCTCAGAGGCAACGGACTGGTTGGCTACTGTGAGAACAGAAGGCTTGACTGGATCGCATTTGGTCTGATCCGGCAGGCCTGCGTTTATGTATTTTGTCTCCTTATTCCAGCAAATGAAGGAACTAAAACACAAAACGCTTTTCACAATCCATAGAACAATTTAAAAAAAAATAGTCGTGTAAGCACAACCAGAATCTTCCACTCATCTAGAACAGCCTTCGCCACCTTCTCCGGGTGTTTTGGACTATAGCTCCTATCGTTGGCTGGAACTGATGGAAGTTGTAGACCAAAACATCTGAACGGTACCAGTTAGGCAAAGGCTGCTCCAGAGACCTGCAAAAGCCTGAGATGGAGGCAGCTATGGGAGCAACATTTGCAAAGATGGGGGGATGTCATTACTTTCACATGTTGTTGTTTAGTTGTTTAGTCGTGTCCGTCTCTTCGTGACCCCATGGACCAGAGCACGCCAGGCACTCCTGTCTTCCACTGCCTCCCGCAGTTTGGTCAGACTCATGTCAGCTTCGAGAACACTGTACAACCATCTCATCCTCTGTCGTCCCCTTCTCCTTGTGCCCTCAACCTTTCCCAACATCAGGGTCTTTTCCAGGGAGTCTTCTCATGATGTGGCCAAAGTATTGGAGCCTCAGCTTCAGGACCTGTCCTTCCAGTGAGCACTCAGGGCTGATTTCCTTCAGAATGGATAGGTTTGATCTTCTTGCAGTCCATGGGACTCTCAAGAACACCATAATTCAAAAGCATCAATTCTTCGGCGATCAGCCTTCTTTATGGTCCAGCTCTCACTTCCATACATTACTACTGGGAAAACCATAGCTTTAACTATATGGACCTTTGTCAGCAAGGTGATGTCCCTGCTTTCTAAGATGCTGTCTAGGTTTGTCATTGCTTTTCTCCCAAGAAGCAGGCGTCTTTTAATTTCGTGACTGCTGTCACTATCTGCAGTGATCATGGAACCCAAGATCACTACTTTCATGATCACTACTTTCACATAGAATCAGAATTGTAGAGTTGGAAGGGACCCCAAGGGTCCTATAGTCCAACCCCCTTCAATGCAGGAATCTCGGCTAAAGCATACATGACAGACGGCCATCCAACCTCTGCTTAAATACCTCCCAGGAAGGAGAGTCCACAACCTCCAGAGGGAGCCTGCCCCACTGCCTCGGGAGGTTATAGTAATAATTTTATTATTTGTAGCCCACCCATCTGACTGGGTTGCCCCAGGCACTCTGGGTGGCTTCCAGCATATACAAAACATAATAAAACATTAAACATTAAAAGCTTCCATTTTTATTTTTGAAATCGTTTCTATTTGATTTTACAAGTGCAGAGTTATAACAATACCAGGTACTTACTCATATAAAGAGATTTCTCTAAATTGTCCCTGGCCGCTGATCCTGCTAGCTAGGGACGATGAGAGTTGTAGTCCAAAAACAGCTGGAGACTCAAGTTTGGGCGAACTCTTTTTTTTCTATAGGTTGAGTTACAGGTAGGTAGCCGTGTTGGTCTGTCATAGTCAAATAAAAAATAAAAAAAATTCCTTCCAGTAGCACCTTAGAGACCAACTAAGTTTGTTCTTGGTATGAGCACTTCTTCAGATACCTGAATCAGATACCTGAATACCTGTATCTGAAGAAGTGTGCATGCACACGAAAGCTCATACCAAGAACAAACTTAGTTGGTCTCTAAGGTGCTACTGGAAGGAATTTTTCTATAGGTTGGTTTGTGTCTAAAATATATATCGATTTCAGCATTTTGGAAATGGGTGCCTGACAAATCGATGAAGCTGACAAATCAAGGGAGCCTCTTTCTTTTTAAGGTGCAGAAAAATGCCGAAGGAAGCACAATATTTATAGTTTTTATGCTTCTTTGTTTACGGTGGAGCACAGGGGCATCATTACGCACGCGTTAATCTTCCCAGGAGGTTGCAGTTTGAGGAGCAAACTTCCTGAAGAGACTACAACTCCCAGACTCCTCTGAGTCCAAAAGGATGAACGGAAGACTACCTCGCTCAGATCCTTGGCTCTGGCGCCCCTGCAGTGGATCTGAAGTACCGGCTGCTGGAGGAGAGGGTGTTGCGCTTACATTGCTTAGTGCGAGAGCAGAAAAATGAAGTTGCAATTTACGCAGGACTAAGGCGATGCATTGCAACGGCGTCGGCAAAAAAAAAAAAAAACACCCCAGAAGAGTGTCTGGTTCCATTTGCTGCTGAAGTTAAGGAAGTTTAAAGCTTGTCCTGCCGGGGATATTTTGGGGGGGGGGGCGGGGCGGAGGGGGAGAGATCATTCCTTTGTCTGCATCTGCCATGGGTTTGAGTATATCGCTATGGAGCTCAGAAGGGTGGCTGCCCTTTTTAGATCCCTGCGTAATCTGGGAGGAGGGAAGGGGCAGAAAGATCGCCAGGGAAGGGAAGGGAACGGGGGCAGGGGGGGGGGAGGGAGAGACGTGAAAGGAAGAGGTCTGGTGAGAGCTTTGTACAGTATTCAAATCGGTGGCGTAAAATAAAGGGGGGGGGGACAGGGAGATCAGTCAGTGCCAGACAAAGGAGCCATAGGAGTTTTTTTTTTTTTTTACTGTACCCACAAGGGCAGGGTGAGAGGCAGCGAGAAAGAGGAGAATACATATTCCCATCATAGGAGCCAACTCCAGGGGGCCAGGGGCACCCACAAAGTCAATGAGAAAAGCCGACTGGCTGCAATGCACTGCTGTTGTAAGCAAGCCAAAAATGGCTTATCTTCTTAGTTACGACAATAAAACAAGAGGAGTTAGGTGTCCATTGTTGTTTATTATAGAATCATAGAGTTGGAAGAGACCACAAGGGCCATCCAGTCCAACCCCCTGCCAAGCAGGGAAACACCATCAAAGCATTCCTGACAGGTGGCTGTCAAGCCTCTGCTTAAAGACCTCCAAAGAAGGAGACTCCACCACCCTCCTTGGCAGCAAATTCCACTGTCGAACAGCTCTTACTGTCAGGAAGTTCTTTCTAATGTTTAGGTGGAATCTTCTTTCTTGTAGTTTGAATCCATTGCTCCATGTCCGCTTCTCTGCAAAGCAATAGGTTACAGTCGAATCTTTTTTTTTTAATAGAAAATCTTTATTAATTTTTCATTCACAATAAACCATACCATACAATACATTACACTTAACATAACAAACAACCACAAACTACACACAAAGAAATCGTACAATTATTCCAAAATGGAAAAAAAACCACAGTCGAATCTTTCGCAAAACTGCAACCCCTGCCCAATGTGGGGGAAGGGGTATTTATAACATTTCAAACAGGATTTTAATTTCACCAATCATGTACATCGTTACCTCATTCTAGTTTAATACGCATGCGCAAGAAGCATTGCTAACTAAAGCTTCATTCTCACAGTGATCTGTTACATTGTGTTAGTATGCATGTTGGGAACCTGTGTTATGTGTAACCCTTTGTACCATGTATCAACTTTTGTTCTCTAGCTTGTGAGCTGCATCTTTGTGATTGGCGCATTTGCTGTCCTTCTATCCCAGTGGGGACGGCACCTTTGCCAAATCATCAGTTTCTTAAAGCAACAGGTTACCATAACTCTTCTATTAGAGTTACAGGTAGGTAGCCGTGTTGGTCTGTCATAGTCAAAACAAAATAAAAAAATAAAAAAAATCCTTAGAGACCAACTAAGTTTGTTCTTGGTATGAGCTTTCGTGTGCATGCACACTTCTTCAGATACACACTTAGTTGGTCTCTAAGGTGCTACTGGAAGGAATTTTTTTATTTTTTATTTTGTTTCTTCTATTTGTTGTTGTTCAGTCGTTCAGTCATGTCCGACTCTTCGTGACCCCATGGACCAGAGCACGCCAGGCACGCCTATCCTTCACTGCCTCTCGCAGTTTGGCCAAACTCATGTTAGTAGCTTCGAGAACACTGGTGACTGACTGTCACAGACTGGCTTGATGCAGAGGAATTGTATGGTGCTTTAAATTCTAGCAGTTGTTGTTTGGTCGTTTAGTCGTGTCCGACTCCATGACCCCAAGGACCAGAGCACGCCAGGCACTCCTGTCTTCCACTGCCTCCCGCAGTTTGGTCAGACTCATGTTGGTAGCTTCGAGAACACTGTCCAACCATCTCGTCCTCTGTCGTCCCCTTCTCCTTGTGCCCTCCATCGTTCCCAACATCAGGGTCTTTTCCAGGGAGTCTTCTCTTGTCATGAGGTGGCCAAAGTATTGGAGCCTCAGCTTCAGGATCTGTCCTTCCAGTGAGCACTCAGGGCTGATTTCCTTCAGAATGGATAGGTTTGATCTTCTTGCAGTCCATGGGACTCTCAAGAGTCTCCTCCAGCACCATAATTCAAAAGCATCAATTCTTCGGCGATCAGCCTTCTTTATGGTCCAGCATATTAAAGGATTTATAGGGGTTCACATTATCACATTCATTTTGCCCTTTGGGCCACTACCACACTGCCTCCAAGAGAGAAGCAGTTTAGCTCTGCTCTTCACAGCCAGCCGCCAAGGCACCCCTTTTCCGGAGGCGGGGGGCTCGGACGCAGAGGCACCCCTCCCCATGGAAAAGGGGGCCTCACTGGCTGCGGAGGAGGAAGAGGAGTCGCCACCGCCATCCACCACAACACAGATGACGTGCAATGTCCACACGCGCTACGCGCAGGTGTGTGATGTCGGACGTCCAAGTTGCATCAGCGGGCACCCACAATCCCGAGGGCGAGGTGGCGCCCCTGATTCCCACCACCTGCCTAGCGACACTATATTATCATCCTGCGCTGAAGAATAATGGAATGTCAGAATCGAAACGGGCGCTCGCTCTCTATCCAAAGGCAAGGGCTGTTGGAGGCTGCGTGTTTTGGAATGCCAGTGGCGGGAAACTGCAGGAGAGGACAACAGAATAATGGGGTCGCTGTGGTCTAAACCACTGAGCCTAGGGCTTGCCGATCGGAAAGTCGGCGGTTCGAATCTCTGCGACGGGTTGAGCTCCCGTTGTTCGGTCCCTGCTCCTGCCAACCTAGCAGTTCCAAAGCACGTCAAAGTGCAAGTAGATAAATAGGTACCACTGCGGCGGGAAGGTAAATGGCGTTTCCGTGCGCTGCTCTGGTTCGCCAGAAGCGGCTTAGTCATGCTGGCCACATGACCCGGAAGCTGTATGCCGGCTCCCTCGGCCAGTAAATTGAGATGAGCGCCACAACCCCAGAGTCGGCCATGTCAGGGGTCCCTTTACCTTATGATGAGGAATCTGCAGAGCAACATAGGAAGCTAGCTACCTTCTAGCAAATCATGCAATTTGTCCACCTTGTATGGCCTCCAGCATCTCAAGTCCTTCTTAATGGAGAGGCAGCAAACTGAAGCTGAGATCTGCTTGGGGAAGTTTTTCTTGTTGGATGTTTTATTGTGTTTTTAATACGGTATTCTGTTGGGAGCCACCCAGAGCGGCTGGGGCAACCCAGTTAGATGGACGGCATATAAATACAGTCCCACCTTGGAAGTCGAACGGAATCTGTTCCGGAAGTCCGTTCGACTTCCAAAACGTTCGGAAACCAAAGCACTGTTTCTGATTGGCTGCAGGAAGCTCCTGCAGCCAATCGGAAGCCCCGTCGGACGTTCAGCTTCCAAAAATGGTTTGCAAACTGGAGCAGTCACTTCTGGGTTTGTGGCGTTCGGGAGCCAAAACGTTTGAGAACTAAGCTGTTTTAAAACCAAGGTACAACTGTGATAAAAATAATAAAATTATCATCATCATCACCTTTGCTACAGCTCTTCCCCAAAAATGCAGCCTGGGAACAGTCATAACAAGTTATATACACTGAGAGTAAACTCTGCGATCATCATCTGAGCCCCTTCTTCATGTGCCTCCTCCACGAGAGGTCTGAAGGGTGGCAACACAAGAGTGGGCCTTTTCTGCGGTGGCTCCCCGTCTGTGGAATGCTCTCCCCAGGGAAGTTCGCCTGGCGCCTTCATTATATATTCCTTATGCGTCAGGCAAAAATGTTCCTTTTTAACCAGGTTGATTTGATTGACATCCTATGCCCTTTTAAAATGTGGCTCTTTGAGGGTGGGGGTACTGTTTTTATTTTTATTTTATATATTGTGATCTTTTCTATGAACCGCCCTGAGACCTCCGGGTACATTCAATCAATCAATCAATCAATCAATCAATAAAATGCTTATTATATTTATATTCTACCTTTCCTTCAAATGCTCCCCATTTTACCCTCACAACAGCCCTGTGAAGTAGTCTCCCTCCCTCCCACTTGATTAAGTGTGGGAAGCCTATGGCCCTCCAGAGATTGTTGGATTGCCAGCTCCCATTAGCCCCAGTCAGTGCAGCCAGTGGTAAGAGATGATGAGAGTTTTAGACTAACACCATCCAGAGACCATCATGCACCCCACCTCTGTCTTTCAAAACCATCGGGTCGCTTTGCCTCCTGGTCGCCTCCTGGTCGCCTGTTGGCTTTTGAAACTCCTGATTTAGGAGCTCATCCTTTGGCAAGACATATTCGGCAGCCATGGCCTTCCATTTCTCTACTAACGGCGTGCAGAGCTTTCCCCCAACATGGCGGTCTCCCAGACCTTTCGGACTACAACTCCCATCATCCTTGGCCATTGACCATGCTGATATGGGCCACTGGGAGTTGTAGTCCAAATCATCTGGGAGGGCAGAAATTACAGGAAAGCTCCGTGGTTTAGACCACATCGCCACCCGCGTCCTCATCATAAGGCCATTCTAATTTCCCTGCCACCACACATTTATTACTGGTTTGTTTCTCCCCGCTTTTTAAATCTTATTTTTCCTGACATGCCGTTTTCACCCAGGCTTGGGAGTTTATCTTGTCTGTGTTTTGCTTTTTTCACCCTCCAGATGGCTCGGGCGGGAAAGCATTTGTGCCCTACCTGCGGGAAACGTTTTGCTTGCAAGTCGTGGCTCGTCACCCACCAGAGAACCCACACAGGAGAGAGGCCTTACAAATGCTCGGAGTGCGGGAAATCTTTTGCAGACCGTTCGACCTGTACGAAACACGAGAGAGTACACACCGAGGAGAAACCCTATAGATGCCCGGAGTGTGGGAAATGTTTCCGTACGAAAGCAGAGGCCGTGGTGCACGAGAGGACTCACACGGGAGAAAAACCCTACAAATGTTCCGAGTGTGAGAAATGCTTTGCTCAGCGTTCTCAGCTGGCGGTCCATCGTAGGGTCCACACCGGGGAGAAGCCTTATAAGTGCTCGGACTGCGGAAAGTGCTTTGCTCACAAAGCACACTTGGCGGACCACCAAAGGCGGCACACGGGCGAGAAGCCTTATGAATGCGCGGAGTGCGGCAAGCGTTTTGTTCAGCAGTCGCAATTTGTGTGCCACCGGCGAGTCCACACGGGAGAAAAACCCTACAAGTGCATGGACTGTGGGAAGTGCTTTCCTTACCACACATCCCTCTTGGGCCATCAAAGATTGCACACAGGAGAGAAGCCGTACAAGTGCATGGACTGTGGGAAGTGCTTTGCTCAACAGCCGCACCTCACGAGCCACCGGATACGCCACACGGGTGAGAAACGCCACGAGTGCTCGGAGTGCGGGAAACGCTTTGCTGGCCTTTCCGTCCTTACAGTCCACAAGAGAGTCCACACGGGAGAGAGACCCTATAAGTGTTCCGAGTGCGAGAAATGCTTTGCTCGGCATTCTGATCTAGCAGTCCACCTGAGATTCCACACGGGAGAAAAACCCTTTCTGTGCCTGGATTGCGGGAAAGGTTTTGCCGACGGCTCGAGCTTGGTGCGACACAAAAGGAGCCACTCTGGCGAGAAGCCCTACAAATGCTCACAGTGCGGGAAAGGTTTTGCGGGAGGTTCAGGCCTTAAAAGGCACCAGAGAGTCCACACAGGAGCGAAACCCTGCGAATGCCCCGAGTGTGGGAAACGTTTTCCTTATGGTTCGGATCTTGTGCGGCACAAGAGAATCCACACGGGAGAGAAGCCCTATAAATGCATGGAATGTGGGAAATGCTTCACGGATACCTCAGCTTACGGCTCCCACCTCCGGGTCCACACAGGAGAAAAACCCTACAAGTGCTCGGAGTGCGGGAAATGCTTTGCTTATAGTTCGGTGTTTGCAAACCACCAGCGAATCCACACGGGAGAGAAACCCTACAAATGCCCCGAGTGCAGCAAGTGCTTCTCCGACAGCACAGCCTTCTCTAGGCACAGTAAAGCCCATGGGGGAAGAAAGCCGAGGAAGGGCACCAATCCATAACTGAGTCGTTAAACCTGCTTGGACAAAGTGAAATAGGACCTTGTGTCTCAACGTCAGTAACAAAAAAATTCTGAGAGAGAAAGAGAGGAACGTTTAAACAATGACAATGCACAAGGTGTGACCGGGATGTTCGGTGGATGGTCACAGAAATCGGGCAGCGAGAAATATTCAAACATACATACCTTACAGGACTTCAAAGTAGGCCCCCTCTGATACAAGGTTCCGTTCTGGAGAAGTCCTCTTTTCGTACTGTTTTCAGTTCCCTCGTCACAGCAGCTGGGACGGGTGAAATGTTGGGAATTCTGTGCCCTTTCAGTGCAGGTTTCATTTTTGGAAAAAGAAAGAAATCCGGAGGGGCCAGATCGGGAGAATATGGAGGGTGGGACGACTCAGTAACCTCAGTAACGATTTCACGCAGAATATGCAATTCTTCCGCCATCATTCGCATCAGTAACTCACAAACTTTTGCCGTCTTTCTGCTCGTCGACGGTCTGCCAGACTGAGGGTCATCTTTGATGGTTTGACGCCCTTCACGGAAACTCTTAATAATAATAATAATAATAAATTTATTTATTTTTATTTGTACCCTGCCCATCTGGCCCTGTACCCCAGCCACTCTGGGCGGCCTCCAACAGACACCAAAATCCATTAAAATATCACAAATTAAAAACTTCCCTATAATAATAATATTTTTTTTTCTTTCGAGTTGCAGCTTCATCTCCGTACACAATTGTGAGCATTTTGTGGGTTTCCGATGCCAATTTAGATAATAGATAGATAAGATAATAGATAGATGGATAATTTCTTTATTGTCATTGCACAAGTACAAGCACAACGCTATACAAGTGCAACGAAATCCCATGCCATCCCATAAAAACCAAAAAGAAAAAGAAAAAACAGCACAAAACACACACACACCAAAAAAAGCCACACATGCGTGCACACACACACACACCCATCACAGCTCTCCAAGGTCATATTATCTGGTTACAGCATTTAAGATGGTTATAGAAAGTTTGAAACAGTTTGAAACAGAATTTCATATTGACTCTCTGCTCCATTTTCAGTCACAATGCACTGCGCTATTAAAGGTAAAGGGACCCCTGACCATTAGGTCCAGTCGTGTTTGACTCTGGGATTGTAGCGCTCATCTCGCTCTATAGGCCGAGGGAGCTGGCATTTGTCCGCAGATAGCTTCCAGGTCATGTGGCCAGCGTGACTAAGCCGCTTCTGGCGAACCAGAGCAGCGCACGGAAACGCTGTTTACCTTCCCGCCAGAGCGGTTCCTATTGATCTACTTGCACTTTGACGTGCTTTCGAATTGCTAGGTGGGCAGCTACTAAACGCTACTGCATGAACAAATGCAGAGACACGTGCACATATGTTATCTGAGATACAGACGAATGCCTCCCACGTGTCTCCACGAATCCAGCAGCTCCCATTATCACATACAGGGGTGATTCACCCTACTTTCTGGTCACACCTTGTATGTACACCTAGACCGTAGTTGGAGAACCTCAAGCCTGGGGGCAGGGGCGTAGCAAGGGGGGTGGGGGCGGGCCGCCCCGGGTTCCACCCCAGAGGGGGGTGACACTTAATTTTTTTTTAAAAAAAAATAAAAATATTTTTTTTAATTTTAACTTTATTGAAAAAAAGAGATAATAAACACACACACACAACCCCCCACACATCACAAAGTGGCACCATCAGAGGGGGTGACACTTTTTATTTTTTTAATTTTTAACTTTATTGAAAAAAAAGAGATAATAGACACACACACAAAAAAACCCATACCTCGCAGAGTGGCACCATCAGAGGGGGGTGACACTTTATTTTTATTTATTTTTATTTTTTTATTTTTTTTAAAAAAAGTTTAAAATTTAACTTTATTCTAAAAAGAGATAATAGACACACACACAAAAAAACCCCACACCTTGCAAAGTGGCACCATCATTTTTTGGGGGGTGGGGGTGACTTGCTATGCCACTGGGTGCAGCTCTGCCAGTGCCCTGGCAAAGTGGTGGTGGTGGGGTGACAAAAAAAATTCCGCCCCAGGTACCACCTGGGCTTGCTACGCCTCTGCCTGGGGGCAAATGAGAGCTTCAGTGCCTCTCTGCTTAGCCCTTGGGACTCTTCTCAGCCACTCCTCTCTCCTCAGGCCACCTCTTCACAGGGCCTTTGCCTGGTTGGAAGATGTCCTAGAACTGCGAGGCTGCTTCTTCCTTGCCTGGATATAAAGCTCTGTGTATATGCAGAAACCTCTGGCTTTTACACTGTACAGAGGTAGCATCTTTAGCTCCACCCACTAACGCCTCTGGCCCCTCCTACGATCAACACCACGCCCCCAGAAGGAATTCATTTATCTGGGAGTGATCCCCGTTGAAACCAGTGGGACTTACCTCTGAGTAGATCTGTGTAGGACTGTGCTGTAAACAGAAGTGTGGCGCCGCGTACTGAATGTTAAAAAGCTGATTATGAATATAGCAATGTTGACAAACGCCGTAAGGGCCCTGCTGGAGCACAGCCAAGGCCCACGCACCGACAGTGTACATGTTAAAGCACTGTGATACCTCTTTAAACAGGCATGGCTTTCCCCCAGAGAACTCTGGGAGATGTAGTTTGTTAAGGGGTGCTGTGAGTTGTCAAGAGACCCCATATTCCGCTCCCAGAGGAAACGCCAGAGTGTTGGAGGTGTAATGAGACTGAGGGTACATTCTATCACATGTGGTGGACCTGTAAAAGGGTAAAAAAAGTATTGGGAAATAATTCATAATGAACTGAAAAAAATGTTTAAAAATACTTTTCAAAAAACAACAGTCTTTTTTGTTGGGAATATCTCAGATGGAAATTCCCAGGTGTCAGAAAGGGTTATTTATGTATGCCACTACCGTGGCTTGTGTTATGTTAGCCCAAAAAAGGGAAAGCAAGCAAAGTCCCAACTAAAGAAGATTGGCAACTTAAATTGATTTAATATGTGCAGCTTGCGGACCTAACATATAGAATAAGAGAACAATAAGAACATATGTTTAAAGAAGATTGAAAATGTTTATTGAATATATGGAGGAAAATTGTGTTTACAGTATTTGAAAACATGGGCAGCATTAAGATAAATTCAACAGTGTAAATACGTTTTGAAGGATGTAATAATGGAATACTGAATGGTTTAGTTTATATGAAATATGCAGGGATTTATGTTGTGCAAAATGAACCATGGAAAGAGAGGAAGGGAAGTCACTGAGGACATTTTAAGATTGTTGAAGTGAATATTCTAAAATGTAAAACAGAAATTTAATTTAAAAAAATTAACGGAAACGCCACAAACACAGATTCACATGCACCGCCTGCCAACAGAATTGTTCCAAGAACGGCAATAATAAAAGCTAATGCTGGAGACCGCTTCGTGCCGGGTGTGGCTGAGTTTGCATGGGTTTGCCAAACTTTCCGTTTCCCTCCAGGAAATTATAATTCCCCCCGGAGTCTCAGCCTTCTCCGGTTCACGTTCAGCTTTAAGTAACTGTAGATGACGTTGCTGAGAGAAGGGTGGGGTGGGGAATAGTCAGCAAATAGTTTTTCTCCCCCTCCCATAATACCAGAACGCGAGACCATGCAGTGAAGCTGAGTGTTGGAAGATTTGGGAGGAAAGGCTATTTATTCACACCGCACACACTCAAAGAACTATGGGATTTGCTCTTGCAATACATCCGCCAGCTTGGACAGCTCAGTTGGCTAGACTAGCATGGTGCTGACAACGCCAAGATTGCAGGTTCGATCCCCGGACAGATGCATATTCCTGCATTGCAGGGGGTTGGACTAAATGGTCCCCAGGGTGCCTTCCAGCTATGATTCTGAGATAAAGCTTTAAAAGGGGGGTTGGGCAATTTCAGAGAGGAGGATAAGGCTATCTTCCAATGGCTACCTCTGGTACCAGAGATGGCAATCCTCTGAGCACAGTTGCTGGGAATCTCCAGTTGTGCTCATGCCCCACTTGCAAGCTTCCCATGGGTCTCTGGGTGATCATCGGGATAACAGGATGCTGGAGGAAATGGACCTTCGGTCTGAGCCAGGAGAGCTGTTCCTGTGTTCTGAGGTCATACCCATACCATACACCAGGCTTCCTCAACCTCGGCCCTTCAGATGTCTTTGGCCTACAACTCCCATGATCCCTAGTTAGCAGGACCAGTGGTCAGGGATGATGGGAATTGTAGTCTCAAAACATCTGGAGGGCCGAGGTTGAGAAAGCCTGCCATACATTTAAGCACAGCCAATGCACATTCAAAGCACATAAAGGTAAAGGGACCCCTGACCATTAGGTCCAGTCGTGCCCGACTCTGGGGTTGCAGCGCTCATCTTGCGTTATTGGCCGAGGGAGCCGGCGTACAGCTTCCGGGTCATGTGGCCAGCATGACAAAGCCGCTTCAGGCGAACCAGAGCAGCACACGGAAACGGCGTTTACCTTCCCACCAGAGCGGTACCTATTTATCTACTTGCACTTTGACATGCTTTCGAACTGCTAGGTGGGCAGGAGCTGGGACCGAACAACGGGAGCTCACCCCGTCATGGGGATTCGAACCGCCGACCTTCTGATCAGCAAGCCCTAGGCTCTGTGGTTTAACCCACAGCGCCACCCACGTCCCATTCAAAGCACATAACTTTCCTCAAATAATCCTAGGAACTGTATTCGAAACAAAATAAAAAAATTCCTTCCAGTAGCACCTTAGAGACCATATAAGTTTGTTCTTGGTATGAGCTTTCATGTGCATGCACACTTCTTCAGATACTGAAGGAACTGTAGTTTGTTAAGGGTACCGGGAATTGTAGCTCTGCGAAGAGGAACCTACAGGTGGATTTTCTTAAACCAGAGACTCTCAGAGAGGTATAAAGAAATACTGAGAAGTGGTACAGGGAATTCCTTCTGCTGAGGTTCAGGGTCAAGGAACAGCAAGAAGATACTTTGGGCTAATTTGATTCCTGTCCCCACTCTCGGCAACTTGATCTATAGCTGCTTTAAGCTGGATTTCGACATGCAGGGACGGGATAGTCTGTACCAGTTGAAATTCTGCCTGACATACCACCTTTAAAGGTATATGAGCTCAAGAAAAAAAAAAAAGACACCTGTTGTTTGTAGCTTCTTTTTCCATTTTTGCATGCGGACGTAAATATTTCAAAAACCTGCCACAAAAGGGAGCCACCAAACTTTCTGTGGTATTTTTTTATTTGTACAGTGGTACCTCGGGTTACATACGCTTCAGGCTACAGACGCTTCAGGTTACAGACTCCGCTAACCCAGAAATAGTACTTCGGGTTAAGAACTTTGCTTCAGGATGAGAACAGAAATCGGGCAGCAATGGCGCAGCGGCGGCAGCGGGAGGCCCCATTAGCTAAAGTGGTGCTTCAGGTTAAGAACGTTTTCAGGTTAAGAACGGACCTCCGGAACGGATTAAGTACGTAACCAGAGGTACCACTGTACATGGATGTTTTAGTTGAGATTCCTGCATTGCAGGGGGGCTGGGCTAGATGACACTTGTCCCTTCCAACTCTAGGATTCTACGATTTGATTCCATTTATAGCCACTCTTCCTGCTCTGAGATCAGGAAGTCCTACTCAAAAACCACCTAGGCTAAAAAATGGCTTGGGAACCTTTCATGGAGCTATGAAGAAAAATTGCTGGAATGCTTCCTTTTTTCAGGAAGTGACAAGAAACAAGGAGAGGGATCTCCTTCCTGGGATTCAGCACCTCAGCTGGGATCTGTACCCTACCCAGAAGTAGGGCCGGACCTTCTGCCCAGAGAAGGAGGCTCCCGTAAAAGCAAAGATCAGCTCATCTCTGTCCGTATCAAAGAATTCCACAAGTCCCTCTTCGTAGTCGAGGGTCACGCGGATATTCCTGGGGTCTTGTCCCAAGGCCAAAGGGGTCTGTTTGGGGGAAGTAAACGCTACGAGTTCACCCATTATCGCCCCCACAGCCCAGATTCCCTCGCTGGGAATCAGCCGAAAGCTGCCCTTTCCTTTCCTCCTGACGGACTCTCGTGCTACCCCCACGGCCCACATCGCCCCAGTGCCTTCACTGTCCACCTCCACTTCCCAAAAATGTCTCCCGGAAGTGAATCGCTCGCGGCCCAACACACAGGGCCCAACATCAAATCTGCCCGGTTTCTCAGGCAGGGCCTGGTCTTCCTCTGCCTTCCTCACAGTTTTTAGGTCCTCGGAGAGAACGAGGCGGCAATGTGCCGTGTCTGGATCCAGAGTCACCATCACTGCAGGAGAAAGAGCAGATAAGGAAGGAAGGAAGAAGAGAAGAAAGGAAGAGGTTCAATGAGTGATGTCACAGAAAGAATCCACTTCTGTTTCTGGAGACATTAAAAACAACAACAACAACAACAACAACAACAACAACAACAACAACAACAACAACAACAAACTAAACGATCCTCCTTCCAGACTTTTGCCTTAATCTGTTTCAGGAGGCCTTAGCAAAGAGCGGAGAAATCGCTGGCTGATGAAATCACCAGCTTTGTGATACCGCCAAAATAGACCTGCCCAGGTGTTGAGATCTGCAGGGAAGGAGCCCTGTCCTTGTATAAATTTCGATACCAGGCCTTTGGAGATGGAAGGCAAAATCAGAATGTCTTTTCCATTTAATGTTTATGTATTACATGGTCTAATTCAGGCATCCCCAAACTTCGGCCCTCCAGATGTTTTGGACTACAATTCCCATCATCCCTGACCACTGGTCCTGTTAGCTAGGGATCATGGGAGTTGTAGGCCAAAACATCTGGAGGGCCGCACTTTGGGGATGCCTGGTCTAATTGGATGGAGCTGTTTTTAAACCTCACTAGAACTGAATGGTGAAGTCACATGGATATTGTGGGTTGTTTCGCACACAACTCTCATGGCTCTTCCACACGCCGCTTCTCCTGTGTCTAGAAAACACAGATCCAAGAAGTATTCTGCATGGCCTGTGGTTTCTAGGCGTGGGTGCAAGCGGTTTTCCATTCACCCTGCCACTTTCCCGAGGAAAAACTTTACCGCTGAGTCGGAGCAAACATCAGTCCACGGAAAACCCAATTGACGTTTGCTCTGATTTGGTGGTAAAGAGCGGTGATTTTTTCCAGGGGAAAGACCGCAGGACAAGCAGAAGTGTAGACAAGCCCTAAGCCAAACTATAGCTTAGTGCAAACATCTTTGCATGAAGGTTCCCTAGAGAGAAGACTAATAATAATAATAATAATAATAATAATAATTATTATTATTATTATTATTATTATTTATACCCTGCCTTTCTGACTGGGTTTCCCCAGCCACTCTGGGTGGCACCCAACAGAATGTTAAAAACATGATAAAACATCAAACATTAAATACTTCCCTAAACAGGGCTGCCTTCAGATGTCTTCTGAAAGTGAGATAGTTGTTTATTTCCTTGACATCTGACGGGAGGGCATTCCACAGGGCAGGCGCCACTACCGAGGAGGCCCTCTGCCTGGTTCCCTGTAACCTCACTTCTCGCAGTGAGGGACCCACCAGAAGGCCCTCGGAGCTGGACCTCAGTGTCCGGGCAGAATGATGGGGGTGGAGACGCTCCTTCAGGTATACTGGGCCAAGGCCGTTTAGGGCTTTAAAGGTCAGCACCAACACTTTGAATTGTGCCCGGAAATGTACTAGGAGCCAATGTAGGTCTTTCAGGACTGGTGTAATATGGTCTCAGCAGCCGCTCCCAGTCACTAGTCTAGCTGCCGCAGACTGAGGCCACTGCTCTCCCTTAGTCCTTGTTGTGTATTGATTCAGAGTGTTATCATATCTGTATTACTATTGTCTGTAATCACATTAGGGTAAAGTAAGTGCCTTCCTGTCCCAGAAGGAACAGTTACTATTGGTGCATTCAAGTTGCTGCATTGGGATCCTCTGTCTTATTGGTTCCCACCAAAAAGCAGCTGTGTGATTGCTTGAGATTGTTCCCTCCAAAATGTATCTTTTCCTAGTCAGTCCTCTGTCCCTATAAATGTAGCTTCCCTACCCTCAGTTCCCTCAGTCGTTTGCCTGAATAAAGAGTTGTTACATGAAGAAGCTGTCTCCTGCCTGCTATGTCAGAGAGCTGAAATCACTTGCTGAAATCATTACCCCACGCTACAACAGTCCTGTTACGCTGGTATGTGCTAAACCATGGTTTGGCGTGTTGTACAAACCAAGGCTCGTCTCCTCCAGACAAACCATGACCCATAAACCCAATAACATACCTTGGTTACAGCTCACAGCTCATACCCTAGCATCAGGATGAGGGACTTTAACTCTTATTCCCTAGATATTGTCCCTGCCCCACCCCCCTGTGCCATGTGCAATTTACATGGTTCCCATTAAAGCAAATGGGAACATCTAATTTGGCCCTCTTACAGAGCTAGCCCCCTTGAACTCATCTCAGGCACCACCTCCCATCTCATCTGACCAAGAAAATTACCTTTGTACAGCTTCGGCTCCAGGAATTCCAAGGACTCTATTATGTGGAGAAAAGAATTATCAATTTATTCAGATACATTTGGCACTGTCACATCACATGTAAATCAAGTACCTGATAAAAGACTCCCATGGACACTGTTGATGCCTCCCTCCCTCTCACTCACTAACATCAGCTGTGCAACTGAGTGGAGCACCCACAGACATCTGTCTCCAGTCAAACGCGACTATGGGGTTGTGGCACTCATAATAATAATAATAATAATAATAATTTATTTACGGTATATCCCGCCCATCTGGCTGAGTTTCTGCACTCTGGGCAGCTCCCAATCCAGTGTTAAAAACATGCCATGTTTAAGTTGATCAGGTCCAATATGGTTTCTTTAAACTAAAAATTTGAAGCGAGCTTGCAGTTTTAAACTATGCACACTTAAGAAAGGCAGTCTGTGGATGTTGTGGCCAATTTTAAACACAAACCCCTTAAACTTTTCTAAACCTTGAGTACATCTCTTATTTACTTCAAGGGAAGCAAAGATCTCTAACATACGGGCTCTCAGACTGGATTTTTTTGTAATCATTTCCGGTTTTCTCTCACTTTCACTTTTTCTCTCACTTTCTCTCACTTTCAGGCCAAGGGAGCCAGTGTTTGTCCACACACAGCTTTCTAGGCCATTTGGCCAGCATGACTAAACCGCTTCTGGTGCAACGGAATGCCGTGACAGAAACCAGAGCGCATGAAAATGCCGTTTCCCTTCCCGCCGTAGTGGTACCTATTTGTTTACTTGCACTAGTGCGCTTTCGAACTGCTAGGTTGGCAGGAGCTGGGACAGAGCAATGGGAGCTCACTCTGTCGCGGGGATTCAAACCGCTGACCTTGTTCCCAGTACCTTTAAATGTCTCCACAGCAATTCCTAAAGCAGAGCTGTTGTCTGAGTAAACTCCAACCGCCTCTTCCAATCCAGGAGACAGCTCAATTGCATCCCTTACTTGTTCATTTTCATATCTGGAAGGGAAGATGGTTAACATTTAAGGGATGGCTAGGGAATACTGCTTCCTCCACCACCTGCAGTGCTGAAGCCTGACATGTAGTTGAGAGTAGATCTTACTCGTGAGTTGATGCCTCAGCCTGCCATTTGAACATGGTGTTCCTTTACAAGAAAATGCTGCTCTAGTTGATTTCATGGTTAAATGGAGGAACGAGATAACCTTCCTCCTGGTCAGGTTTGTAGTTAGGTACGAACCCTGTGTTTGATGTACCGGTATCAATTGCTCAGTTTGTGGGGTGCTGCCAAACACGGGGGTTTCACCGCAAAACAACTGCAACAGTTTGGCACCGGTTAGGAAGGGACCCCAAATTTTGCAGGGTTTTCGCTAAAAACAACAACAACCCTGCAAAACTTTGGCACAGGTTTGGAGACAATCCCCAATTTAGGGGTTCATAGTTAATTTTCCTCGCAGGGTCTGGAAAGCAAGCCTTATGAGGAACAGTTGAGGGAATTGGGTACGTTTAGCCTGAAGAAGAGAAGACTGATATCGGAAGGGCTGTCAAATGGAAGATGGAGCAAACTTGTTTTCTGCTTCTCCAGTGAGAAGGACCCAAACCAATTGATTCAAATTCAGGAAAAGAATGAGTTTAGGAATACAACTGATTGCAGTATAAGCTTTTGGGTCTTGTGGAAGGTGTTCTGTCTTTCAGTATCAAGCAACAGGCATCTTCAGAGAGTTGTCATTTGCCCCATTTTGTGTTCCTCAGCAACGCTGAGGTAGAAATCTAGCACAGTGCTCCACAGAAATGTGTTTGTTTGCTTTTAAAACGGAATTGAAACTCTGTCCACCAGAGATGAAATGCAAAAGAGGGCAGGGGAAAGCCACATACCTGCTCAAGTCGCTTCTGATGTCCTGAAACAGAGAAATAGGTCTCAGTTACACAGCCAGCACACACACTGGCCTGAACTTTGTTGTTGTGGAGAGTCATTTCCCCCTTCCTTCTTCCCCCCTATGGAAGAACTAGGGCCTGAGGTGAAGGACAAAATGGAAGTCTGTTCTCATTCCACATTCTGGTGAAGGGTGGCTTAAAAATCTAATAAATACTAAGAAGTAATAACGAGTAATAACAGGGGTCAGCAACCTTTTTCAGCGTGGGCCGGTCCACCGTCCCTCAGACCATGTGGTGGGCCGGACTATATTTTTTTGGGGGGGGAAATATGAATTCCTATGCCCCACAAATAACCCAGAGATGCATTTTAAATAAAAGCACACATTCTACTCATGTAAAAACACACTGATTCCCAGACCGTCAGTGGGCTGGATTGAGAAGGCAATTGGGCCGCATCCAGCCAACGGGCCTTAGGTTGCCTTCCCCTGAGTAATAACATTTGTTTCATGACGAGATGATGATGATGATGATGGAGAGAAAGCCCAGCTCTAATCTTTAATAGCACAGCAATGTCCAAAATGGCAGTTTATATTTTCCTAAATAGGGCAGGCCTACATTTCTCGTGAGGGACCCAGGTAGCGCTGTGGGTTAAACCACAGAGCCTAGGGCTTGCTGATCAGAAAATCGGCGGTTCGGATCCCTGCGACGGGGTGAGCTCCCGTTGTTCAGTCCCTGCTCCTGCCAACCTAGCAGTTCGAAAGCACGTCAAAGTGCAAGTAGATAAATAGGTACCGCTCCGGCGGGAAGGTAAACCGCATTTCCGTGCGCTGCTCTGGTTCGCCAGAAGCGGCTTAGTCATGCTGGCCACATGACCCGGAAGCTGTACACTGGCTCTCGGCCAATAATGCAAGATGAGCGCCGCAACCCCAGAGTCGGACATGACTGGACCTAATGGTCAGGGGTCCCTTTACCTTTACCTTTACATTTCTCATGTAGGAACTGCTGGGAGATGTCTTGGTCTCAAGTCTCACCTGCAGGAATCCACAGACCAGCTGCTGGCACTTCTCCTCCATCTCGACGATCATATCGTTGAGGCGGGAGATCTCCTCGGAGAGCCTGCTGACATTCTCTTGCTGCCTCTTATTGATCTCTTTCTTCAGATCTTCCATCTGGGTCAGCTTGAGGTGCACCATTCTTTCGAGCAGCCTGCACATCCGATGAAAGGAAGATTTGACTTTCTTTGTCTGTGCTTCTAACTTAGCCTAGGAGGCAAACATACAAAGAGTGAAATGGCGGGGAGGAAAACCAGATGGAAGATGAGGATCATTCATGGAGAATGCATGAGTATTGGGAAATGGTTTCCCCAGCCACTGTGGGCGGCTCCCAACAGAATATTAAAAACACGACAAAACATCAGACATTAAAAACTTAAACAGGGCTGCCTTCAGAAGGGCTCACTTTGGATCTGCCTGTGGTTCAGCAACATTTGACCAGCCTTGCCTCCCACCCCACTGCTTTCTCCATGGGACACCTGGGGGTCAGCAATGCAGAGCTTCAGGGAGGCAGCATGCCCACCGTAAACTTCTGTGGCAGCTGTGGATTTTTGAGGAGATTTCTGAGACCTTTCACAGCCGCCACAGAAGTTTACAGTGGGCATGCTGCCTTCCTGAAGCTCTGCATTGCTGACCCCCAGGTGTATGGCATAACAACAACAAACCCGTACCAGACATTCTTGGCTTCCCAGCTCTTCAGCCAACACACGGTCCTCAAGATTCTTTCTCATGAGCTCCACAGACCTCCGGCGGCCCTCGATTTCTTCCTAAACAAACAGAAAATGCACAACATCATGTAGCCAAGTGAGCAAACCCCTTTTCCCCACTGCCCAAATGCCATTGTTTCCAGGGAGGGTCAAGGGATGCCCACTAAACTCTTATTTTATTTTATTTATACTTTTCAGATATATACATTTCACTGATCTTACAATCATTTTGACATCTTAAAACTTGACTTCCTTCCCCCTTTTTCTGTGGTTCCTTAAATTTATTGTTAATATCTTCTGCATATCGAAATTAACATAATTTGCTCATTTATTTATCTTCTTTATAAATATACTCTTATGTAGCTTCAGGTTATTACAATAATCCTGCCAGTGTTTTTATCTGCAAATATTCAATAAACCATTTCCATTCTTTTATAAAAAAGTTTATCTTGATTTCTTATTCTTCCGGTAAGTTTTGCCATTTCTGCATATTCCATAAGTTTTTGTATCCATTCTTCCTTTGCTGGGACTTCTGCTTCTTTCCATTTTGGGGCAAGTAGCATTCTTGCTGCTGTACTCGCATACATAAATAAATTTCTATACAATATAGGTAGTTCTATCCCTATAATTCCCAAGAGAAAGGCTTCTGCTTTTTTAAAAAAACAGATTATTTTAAACATCCTTTTCATTTCATTGTATATCATTTCCCAGTAAGCCTTAACCTTACTACAAGACCACCACATACAGTATATTATTATTATTATTATTATTATTATTATTATTAGTGGAATCCAACAACCTCAAATCCAGTCTCCCTATCCTTGTAATAAAGATTTATTGGCCAGACAGTCATCTGGTCTATTATTATTTGTCTATCATTACTTTGTTCATTTTACTTGTTAAATGTTATAGTTGATTTCATTTACTTGCTTGCTTACTTACAAAATTTGTCTACCCTCTTGACTGTAAAAAAACAAAACAAAAACCCACCTCTAGGTGCTTTGCAACAATAGAAAACTTTTAAAATTGCAAATCAATGGATAAAAAAGGGTATTAAACTACAGTGGTACCTCGGGTTACAGATGCTTCAGGTTACAGGCGCTTCAGGTTACAGACTCCGCTAGCCCAGAAATAGTACCTCGGGTTAAGAACTTTACCTCAGGATGAGAACAGAAATCACGCGGCGACAGTGGGAGGCCCCATTAGCTAAAGTGGTACCTCAGGTTAAGAACAATTTCAGGTTAAGAACGGACCTCCGGAACGAATTAAGTTATTCACCCGAGGTACCACTGTATTCGAAAGTTGATTACCGGTAAATATTTTTAACTACTGTTGATTTTAATCTTGTCAGCCTCTCTGTGTCTGGATTTTTGTGTATCTGCATATCTTGTGCAAGCACACAATTGGGTTTTCTGGTTTGGAACTGCAAACAGCAGCCAGGAGGAAATAAACGCTCACAAGCAAATGTTTGGCAGGATGTGGTATATGTAAAATTCTGTGAACATGAACCGATTGATTTGTCAACACTACGAATGGTGCCACCGGGGCAGAAGTCCAGAGCCCCCACCCAGGGGAACGAACAAGGCGGCCCCCAAATGCAGCAGAGATTGAAAATGAGGTTGGTGATCAAACGGGACCCAAGAGGCTACAATCTGTTTGGAATGATTAATTCTAAATACATCAGCGGAAGAGCAGTGAGCGTGTCTCAGCCTATGAAAGACACCAGCATTATAATGTCAAAGAGAAATCGACAGCACGTTGTAATAATAATAATAATAATAATAATATAATAATAATAATAATAATAATAATAATAATAATAATAATAATTTATTATTTGTACCCCGCCCATCTGGCTGGGTCCCTCAGCCACGTTGTACACAGATGGAACTTGGAGAAAAGAGAGTATAAAGTGGTGATTGGAATAGGCAAGATTAAAATTAACTGCATCTTATCCATTGCTGAATCCTACACTGGACTAGCTAAACACCACCAATACTCTAGTTAAAGTTTACTACATTATCCCATTTAACTACCAGTACCTGACCTTTTAGTTTAAGAACATAGTGAAATTCCTAGAAACTTGCTCCTGTGTTCTTAGATATATGTTACTAGAGATCATTCTGGCATCCAGAAAAAAAATCAAATAGAAAGTTGGTCCAGGTAGAATTACAACAACAACAACAACAACAACAACAACAACAACAACAACAAAAAGTGTTTTAAGATAAAATTGTGACCCAGGATTAAAATTCTATATCATAGGGATAGGGATAGAACTACTCCATAGGGAGAAGCCTGTTCTGGTTGTTTATTGAAATTTGATTTATATTAAGAGACTGGCACTCCTGGAAAGGGGTATGTGCAAAGCAAACGGGGGAGAGTAGCAGCGTGATGAAGTTTGGTGAACAACAGGATGAGAAGATGGCGATGGTCGGAATGTGGCATTTGGAATTAAGAAGTTCGACCTCATCCACACAGAGACATTGTTTATTATAATTTAGCCTGCTTGCTGGCATATATCAGCGGCTGTGGAAATATTGAAAAGAATTTTGAAAAGCAATTGATGGAGGTGATCAGGGAAGCTCCAGCCGAGGCATGGGAAGTCCATATATAAAAAAATTATTATAATAATTAGGCATAATTGGAATGTTTCTTTTAATTGGGATTTGTATAATTAATTTGGATTGTAATTTGAAATGTAATTGGGAATAATTTCAATGTGATTTGCTGTGATTTGTATTGGAAAATTCAATAAATAGATTATAAAAAAACAAAAAAATAAAATTCTATATCATCTGCCCAAAGCTGTCCGTAGCCTGAAGCTCAGGGGATGGGATGGGACGGGACGACGACAACAAACATTTCTATATCATGATGAGAAGTAAAATCTTCTAAAAACTAGTTACAAAAATTAATGGAAGCTGCACAAAATGTATGCAGAAAGCTCAGCGCTGAATCTTAAACCTGTGAGAAATTTTTTATAAGCAGTAAGAATGGAATCTAAAAGCAAAGTTTCTTCTGAGTGTGTTGCAGAGATATACAGCATAAAAGGACATCAGAAAAATCTGCTGGTGTGGAAAAGAGATAAAGCTAAGAGTTCCCGGAGAAGAGGGATGGTTACTCTGGGCATTGTAGCCCTGTGAGGAGAATAGCGGTGGCACATCAACTATCAACACCCTTAACCGTAGTTCCACGATTCTTTGGGGGAAACCATGACTGTTCAAAGTCTTCTGATACAGTGGTACCTCTGGTTACAAACTTAATTTGTTCCGGAGGTCCGTCCTTAAGCTGAAACCGTTCTTATCCTGAGGCGCACTTTCATTAATGGAGTCTCCTACTGCGCGCGCCCCTCAGACACACAATTTCCATTCGCATCCTGGGGCAAAGTTCGCAGCCAGGAGCAGCAACTCCCAGGTTAGTGGAGCTCGTAACCTGAAGCGTTCGTAACCAGAGGTACCACTGTACTGCTTTATTCATTTTGACTGATTTGTTGCATTTAAACCACCTTTTCCTCCACGTTACTTATGGTGAAGCACATGGTTCTTTACCAAAGGCGTCGTGGACTTTGAAGACGCCCGAACTCAGGACGCAAGGGAGAAATGTGCTAAGAGGAAGGTACGCTTGGCAAACCCTCGCTGTGATCAACTCCCGCCAGGAAACCAAGGTCCCCACTGTGGAAGGACGTGTGGATCCAGAATTGTCCTCCACAGTCACTTACGGACTCACTTGGCTTCACCCATGGGCCTAGATCTACCAAAATTATTGAAAAGCATTGAAAGTACTCAATTAACAGAGGTTCTGTTCCCCTCCCACAGAAGCCTCCCCCCCCCCCCCGTAATGTCCTCTCTTTGGGGTCATCCCCCAAAAAGCTCGACAACTACATGTGTTTCTTCCCTAACCTTCTGTCATGGTTACCTTGTAGCCTGGGGCAGCTTCCTCTGCAGGGACTACTTCGTGTCCTCGATGCTCCGTGGCTCTGTCGCAGACCAAGCAGATGAGGGATTCATGGTCTTTGCAGAAGAGCTTCAGGGGCTCATGGTGATTCTCGCACATTTCCATCTTCTCCTTTTCCAAGCCTCTCCCCAAGGCTGTCTCCAAAGGAAAACAGCAGCAGCTGCAGCAGAAATTCTTAACTCAAGCTCTTTTTGGTGCTGTGATAAGGGCCTGGCATTTCCCTTTGTGCAACCTACACCGGATGGCGGAGGAAACTCACTGAGAGCAGCACGAAGCAACTGAAAAAACAAGTTTTCTTGTTTCACTTTCAGGTTTCTTGAGCAAGAATTATATAACTAGCAGGGGGGAGGGCGTTTGTCACTTAGGGAATTTCTCTTTTAAGAAAGCAGGGGAAATCCTGCTTACAATCAGATGCAGTGGGAGGTGCTGTTTGATTTTGGGCGTCGTGAAAGGGCAGCAAATCTGTCATTTAATTTTGCTTTTATTATTTTTTGTTCTCCCTGGGAAAGCATTTGTGGTGTTTTCTGCTTTAGGCGTCAAAACAACATGGTTAATACAAAAGGTTGTATTAAGCTGTCGGTTGGTATCATTTTCAGTATGTTTTTTTATCATTGATGTTCTGTAATGTGTTTTTAATGTTGCACACTTCCCTGGGATCTTTTGATGAAAGGAGGCATATAAATTGAAATCATCATCATCAACAGCGAGGTGAAGGGTTCCTGTAGTGGCACCCACCCTGTGGAACACCCTCCCACCAGATGTCAAAGAGAAAAACAACTACCAGACTTTTACCGTAGAAGACATCGGAAGGCAGTCCTGTTTAGGGAAGCTTTTAATGTTTGATGTTTTAATGCATTTTTTATCTTTTGTTGGAAGCCGCCCAGAGTGGCTGGGGAAACCCAGTCAGATGGGCGGGGTATAAATAATAATAATAATAATAATAATAATAATAATAATAATAATAACCTCATGCTCCTCATAGAAAGAGAACAAGCCAATTTTTCTGAATGCAGAAAGGACTGAGCCAAAGGCCTTTCCTTTTCCACTTCAGGCAGTATCTCCATTCATGAAAGAAAAGCCGATTTCCTTCACAAAGAAAAGTGAACCAACTCAGATGTGATTGGTTCTTAGGAGCTGTGTTACTACTTTGCTATATGCAGTTTGTTTCAAATTTCTTTTGCACACCACTTGGTCAAATTCCATGTTTGCACCCACGTCCTGTAGTGTCTCCCAGCGTCAAGTAAACAAGTTATTTACTGGTTCCTCTTTCTCCCTATTCCTTTTAAAGCCACGGTTCAGAAGAATTTCCCTCGTGAAACTAATGAAAACCCCGTCTGAGGATAAAAGATGCATTTTAGCCGTGACAGGACGACATACAATGTTCTGGAGCAGAACCAGCACTAAACCAAACATTGGCTTACCCAAGTGCACAAGCATGCAGCCTCCTGGATAGGAGGAAGAGATCTTGGGCTCTTCAGTCTTGCTGCTGCTGTGCTGCTGAGAGCTAAGCCTCCTCCGCACTCTGCACGCGCCCCCAAGACAGGTAGTCAGGTGGGCCTTGTGCAGGAATGGCAGTGATGAGAAAACAGAGCGCACAGTTTCCACTGGCTGGTGAGGGAGAAGAGACTTGGAACTGGGGTTTTGAAGGGACTGTTTATGTTCTTAAGGAAATGCACCTTGCAGGGGTGACTCCCCACCCCCCTTGTGAGCCTGCCTTCGTTTTGGGCATTTCATTATGGAACTGCAGTACAAAAGAAAACAGCAGTTCTCTGAGATTCTTATTTGCAGCTCTTTGCACTTTGAGAAATGTGGTGCTTTATACATTTAATTAGCGGTGGCTGGCCATGTACACATGCCTTATATTCTGTCAGCCTTGCTGCCAAGAGATTGTACTTACCTTCCCAGCCTCCAAACAACTGAAAATTAGAAGCAAAACTATTGCTGGAAGCAGCTTCTAGTCCCACCCCACGATAAGCATAACCAGAGAGTGAAAAAAGCCGAAGATTGTCAGAAGTGTTTGCCAAGCCGATTTTTATTTATGTTATGCTACAGAACTTGGCAGTGTAAACAACATGCCAATGATACACAGGAGAAAACAGCACAAATAGATGTTTGCAAATTAAGGTTCATCTCTAAGATGGAGGTACCTCTGATTTTACAGATGGAAATGTCTCCACGTTCCCTGTGCTATGGAAAAAGCTACCATCACCTCAGTGACTTGATCTCTATGCCTTTTCCTCTTGTCTACGCTCACCAAAGGCTCCTGTCTAACTTGCCAACAGAACAAAAATGGCCTCAGGAAAGCTTAGCACATTAAAAAGTAAAGGTAAAGGGACCCCTGACCATTAGGTCCAGTTGCAGACGACTCTGGGGTTGCAGCGCTCATCTCGCTTTACTGGCTGAGGGAGCCGGCCTACAGCTTCCGGGTCATGTGGCCAGCATGACTAAGCCGCTTCTGGCGAACCAGAGCAGCGCACAGAAACGCCGTTTACCTTCCTGCCGGAGCGGTACCTATTTATCTACTTGCACTTCGTGTTTTCGAACTGCTAGGTTGGCAGGAGCAGGGACCGAGCCACGGGAGCTCACCCCGTCGCGGGGATTCGAACCGCCGACCTTCTGATCGGCAAGCCCTATTACCAAAAAGCTTCACCCACACCCACACTCGTCACTTCTGGTTTCTGGCTGCAGTTCAATTCCTAGCGGGGAATGGAGGAGCTCAATGTCGTTGGACTCCGACAAAGTCTGATTTGCAACAAAAGGGCTGATAGGAGTCCAGAGGGCCAGAGATTCCCCATCTTAGGCTGAGGCAGATGTACCTCCCCCTCCAGAAGCAGGACCAAGTTTTCCCGCTTTGACTCCTGAATGGCAAGATTAAATCGATGGAGCTGCAGTAACTGAAGGGCACGAGGTGAAGCCAAGCAGCTCTGCATCTGATCGTGCTCATGTGGGCGACTACTACAAATCCCACACAAGCCGCCTTATGGTAGAAAAGTGGAATCATTAATCAACAGAATCAACCACCATAGCTGAACTTTCCCCCCTTTTGTGTGTCTTCTAAAGGCCCTGCCAAAAATATATTTTGAACAATGTAGCTGGGGGAAGAAAAGGTTTTTAATAACAGCCAAGCACTGAAGCTGTAGGGCAGGACTGGGGAGGTTGTGGCCCTCCAGTTGTTGGGACTACAACGCCCATAATCCCTCACCATTCGCCATGCTAACTGAGGCTGAGGGAAGCTGGAGCCCAGCACCCTCTGGAGGGCCACTGGTTCCCCATGCCCAGTGTAAGGAGTGTAAGGAGAGCCAGTGTGGTGCAGTGGTTAAGAGCGGTAGACTCGTAATCTGGGGAACCGGGTTCGCGTCCCCGCTCCTCCACATGCAGCTGCTGGTTGACCTTGGGCTAGTCACACTTCTCTGAAGTCTCTCAGCCCCACTCACCTCACAGAGTGTTTGTTGTGGGGGAGGAAGGGAAAGGAGAATGTTAGCCGCTTGGAGACTCCTTCGGGTAGTGATAAAGCGGGATATCAAATCCAAACTCCTCCTCTTCTTCTAATCCCACCCGTTTCGTTTATGTTTTTACATTGATTCTGTTTTCTCTCATCGCTGATGGAAGTTGTTACAGATCTGGGACTGGGAGACACCATTACTGTTGGGAAGCCGCTAAGACCGTAAGCTCCTTGCCTGGGCGTAGAGAAAGCGCTAGAACGTCACCCCCTTTCAGGATGGTGGAAGTTCTTGTAGCTGAGATGGCGGAAGATTCGCCCTTAGAATTCAGCACTTCAACCTGACCCCTCTCCACACCCGGAAAAAGGGGAGGATCTTCTCCCCAGAGAACGAGGCCAGCTGGAAAGTGAAGATCAGGTCGTCCGAATCGACGTCGAAGAACTCCACACGACCCTCTTCGTAGCCCAGGGACACTCGGATCTTCCTGAGCTTGTTCCGCCTCAAGATCAACGGGGTTGGCTTTGGGGATGTGAAAGCCAGAATTTGGCAAGGGGAGGATAAGTCGTGGCTGTTGTGGAACGACTTCCCCACAGCCCAGAACCCCTCGTCGGGGCTAATGCGGACCTGCCCCTTCCTCCTCACGGACTCTCTCGCAACCCCCACGGCCCACCGCCCCAAATTTTCCTCTACCTCCACCTCCCACCAGTGCCTCCCCGAAGCAAATCTCTCGCGGCCCAGCACACTCATCATGATGTCGAATCTCTCGGGGTTGTCGGGCACAGATTGGTATCGACTCCCTCTTCTCACACTTTTCAGGTCCTCGGAAAGGATGAGGAAGGGGTTTGCGGTGTCCGGATCCAGAGTGAAATTCACTGCAGAGGAGAAGGTAGATAGATAGATAGATAGATAGATAGATAGATAGATAGATAGATAGGTAGGTAGGTAGGTAGATAGGTAGATAGGTAGATCATAGCTGTCAACTTTCGGATTTGAAAATAAGGGATTTTTTCAAACTTTCAGATTTGAAAATAAGGGATGCCGCAAGGGCAGTGCAATGGCACCAAGTAGCCTCGTCACCCTGCGCTCCAGAGGCTGCCCGCGAACGGGTGAGCGAAAGAGCGAACGCGTAGACGGCAGGCAGGCTGTCTGTCTGGTTGGGCGTGAGGGTCTGGCTGCGCAAGGCATGCAAGCTCCGCCCCCAGTCGGTCTCAGACTCCTTATTGGCAGCCGAGCAACACAGCTGAGGAGCCTCCCTGGCCGGCAGGGAGGGAGAGGAGCTGCTTCCTTTGAAATCCGGGAAATTTAAGGGATATCAACAATCCGGGATAGCGGCGGGAAACGGCATTGGAATAAGGGAGTTTCCCGCAAAAAAAGGGAGGGTTGACAGCTATGAGATAGACAGAAGAGCAGGGTGTATTAAATCCTTGGAAATACTAGTCTCAGAGGCTAGAGCGGATCTGGGGGAACATTTTTCAGCTTCCGAGGGCCACATTTCATCCTGGGCAACCTTCCAGAGGCCACTGGTGGGCGGGGTCAAATGGGAAAGTGGGCGGGGTAGCAGATGCAACTCTGACTCCACACTAGGTGTCATTCCAGCCACGCAAAACCAAAGGCCTCCACACACACACACACACAACACACACACACCTCCATCTAGGCATGCAAGAGGCATTCGCGCAGTTGACGGATACCTTCTAGCCAGGCAAACACACTCAGGGAAGTCCACTGATAGGTATTTGCCTAGGGAGAGTCTGGAGGGGTCCAGATAAGAGAGGCCTTGAGGCCTGCTTTGGCCACCGGGGCCTGTGGTCCTCCCCACCCCCACTTCTCCTAATGTCTCCTTTCTCCAGACCAGACTTTGACAACCTGGTGCTCTCCGAGGAGATTTGTAGGACTTCCACCAGTCATTACAGTCATGCTGGCTGGGGCATCTGAAAGCTCTGGAGGGTATCATTCTCCAACCTGATGCCTTCCATGTTTTGGACTACAACTCCCATCATGTCCTAGCATTGATGATGCTGGCTGGGGCTGATGGGAGTTGGAGTCTGACAGCGCCTGGAAGGCCTCAGGCCTGACCTGATACAACTCAATTAAATACTTCAGTGTGGGGCTGCTGCTGAACCTCAGTCCCCCATCAAAATTTTCCCACTTTTTTATTTTATTTTCTTTTTAGTTCTATGCATATAGTTACCTTTGTACAAGTCTTGATTCAGAGACTCTGTTGTGCAGGGGAAAGAGCGACAAATTAAATCAGACACCATCATACATATAGTGGTCTATCCTCTATAATAATTCCCTATGTCCCTGCGGCGCCGTCCGTGTGTCAGTGGAATTCGCAACTGGGCATGCGCCCCACTGACAGACGGATTGGAGCAGGGATTGGAGAGGGGGGCGTGTCCGAGAGGCAGCGGCGGCGCACGCGCGTTCTCAGTTGCGCCAGCGCCGCTGCCTCGCACGGATGCAGAGGGCTGCGCCATCCTCGCCGCCGCTACAGCCACCCCCGGGGGAAAATAAGCCGCCGCCGCTGCCGCTACAGCCGCCCCCGGGGGAAAGGAAGAAGGGGGAGGGAGCCCCTCTCCACCCCCCAGCGCCCGCTGTTCTGCCTCAGTAGGGCGCTCCTTCTCCCTCACGGAGCCCAGGGGAGAGAGCCGACCTGCGCAGGAAGGGGAAGGGCGCCGGGCGCGCTGGCCGCCTCGGCACCGCAGCTGCACCCGTGAGGAGAAGGCGGAGGTGGCGGCGAGGAGTTGCGGCCAGTACGGCTGCCTCCGTCGCCGCCGCTCTTTTCTTCTGAGCTCCGCTCCGCGACTCCCTCTCCCAGCCGCCACTCTCCGCCTCCCCTCGCCGCCTGCTGCGTCCCACGGGCTCCCGCCAGCACCTGCTGCCCTGGGCTTGGCCAGGGTGCTCAGCCCGAGGGCCCGGCCGCCGCAGGGTACCCCGCGCTACCGCCTCTTTCTCCTCGCCCCAGCCCAGCCCAGCAGTAGCGCGTCTGGTGAGTGGCAGAGCAAGGAGGGAGGGAGGGAGATAGACCGACAGACGGACGGACGGACGGCAGGAGGACCGACAGGCAGAGCGAAGCCTTCACCCCCTCACCCACGCCCGTTTTTAACGGGCTTAATTCACTAGTCATTTAATGTTTCAAGAGGGAGTGAAACCTCTCACACTAAACTGATCACGTTCAAATTTAAATTAGAACTGCATTTAGTTAATTGTTGTTGTTTTTTGAATTCTCAGATGTGGTTTCCATGATCAGAGAGGGCAACCTTTTAATCCTGGTTCTTTCCACACTAGGTCTTTTCCCCTTGTTTCTTAAATTACTATCCTTTGTTCATTCAGTCTATGTCATTGTTGCTAAATTGTTGCATTCCGGTGTTTTCTTTGCTGTACACCCAATTTTTCATTGTTTTTTATGATAATTTTTATGATAAAACAGTATGGACAGACAGAGCACTTTTTGAGGCTTTCAAAGACTAGTGTGACTTTAATTAAAAGATTCCTGTTCTCCTTGTTTTATTGTTTCTTGTTCAGGGTGTTTGGAGGATTAGTTATTACCGGTAAATGCCCCAGAATTTCTGTTCTCTGTAGGGGTCTTAGACTTGTCCTTCTCTCTCCCTCTCACCCGTTCTCAATGAAATAGTGCTATTTCTCTATGAAAACAAAAACAGAAAAGATAGTGCAAGGAATCTGGATTGCTAAAACAACTATTTGATGAGCAACAGAAGCCAGCTAATAAACAATTAATCTCTGATCTCCCAGGCACACTAATCAGTAAAGGTAAAGGTAAAGGGACCCCTGACCATTAGGTCCAGTCGTGACCGACTCTGGGGTTGCGGCGCTCATCTCGCATTATTGGCCGAGGGAGCCGGCGTACAGCTTCCGGGTCATGTGGCCAGCATGACTAAGCCGCTTCTGGCGAACCAGAGCAGCGCACAGAAACGCCGTTTACCTTCCCGCCGGAGCGGTACCTATTTATCTACTTGCACTTTGACGTGCTTTCGAACTGCTAGGTTGGCAGGAGCAGGGACCGAGCAACGGGAGCTCACCCCGTCGCGGGGATTCGAACCGCCGACCTTCTGATCAGCAAGCCCTAGGCTCTGTGGTTTAACCCACAGCGCCAGAACTTGCAAAGAGAAAACTTCTAATTCATGTTGGAAGGAACCTTTGCTGAACAGGAGTTATTTGTGTATAAGCATTATAGAACTGGCCATGAGGAACAAATATTAGTTTCACTTTGGGAAAAGGAGAACCACAGCCCATGTTCTAGTGTGGAAGCAGCCTCTCTCTCAAACACCACCTCCCATCAAATTTTCCCTTCCCGTACATTCCCAGAAAACTACCTTTGTTCACTGCTTCCTCCAGAGATTCTGCCATGTGGAGAAAAGGATGACAAATTTACTCAGACCACCATATACTGTAGATAGCAATGTGTAAATTCATGCGTGAGAGAGAGAGAGAAAAACAACAACTGAAAACCTCACAAGTTTCACTTACACAAAATTATATAAAGCATTGAGGGAGTCCTGTGGCACCTTGCAGACCAACCCGTTTATTTATTCTGGCTGAAGCTTTCATGGACTGAAGAACCAAAAAATCGTACGCCATAATAAATATATCTTTTGATTTTTAAGTTGCCACAGGCTCTTTCTTGCCCCACCAGGTGCCTTTCAAGAGAGCAATTGCATCAAGCCACATTCTTTCTCCTCAGAAACTGATATGTATGGTGGGAGACGAGATTCTTCCGCCTTGCTGCCCACAGATTATTTTGTGAGGAAAACTACCAGCTTGCCTTCAATGCAAGCTCCTCAAAAGATCCACCAAAGTGGGATGGAACGGAAGGGACAAAGGATAAATGGACAATGGAATGATTATGTTTTTGAATATGTTCAATCTGAGATATTTGAACAGGTAGTGACGGAAGACACATGGGAAAACAAATGTCAAAAAAGATTTTGAATAAATGGACAAGCTATAGGAATTGGATAGTACGGGGGGAAGCCAACCCAAGCATCCAAATTAGAATGAATAATCTGTGCACATGGTTAAAGATCTGAAGAGAGAACAATTTTTGGGGGGGAGGGGCTAAAGGGGAGGGAGAAGGGGGGAGGGGGGAAAAACTTTGGATAAATGAGTAGGGACAGAAGTATATACTGTTGTGTATAGCCGCCCAGAGTGGCTGGGGAGACCCGGCCAGATGGGCGGGGTACAAATAATAAATTATTATTATTAAATTATTATTATAGCCAATAGTATGGTGCTTTTGATGCATGTTATTGTTAGACCTCCTACTGAATGACTTTTTGTAACCTATTCGATGTCCGTGGGTGAATGTGTGACTATAAAGAATGTAAATAATAATAATAATAAAAGGACGGAAGGGACAATATGTATTGGGACGTCAGTTCAGACATCTGGAGGAACCACAGAAGGAGAACCACTCTCCTCACATCCAGCCCAGAGCTGGGAGCCTCTCAAAGGTCTATACCCAGCCCCCTCCCCTCAGATCCCGTGACCACCACCAATACCTTTATATTTCTCCATAGCTTCTTCCAGAGCGGAATTCGTCTGAGAGTAAATCCTGAACTTCTCTTCCAGTCCTGGAGAAAGGTCCACCAGCTGCCTCACTTGCGCTTTCTCATATCTGCAGGGTGAAATAATCATAAATCTGCTCTTATTCCCTTATGGGGTACACAAGAGCCTTCCCAGGTTCTCCATCGGTAGGAGTAAATTTACAGAGGCCAACCAGAGAAAAATTGAGAAGCAAAGTTTTATTATATCTGTTGCAACAGGGCCCATCACTCCCAAAATGGAGGAGGGAGGAGGAACCCCCAAAATGGTGTGCAAGCTCCTATATAGACTTTTGAAATTCCCCCCTCCCGCTCAAGACCACCCCCCTATACATCATACATACATCACAAAAAGGGGTGTAACCCAGGACCACCTCCCTGATACATCACAGTTACTGTTATTAAACGGTCTCTACTCACGAGTAAAGGCTCAGCAGAGACACTGTGGAATGAAAACATGTACCCAGTCATGTGAAAAACAATAAACCCATGACTGCACACAGGGAATGAATATTACAACATTGCCGCTACCAGACCTCCCCTTTCATGATGTAACTGTTATGATAAACCCGGAAAAAGCCAGACGGATGGGCGAAATGGCAGCAGAGAACTCTCTGCACAAATACTTAAATAAAGCTTCGTCCACTCTAGAATCATAGAATCATAGAGTTGGAAGAGACCACAAGGGCCATCCAGTCCAACCCCCTGCCAAGCTGGAACACCATCAAAGCATTCTTGACAGATGGCTGTCAAGCCTCTGCTTAAAGACCTTCAAAGAAGGAGACTCCACCACACTCCTTGGCAGCAAATTCCACTGTCAAACAGCTCTTACTGTCAGGAAGTTCTTCCTAATGTTTAGGTGGAATCTTCTTTCTTGTAGTTTGAATCCATTGCTCCGTGTCCGCTTCTCTGGAGCAGCAGAAAACAACCTTTCTCCCTCCTCTATATGACATCCTTTTATATATTTGAACATGGCTATCATATCACCCCTTAACCTTCTCTTCTCCAGGCTAAACATACCCAGCTCCCTAAGCCGTTCCTCATAAGGCATCGTTTCCAAGCCTTTGACCATTTTGGTTGCCCTCTTCTGGACACGTTCCAGCTTGTCAGTATCCTTCTTGAACTGTGGTGCCCAGAACTGGACACAGTATTCCAGGTGAGGTCTGACCAGAGCGGAATACAGTGGTACTATTACTTCCCTTGATCTAGATGCTATACTCCTATTGATGCAGCCCAGAATTGCATTGGTTTTTTTAGCTGCTGCATCACACCGTTGACTCATGTCAAGTTTATGGTCTACCAAGACTCCTAGATCCTTTTCACTTGTACTGCTCTCAAGCCAGGTGTCACCCATCCTGTATTTGTGCCTTACATTTTTTTTGCCCAAGTGTAGTACTTCACATTTCTCCCTGTTAAAATTCATCCTGTTTGCCTTGGCCCAGTTCTCTAATCTGTTAAGGTCATTTTGAAGTGTGATCCTGTCCTCTGGGGTATTAGCCACCCCTCCCAATTTGGTGTCATCTGCAGGATGCCCTCAAGCCCATCATCTAAGTCATTGATAAAGATGTTGAATAAGACTGGGCCCAAGACAGAACCCTGTGGCACCCCACTAGTCACTTCTCTCCAGGATGAAGGGGATCCATTAATGAACACCCTTTAACCCTTTAAAACCTCTGCACTTGATTTATTTTTATCTAAATAATGAACTTTTTGCATTTGGCTTTGTGCTGGGTTTGGCCAAGAGCCCCCCTTCCTCTCCTATCAAAATATTCTCGGCCACTGCTTTTTTTTTCTTAAAAAATGTTCAGGGGTAACTCTCATTTTTACTCAAGAAAACCACCATTTTATAGTTCAAATTGGGAAAAATAAATACAGTAAATGGACAAAAGTACAAAGATTCACAAAATGTTTAGGGGTATGCATCCCCCTGCATCCCCCCAGAAAAAAGCACTGTTCTCAACAGCATCAAACACGGGGTTGAAACTAGGTGGCCTAGGAAGCCACTTCCCACTCTCTGATTCTACGACAAGACCTGGGATGTCTCGGTTGGTAGAGCGCGAGACTCTTATTAATTTCAGGAAAAAGATTCCTGCATTGCAGGGGGTTGGACTAGATGACCCTCAGGGTCCCTTCCAACTCTACAACTCTGTGATTCTATGACTCAAAGAGTGAGAAAGTGCCACTTACCTGCTCAAAACCTTTTTGATGTCCTGAGAGCATGGGAAGAAGGGGAGAAAGAGTTCTGTTCAGCTGCACAAGCACAACACAGGCTGGATTGCTTGCTATTCTGCTGGGAATTAATGTTTATTTCATTCTGCCTTGAAAATGAACTCCCCACGTTTGTCTCAACTTCATTTCTAATCTTATGATTCAAGAAGACTTCCCCTTTCTTGTAAAGTGAGTTTTGAATGGTCTTTTTATCTTGGTTTGTAAAAAGCAGGAATTAATCCTCCCTGGTATTACCATATTTTTCGCTCTATAAGGCGCACCTGACCATAGGACGCACCTAGTTTTTAGAGGGGAAAAGCCCCAATTTTTTGAGGATCAGCTCAAATTTCTGCAGCTTCTTTTGCAAAGGAGAAAAGCCCCATTTTTTGAGGATCAGCTCAAATTTCTGCAGCTTCTTTTGCAAAGGAGAAAAGCCCCATTTTTTGAGGATCAGCTCAAATTTCTGCAGCTTCTTTTGCAAAGGAGAAAAGCCCCATTTTTTTGAGGATCAGCTCAAAGTTGTTGAGCTTACTTTGCAAAGGGAAAAAACCCTGTTTTGTGGGGTTTAACTCACAGTTTTGCAGCTTCAGGAAGCCATTTCTACAGTTTCCAGACAGATAATCTAATCAGCCAGTCACATGTCGCTGGGGAAACAGCCTCCCTCTGCAAGGGGGCGAGGCTGGAATCTCTCTCCCTTATCTCTCTCCCCGATCGTTGGCTGAGCAGCTGCTCAGCAGGCTTCCTTTCAACACCCCCTTCGCTCTCTCTTTAAAAAAAAAAAAAAGTACAATCTGCTTTTGCCCCTGGGCAGTTCAGCTCCAGGGACCACACATTCGCTCCATAAGACGCACAGACATTTCCCCCTACTTTTTAGGAGGAAAAAAGTGCGTCTTATGGAGCGAAAAATATGGTACTTGTCATGTGAACAGTCTTCTCTTTAGTATCATGCTTGGGCTGTGTGTGCAAATTCTGCCAGCTGGAAGCAGAAGGGGTTGTGTGCAGAGCACTGAATGGCTCAGTGTTTGCGATGACATGAAGCGCTGTGCCCCAAATCTCCCCACTTCAGTTCCCCCCCCCACCTTAAAAACATTTTTGAAAGTTCTCTACAATTGTTTAAAAGCAAAATTTTATAAATGGTGCTATAAACGACCACTATAAAGGCACAATTTAACAGAAGAAGAAGAGTTTGGATTTGATACCCCGCTTTATCACTACCCGAAGGAGTCTCAAAGCGGCTCACATTCTCCTTTCCCTTCCTCCCCCACAACTAACACTCTGTGAGGTGAGTGGGGCTGAGAGACTTCAGAGAAGTGTGACTAGCCCAAGGTCACCCAGCAGCTGCATGTGGAGGAGCAGGGAAGCGAACCCGGTTCACCAGATTACGAGTCTACCGTTCTTAACCGCTACACCACAGAAGAACAGGGGGTGGGGGGGGGGAGAGAAAAAATCATCAAGGAAATCATATATGGGTAACAGAAGCGAGTACATGTATCATTTGAAGAGCGAAGGTGGACATGATCTGAGCTTATCCAACGGGGGCCAAAATGAAAAGACGTTTCTATTGTGTACCTCTGGAGCCAAACTCAGACTCACCTGTGGAAATTCATTTTCCGGCTGCTGGAAGCTCCTCTCCACTTCAGTGATCAGGTTACTGAGATGGGAAATCTCTTCTGTGAGTCTGGCGAGGTTTTCCTTCTGGGCCACTTCAACCTCTTTCTTCAGGCCTTCGAGCTTGGCCAGCCTGAGGAGCTCCATTTCTTCCAGGAAGTTGTACATTCGCTCAAAGGCAGACACGACCCTCTGTTTCTCCATTTCTAATTCCATCTAGCGGGGAGGGAAACACAGGAATTGTCAGCGGTGGGCCGTAACCATGGAGGGCTGGTTCCTACTTGCAAGTATATAACTCCTGAAGAGAAGAATGTGAGGAAAGCCCTGTCGGGTTAGCCAAGTGGTGCAGCTTCCTGTTTACCTCAGTGGCTAGCCAGATAATAATAATAATAATAATAATAATAATAATAATAATAATAATAATAATTTTTTATTTATTCCCCAGCCACTCTGGGCAGCTTCCAACAGAATATTAAAATACAATAATCTATTAAACATTAAAAGCTTCCCTAAACAGGGCTGCCTTCAGACGTCTTCTAAAAGTCTGGTAGTTGTTTTTCTCTTTGACATCTGGTGGGAGGGCGTTCCACAGGGCGGGTGCCACTACCAAGAAGGCCCTCTGCCTGGTTCCCTGTAACTTGGCTTCTCGCAGCGAGGGAACCGCCAGAAGGCCCTCGGCGCTGGACCTCAGTGTCCAGGCAGAATGGTGGGGGGTGGATGCCTACGGGAAGCCCGCAAACAGGGCCTGGGGGCACCAACCCTCTCCCCGCCTGTGATTCCCAAGCGGCATAGGAGAAACATCTCAAGGCCTTCCACATGTGCTCCGTCAGGGAGATTTTGAGCATGGCGTGGCAGGATTAATTCCAAACAAAGATGTGCTCTCCCAAGCCCACATTCCCGGCATGTTTGTACTCCTGTCTCGACTACACGAGCAGTAGGCACACGCATAAGTGAACACTGCTCCCGTATTTGGAATGCAGTTGTAGAAGCTCCTCTTGTTGAGCATTTTCTATCACAAAACCACACTGACACAGATTTACTTTTTACAGTTTTATGGATCAACAGGAGAACCACTAGTAATAGATGTGATTTTGTAAAAAGATTAAGACAGAAAGAATCCCAATTCATTTTCATGTTTAGGACGCTTCATCCGGAAGGGTTGAATTCAGAAATGGATCTTGGTTGCTTTATTTAGCTCTGGTTAAGGAGTGATGTAAGGGACCCAGGTGGCGCTGTGGGTTAAACCACAGAGTCTAGGGCTTCCTGATCAGAAGGTTGGCGGTTCGAATCCCTGCAACGGGGTGAGTTCCCGTTGCTCGGTCCCAGCTCCTGCCCACCTAGCAGTTCGAAAGCACGTCAAAGTGCAAGTAGATAAATAGGAACCGCTCTGGCGGGAAGGTAAACGGCGTTTCCGTGTGCTGCTCTGGTTCGCCAGAAGCAGCTTTGTCATGCTGGCCACATGACCTGGAAGCTGTACGCCGGCTCTCGGCCAATAAAGCGAGATGAGCGCTGCAACCCCAGAGTCGGACACGACTGGACCTAATGGTCAGGGGTCCCTTTACCTTTACCTTTTAAGGAGTGATGTTGCTTTAACTGTGTTCATTCATGATTATAATGGAATTCACCTGGTGCCATGAGTGGGTTCATAAGCTCCTGAACTCCTGATAACTAACAGCAGTGGTTACATATTCATATGACCACTGCTCCTTGAAAACTTCCATTGTATATTGAGGTATGCTATTATATTACATTATTCTATTAGTGCTATGTTTTATTGAATTATGTATATTTGCATTAGATGTATTGATTTCATGGATTACTGTGATACATGTCCATGCAGGTTTTTGGTTGTTTATTTGTTTATCTATATTTTGCAGTTACATGCTGAAGAAGATGTACACGTAACAGTGTTAATGGATCACTGTCCATTGTCTTACTGTTATTATACATGAAAAAAATATACTACTTTCATTGGCCGTCGTGTTGCTCGTTCTTGGTTTCTGTTTGAAGATTGCAACACAGAGGTTTCTTGAACTTACAGAATGGAAGATGGCAGGATCCCCAAGATGTGCTCTATGGGGAACAGGCTTCTGGCACCAGGCCCATCAGCAGACCAACTCTGCATTACAAAGATGTCTGCAAATGTGCTACCGGTAGTGGCTCGTAGTCAACACTTGACCCTTCAGCTAGAGGCCAGCCCAGAGGCGTAGCAAGCCCAGGTGGTACCCGGGGCAGAATTTTTTTTGTCACCCCCCCCACAACTTTGCCAGGGCACTGGCAGAGCTGCACCCAGTGGCATAGCAAGTCACCCCCCCCCCAAAATGATGGTGCCACTTTGCGAGGTGTGGGGATTTTTTGTGTGTGTGTGTCTATTATCTCTCTTTTTTCAATAAAGTTAAAATTTAATTTTTAAAAAATAAATAAAAAGAAATATAATTTTTTTTAAAAAAATATAAAATAAAATAAAAAAGTGTCCCCCCCCCCGATGGTGCCACTTTGCAAGGTGTGGGGGTTTTGTGTGTGTGTGTGTGTCTATTATCTATTTTTTTCCAATAAAGTTAAAATAAAAATAAATAAATAAATAAAAATTAAAAAGAAATTAATTTTTTTTAAAAAGTGTCACCCCCCTCTGATGGTGCCACTTTGTGAGGTGTGGGGGGTTGTGTGTGTGTCTATTATCCCTTTTTTTTCAAAAGTTAAAATTTTTTAAAAAAAATTAAAAACAATTTTTTTAAATAAAAAAAAGTGTCACCCCCCTCTGGGGGGGGGAACCCGGGGCGGCCCGCCCCCATCGCCCCCCTTGCTGGGCCCCTGGCCAGCCTGGAAACACCAGTCAGCCTAATGTTGAGATGTCTTTTGGGGGCATGAGGAGTCTTCTAGGCAAAGACTACAATCTGTCCTTGTCCTCAATATGTTTTTTTTTTTTTAAATACTACATCTGCCATAATCCCTGACCCCTGGCCATGCAGGCTGAGGCTGATGGGAGTTGTAGTCCAAAACATCTGCTCTAGCTTGGGGAAGGTTGTCCCTTACGAATAAGCACTTACCAGACATTCTTTGCTTCTCAGTTCTTCAGCTAGTTTCCGATCCGCAAGAATTTCTCTCTCTTTTTCCAAACAGCTCAGCTCAGACTTTTCCTCGAGAAGCAAAAAGAAAAGAAAAGAAAGAATATTTATATGGAGAATTATTGATGCCACTGATGAATTTCCTTTGAAACCCATGTTTGATATGACGGCAGGACTAGCAACCTGTCCTCCATATTTCGCCTTGGATAAATCAGGGAGCTCTTTCGCCACATCGCGTCTTCTCTGCTCAAATGGGTATTTAATCAACATTTTATTTGCACGTTGCATCTTTTGTGCCACACTTAACTGGAGACCCAGGCACAATGTGCAGTTATGTATTTATTATAACAACTAGGGTTACGCTGAACCTTCTCTCATTTCAATGTTTACAAATGAGTAAACGAGAGAGGAGAAAACATGGGGGAAAATAAGCAAAAGAAGAAGAAGGGTGTTTCTTTTCAGGGGTGGACACCTGAACATTTCTCTCTGTTTTCTTTTGAAGAACTATACCCTATAAGAGCAGCTTCAAACCGAGCCCAATGAAGCAATACAAATTCTTCCAGGAAAAAGGAGAATAAAAGGAGAATAAAGTCTTGTATTCATTTATCTGGGAGTGATCCCCATTGAAACCAGTGGGACTTACCTCTGTAGTAAACAACTATCCTACATTCAGAAAATACCTGAAGGCAGCCCTGTTTAGGGAAGTTTTTAACCTGTGATATTTTGATGTATTTTAATATCTGTTGGAGGCCGCCCAGAGTGGCTGGGGAGACCCAGCCAGATGGGCGGGGTACAAAAAAAAATTATTATTATTATTATTATAGATCTGTGTAGGACTGTGCTGTAAACAGAAGTGTGGCGTACTGAATGTTAAAAAGCTGATGATGAATATAGCGCAATGTTGACAAACACCGTAAGGGCCCTGCCGGAGCACAGCCAAGGCCCAGCACCAACAGCGTACATGTTTAAAGTACTGTGATACCTCTTTAAACAGGCATGGCTTTCCCCCAGAGAACTCTGGGAGATGTAGTTTGTTTAGGGGTGCTGTGAGTTGTCAAGAGACCCCATATTCCGCTCCCAGAGCTACAATTCCCTATGAAGAGGTATGGACTGTTAAACCACTCTGAGAACTGCAGCTTCTTCAACTTATTGGGGGGGGGGGAATGGGGTGCCGATGTGATAAAATAAATATAAACGCAAAGAGGGAGATGTTTAGCCTAGAGAAGAGCTGATTATATGGCAACAGGGCAGCCTCCTTCAAATATCTGAAGCCCTGCCACATAGATGATGGAGCAAACTTGCTTCCTGTCCTGCCACAGCAGCCAGCCTCCAGATGTACTACAAATCCCATCATCCCTGACCGGCTGGAACTGCTGGGAGATGTAGTCCCAAAACTCCTGGCGTGCACCAGTTGGGGGAAAGCTACCCCAGAGGACAAGAACTGCATGCCCACCTATCAAATCAAATATTATTTATTCCATTAGCTATATGGCCATAGCACACAATGAGAAAGCAGGTGGAAACCCGCCGCGAACGTACACAAAATACAACAGATACACCCTACACACTTTGCACAAATACGTCTAAAAACTTTAAGTCTAAAATCATGCTGAGTGAAACAAATAAAACAAGAAGCAATAACAGGGCATGGCGACAGTGACTATGTCAGGAAGTTACATAGGTCTAGGTCTAGGTCTAGGTCTAGGTCTTTCTTGGGTTCCATGATCACTGCAGATGGTGACAGCAGTCACGAAATTAGAAGACGCCTGCTTCTTGGGAGAAAAGCAATGACAAACCTAGACAGCATCTTAAAAAGCAAAGACATCACCTTGCCAACAAAGGTCTGTATAGTTAAAGCTATGGTTTTCCCAGTAGTAATGTACGGAAGTGAGAGCTGGACCATAGACAAGGCTGATCGCCGAAGAATTGATGCAAGAAGATCAAACCTATCCATTCTTAAAGAAATCAGCCCTGAGTGCTCATTAGAAGGACAGATCCTGAAGTTGAGGCTCTAGTACTTTGGCCACCTCATGAGAAGAGAAGACTCCCTGGAAAAGACCCTGATGTTGGGAAAGATTGAGGGCACAAGGAGAAGGGGACGACAGAGGACGAGATGGTTGGACAGTGTTCTCGAAGCTACTAACATGAGTTTGGCCAAACTGCGAGAGGCAGTGAAGGATAGGCGTGCCTGGTGTGCTCTGGTCCATGGGGTCACGGAGAGTCGGACACGACTGAATGACTGAACAACAACAACAACAAGGTCTAGGGCAAGTTAGCAGAAGAGGTGGCCCTGAGTTTCAGTGCCTGTAAAATGCCCACCTATCAGGGATGTTGTAGGCGTGGATTTCCTGCAGCAGCAGCAGCCGTGGGCTGGAATGGATGACCTTTGAGGTCCCCTACCACTTTACGATCCCAGTGAAGTAACGTTTCGTGCCGTAGAGAACCCGCACCGATCCATCCCAAGACAAACAAAGTCACTGCCCCATAATGCCCCACAGCAGTGATTTCCTACCTGCTGCGTCACCTCTCCTATGGGAATCACCCGGTGGTCTCGGTGCTCCTTGGATTTGTCGCACACCACACAGATGGGGGCTTGGTCCTCCGTGCAGAAGAGCTTCAGGGGCTCCCGGTGCTTCTGGCACAAAATCCCTCCATCTTCGTCCAGCTTCCGGAGTATTTCTGTCATGCTCGCCAGCTGCCAGTTGGGCCGGGGGCTTTTCGGCTGGACCGCTTCCCTACACTGGGGGCAAGAGACGCTTTTGCCCTCCTCCTCCCCCCAGCACTGGGCCAGGCAGCCCTGGCAGAAATTGTGCCCGCAGTCCAGGATCACCGGGTCCTTGAAGAACTCCAGGCAGATGGAGCAGGTCGCTTCCAAGCACAGCGCCTGGATGGGACCCCCGCCGCCGGGGTGGTCCATGGCTGCTGCGGATTAAGGACAGCTTTCGCTTCTGATCGCAGATGCAATGACTTTGCATTCCGTTTCCCGGAATCTCCTCGGGGACTGGCTGAGCGAGGAGCGGCAATGGGCGGAGGGGTGTGCCTTAGATGGATGTTTTTGCTGCTGTCAGATGGAAGGGTGGGTCCCTTTCCGCTCCAGAAACAGCCTTTATATTTTCTTAGGTTCATTTAAACCAGGAGGGGCTCCCGGGAGTATTTTCTGCCACTCACCCACCAGATCCTAGCAATTTATTTATTTGGGGAGGGGAGGGGGACAGATGGGGGATGTACATTATATCCCCTCTCCGCTCAGCTGATCTGCTGCGATCCCCCAAGGAGGAGGGGCTGTGTGCACGTGTTTGTGTGTTCGTCTGTATACATGTGTACACGTGACAGCACCTGACGTAGGGTGCTCTCTGTGCTCAAGGTACAGGGATAGTTTTGGGCAACCAAAATGGTCACGGAGCTGGGACAACTCCCCTAGGAAGGAAATGGCAAGATTTGGGCCTTTTTAGGTTAGAAAGAAAGGCAGGAGGAGCTATGGGGAAATGAAGGTAAAGGTAAAGGGACCCCTGACCAATAGGTCCAGTCGCGGATGACTCTGGGGTTGTGGTGCTCATTTCGCTTCACTGTCTGGGGGAGCCGGCGTACAGCTTCCGGGTCATGTGGCCAGCATGACTAAGCTGCTTCTGGAGAACCAGAGCAGTGCACGGAAACACCGTTTACCTTCCCGTCAGAGCGGTACCTATTTATCTACTTGCACTTTGACGTGCTCTCACCCCGTCGCGGGGATTCGAACTGCGGACCTTCTGTTCAGCAAGCCCTAGGCTCTGTGGTTTAACCCACGTTTAACCCACGTCCCATGGGGAAATGAAAGGTGTGTGCAAAATCAGGCATGTTGAACAGAGCAGCGCACGGAAACACCGCTTACCTTCCCGCTGCAGCGGTACCTATTTATCTACTTGCACTTTGACGCGCTTTCGAACTGCTAGGTTGGCAGGAGCTGGGACAGAGCAACGGGAGCTCACCCCGTCGCGGGGATTCGAACCGCCGACCTTCTGATCAGCAAGCCCTAGGCTCTGTGGTTTAACCCACAGCGCCACCCGCGTCCCTACGACAGCCATCATTGCTTGCATACAAAAGCAAGTTGCAGATGTGGCTCAGAGTTCCAACACTCACTTATTTATTTATTTTTGCAATTTCATGTAAATACGCCAAGGATCTACCCACCAGGGAATAATAAAATCACAGAATTGTTGAGTTCGAAGATGCCTCCTAGGGCCATCTAGTCCAACCCCCTGCATTGCAGGAATCTCAGCTAAAGCATCCAGGACAGATGGCCACCCAACCTCTGCTTAAAAACCTCCAAGGAAGGAGAGCCCACCACCTCCCAAGGGTGACCGCTCCACTGTCAAACAGCTCTTACAGTCAAAAACATTTAGGCACAGAAAAGCAGCAGCAGATGCTTCAAAGAATCAGAGTTGGAAGAGACCACAAGGGCCATCCAGTCCAACCCCCTGCCAAGCAGGAAACACCATCAAAGCATTCCTGACAGGTGGCTGTCAAGCCTCTGCTTATTAAAGACCTCCAAAGAAGGAGACTCCACCACACTCCTTGGCAGCAAATTCCACTGTCGAACAGCTCTTACTGTCAGGAAGTTCTTTCTAATGTTTAGGTGGAATCTTCTTTCGTAGTTTGAATCCATTGCTCCATGTCCGCTTCTCTGGAGCAGCAGAAAACAACCTTTCTCCCTCCTCTATATGACATCCTTTTATATATTTGAACATGGCTATCATATCACCCCTTAACCTTCTCTTCTCCAGGCTAAACATACCCAGCTCCCTAAGCCGTTCCTCATAAGGCATTGTTTCCAGGCCTTTTACCATTTTGGTTGCCCTCCTCTGGACACGTTCCAGCTTGTCAGTATCCTTCTTGAACTGTGGTGCCCAGAACTGGACACCGTATTCCAGGTGAGGTCTGACCAGAGCGGAATACAGTGGTACTATTACTTCCCTTGATCTAGATGCTATACTCCTATTGATGCAGCCCAGAATTGCATTGGCTTTTTTAGCTGCTGCATCACACTGTTGACTCATGTCAAGTTTGTGGTCTACCAAGACTCCTAGATCCTTTTCACTTGTACTGCTTCTCAAGCCAGGTGTTCAGATCCTGGACTTTCCACAACAAATAAAGCTCAGGCCAACTTGGGAGTAACAATCCTTTATTCGTTTTATTTGTGTGTTAAGAATATATATACATATACATTATATATATACTTTCATGGTTCTAAAAAAAAACCCCAAGGCTGCTCATTCTGCAAGATAAAATCAAACATTAAAAAGCATTTTCACTGACTTCAAAGAGAGGCAGCTTCTGTTTTGTGAAAATGGTGAAGAGAAGCTTAGCGAGCGGAAGAATATCCAGCCTTTTGGTTTGGAGGTTTGTTGTTGGTTTGCATTGGGAGAAGCCGGAGGGAAGGAGCAGAAAAAAAGATCAACAACAGAGGCTGCACCCCTTTCTCATGGGCAGAGTTGGAGGTGAGATTTTTTCCATATCCAAAAGAAGGGGCAGAAGGTGTCAGACGTGGATTCAGCTAAGGAGAAAGTATGGAGCAGGCTTGCCGCCTCAGCGTCAAAAAACGCCACCTGTTGAGCATCCAGATTTAGGGCCACTCGTATCCGTTGGGGCTCACTGCTCGGATACAGGAAAGGGTAATGCGGAGGGATGACGGCCCTGTACTGACCCTCCCACCTCCCAATAGCCCAGATGCCGGCTTCCGGGGAAGGGTGGGCGTCTTTCTTGACCGCCACAAGCGGTTTCGAGATCCCCAGAGCCCAGGCGCCCTCATTCCTCACTTCAACTTCCCAGTAGCTTCTGCCAGAGCTGAAGGACTCCCGGCACTGAGCGCAAGGCCAGCGCTCAAATCGGCCAGCGCTGAGAGGGAGGGCCTGCGGCCTTTCTGCCAGCGCCAAACTTCTCAGGTCCTCGGATACGATGAGCCGAGGATGAGCGGTGGCTGGGTTCAGAGACACTTTCGCTGCGGAAGAGAAAGGAGGAGATCAGATTCCAAGCAGGGCAGCTTGGCAAGCGTGGCGACGTTCGCTACATGCATTTAGAAGAGAGGTCCCAAGGGACTGACCAGGAAGGAACAGACATCTATCTGCTGTGGTGTAATGGTCAGTGCCCTGGACTGTGTCTGCAGAGGCCAGGTTTCAAATCCCCACTCAGCCATAAAACAGGAAGTGAAGTTACAGGGAACCAGGCAGAGGGCCTTCTCGGTAGTGGCACCTGCCCTGTGGAACGCCCTCCCTTCAGATGTCAAGGAGATAAATAACTATCGGTATTTCAGCTTTTAGAAGACATCTGAAGGCAGGCCTGTATAGGGAGCACAGTTCTTAATTACAAAATTACAACACCTCTTGTGATGGTTTGAACCCTTTCTGTTTTAACAGTACAAATTGTACAAATACCTTCCATTTCTCCTCAAAATCATTTCTCCTGCATATTCCCCGCCTTACCTTAATGGCACATGTTAATTTATCATTACAGTGGACGCTCGGGTTGCGAACGTGATCCGTGCGGGAGGCACGTTGGCAAGCCGCAGCACCGCGTCTGCACATGCGCGGGTCGCGATTCGGCGCTTCTGAGCATGCACAAAGTGCGATTTAGCGCTTCTGCGCATGTGCCAAAACCCGGAAGTAACCCGTTCCGGTACTTCCGGTTTCGGGGCGGTGTGCAACCCGAAAACGCGCAACCTGAAGCGGCCGTAACCCGAGGTATGACTGTAATAGCTATATCCCGCACCTCTTTATAACATTCTCCCATTTTATATTCACCTTGCTCCTTCCACATCCTAGCTATAATAATTTGTGCAGGTATCAAATTCATGAGCAAGTCCTTCATAGCTGCAAACCTTCCACTCCATCGTAAATTGAGAATAATGCTACCTCTGGACTTTTGGTCAGCTTTAACCCAGTGATTTCTGTTATCTCCTTAAATACCCTTTGCCAAAAAAATTGTACATATTTACACCCCCACCACATGTGAGCATAAGTTCCTGTTTTATTATTTGGAATCTAAATCCAAATAATAAAACTACTACTACTACTACTACTACTACTATAGTCTTTAAGTCTAACCTACCTGTCAGGTTCTCTTATCGGTTGTTCAATAGAAATGCCAAAGCCATTTGTCTTTAAGTCCTTTTATTCAGTGCCAAACTATTTACAGTGCAGTGCTCAGTCTTATCATGTCTGCTCAGTCACTAGCAGAATCCGGAAGTGCCTCCCTTCTGTTTTGGCACCAACACCAAAGTCTCGGCATCCTGAATTGCCGCCTTCTCCTCCTAGGTGAGATAGGCGCCGGAACTGACGCTTCCCCCTCCGAGCGAGCCTGCTGGGTGGTGCCAGGTCTCTCAGCAACTCCCTGGACACCTGGCACTTTCTGGCTCCCAGCCACTAACTGCTCCTCCCCCAAAGAGGGGCTGCCAGATTCACTCGAAGATGAATCTGTTGTTAACACAGGTTGCGGCTCTCTATAAACACTCAGAGCTGGACTGGCAGGGGCTGGCAGATCCCTGACACTACCTCACAGTGTTGTGAGGATAAAAATGGGGAGAAGACCACCTTGATCTCTCTGGAGGAAAGGTGGGATATAAACACAGCATTTATCGACACTACCCACTCATCAAAGAGGCTCACAGGGGGTTGGCTACTTCTCGGTCCAGTTTCCCACCCCGGATTTAAAGTGAGTGAGCCAAGAAATAGGTGGTCAGCTACTGAGAGGTACCTCAACACCACCTTTTGCTGCCCGAAATTTACCTTTACGCAGTGAATATCCAGATATCAGATTGCCTGTAGAAGAAAACGGGGGAGTGAGATTCAGGAGTGCTTCAAATGCACAGAAAACCACCCCATGTGTAAAAACCTGTAACCAATAGACACCCCTCTTTTGTTAAGAGGGCTTTTAAGCAAAGGTTGCAGGGCCACCTATCGGGAATGTGGTAACAGTAGATTTTGTGTACCGGCAGGGGGCTGGACTACTGGTAGCACTTCCAACACTTGCTATAGAATCATCAAGTTGGAGGTTTTTGGACTCCAACTCCCATCATCCCTAGCTAGCAGGACCAGTAGTCAGGGATGATGGGAATTGTAGTCCAAAAACAGCTGGAGACCCAAGGTTGGGAAATGATGGTTTGGTCCAGCTCCCTGCAATGCAGGAATCTTTTTGCCTAATGTTTGCTTTATAACTCTGCCATTTCCAGATTCCTAGCTGACAATGCAGGGCCTTCTTTCTCTCATCAAGGGGCTGATAGGAGAGAAGAATCCAAACTTCCTTAGGCATTCTCTGTGCTCCTCTGCTGCAAGGCAACAATGCCCTATGAAGCAGTTACTTCCAGATGCAGGAAGCTGGGCTCCTGGTAGAAATAAAATATGGCCTCCTCACTGCTTCCTGAGCTCCCCTGCATCTGAGAGAATCTCCTACAAAGCCTCGTTCCCACGCCAATTCCACCCTCCCCACATTGCTTGGCAGCCGATTCCCCACCCAAAACCCTTCCGATACCTTTGAATTTCTCTGTGAACTTCTGCAAAATGGCAGTGATGTCCCAAAATTCCCAAGTTTTCCATTTTAGTCTTGGAGGGAAAGCGGCTACGTTTTTAAACTTGACCTCCTTGCTCCTGGAGAAAGAGAAAAATAGAGAGTATATAATCATGATTTATCCCTTTATCTGGACAGATTGATAATCACAGTGGCAGGAAAAAAGAGAAATGGACAGAAAAAGGAAGGAAGGAAGGAAGGAAGGAAGGAAGGAAGGAAGGAAGGAAGGAAGGAAGGAAGGAAGGAAGGAAGGAAGGAAGGAAGGAAGATGAAAACCAAGAAGCCACAGGGACAGAAAACCGGCACAATTTGGGTCATTTTTGTACTGTAGGTCATACTCCACCATTCCTGCCTTGCGGACTGCTTAGTGGTGAGGAAGAGGCCCCTTGGTCTCTTCCATCCTTGGTAACATGGTTGTAGTAGTAGAGTCCTTTAAGTTCCTGGGCTCTATAATTTCTCAAAACTTAAATTGGTCAGGCAACATCAATAGTATTATTTAAAAGGCTGTATTTCCTACGTCAACTAAGGAAATTTAAATTGCCCCAGGAAGTGTTGATCCAATTTACAGAGGCATCATTGAAACCGTTCTCTGTAATTCTATTACTGCTTGGTACGGCACAGCCTCCAAGATGGACAAGAAAAGGCTCCAACGAGCAGTAAGAATTGCAGAAAGGGTAATTGGTGCTAGCTTGCCTTCAATAGAGACACTCTATGCCACCCGAGTTAGGAAGAGAGCAGAGGGAATTGTCACAGATCCTTTGCATCTGTTTGATTTACTTCCATCTGGACGTCGCTACAGGACTTTATACACAAAAACGGCCAGGCACAGGAACAGTTTTTCCCCTTGTGCCATTAAATTGTTAAATTCGTAGTTGTGTAGCGGAAGGGGAGGCCAGTTATGGATGGGGTCTCTTTGCTGTGTCATTGTATTGTGAGTGGAACAGTGTTTGTGTAAGGTATGTTTACATTGCAATGTAGCCGAAGCAAAATTCCAAGTATGTTGGAAAATGTACTTGGCCAATAAATTATTCCTATTCCTATCCTATTCTAAGGGAAAACCATCTTCCACAAAAACTGCTGCTTGCCTTCTATCACTGTGCCATTGAGAGCGTGCTCACTTATGGTTTATGTGTGCGGTACGGAAGCTGTACTACCAAGGACAGGATGGGGTTGTGCAGAGTTGTTAAGGCAGCAGAGAGCATTGTTGGCTGCTCGCTCTCCACCTTAGAGCAGATTTATACCATGAGGTGCCACAGAAAGGCACTGGACATAGTAAAAGATCCATCGCATCCTGGCCACCGTCTCTTTGAGCTCTTGCCATCAGGACAGAGATACAGGACGATGACGACAAGAACAAGCCGTCTTAGGAACAGCTTCTTCTCCAGAGCGATCTCGGCCTTGAATGGGAAGCCTGGATTTTGAAAGTCATCTAATCTTACCTGTTACGTTGTACCATCCTGTATGGTTTTAATCAGTGTTTTTGTAGTTGTTTTGCTTTTGTTTTGTTTTTGCGTGGAGTGCCCTATCTGGGTGGATGGAGCAGCCAAGTAATTTCGTTGTCTCCGAAGGGGACAATGACAATAAAATATATTCTATTCTATTCTATCCTATTCCTATCCTAATATGTAGCTGGGCTTCAAGACTATCTAAAGTTCACCCCACACCATCCCAAGAATAGTCCAACAGATCCTCCACCTCTCACAGGAAGTGCCGCCCCTTTAAGGACAAGCCGATTGACCTTCGCCAAGTGAAATTAAAAGGAAGAGGAGATTCCTTCACCACCACCACCTTCCCTGTGCAAAGCTGGCTAGTCCTTTGGAAGAGCTGAGCCAGGTACAAATACGACTGGGGAAGGATCAGTTTAAATGACGCTGCAGCGGCGGCAACTTCCCAAGCCTCCCAAGGCTAACCGAATGTGAAACAGAATGAGTGGGACCCACTTACCTTTGCAAGGTGCCTGCAACATCCTAGAGTGGGAAGAGGGAGAAGAGGGAACTGAGTGCCCTGCCATAGGCTGCTAAGGAGACCCCCACAGAACCTGAATGCCTCCTGGGGTAAGGATGCATCCTGCCAATATCCTAATGCAGGAGACAGAAAGGTTTATCTTGCCTGGGCCGGATCAGTCCTGCGGAGATCCCTCTGTGGGCTGGATTGACTGCGCGTGTCTGCAATTTTTGGCGTCTGCGTCTGCGCAGATGCGATTTTCTGCGCCACGGAAGCGAGTCCTCGCGCCGCAGTGCGCGAGCAGGCAGCTCAGTTCGGGGATGGCTCGTGGGCCGGTCAAACGACCTCCACGGGCCGCTTCCGGCCCATGGGCCTTAGGTTGCTGACCCCTGTCCTAATGCATGCCCTTATACAAATCTGTGGTTCGACCGCATTTGGAGTCCTGTATAAAGTTCTGGTCGCCGCAACTCAAAAAAAGATATTGTTGAGTTGCAAAAGGTTAAAAGGGGGTGGGATCTTCTCTGCCATCCTCCCCCCCCCAACTTCTTCCCCAGCTTTATTCTGTATGCAACACTACAGTCATACTGCAACTCCTGAACGCGCTAGGAGTTGAACGTACCGGAAGTGAGTGTTCCAGTTTGCGAATGTTCTTTCGGAATCCGAACGTCCAACGGGGACTTCCTGCAGCCAATCAGAAGCTGCGCTTTGGAAGTCGAACGCTTTGGAAGTCGAACGGACTTCCGGAACAGATTCTGTTTGACTTCTGAGGTACGACTGTACTGGGGAAAAATTCAGCCCGCCATCTTACCTGCAGAAAGTCATTCACAGGCAGCCGAGATGTCTGCTCCATCTCTTGGATGCTGCTGCCCAGAGAGGAGAGGTCCTGGGAGAGTTTGGCCATTTGCTCGTCCCTCTTCGTCATAATCTCCTTCTTGGCCCACTCCATCTGTGCCACAATGAAGCCCAGCTGCTTTTTGATAATGTGGTACAGCTGCTTGACCCCCACCGTCATTTTCTCCCGCTCAGATTCTATCTGTTTCTGCAGCAGGTAGAGAGAGAGGAGAACCAGTGCGGGGTGGTGGTTAGAAAGCTCGACTAGGACCTGAGGGACCAGGTTTCAAATCCCACCCCCCACCCAGCCATAAAGCTCACTAGGTGCCCTTGGCTGTCTCTCAGCCTAACCTACCTCACAAGGCTGTTGTGAGGATAAAATGGGGAGGGGGGAGATGCAAATATGTCACCTTGAGTTTCCTTGGGAGGAAACCTGGGGTATGAAGGTAATAATAAAAATATAAAGCAAAATCAGATGTCTATTTATAATAATGATAATAATACTTTATTATTTATACCCCACCCATCTGGCTGGGTCTCCCCAGCCACTCTGGGCAGCCTCCAACAGAATATTAAAATACAACAGTGTATTAAACATTAAAAGCTTCCCTAAACAGGACTGCCTTCAGAAGTCTTCTAAAAGTCTGGTAGTTGTTTTTCTCTTTGGTATCTGGTGGGAGGGCGTTCCACAGGGCAGGTGCCACTACTGAGAAGGCCCTCTGACTGGTTCCCTGTAACTTGGCTTCTCGCAGTGAGGGAACCGCCAGAAGGCCCTTGGCACTGGACCTCAGTGTCTGGGCAGAACGATGGGGGTGGAGACGCTCCTTCAGGTATACTGGACCAAGGCCATTTAGGGCTTTAAAGGTCAGCGCCAACACTTTGAATTGTGCTCGGAAACGTACTGGGAGCCAATGTAGATCTCTCAGGACCGGTGTTATGTGGTCCCGGCAGCCACTCCCAGTCACCAGTCTGGCTGCCGCATTCTGGATTAGTTGCAGTTTCCGGGTCACCTTCAAAGGTAGCCCCACATAGAGCGCATTGCTCTAACTTTAATTTATTATTATTTACTTTGATTACAACATTTTCCATCCCATCTCTTCTTCCAAGAGATCAGGGTGGCATGCATTGTCTGTATTCGCTCCTGCCACCTCACCTTCCCCCCCCCCCATCCATTTATGGATCGCATTGTGGTGCGTGAAAACACAACTTCTGATGGAGCGCAAACAAAATAATGCATTCAGCTATGCTCCCAAGGCACAATAGCTTTCTGTTGTATTCTAGGAAGTCAGAGCATCCCCAGGGGTTTTTCTGAGGGCTCAGGATACACTTGGTGACAATCGGTGCTCAAAATAATAGCTCCACAAGTTCCCAGTGAATAGAGACACGTACAAGCAGGTCTTGGCTTTCCTTTTCTGTATTCAATATATGCACCAATATATCTTCTCTCTGCTTCCTCATCACTTCCAGCAAGCTGCTGATGTGATCCTGGAGAGGAGGGCGAGAAATCGCATTAGAGCAGGTTTGAAAAAAGTCACTATTGTTCCATAATGAATTGAACAAAATGTTTAAAAGTACTTTTCCAAAAACAAACAGAGCCCTTTAGGTTGGGGATAATTCAGATGGAAATTCCCAGCAGTCAAAAAAAGGTTATTTATGTATGCCACTACTGCGGCCCGTGTTTCGTTAGCCAAAAAATGGAAATCGAGCGAAGGCACAACTAAAGAAAAATGGCAACTTAAGCTGATGGATTATGCGCAACTTGCGGACCTAACATATAGAAGAGGCATAGGCAAACTCAGCTCTCCAGATGTTTTGAGACTACAATTCCCATCATCCCTGACCACTGGTCCTGTTACCTAGGGATGATGGGAGTTGTAGTCCCAAAACATCTGGAGGGCCGAGTTCGCCTATGCCTGATATAGAATAAGAGAACAAGAAGAACATAAGTTTAAAGAAGATTGGAAAATGTTTACTGCATATACCTGTATGGAGGAAAATTGTGTTTATTTGAAAACGTGGGCAGCTTTAAGATAAATTCAGTGTAAATAAGTTTTGATGGATGTAATAATGGAATACTGAATGGTTTGGTTTATGTAAAATATGCAGGGATTTATGTTTTGCAAAATGAACCATGGAAAGAGAAGGGAAGTCATTGATATTTTAAGGTTGTTTAAATGAATATTCTAAAATGTAAAACAGAAAATTTAATAAAAATTATAGGGGGGGGGAGAAAAGAACAAAGTGACTATTGTTTCAATAGAAGCTCCATTCACTCTGCTCCTTGCTTGCCAATTCCCTCTGGGGCTTTACTTCAGGAGTGGCTAATTTTCAGCCCTACAAACGTTGCTCAGCTACAGCTTGCATCCTCCCTGACCACTGGCCGTGATGGTAGGGGCTGATGGGAGTTGTAGTTCAGCAACACCTGGAGGGAGCCCCAATTTCCTCACCCCTGAATCTATTTTACTGGATGCACGAACTGGTTGCCTAAGCAGGCATGCCCAACAGATGAGTTAATCTTGATTCTTAAGACATCCTGAGGATGTACTCTGCTTTGTAAGGGTATAGCACAACAGTGGGTTTTAATGATAAAATTAAAGTACACAGGACTTGAGGCCAGACCACTTGAGGTTCTGCTACACCAAAAGCCTCCCCACATGTTGATTGATCCTCTCACTCAGCCTTTGCATGCTATAGCGACAGGTAATATTGCAGCTAAATGCTGCAGTTGAAGATATATTCAGGATTCCACAAACTCCGTAAGATTCTCCCTCACACTCATTCTTCCACTCACAAACTTTTAGTCAGTGTCAAAGAGCAAGCTGGCAGTAGATCACACCATTCAAAGTTGGAGTTAACTCTTTTCTAGCAAAAAGACGCTATTCCCAAACTTGGTTGAGTGTCAGGTCTAACGAGCCCAGCAGCTCATCCCCGGTAGGCCTTGCCCCATGGATCAGTTGCCGAGACTGAAAGTGCCCACCTCCCCACAGCCGTCTAAGTCCCCTCCTCTACAGGGCTTTCCCCAAGCAATCAGAGACTGTGCCTGCCTGCAGCCTTCCACTGCTACGCTCATTTCAGCCCTCTTCTGGTTCTGAGAGATAAGGGGTGAGGGGAGCTTGTCGCAGCAGGAGGGGGAGACACCCGTGACTTTTCACCAACCTGACTCATCTCTGCCTCTTGGCCCCCCCCCCTCCTCTCCTGCTTCAGCTTCTGCCTCTGATTCTGGACTTCTCTCTGCCACAGACTCTCCCTGCTCACTAAGCCCTGTTTTCCCTCCACCTTCCAACACCTCCTCATCCCAGTCCGCTGGGGGTTCCCCAGATGGTGCCTCTTACAATTCCTCAGGAAAAGCAAAAAGGACACCAAGGACTCAGGCCAAAAAAACCGATTTGATAGATGTAAGTTATTCAAGTCTCTTATAGGTTTTATTCCTTGAGGTTTGTAATACAAATAAGATGGAAACGCCAGGACAAGGCCTTGTTTCGGTATTCTTCCTCAGCTGGAAAATTGAGAGACCCTATGTTAAATATCACATCGAAAGTCTGAAGTTGTCTATAGATTTGGTCATTTACAAATCTACATACATACCGGTATATATAAAATATACAAAGAAATATACAAAGAAAGTTAATCTTACCTATTAGTGTCTTAGAGTTTTCAGGTCAAAGTGTACCAATTATTTCAAGTCGTGTGACTCAAAATGCGTTTGTGGAATTTAAAGGAAAGATAAGGTGTGGTCTGCTAAAGAATTAAAGTGGCAGTGTTACAGTTTGAGATTACAAAAGAATTAGAACAATTTACTGCGAGAATATGGTTTTCCCAGTAGTGATGTATGGAAGGGAGAGCTGGACCATAAAGAAGGCTGATCGCCGAAGAATTGATGCTTTTGAATTATGGTGCTGGAGGAGACTCTTGAGAGTCCCATGGACTGCAAGAAGATCAAACCTATCCATTCTGAAGGAAATCAGCCCTGAGTGCTCACTGGAAGGACAGATCCTGAAGCTGAGGCTCCAATACTTTGGCCACCTCCTGAGAAGAGAAGACTCCCTGGAAAAGACCCTGATGTTGGGAACGATGGAGGGCACAAGGAGAAGGGGACGACAGAGGACGAGATGGTTGGACAGTGTTCTCGAAGCTACCAACATGAGTCTGACCAAACTGCGGGAGGCAGTGGAAGACAGGAGTGCCTGGCGTGCTCTGGTCCTTGGGGTCATGGAGTCGGACACGACTAAACGACCAAACAACAACTGCTAGAATTTAAAGCACCATACAATTCCTCTGCATCAAGCCAGTCTGTGACAGTCAGTCACCATTTAGTGTCCCCGATCAGGACTGTTTGGAACCGGGGCAATGGCGAACCTGCTACTCCCCAAAGAACGTTCCAATTTTACTGTCTGTCCACAAACACAGAGCTCCCTGAAGCAGAGCCCCACCTACCCTGTACTCTTGGGCAGCCTCCTCCTTGGGAACCACGTTGTGTCCTTTGTGCTCCTTGGACCAGTCACACACCACGCAGATGGGGACTTGGTGGTCCTTGCAGAAGAGTTTCAAGGGCTCCCCGTGTCTCCCGCAGAACCGCCTCCCTTCAGCCTCCTCCTTCTCCTGATCTTTCAGCTGCTTGGCTATCTCGGCAAAGTTGCCCAGCTGTTTGTTCGGCTTGGACTTCGTTGTCCGGATGGCCCTTTTACACAGAGGGCAGAGGGCGTTGGCAGAAGTCGCCCCCCAACACTGGGCAATGCAGGTGGCGCAGAAGCTGTGCTCACACTCTAAGGTAACAGGATCGGTGAAGAAGTCGAGGCAAATGCAGCAAGTCACTTCCTCCTGAAGCCTCTTCCTGAGGTTCTCAGCAGCCATGGTGGGTCTCTTCCTGGAGCTGCAGGAAAAGAGAGGGAAATAGTAGCTGTGCCCTTTCTTATATCTCACTAATAGTATATAAACCCCGCTCAAATATATAAACCAAGACTTGAAAACCTCACTTTATAGCAAACTTCTCCAACACAGAATACTCAACAGAGCACCTCTTTATACAAGAGCACTTAAATTTCTTTTTTCCCCAATTTTTTAAAATTGATTTTAACAATTTTAAGCACATAACATTACCGTTAAATTTTTCATTCTTCCCCCCTCTCACTGAGGGAAGCAATTTTCATCCCCCTCTCTCACCGGGGTAACCATAAACATTGTACCTTTAACGTAACTAACAAATTACATATCATTGCTTAGGCCTGGCCCATTTCCGTGGGCCAGGTATTCCTCCTTTCCTCAATTTCATATTTCGGTTGACTTCCTCAAGTCCCCCTCTGTTGAATTCATTATCTATCTTCTTTATCAGTTTTCCAAATTCATAAACTTCACAATAACAAAAATAAATAAATACCCAAATCATTTTACTTAAACTAACTCCTTATTTCACTCCTCAGCACCCCAATTCTTCTGATCCTTTCCTCAGGCCTTATCAAATTCCCTTAAAGGTAAAGGGACCCCTGACCATTAGGTCCAGTCGTGTCCGACTCTGGGGTTGCAGCGCTCATCTCGCTTTCCCTTACTCAAATTCATCTCAAATCCCTTACTCCAACCTAATTTAAAACCCCTATAATTCTACTTATTACTCCCTTACCTCCCTCTGGTCTCAGAGCACTTAAATTTCACACAATATAATTTCACTTTTCATGTACCTCCACACTAAAGAAACTTGCACCTAGACAACTAGTCCATCAATTGATTGACAGCTTCAGCAAATCACAGTCCACAGGAGAGGACCTCCTCTTCTGGCCTCTAACACTCTTCACATGTTCTCAACAGCCACTCACTCAGCCTGAGGGTGAGCAGGTGAGAAAATGAGGGATTGTTGGAGGAGGAGGAAGGAAAGGGGATTTCAAGAAAATGAAATATTTCCCCGAACATCCATTTACAACATCCATTTACAAAACAACTACCAGACTTTTAGAAGACATCTGAAGGCAGCCCTGTTCAGGGAAGCTTTTAATGTTTAATTGACGGTTGTATTTTAATACAGTGGTACCTCAGGTTACATACGCTTCAGGTTAAGAACTTTGCTTCAGGATAAGAACAGAAATTGTGCTCTGGCGGTGCAGCGGCAGCGGGAGGCCCCATTAGCTAAAGTGGTGCTTCAGGTTAAGAACGTTTTCAGGTTAAGTATGGACCTCCAGAATGAATTAAGTACTTAACCAGAGGTACCACTGTATTCTGTTGGAAGCCGCCCAGAGTGGCTGGGGAAACCCAGCCAGATGGGCGGGGTATAAATAAATATTATTATTATCATCATCAAGCATAGCCAACACAGTGCCCACCTGCCCCATGAATCCCAGGTAGCATGGCAGAAGGTAAAAACAGAACACAAAATAAACCCACTGTAACTCTGCAACTGAACTAAACATAGCCTATTGGCTGTTCCAAGTTTATTCACAAAGGCTCGGTAAAGCTGGGCAGTGTCAGGGGCTGGCCCGAGTCAGGAGGGGTGGCGGAAGGGGCAGAGGCACCCAGCAGCCGCCAAGTGACACCAGAGGAGGTGTTGCAAGCATGGGAAGAGGAGGAGACAGCACCACGGTTGTCACCAGAGACAGGGAAGGAGGTATGGAGAAGTGAAAGCGAGGGGCTGTCACCGCCCATGCTATCACAGGAAACGGAGGCTGGCAGGGAGCCAGGGGGAGGTGATGAGGAAATGGAGACAGAGGAAGAGCAGGGGGTTGAGGATCTTGCCAGAGCCTCAACAGCAACTTCCAGGGAGGACGAAAGCGAAAGGGAAGGAGCCAGTGCCGTTACTGATAGGACTAGGAGCCGGAAAAGGAGGAGCGATAGGAGGCGCTGGGGCTTCGCCAAGCTTTTATGCTGGGGACAAAATCGAAAGCCTTTACTCGGAGGATGTGACACCACGGAGTCGGATGATGAACTGTAATGTCTGTTAAGTTGAACGTGTCAATAAAACCATTAGTTTAGTAAACGGATGCGATGGCAGTTTACTCTTGAGGAGGACACATATCCCTCTCACAGCCAGCTTCTTAGAAGATTCAGGATTCCAGTACTAGGCAGGAAACTGGATCCTCTGACGTTGAGGGAGGGGGCAGCCCCGCGTTTCTAAAAAGGCTCTCTGGCTCTTTCCTCGCAAGCAGCCCGTGCTCCCCTAATCCAGTCAGGAGGAAGACTACGTTGTGCAAGCATCATGATGATGATGATAAAAAGTGGAGCTAGTTTTTTTTTTCTAAATAAAGTCTATTTTTTATTAATTTTTATTAATTACCCTAGTGTAAAAAAAAAAGTTTGGATTACAAGTGTATGAACAATATAAAAAGTATAAAAACAGGTTCCATAGATTTCTACTACATTAATACAAAGTGCATAACTACATACAATTCATATTGCATTACTACATAGGAAGGAGGAGGAAGGAGGCTGAGGGAAAAGCAGTCTGCTGTTGTAGTAATAAATAAATAAATACAGAAGTAGACGAGATGATCCATATCATAGTACATTGTTTCATACCGTAGCTGTAAATGCACATAACCATTGACGCTTACTAAAAACAACCCAGAAACAAAACAAAAAAATAAAACCTTAAACGTGTAAATTGATGCGGGGAAAATATCTGGGACTCCTGCATGAATCCTTCAGAGATTTACCAACCCAGCAAAACTGCCAAGTAGCTAGTCAGTTACAAATAAAGACCTATCTTATCCTCCCTTTAGAATATTTCTCCTATTTACAAATGGGGGGGACACAATTAAGGGAACCCTAAAAACAAGGTAGGAAGACAATAGCTCAGATTTTGTTTTCCTAATGCATCAGCTTAGGATTTTGTTGTTTAATAAAAAGTATAAAAGGACAAAGTTGTGTTTGTAGTAGTGCACTGCACAAAACAAGTCAAAATTCTCATGCTATTCAAATAAATGGAGAAATCCGTATGAGCTAAATACAGCAGCATACTTACTGTGGAAGTGGAGCTAGTTTTAAAGCACAGCAATTTCCCCAAGATGCCAGCTCAAAACAGCCGCCAGCTTTTTACCCGGCAAGGTAGGAGAGGAGGAGTTACCTGCCCAAACGTTGCGTGCTGCCAATTCGGGTACTTATTTCGACACGGGGTTGGGTGGTGGCGAAGAGAGAGAGCAGACAACGGCCAGCGTCCAGAGATGGCGAAACTGTGGTTGCGGAGGAAGCAGCCGCGCGAAAGGGAAAGCAGGAAAATTCTAATGTCGCTCCAGGCGGCCGATATATAGTGTCGGCCTGAAGCCACGCCTTTCCCTGCGCGCTCGCCGGGGTGGTGATGGTTTGCGGCAATCAATGAATGAACCGAGCGTATCTGAATGAGAAAGCGCGCCAAGTGCCCACGAATCAACGCAAGCGGAGCAGCGAAAGTTGCGCGGTGTGCGTGGGGGGAGCAAGTGAAAGTTGCAAAACCTGGCTTGGGTAGGCAAGTCCCGAGTCTGCTCTCGCCTGGGACTGGGTGCCGTTTCTTTTCTTGCAATGAGGGATTTAAAAGGGCACCCTTTTCCTTAAAACTTCTTGGTGGGAGGAAGCGAGGGAAGACGGGTTGGGAGCGTGTGTTTGCGCGAGAAGCTCTGGATCCGCTCTCCGTGGATTGGCTGCTACAGGGAAAGGTGTGGCTCAGACCAATTTTATTCGTTCCCTGGTTTCCCCGCGTGCCGAAAGCAGGAGTGAAAAGACAAGCCGTCTATTTTATAGACGTAGGTTTCATCACCTCTTCTCTTCTCGCTTAGTTGGTAGAGTTGGGGCAGCTTCACTTTTTAATCTCTTCGCTTTCATTATCTCACCCCTTTTATTTTGTGCTGTTTATTTAAAAGCGTTTCTAAAGCGCATCATGATGCTTAAAAGCAAGCAAACTCTTAAGTGGTCTAGAGAAACAGCATAAAAGGTTTTGCCCAGTACTAGTCTCCGAACTTGCCTCAGCCTCTCTGGGCAGCTTCCAGCATATATAAAAATATTCCCCAAAGAATCCTGGGATCTGTAGTTTAAGGATGCTGGGAGTTGCTAGAAAACAAGTTTCCTCAAACTCAGCCCTCCAGATGTTTTTTGGCCTACAACTCCCATGATCCCTAGCTAGCAGGACCAGTGGTCAGGGATGATGGGAATTGTAGTCCCAAAACATCAGGAGGGCCGAGTTTGAGGAAACCTGCATCATAGAGCTACAATACCCAAAGTTCCATAAGAAGCGGAATTTGATTAAAACACTCTGAGAATTGTAGCTCTTTCAGGGTGTGTGTGCATCTCCTAACAACTCTCAGCACTCTTAACAAACTGCGCTCCCCAAAATTCTTCAGGGGGAAGCCACAGTTGTTAAAAGAATGTATGATGCAGATTTGTTCTCGCTTAAATGTTTGGGGGTGGAATGCAGAATGTTATGGAATGTCTGGACTCATGAATATATCCCGAACGCAACATCTGCTTAAAGTACAACTTGTCACCGTTATGGGGAAAGGCTGAGTGAGCACATCAGCCAGCAAGCGGGGAAAAACTTTCGGTTAAACGAAACCGAACTGACCTCAATTCTGGTGCAGTGTACTTTATTTGATTTTTACATGGAAACCCACTGTGGTATACTTGCAAAGCAAAAAGAGGATGTCTTTAACAGCCAAGCATAGCTCATCTGTTTGGGCATGCCGGTTTCAGTGACCAATTCGTGCTTCCGGTCAAGTAGATTATAAGATGGGGAAGCTTTGGCCCTCCAGATGTTGCGGGATCAGAATCTCCATCTGCCCCAACCAAGCATGGCCAGTGGCCAGGGACATAGCTGTCAACTTTTGGATTTGAAAATAAGGGATGCCGCGATGGCGGTGCAATGGCACCAAGTAGCCTTGCCACCCTGCGCTCCAGAGGCTGCGCGCGAATGGGTGAGCGAAAGAGCGAGCGCGTAGACGGCAGGCAGGCTGTCTGTCTGGTTGGGCGTGAGGGTCTGGCTGCACAAGGCATGCAAGCTCCGCCCCCAGTCGGTCTCAGGCTCCTTATTGGCAGCCGAGCAACGCAGCTGAGGAGCCTCCCTGGCCGGCAGGGAGGGAGAGGAGCTGCTTCCTTTGAAATCCAGGAAATTTAAGGGATATCAACAATCCAGGATAGCAGCGGGAAACGGCATTGGAATAAGGGAGTTTTCCGCAAAAAAAGGGAGGGTGGACAGCTGTGGCCAGGGGTGATGTACGCTGTGGTTCAGGGCTGAAGATTAGATACTTCTGAAGTAGGCAGCCGTGTTTAGGGAAGTTTTTATGTGTGACATTTTAATGTATTTTAATCTTTGCTGGAAGCCGCCCAGAGTGGCTGGGGAAACCCAGCAGGATGGGCGGGGTACAAATAAATAATAATAATAATAACAACAACAACAATAATAATAATTAGTAAAGCCTCAGAGAATGTACAATTTCTCCCAATTTCCTTTTAGAACTTAATCAGATGCAGGCTTGTTTTTCCTTTAGGATCGCTGTTGTTGCTCCCTGGAGAGGCTGAGCAAAGCAGAGAGAAGCCATGTTAGCATATGGCTGGGCTGAAAAGGAGGAAAGCAAAGACTTGCCTGTATGCATGTATTTATTACTTAATTTTAATTATTGAATTTATATACCGCTCTATACCTGCAGGTCTCAGGGCGGTTCACATCTTTGTTCAATGCAAAGTGAAGTGGAACTATGACGGTGTTTTGTTTTTCAGTTGTGTAGCAATTTGCTGCCACTCAGTACAATACCATATTTATTAAATTTATATCCGGCTCTTCCTCCCAAAGGAGTCCACGGCGGCAATTTATATGAGGAGTAAGAGTAAGGGTGGCACTGTGCGTTAAACCACAGAGCCTAGGGCTTGCCGATCAGGTCGGTGGTTCGAATCCCCGAGACGGGGTGGGCTCCCATTGCTTGGTCCCTGCTCCTGCCAATCTAGCAGTTTGAAAGCACATCAAAGTGCAAGTAGATAAATAGGTACCGCTCCGGCGGGAAGGTAAACAGCGTTTCCGAGCGCTGCTCTGGTTCACCAGAAGCGGCTTAGTCATGCTGACCACATGACCTGGAAGCTGTACGCCGGCTCCCTCGGCCACTAAAGCGAGATGAGCGCCGCAACCCCAGAGTCGTCCGCGACTGGACCAAATGGTCAGGGGTCCCTTTACCTTTAAGAGTATTTAGATATATAAATTCTGTATCCTTTTGCCTTCCTGCGGTGCAGCAAGAGATTTATCTTTCCTAACATGAGACCGACTAAGAACAAATCTGAACGTATGTTGCAGGCACAGTCCAATACATTTTTTTGGAGAAAGGTGTCCCTATGGTTTTTCTTTCAATATTTGTACCTTTTGAGTTACTTCCCCCCTGGAAGCCCCAGCTGCCACGCTAGTGTGTGGATGATCCAAATTTATACTTTTGAGAACTTTCCAAAAGCAAACTGTGGTCATTCCTTCAAAAAATAAAAATAAAAGAGGGGTATCTTTTTATTTTCAGTTACTAATGAATTGGATACAAAAAAAAGAAAAAAATATTATCAACAGTAACAACAGGTCAGAGCACAGAGCCATCAGCAAAAAAGTTGCTGGAAGATGGAAGCCATTTTCCATAGATAATAATAATAATAATAATAATAATTTATTATTTATACCCCGCCCATCTGGCTGGGTTTCCCCAGCCACTCTGGGCGGCTTCCAACAGAACATTAAAATGCAGTAATCTAGGTAAAGGTAAAAGGTAAAGGGACCCCTGACCATCAGGTCCAGTCGTGTCCGACTCTAGGGTTGCGTGCTCATCTTGCTCTATAGGCCAAGGGAGCCGGCGTTTGTCCGAAGACAGCCTCCGGGTCATGTGGCCAGCATGACAAAGCTGCTTCTGGCGAACCAGAGCAGCGCACGGAAACACCATTTACCTTCCCGCTGGAGCGGTACCTATTTATCTACTTGCACTTTAACATGCTTTCGAACTGCTAGGTGGGCAGGAGCAGGGACCGAGCAACGGGAGCTCACCCCGTCGCAGGGATTCAAACCGCTGACCTTCTGATCAGCAAGCCTGTGGTTTAACCCACAGCGCCACCTGGTCCCCCTCGCAGTAATCTATTAAACATTAAAAGCTTCCCTAAACAGGGCTGCCTTCAGATGTCTTCTAAAAGTCTGGTAGTTGTTTTTCTCTTTGACATCTGGTGGGAGGGTGTTCCACAGGGCGGGTGCCACTACCAAGAAGGCTCTCTGCCTGGTTCCCTGTAACTTGGCTTCTCGCAGTGAGGGAACCGCCAGAAGGCCCTTGGCACTGGACCTCAGTGTCTGGGCAGAACGATGGGGGTGGAGACGCTCCTTCAGGTATACAGGACCGAGATGGTGCTTATTGCATGAAATGATACCAGGAAAAACAACAACTCACAAACTTTTATATAAAGTACAGTTGTACCTTGGAAGTCGAATGGAATCTGTTCCAGAAGTCTGTTCCAAAACATTCGGAAACCAAAGCGCGGCTTTTGATTGGCTGCAGGAAGTCAAGGTACGACTGTATTGCAAACGTTCCACAAAAACAAAAAACAAAAGTAGGTTTCTAAAACCCTTAAAATTGGGGGGTGGGGGACAGACCTTTATTTATTATTATTTAATAAAACCTATATACCACTTGACGGTAATAAAACATCTACGTGGTTTACTAGAAATGTTAAAATTATCAATTAAAAAGTTAAAAACAAGTAAAACATTTGAAATAAAAAGGCAAAATTAAAACAGTTTAAAATATTATAATTGCCAGTGTAAGATTAAAACACATCTACATCTACAGGTGAAACTTGAAAAAAATAGAATAAAATCTTCAAACCGTCAATTTTAGCACATGGGGGGGGGGTCATCTAAATTATGTAATTTGGCATCTGAATGATTGGTATTTGTAACTGCAGTATAATTTGGCATTGTTATAATGAGGCTATGATTGGGTTATTGTATCTGAAAACTAATAAAAATTACAGGTGAAACTCGAAAAATTAGAATATTGTGGAAAAGTCCATTTATGTAAGCAATTGTTTTCATTAGCTACTGAAGTTTAATATATGAGATAGACTCATGATATGCAAAGAGAGATATGTCAAGCCTTTATCTGTTATAATTGTGATGATTATGGCGTGCAGCTGATGAGCACCCCAAAGTTGAAAGTTACTTTGGGGTTCTCATCAGCTGTACGCCATAATCATCACAATTCTAACAAATAAGGCTTGACATATCTCGCTTTGCATGTCATGCGTCTATCTCATATATTCGTTTCTCCTTTTAAGTTGAATTACTGAAAGAAATGAACCTTTCCATGATATTCTAATTTTTCGAGTTTCACCTGTATGCCTCTGGAAAGGCTTGCCGGAAGAAAAGTATGTTAAGCAGGTACCGAAATAGTGCAGCAAAGGTCTGACATCAATAGTCTGAGAGGAATTTCAGTTAAGGAGTGATGCTATCACGACAAGAACTCCAACTCGGCCTAAGACCAGGGTTCACCAGGAGTTTCTGGAGCCTTTGAGTTCTTCTGAATATCCTTAGGAGCACTACCATTAACAGTGTACTACTATTTCGTAGTATATGTTCATGTTGCAATAGATACATCCACATCCAATAATAGCTGAAGGGGTGGGAACACAGGTGATATAGATTGGTAGGCAGGATACACACACAGACGAAAGATACACGTTGGAGAAAGTGGCTTCCAAATCTTGAGAAGAAGAGCAAGACTTCTTTGGGGTGTTAGAGCTGACAATCTGTGGGGCGCAAGGCCTCGTGAAGAGGGTCAAAAACATTGACTGGAGACACTGCCACTCAGCATGGTTTCAAAAACACCTCGTCCGTTATGAGTCTCAGTTTAACGCTGGGCAGGAAGTAGATCAGTGTCACCGTCTCAAGGAATATATGTGAGACACTGACAAAAATGTCCCATGAGTCAAGATCTGGTGCCCTATCCACACTGCATGGAAAAATGAGTCGGATACTGCCACTGGGGTGAGCTGTGTTGTTCAGAGTCTTGGTTCAATTTAAGCCTCCTTCCATGTGTCTTGACATGTGCAGAGGAGAAGTGAAGTTGACTGAAGCAAACAAATTTGCTTCCTGTTGTTCCCAACCACCTTTGAGGTTCAATGAACAGAGAACTCTTTCTTCCTCGTGGATACAGTTCTTTGCTCCCGGCATGCTCTCATTATGTACTTTGAATGATCAAAGGAGGACAGGGGAATCCTTTACTTAACCTTCTCACAGAGGAAATCTTGTGGCGTTTCTGGCAGATGTCCTGTGTGCGTTGAGCAGATACCAGGAGGAGCTTCAGTTGATACCACCACCATCCTAGACATGTTGAGGGCAGGACACCGGAGGTCAGGAGCACCACAAATTTGCAATCTGGAGGCTCTGGAAGCGGAACGACGTCCACTTCTTCAAAGGAAAGCTCAGCATTGAGAGCCGAGTGTCACCAAATCACATCTTGGCCAATGGCTTGCACCTCACAGATCTAGGTACATGGTATGAAGAAATACGGAGCTCTAGGGTTTAGTCTCAGATGAAATCCCTAAAAAATATATTAATTTATTTCTATATGCCACAGCGGCAGCGAGGTTATTAATAGAGAAAAATTGGAAGGGGGATAGAATTCCAACAATTTCGGAATGGAGAATTAAAATGGGCGAGATGGTAAAGGTAAAAGGACCCCTGACCATTAGGTCCAGTCGTGTCCGACTCTGGGGTTGCGGCGCTCATCTCACTTTATTGGCCGAGAGCCGGCGTACAGCTTCGAGATCATGTGGCCAGTATGACAAAGCCGCTTCTGGCGAACCAGAGCAGCACACGGAAACGCCGTTTACCTTCCCGCCAGAGTGGTTCCTATTTATCTACTTGCACTTTGACGTGCTTTCGAACTGCTAGGTGGGCAGGAGCTGGGACCGAGCAACGGGAGCTCACCCCATCGCAGGGATTCGAACCGCCGACCTTCTGATCAGCAAGCCCTAGACTCTGTGGTTTAACCCACAGCGCCACCTGTTATTAATAGCGAAAAATTGGAAGGGGGGTAGAATTCCAACAATTTCGGAATGGAGAATTAAAATTGGCGAGATGGTAGAAATGGCCAAATTAACAGCAAATATTAGAGGCTGTTGCAACCAAGAAATAATAAAGCAATGGGAAAGAATGAAAGAATATATGGCTGACTCTTGTTCTGGAATTGACATTCTGATAAACTTAGAATAAAATGTGCAGGGGAAATAAGAAAGAATATATTATATGGGATAAGGATAATAGATGTAATAACACAACTTAAAGGGTATGGTAGACTATGGAATATGTAAAATCGCACATGAGTGAGTGGGAGTGGGGGGAGGCGAGATAAAGGCTTTTTTAAAAAAAATGAATGACTTGTATATTTGTTTTGTTTGTGTGTGTGTGTTTGTGAGATTTTGAATTTGAAATAATAAAGATTATTTTTAAAATTTGAAAAAAGAAAAGAAATACGGAGCTCTGACTGTGCACTCCATGGTTTTGAGAGATAAGGTCAACTTCTGTGCTGGGTGGCCAAATGACAAGAACACTGTTGCAATCCTCAACTGCATACTAATTAAAGTCTCCTAAAATTAAATTCGTACACAGCCACTGATAGGGTTTCTCGCCACTGTGAGTTCTTTGATGGGTAGTTAGGTTGGAGCTCTGGCTGAAACTCTTTCCACATTCCAAGCACTGATAGGGTTTCTCCCCGCTGTGAGTTCTTTGATGGGAAGTGAGACTTTTCTTCCAGGTGAATCGCTTGCCACACTCCAAGCACTGATAGGGTTTCTCCCCGCTGTGAGTTCTTTGATGGTAAGTGAGGTAGGAGCTCTGGCTGAAGCTCTTCCCGCATTCCAAGCAGTGGTAGGGCTTCTCCCCGCTGTGAATTCTTTGGTGGGCCGTGAGATTGGACCTATGGCTGAAGCTCTTCCCACATTCCAAGCACTGATAGGGTTTCTCCCCTGTGTGAATTCTCTGATGGGAAGTGAGAGGCGCGCTCTGACTGAAGCTCTTCCCACATTCCAAGCAACGGTACGGCTTCTCCCCTGTATGAGTCCTCTGGTGGGAGACCAGACTTTCCTTCTGGCTGAAGCTCTTCTCACACTCTCGACACTGAAACGGCTTTTCCCCACGGTGACTACTTTGATGTCGACGGAAGTTTGTGCTGGCGTTGAAGCTCTTCCCGCATTCCAAGCACTGATATGGTTTCTCCCCTGTGTGAATTCTTTGATGGGAAGTGAGACTTTCCTTCCAGGTGAAGCTCTTCCCGCATTCCAAGCACTGATATGGTTTCTCCCCACGGTGAAGACTTTGATGACTATGGAATTTTGTGCTTGTATTAAAACTCTTCCCACACTCTTCGCATTGAAAGGGTTTCTCCCCGCTGTGAATTCTCTGATGCCGACGGAAATTTGTGGTAGTATTGAAGCTCTTCCCACATTCCAAGCACTGATACGGTTTCTCCCCTGTATGGATCCTTTGATGGAAAGTGAGACTTTCCTTCTGGCTGAAACTCTTCCCGCATTCCAAGCACTGATACGGTTTCTCCCCTGTATGGATCCTTTGATGGGAAGTGAGACGGTCGCTCCGACTGAAGCTCTTCCCACATTCCAAGCACAGATAGGGTTTCTCCCCGCTATGAGTTCTTTGGTGGGAAGCGAGGCGGTGACTTCGACTGAAGCTCTTCCCACATTCCAAGCAACGGTATGGTTTCTCCCCTGTATGAATTCTCTGGTGGGACGTGAGGCTTTCTTTCTGACCGAAGCTCTTTCCACATTCTTGGCAATGGAACGGTTTCTCCCCACGGTGAATACTTTGATGCCGGCGGAAGTTTCTGCTTGTATTATAGCTCTTTCCACATTCCAAGCACTGGTAGGGTTTCTTCCCAAAGGGATTTCTTTGAGAGGAAGCGAAATGGGAGCTCTGACTGAAGCTCTCTCCACGTTCCAAGTATTTAGATGGCTCCTCCACTGTGTTGATTTTGTTGTGAACTACCTTGTTCTTAGTTTCCAATTCATCCCCACCTGCAACAAATGGAGAAATGGATTAGAGCAGGGGTAGGCAACCTAAGGCCCATGGGCCGGATGCGGCCCAATCGCCTTCTAAATCCAGCCCGCGGATGGTCCAGGAATCAGCATGTTTTTACATGAGTAGAATGTGTCCTTTTACAGTGGTCCCTCGACTTACGAAGTACTCGACATCCGAATTTTTCAATTTACGAATGAAAAAAGTGGCCGCACGCCTACGAATTTTTCGACATCCGAATGGAAATCGTTGCCGGTTTTAGATGCGGTTTCCTTGACTTACGAATTTTAGATGTGGTTTTTTCGACTTACAATTTTTTTCTGAATATTTTTTCTCCCAATGCATTCCTATGGGAAATCGCTTTTTTCGACTTACAAACTTTTCGACCTACGAGTGTCCATTCGGAACGGATTCGTAAGTCGGGGGACCACTGTATTTAAAATGCATCTCTGGATTATTTGTGGGGCCTGCCTGGTGTTTTTACATGAGTAGAATGTGTCCTTTTATTTCAAATGCATCTCTGGGTTATTTGTGGGGCATAGGAATTCGCTCATTATTTTTTTCAAAATATAGTCCAGCCCACCACATGGTCTGAGGGACGGTGGATTGGCCCATGGCTGAAAAAGGTTGCTGACCCCTGGATTAGAGCCTCAAGAAAATAATGTAGCCCCAATTTATTGAACACTGCTAATTAATGCTTGTGAAAAAGGAAGAACTGAAGGGGGTTAGATGTGAGATCTTACTACAAGGTTCACTGACTTTGTTGACTGCCATTAGCTGACATATTTATGGGAACCTGAGATTTGAAAAACCTGGTTCTTTTCTGGGATGGATTTTGTTTGGCCCAATCGTGGAATCTGCTCCATCTTCAATGTCAGTAGTTTCTTTGGTCAACCAAAAACTGACAGAAGCAAAAACAAAAAACTTGATAGAAGTTTCTTCAACACCCCTAACAACTTTGAAAGCCTGGGTGGGGTGGTTCAGAGCAGACTGTTTGAAAAGGCATAACCAGAGGAAGGATATTCACAGACGAAACAATAGACAGCCTTCCATTCAAGGTTAGCTGTGGGGGTGTTAGAGTCCCAAATGATTTGGGTGGCACTGTTGAGCTACGTCAAAATATTGTCAGTTCATGACATAGAAATACGTACTGAATTTCAAAACAGATATTACGATCCAACAGGGAGCCTTACCAAGAGAGTCCATGATCCCACAATTCTCCGCCATGACTTTGTTATGCAGAGCTCTCTGGTCAGGATCCAGCAATGCCCACTCCTCGTCTGTGAAATAAACAGCTACATCTTCAAAGCGCACTGGACCCTAAAAGAAAAAAGGAAACGTCCTCCACTTTGACAGCATAAAGATTATCTGCTACATATTTCTCTGTCGTTTTCTGCCTGATAATGGCTGTGTTGCTTTAATGATATCGTTTTGCTGCACATTTTAAATTTTGGGTGTTTATTTTAACATTTTAATGGAATTCTTTTATTGTGTATTTTAATGATGCTTATTAATCTCTGTGTAAATGGGTGGAACACCACATTGTGTTCCTCAATCATACTGTCTGTGCAAGCTTTCCAGTTTGCCAGGTGGAAGGATCTCCTCTCTACTCTCCCCTTGTGCTGTTCTGTGGGGGGGCGGGTACCCTCCCAATGTCCTAAAGCTGAGACCATATAACACCAGTCCTGAAAGACCTACATTGGCTCCCAGTACATTTCTGAGCACAATTCAAAGTGTTGGTGCTGACCTTTAAAGCCCTAAATGACCTCAGCCCAGTATATCTGAAGGAGCGTTTCCATCGTTCAGCCTGGACACTGAGGTCCAGCTCTGAAGGCCTTCTGGCAGTTTCCTCACTGCGAGAAGCAAAGCTACAGGGAACCAGGCAGAGGGCCTTCTCGGTAGTGGCGCCCACCCTGTGGAATGCCCTCCTAGCAGATGTTAAGGAAATAAACAGCTATCTGACTTTTAGAAGACATCTGAAGGCAACCCTGTTTAGGGAAGTTTTTAATGTTTGATGTTTTATTGTGTTTTTAATATTCTGTTGGGAGCTGCCCAGAGTGGCTAGGGGAACCCAGCCAGAAGGCCGGGGTATGTATGTATGTATGAATGAAGGAATAAATAAATAAATAAATAATATTCAAGGAGTGTATGGGGGGAGGGGGAAGCCCTGTTTTGCAACTGATGGAGCTGGTTAGGTGAATCCTGGCCACTGTTTTTCATGGTTTGTAAAACTGCTTAGAAGCGTACTTTAGCATTAAATGATAAACATAAATAAAAACTTCAAACTGTTGATAAATAAGACTAGCGACAATTAGAAAGCTAGTTAAGGTGAGGCGGCTGTTTATTATTCTCAGCACACAAACCATCTTGAATGGCATTTTCAGCCATTGTTCCAGTTACAGGTAGGTAGCCGTGTTAGTCTGCCATAGTCAAAACAAAATAAAAATTAAAAAAATTCCTTCTAGTAGCACCTTAGAGACCAACTAAGTTTGTTCTTAAAAAGCAAAGACATCACCTTGCCGACAAAGGTCCGTATAGTTAAAGCTATGGTTTCCCCAGTACCGTGTTTCCCCTATTTTAATACGTACTCATAAAGTAAGCCATAAGAGGTTTTTTTTTAAATTGAGAGAAATAAGACGTACCCCGAAAGTAAGCCATTGTCCCCTCCTGTGTAGCCTCCTCAGCCCCTCCTGCGTGTGCAGGAAGCCAGCGGACCAGCGAGAGGAGCGGGGGGGAAAGGCTACTTTTGCCGAAGTTCTGCCCCCCCCCCCGTTCCTGACACGGGAGATCAAAAGGGAGAGGTGTGGGGGTAAAAAGACTCCTGTTCCTGGCAAGCCGGGAGACCAAAAGGGAGGGGGGGAAATGCCTCTTCCTGTTCCTGACACGTGGGGAGCAGCAAACCAGCGAGAGACGCGAGAAGAAAAGGCGCCTCTTGACGGAGTTCTGCAGCCTGCTTCTGCGAGAGGTGGGGGGGAAAAGACTCTTCTCTCCCTGCCGGAGCTCGGTAAGCACTGACGACTGAAGATAAACACTTTCGAAGCTTCTCTCCTTCCCTCCGTCCTCCCGTTTAGAAACAATAACGACTGAAGATGCGGTAAACGCCAGTAAGAAGGAACCCCTGTTGGGAACTTGGCGCTTTGATGCTTATCTCCTTCCCTCCCTCATCCTGTTTATTTGCTTTGCCCAAGGATCGCCTCACTCCTCCTCCGTGGTTTGTTGGCTGGAGGTGGGATGATTTTTTTAAAATCTGCTGTACCTTAGCACTTTAAGCAATCAAAGAATACCTCCTGTTAAAACCCCCTCTGCTTCTCTCCCCCCCAGCATGGAAAGCCTCCTCTTCTTTTCTCCCCCCCTGGCATGGAAAACCTCCTCTTCTTCTCTCCCCCCCTGGCATGGAAAACCTCCTCTTCTTCTCTCCCCCCCTGGCATGGAAAACCTCCTCTTCTTCTCTCCCCCCCTGGCATGGAAAACCTCCTCTTCTTCTCTCCCTCCCAGCATGGAAAACCCCCTCTTCTTCTCTCCCCCCTCCACCTGCCCCCAGCTCAGTACTAAAAAAACACCCAAGGGCTTTTCCAGATTACCTGTTGGCATTACAGAAACTCAAAGCTTGTAGATTGCTGTACTGTACCATATTGACATAATAAAAAATAAGACCCCCCCCCAAAATAAGACACCCTGTGTTTTTTTGAGGGAAAAAATTTATAAGACGGTGTCTTAAAATATGGGAAACACGGTAGTAATGTACGGAAGTGAGAGCTGGACCATAAAAAAGGCTGATCGCCGAAGAATTTATGCTTTTGAATTATGGTGCTGGAGGAGACTCTTGAGAGTCCCATGGACTGCAAGAAGATCAAACCTATCCATTCTTAAAGAAATCAGTCCTGAATGCTCACTAGAAGGACAGATCCTGAAGTTGAGGCTCCAGTACTTTGGCCACCTCATGAGAAGAGAAGACTCCCTAGAAAAGACCCTGATGTTGGGAAAGATGGAGGGCACAAGGAGGAGGGGACGACAGAGGATGAGATGGTTGGACAGTGTGCTCGAAGCTACTAACATGAGTTTGGCCAAACAGCGAGAGGCAGTGAAGGATAGGCGTGCCTGGCGTGCTCTGGTCCATGGGGTCACGAAGAGTCGGACACGACTGAACGACTGAACAACAACAACAAGTTTGTTCTTGGTATGAGCTTTTGTGTGCATGCACACTTCTTCAGATACACTGAAACAGAAGTCACCAGACCCTTATATATAGTGAAAGGGTGGGAGGGGTATTACTCAGAGGGGTGGTGAGAATGGGTGATAGGTTGATAGCTGTGGTAAACCTGTTGACGACTGTTAACGACTGCAATTAGTCTTACAGGAAAAAGCAAGGGGTGAGAAGGTTAAAAATAGCTTTGTCATGTATAATGAGATAAGAATCCAATGTCTTTGTTCAGACCAGGTCTCTCCATGGTTTTAAGTTTGGTAATGAGTTGCAATTCAGCAACTTCTCTTTCCAGTCTATTTCTGAAATTCCAGCCATTGTTAAGGGAAGCTCTGACAGAAGCCCAGAGGAGAGAGATTTGTTTGGGCCCAGTGGCGCCCTGGCTGCCCGGTCCTCTGCCTCTTCCCTCACAATGCTCCTTCCCCCTACCTGATCTGGTTCCACAGCCGCTGCTTCCCCTCTGCCACGATGAAAAGATGGGTGCAAAGGTCTTGCCAGCATCATTCTGTCACCTGTGAGAACCAAGGGCAGGTGGGAAGCCTTTTAGTGCATGCTTCTCGAAGGTTAAGCAGTGCATTTCTTAACTACAAATGGGCCTTAGAAAAAGTCTCACCTGCTGAGGGCATTTTGACATTTGTACCTACCGTATTTTTCGCTCCATAACGCGCACCTTGTTTTTAGAGGAGGAAAACAAGAAAAAAAATTTTTCTGGTTTTCCTCCTCTAAAAGGCTTGGAGGGAGGGAAGCTAGAGAGAAGGAAGGAAGAGAGAGAGGGGGAAAGAAGGAGGGAGAGAGGGAGGGAAGAGAGAAGGAAGGAAGGACGGATGGAAGGAGAGGGGGGGGAAGCATCTCCTTCCCTCCCTCCTTGTGCTCTCCAGGGGTGGGGGAGGAACGGACATCCCAAAAGCACTGCTTTTGGGCTGTCTGTTCCTCTCCCGCCCCCTTTGCTGCTGTGCGGGCGTCGGCGGAGGGGTGGGGTGGGGAGGAACGGCCATCCCGAAAGCACTGCTTTTGGGCTGTCCGTTCCTCTCCCGCCCCGCTGGGAGCCATGGCTCCGGTGGCAGAGGGATCCCTCTGCTTACGACTGCAGAGGCAGCCGAGGGATCCCGCTGCCGGCCAGTGCCTTCGCTCCATAACATGCACAGACTTTCCCCCTTCCTTTTTAGGAGGAAAAAAGTGTGCATTATGGAGCAAAAATTACGGTATTTCATATTTTAGTTGTGTAAAAATACATCTGCTCTCCTTGGGGCCCGTGGATCCAAGTGTCTTCCCCCCCAAAAGATTAAAGGAACCCATGGATTAGTTTCAAAATCAAAAGAATGTGACGAAACTGAGAGAGGAAAAAATCATTCACCCTTACCCAGTGGCCTCTGTCTGGTGTCCAATGTCTCTGCCTCAGAGTAATCCATGCACAATTCCACAAACAGATTTGCTCCCTGAATTAGCAACGAGGATTACAAACAGAGAAAGGGGAGAATGATTAGAAAAGGAACAGCAGAGGCAAGGTATATCCAATTATCATTCCTTGGATGCTTTCCCCAAAAGGACAGGCGGTCAGTAGAGACTCATGGGGTACCTTCCCTCATGTTCTGAGCCCATCAAGATGAAAGTCTCTCTCACCTGCTGCCCGGCCTGCTTTTTCTCCACGGCCTGACTCAGGAGGAAACCTTCGGCCAGGGCCACTGCCTGGGAACTGGTCTCCACTCCACAGTCCCTCACCCAGCTCTCCATCTCCGGTGGAAGGACAGCCAAGAACTGCTCCAAGATCACCAGGTCCAGCATCTGAGCTTTCGTATGCCTTTCTGGCTTCAGCCACTGATGACAAAGGTGGTAGAGCCGGCTGCAAACCTCTCGGGGTCCTTCGGCCTCCTGGTAGCAGAACTGCCTGAACTGCTGGCTCTGCACATCTGAGCTGAGGGTGTCCTCCTCCTCACCCAGGATCTTCTGCACTGAGTTTTCCCAGAATCCTCTGATGCTCCCAGTTTGGATGGTATTGCCTCTTCCTGCTTGAGGGCCAGCCAAGTCTTGCTCATCCATCTGTGCTCTCAGAAAGTCTCCAGGAGATCTGAAGGAATCCTTTTGTCTTCTGCCACGTTCTGCTTGTCCCAATTGAGGGTGCCAGCAAGTTCTACAAAGCAATTACATTATCATAAAATTAATACACTGTCAGGAGAAGAAAAATGTTCCCTGAGCAAGTGTGGCTAAGTCCTGCTAGGAACCAGAGCTGGGTTGAAACTCTGAGCTTTCTTAAGAAAGGAAAGGAAGGGAAAGGGAAAGGGAAAGGAACAAGGAATGCTACAATGCAAAATGTGCAGGCAACTCAAGTGATTTCTATGAGATGAATCGCTTCATTTCATTTCATTTCATTTGTTAGACTTATTAGCTGCTTGTCACCCAAAGGTCTTCAAGCGACTTACAGCATACACAAACCAACCAACCAACAAACAAACATACACACACAATACATATTACCATTACAATATATATTACCATGGGGGGGGATGGGGGAACCATATAATATTTTAATACAGTGGATGCTCGGGTTGCGAACCCGATCCGTGCAGGAGGCGCGTTCGTAACCTGCGCTGCTGCGTCTGCGCACACGCGTGATGCAATTCAGTGCTTCTGTGCATGCGCGATTTAGTGCTTTTGCACATGCTTGAGCGCTGAAACCTGGAAGTAACCCGTTCCGTTACTTCCTGGTTCAGCACGGTGCGCAACCCGAAATCATGCAACCTGAAGCGGCCTCGGTGACTAGCAGTGTCCATTTCCAGCTCCGGCTAGTTTGCTAGCCACAGTCAGAGATGATGTGGTCACGGTACTCTATGCCGTGGATTGGATTGCTGCAATGCACTCTCTGTGCAACTGCCCTTGAAGGTGACTCAGAAACTGGTCCAAAATGTCACCTTCCCCTCCTTCCCCTGACACCCAAGACATGTGTTTTCAGGACCTGCCCTGTTCCTGTGGCTATAACTTCCTGACACTTTTCAATATTGAATATTTCTTAATGGTTGTAACCTGCCATGGATAATCAATGTAGCAATAATAGTAGCAATAATAGTAATAATCATAACAAACAGAACAATGACATAAATCCTCAAGGTTGCCCGGGGGGGGGGGGAATAAAGTCTCAAAATACACAGAAAACCTCAACAAAGTGGGTGGGTGGGACTTGTTGGAATTTGCAGGGTTTTTTTCCTCCCTTGAGGTTTTTGCATAACTAAACACAGACATCATGAGAATAAAATAACACAGAGACAATCAGCGTTTTGTTCCATCTGGTCGATGTAAATTTAAATTACATTCACTTTGACACACACACCCATATTCATCAATAGACAAACGCTTCATATTGATTCATTGGTAACATAAGAGGAAAAAATCACTATTACGCATAATTAACCTGAGTCTCCAGACATAGCATTTGGCTATGAGATGCTGAGTGTTACCTGCTAACTCTGCTCTATCCTGTTCCCTCCTTTGTTTAAACCAATTCACGAGCCAATCACTTGTACACGGACCACTGAAAACGAACCACATGTTGTAGATATTTGCTGCAAATTTACTGTGCTATTTTTGTGTGTGTGATATGCAAACGACATGAGAAGGCTTGGTGTCTCTCTTTGTATCATTTATTATTCCCGTGATCCTTTGTTAATAAATGTGACTTATACATTCATTCATTCATCGGTTTATCTGCATTCCATTTTCTTTTTTCCTGACCCCAATATCCCTCCCCCAAGCTGCGAATTGATACAAATACAGAAGAATACAGTTGCAGACCTAAATCTAAAACTCGCCCCTTGCTTGGCTTTGCAGAGGGGAAGCGGGGAGGAACCTCTGCTCCTGGATTTGGGGGTTGTGTCTTGGAGGGGGCTCCCCCATGCATTAGCTGACCGGGGGGGGCATGCATCCTCCCCCTGCAGCCCTGGGACCCCTCCCCCCACTTCTCCCAAATGCACACAATTGGAGAAGGGAGGGAAGACTCACCAGATCCCTTAAGCCGCAGCCGACGCAGCACTTAGAGAGGAGAGACAAAAGCCGTGCCCCCCCCCTCTTGCAGGAAGGGACTTTGGAGGGAGGGGCTCGTGCTCTGGAGGACCTTGATCCCCCACCCCAATTTCCTGTCCTCTCTAGGAATCCAGAGCACTTCCTTTTTTAACCCTTGGAAAGCCGAGCGCAGCAAGATCCCGCTTCCCTCAACTTGCATTTCGCGCACACGACGCAAATATGTTTTATTTTAGGGGACCGTCTTGTCTGGCGTGCTGAGCTGTTCCCTCCCTTGGCCAGAAACAGAAAAAGACTGCGAGAAATAGGAAACCCCCATTATATATTTTTTCCAAACATTTTTTATTGGTTTTAACAATTTTAAGCACTTTACAATACTGTTAAATTTTCATCCTTCCCCCCCTCTGGGGAAGCAAATTTCCATTCCCCTCTCTCACCGGGAAAGACAATAAACATTACACATTTAACGTAATTTAACATATTAAATATCATTGCTTAGGCCCATTTCTGTGGGCCAGATATTCTTCCTTTCCTCAAGTTCATATTTCGGTTGACTTCCTCAAGTCCCCCTCTGTTGAATTCATTACCTATCCTCTTTATCAGTTTTCCAAATTCATATACATATCTATTTTTTTCAATTACTTATCCTTTTTGACAAAAACATAAAATACCAAAATCATTTTACTTAAACTCCTTTTTTCTGTACCTTGACACCTCATTACTTCTGATACTTTCCTAAACCCTTATCAATTTCCTTTACTCCAACCTAATTTAAAACTCCTAGATTTCTTTTTTTTACACCCTTTCCTCCCTCCGGCCTCAAAATTTTTAGCTATTTTTTCCCACCTCTATCCTCCTAATTTTTTAAACATATATTCATTAATGCCAGTATCTAGATCCAACCATCAGGAAACCCCCATTATAGAATCATGGCATTCTAGAGTTGGAAGCGTTCTAGAGTTCAACATGGGCGTAGCCAATGGGAGGGGCGCAGGGAGGGGCGGCTGCCCCCCCCCACCAATAAAAATACATAAACTGAGGTTGTGTGTCCCCCTCACCACAAAAGGTCTGCCCCACTACCCAAAATCCTGGTTACACCCACATGGTCCAACCCTCTACGATGCAGGAATCTCAGCTAAAGCGTCCAGGACAGATGGCCATCCATCCTCTGCTTAAAAACATCCCATGAAGGAGAGTCCACAATCTTGGGGTGGGGGTGGCTTTTGTCAAAATTGGGGTTTGGCTTTTGCTGCCCCACTCCGCATGGGGCTCTTGAGTCCCCTAAGTTCATGATCGGTCAGAGAAGAATGGATGGATCCAGTGGAAAGCAAGGCAGATATTAATTTTTTTCTGTTGCAACAGAGTTCCCGCCCTTCGTTTCCAAGGAGGGAGAGACCCTGAACAAAAGTGTGTAGGAACCTTTAAAGACTGTTGACATTGCCCAACGTCCTTTAGCCAAAGACCACCCCAAAATCATCATACATACATCACAGGACGTGGTCTACAGCAGAAATCCTGTCTGCCAGGGTACCTGATAATGGTAGCTGATTGCATTACCTGGGCAGCCTGGTCATTCTTTTGTGATGGTTAATACTTTAGTTCCTGAGTCCAGGTCACAGGCTCACCGGCTCACCCTATTCATACACAAATATGCCCTTAAGACAGGATTTGCAAGCAAAAAGACAATGGGAATGCTTTCCCCATGTGCCTCCCTTACTGCAGAGGAATATTTGAGGTCATTGGGAGAGTCAAAATGGCATCAGGATTGCTCTCCTACACTATTTCAGACACATGGTTTATATATTTAGATATGTGTGCATTTATGAATATTCTATATTTGAGACCTTAGAATTCTTATAACACTCCTACCGTCAGAAAGTTATTCCTGATGTTGCGTCGGAATCTCCTTTCTTGTAACTTGAAGCCATTGGTTCATGTCCTACTCTCCGGAGCAGAAGAAAACAAGCTTGTTCCTCCACGTGAAGAGCCCTTTAGGTATTTGAAGATGGCTATCATATCTCCTATTCAGCCAGCTCTCAGAGTGACTGAAGATGGGAGAGGCTACACCCATCCCATTAAACGTATTGATTTTTAAATGTATTTTAGTTCCTGCTCTTATTCCTTGCAATTCGTTGTATTGCGGCTTTAATTCTGTGGAATATTATAAAATGCAAAATGTCAGCTATAAAAGAAGCAATAAATATACAATTAAAGTTCATGCACAGAACAGAACACTTCAAATGCTACAAAAAGCTGGGTGTGTATGGAGGGAACTATTAAGTGGTCTGCTAAACCCCTCACCAATTTTCAAGTGGACCGTGAAGTGCTGGGCGGGAGAGTTTGAGAACCCCTGCTGCAAACTACTTTGAGAACCTTGGCTGAAAAGTGGTGTTATAAGAAAAATCTGCCCTTATTCCCTTATGGGGTACACAAGAGCCCTTGCAAAGTCCTCTGCAGGTTCTCCATCGGTAGGAGTAAAAAACAGAGGCCAACCAGAGAATAGTTAGAAGCAAAGCCTTTATTTTCACTGTTGCAACAGGGTGCTTTCCTCACACACACAGGTGAGTAGGAAAGAGACCCAGAACAATGGTGTGCCAGCTCCTATAAAGACTTTTGAAATCCCCCCTCCCGCTCAAGACCACCCCCTATGCATCATACATACATCACAAAAAGGGGTGTAACCCAGGACCACCCCCCAGATACATCACAGCTACATCATGAAAGGGGAGGTCTGGTAGCAGTAATCTGAGCATTCTTGACCCTCCCCATGCCTCCTCTTGCCCTCCACCCAAAAACCCATCAAGTAAAACAAAAGAGATATTTACATTTCCTGTTTCCCAGCCAAGTTAATCACACCCTTTTGTCTTCATCTGGGTTTGTTATCTCTGGAATGGCTACCTGTCTGGCACTTAAGTATCAGGATGCCATGATTATCACTTAGGCAGAGGGAGGGCTGCTAAGTAGCTGGAGGGGCAACCCCCCTTTGTTCCTGAGACAAAGAAATACACACATGTGGCCTTGTTTGCTTGGCACACTTATGAACATTTAATATATCTAAAAGGCCCTGATTCTCTTATTACAGTGGCATGTGAATCTTCTAAAGGTATCATTGCACCTCTGCCCAGTTGTGGGCCAGAACAGCCCAGGATCCGGGTGAATAAAATGGGCATCTTCTCTAGCCTTTAAAGGGATAAAAGCAAACAAGGCCCCAGAGTGGGAGCGGAAGCTGCTCTTCTTGCTGAACTAATAATAATAATAATAATAATAATAATAATAATTTATTTATACCCCACCCATCTGACTGGGTTTCCCCAGCCACCCTGGGTGGCTCCCAATAGAATATTAAAAACACAATAAAACATCAAACATTAAAAACTTCCCTAAACAGGGCTGCCTTCAGATGTATTCTAAAAGTCGAAACAAAACAAAACAAAAATTCATTCCAGTAGCACCTAAGATACCAACTAAGTTTGTTTTTGGTATGAGCTTTCGTGTGCATGCACACTTCTTCAGATATACTGAAACAGAAGTCACCAGACCCTTATATATAGTGAGAGGGTGGGGAGGGGTATTACTCAGAAGGGTGGTGGGAATGGGTGATAGGCTGATAGCTGTGGTAAACCTGTTGACGACTGTTAACTGCAATTGGTCTAACAGGAAAAAGCAAGGGGTGAGAAGGTTAAAAATAGCTTTGTCATGTCATGGGGTTGCGGCGCTCATCTCGCTAACTTCTCTGCTCTCTTCACCAGCTGAACTCATCTCTGTCTCTCTGCCTCCCTCCTCTCCTGCTTCAGCTTCTGCCTCTTTCTGGATTGCTCTCTGCTACAGACTCCCCCCTGCTCACTAAGCCCTGTTTACCTCTTCAGCTTCTGACACCTCCCCACAGTCTTCTCCCTCTGACCACTCAACATCGTCTCACCCCGAATCCCCAGGCGCTCAGCCTACTTCCCTAGCTGGGACCTGCAACCATTACCCCACAGCCAGTCTGTGACATCCAAGGAGGAATACTAGGGTTGCTGTAGCGATCTCCTTAGTGGCATGTTTATTTCCACCCTGAAATCAGACCTTGTAAAACGGGTCTGGTGAAACCATAGGTGCATTAGTTGAATGAAACCCAATAATGTTAACATGATTTTACTTGGATTCAGATAGCAATAAAGTGGGAATGTGTATATTTAAAAGAAAAGGGCTCCGTCCATCCCCCCATCATTATGTCCAGAGACCAGTTTCCTTTCTGATTCACGCGGAGGAAAGAAATAGTCAGGGAATGAACGCTGCAGGCACGTATATTGATTTTATTACTGTTGTGCTATGAAAAATGTACTAATACTAAAAACCATCTTTGCATTACACCATCAGACACTCCTTTTTATTCAGATCTGGCCTCAGGAGAATAATGTAGCATTTGGGGATAAAGATGCAGCCCAGTAACCCCGAACTGGAGGCCAAGATAGAGAAGACCTGCACGGCTACCATATATTTCCCCTTGGTGCTCAGGTAGGCTGGCACAAAGGACACCCAAACACTGCAAAACACCAGCATGCTGAAGGTGATCAGCTGGGCTTCGTTGAAGGCCCCAGGCAGCTTCCTGGCTAGGAAAGCCACCGTGAAGCAGACGGCAGCCAGAAAGCCCATGTAGCCAAGGGCAGAATAAAACATGGCAACAGAGCCTTCGTTACATTGCAGAATGATCTGCCCAGGCTGGGAGCGCATGTCGGAGTCTGGGAAGGGGGGAGACATTCCCAGCCAGACCATGCAGATGCCCTCTTGGACACTGGAAAAAGACAAGACAAGGGAGTTGGCCAGACTCTTGCCCAGCCATTTCCTCATCTGGCTCCCTGGCTTGGTGGCCATAAACGCTGCCACCACAGTGATCGTCTTTGCCAACAGGGAAGACACGGCCACGGAGAAGATGATGCTGAAGGCAGTTTGTCGGAGAAGGCAGGTCCACTTCTGGGGCCGACCGATGAACAAGAAGGAGGACAAGAAGGAAAGCAGGAGGGAGACAAGGAGCAAGTAGGTGAGGTCCCGGTTGTTGGCCTTGACTATTGGTGTGTCAAAGTATTTAATGAAGATTCCCAAAAGAAAACCAGCAGTCAGGGACAAAAACAGGGCAAAAGAAGCTAGGATCATCCCCAGAGGTTCTTCATAGGACAGGAAATGCATACTCTTGGGGACACACTGATCTCTGTGTTCATTTGAATTCTGATCATCCGGACATTTGTTGCAATGCTTTGCATCTGAAAAACACAAGAGGGACTTCAGTGTTGCCAATATGAATATTATAACCATAATATTCCGTACTCTACTACATACCAACTATATTGTTGTTTGATTCTTATCTTATTACTGTATTTTGGGTTGTGGGTTTGCCTTGAAGCAATTTTGGGCTATAGTTTGGGCTCAGAGTAAAAGTACCTTTTTTCAAATAAAAAAAGTTTATTATTCATTCATCTTATGTTAAAATATTAAACAATCGTCTAGTAATATACATTGTACATTCCTTCTAAATGTCTTTACAAATCAATAAAAAATAGGGATGAAAAACAATGCATTACAAAAGTAACATCGACACAATGATAATAAGGTATAAAATTAAATTAAAAGAAAGAAAAAAGAAAAGAATAAAAAAGAGCCAACAACTTCCCTTCAATTATATAAGAAAAAGAAAAAGAAAAAACCCTAAACATATTTAGACTTCCTATCAAACCCAACCATACAGTCCAATCATACCCATGAGTGTACTTCAACACATTCTACTATCTCCTTATGTATCTCTAATACGCTCTGATATCAACCAGTACCCATATTATAAATTATCTTGTTCTTTCTGCCTCCAAGGTTACTCAAACGCTGGTGTGGCTAACTGGCTCTTGCTGTATTTCCGGACATATAGTTTATATCTAGCCCATTTATTCTGAAATTTTTGTTTCGATTCACCTCTCAGACTACTAGTTAATTGTGCCGTTTCGGCAAATTCCTGTCGTTTGCTCTGCCATTCTATTAGTGTTGAGGGTTCCGATTCTGTCCAACCTTTTGCTATCAGGGTCCGTGCTGCCGCCGTGGCATAAAGGAAGATCTCTTTTAAGTTGTTTGGAATTTCTCTGTTAACAATACTTAATAAGAAGGCTTCTGGGTTTTTAGAGAAGGTGATCCCTAGCAATTTTTTAAGCTCTTCGTATATCAGACCCCCCAAAACCTTGATCTTCTTACACGTCCACCACATATGGAGTAGGTCTCCATTATTTCCCCCACATCTCCAGCACGTATTTGCTAAACTTTTGGACATTTTAGATAATCTCGAGGGGGTGAGGTACATAGCTGTCAACCCTCCCTTTTTTTGGCGGGAAACTCCCTTATTCCAATGCCATTTCCTGCTGCTATCCCGGATTGTTGATATCCCTTAAATTTCCCAGATTTCAAAGGAAGCAGCTCCTCTCCCTCCCTGCCGGCCAGGGAGGCTCCTCAGCTGCGTTGCTCAGCTGCCAATAAGGAGTCTGAGACCGACTGGGGGCGGACCTTGCATGCCTTGTGCAGCCAGACCCTCACGCCCAACCAGACAGACAGCCTGCCTGCCGTCTATGCGCTCGCTCTTTCGCTCACCTGTTCACGCGCAGCCTCTGGAGCGCAGGGTGGCGAGGCTACTTGGTGCCATTGCACCGCCCTCGCGGCATCTCTTATTTTCAAATCCGAAAGTTTGAAAAAATCCCTTATTTTCAAATCCGAAAGTTGACAGCTATGGTGATGTACCACCTATGCTGTATCTTCATCACATTCTCTTTTATATTATATGAGGTCGTAAACTTCATATTTATCCTCCACAGATTATCCCACTCGGTCATCATTATTGGGCTTCCGATGTCCTGTGCCCACCTCACCATTGATGATTTAACCTCCTCCTCCTTAGTTTCCCACTCAAGGAGAAGGTGGTAAACCTTCGAAATTATATTAGATTTATTGTTTATCAGTTCTGACTCAAGTTTAGATGGTTCTTTAGCCAATCCGGTCTTTTTATCTTGTTTAAAAGTATTAAGGGCCAGCATACCCCAATTGAGCTCCTTTAATGGGGCAAGACCCCCCTCCACAGGTACCAATGCATGGAATTTGAAGGAGATTTTGTACTATGAAAAGGCAACTCTTTTAAATATCCTTTCCGGGACATTTACCTTCCTCAGTGGAGATTGTTCCTTCCCTGCATTGAACACAATCATAGCAGCAGATTGGTTCTCCCTCCTTAATGGCCTTGGCATATCCTGGACGACAGCTATCGGTACACCTAGAAAGAGGCATGTTCTAGCCAAAATGAGAAAAAGCACCAAGCAGAATATGTTAGGATTTTGTGGTTAGGAGCCATAGAGTGCAGCTAGGATTGAATCATACAATGGGGTTAGGACTGCAGCATAAGATATGCAGGTGTAAGTTTGCTGCCAACAGGCCAAGAGCATAGTATTGCTTGGTCTGACGTATCAAAGAGAATAAGGTGTGATTAATTATTTGACCCACCTGTTTGAACCATCTGGGCCACACAATGGCATTCTGTTCAATGGCAAGCTTGATAATCTCTGGAGAAGCTGATCTCTCTACACTCCCAACTTTCAACCCAACTACAGAATTATTGGGAAACCCCACCCAGTTGACAATGTCAAAGTCAGATGCTAGCTCCCCATTCTCATCCCAGTAAGCTCCGTCCATGGAAAAGTTGTAAAGGTGGAGGTTTCTTAGGAAAGAGTGTAGCTAAAATGGTACAGGAAAAAACACACATAATTAGCAAATGAGGAACAAAGTAGCATACATGACCCTTGCCCACTTGGTACTCTAGTCTCCCATGGTGCAGTCCCATGGACTCATATCGGACTCTTATTTGGGAAATAGCAGGGCTAGAGGTGTTAATATAATGCATGTTGAAATTAGAATCATGAATGAAAGCTAGTGTGGTTATGACGCTGTACTAGGATCAGGGCGTGTGGTCCCATTCCAAATTGGAAGAACAATCCAAATCGGGGCACCAGGTGGCAGCCTTTACAACACATTTACTCAATGTTGTTTAAACATATGGGGTGGAGGCTGAGAAAAGTCTATAACTGTACCCCTTCAGCACGGGAACAAGTAACATCTAGTCAGAGCCGTCTTTCCCATAGTGCTTAGTGGTGCATTGTGCCAGGGCGCCAGCCTCTCAGGGGCGCCCCAGCGAGTGGGGGAGCTGCGCGGCTTTGCCGGTGGCCTCCGCTTTCCTGCAAGCCCACCAGCTGCGCCCCGTCAACCATATGGCTGGCAGGCGCGTAGCTTCCCTCCCAAGCCTCTGCGGGGATTGCTGTCCTGCAGTGGCATGGGGGAGATTTGTGGGCCCCCACCCATGGCTGACAGTGCGCAGCTTCGCTCCTCCCATTATCTGTGGTAATTTGGGGGCGCTGGGCGGATATTTGCACCCCGGTGCCGCATCTGCTAACGACGGCCCTGCATCTAGTCAGTGACCTGTCCCATTTTACCACCTGAGGCAAAACAGGAAGGTGCTGTCCACCTCCCACCTGAAGCCTTGCTTCCCAGGGCTGCCTCAGTCCACCTTCATGGGCGGAGTAGCCCTGCATCTAGTTTGTGAACGCCTCTCCCAGCTGCAGTTTGAAAGAAGAGATGATGCACATTTGGAGAAAGTGATTTGGGTGGAGACACTTGGGGGAAGAAGAGTGGAAGCTGGAGGGCAAGGAAGTGCTGAGTGCCTCAGGGAAAGGATTTGTCTTTTGACACACAAGTTCCAGCAGTGCTCTCCAACACTGTCAATTATGAGTTCAAACCATCCCCACCAACCCCACCTTGAATATGTCCTCAAATTAGAATTTAATTTCTGACTCACAGTTCAGGGGTGAGAATGTGCCAGAGAAACGATCATACCTGCCACGGCTGTAGTCTTTGATGGTCCATCTTGCCACTTCCCACCATGGCCACCTGGCTTGGTTTGGATGAGTATACAGCACTCAGGACACTTGCCATGGCCTGGAGAGTGTTGTAAATACTGTAGCTGTCTTGAGACAGGACTCTCTCAATAACGGTATATTCTTGTGACAAGGTCCCCAGTTCTTTTCCTCTACATCTTTTCTGGACTCTCTCAGAATTCTTTGAAACAGAGCAAGTAAATGTGTAGGCAGGTGGCGTATAATAGCATTTAGATCCAATGTTTCATATTTTGTCCTCCTCTTTGTCTGAATTAAGAAGGACAAAGAAGAAGGGACAAACAGGGGATACCGGTAAGATACTACACTCAAATTGAGATCCTGCAAAGCTGTTGTGATCCAAACTTTCCCCACTGTTATTTTAAGGTTATTTTCCATGGTTGTCATAACAATAGATAGAAATAAAGTGGATTGAACATCTGCATGGTAGACAACGACATTGATCTGCCTCTGTATGAGAAATAATATCAGGTGTTTTCTACTACCGGTAGGAAAAGAATTTTCTGGCATGCTTTCTGAGAAGGCCACACAAATATCATTCTTTGTGACTGCAGCTGTGAACGTCCTCATGAACCTTTCTCCAGTGTCATTGTCTGGTGTAATGAGACCGATCCATGTCCATTTGAAATGCAGGAGCAATTTGACCATAGCCAGGGGAGGAGGTTCTTGTTTTGGGACCATCCGGTAGAGGAAAGGGAAGTGAGTTTTTTCAGTAAATTCACGACTAACAAAACCGTAGCTGATCTAGGAAAAAAAGAAATAATTTGTGGTTTTTTCAATTGTTTTCAGGACCAAGTGCAAATATGTATTAACCTAAACTGATTAATAACGGGGAATATATTCACCATTATGATTGATTAGGTGTCTGGGAAGATGAAAGCCCAGATTTATCGGTTAACAGGGATAGGCACATTTACACATAGGTGGTGGGAGTGTAAAATGTTAAGAGAATTTTGAGGTCATCTATAATGAATTAAAAAAATGTTTAAATTCTACTCTGCAAAAAAAGCAAATAATTGAATCCCATCAACTAGCAAAACTAAAAGGGAGAATAGGAGGAAGTACTACTCAAAAAATTAACAAAGAATGGTCAACCTTTAGAGAATACCTTAAAAATTACATGGACAATGCAAATCTCCTAGCAGATACAGATTAAATCTTGATTGTGAGGGAAGGTATAATAAAGTTTGAATAAGTAATCATAAGAGAGAGTAGAATAATCAATAAGAAATATGTATAGTGTTACGATTGGCAATAAGCCATAAAGAGAAGAGTTGGATGTCTAGCACGTGTGGTGTTTTGTAATGTATTGTATTTGTAATGTATTGTAATGTATTTGTTAAGTTTTATGTAAATTGATGTATAATGAAGATTATTTTTTGAAGAAGTGTGCATGCACACGAAAGCTCATACCAAGAACTAACTTAGTTGGTCTCTAAGATGCTCCTGGAAGGAATTTTTTTATTTTGTTTCGAAAACCTGAAACCACGGAGCTTCCCTATTGTCTTCTGCTCCATCTACCTACAAAAAGACTTTCAGATGCCCTATTTATTGATCTCACTGAGTGCTCACTGGAAGGACAGATCCTGAAGCTGAGGCTCCAATACTTTGGCCACCTCATGAGAAGAGACGACTCCCTGGAAAAGAACTTGATGTTGGGAAAGATTGAGGGCACAAGGAGAAGGAGACGACAGAGGACAAGATGGTTGGACAGTGTTCTTGACATGAGTGTTCAACATGAGTCTGACCAAACTGCGGGAGGCAGTGGAAGACAGGAATGCCTGGTGTGCTCTGGTCCATGAGGTCACGAAGAGTCGGACACGACTAAACGACTAAACAACAATTTATTGAGCATTCATCCTGGTTGCTTGTGTAATTTTAGGGAGGTTTCAGCAACAATCCTGTCGGGTAAACCAATACCCCAGGGAACCCATCCTGGTCCTTTCTGCTGTCACTACCCACTATTGTGTCACTTAAGGTCAGGAGTGTCTTACATTGGTGGTCTCCTCAGGAGTCGGGGAACTTGCTCATTTCCAAGTCTCCAGCCTGGCAGCTTAGTCCCACCTCCCTTCTGCTCTGCCAACACTGTTAAAAGACAACCAGTAGCCTAGACCTGGTAGCCGAAGGGTGCATTCAGACGTGGGGAATATTCTCTTAGTTTTCCTGATTATGTTAGCTCTCTGTCCTGTTTTCTAATGTTCCTTTCACCTGTTGCGTTACAGGACTATGGCTTTCTGACCAATATCCCAGTGTTTGTTGCACTCAATTTCATTTGTAAGATCGCCTCCTTCAAGCTCACATCCAGAGCACATGAGGGCACATCAGAGGATATATTAGAAGTGTGATACTTACAGTAACAACCTTCATATTGAGTTCTGGCACCTTTCCCCCCTAGAAAATAAGCATAGACCTAGGAAAGTCTGGACAAAAAGATATATCATTGCATTCCCCAATTCATACCTGTGGGATTTTATAAATCTTCAGAATGGTTGAAATCAGGTTGGAAATAGCAGAGTCACCTCCTTCTAGAACGGCCAGCTTTGTATTCTGTCTTTCACATATGTAGTTTGGAACATTCTTCTGCCCACCAGAAAGCAGGTCTAGCACAGCTTCATAAGTCGTTATTGCATTAAAAAAGCTGTCATAGAGGTTGTAACCCAGAGTGATGTTGGGCAGGAGCCTGGGATTCCGGTTAATCTCTTGAATGGCAAACAAGAAGGGCAGGATGTGCCAAGACGTCCAATCATCCCCACTGCAGCAAAATAGATGTTATCAGATTTTTCATTCTGCAGTCAGTGAAAGAGTGTTAAAGTTTGTGCATCTTTTCATATACCGGTAAGAGCATGGATAACTAGTAGAAATATTTGGATTTTACTGTGAGAACTCTTGGAAGGCTAGATCGGAGTTTATGTGTTTTTAGTTCATTTGGAAATGGTTGTTGGTAATGGGATTTTTCTCCCCAAGAAAAGGGAACATCTGCCCTCAAAGCAGGGCCGTCTTAACCCTATCTGGCGCCGTGGTGCAAGGATCCCTCCAGCGCCCCCCACGCCCACCTTTCCCTCCGGGCGGGCAGCAGCCGGAGGGCAGCTCCTCCGTGGTTCCCCGCACCTCTATGGCTACGGCACCCCTGCTACCAGCCTACCCACAGAGAATTGGGAATTTGCCAGGTTTTGCAGCCAAGGAATAGAAAGCAGTGGGAAAGGTAGCAGGGATAGTCAAAACAGGAAGGATGTCATGGGACGGGGTAGAGAGAAATAAAGTAATATGACTGTCGGAAAGGTGGCTTAAATTATGGAAGCTGTTGTGAGCAGATGCTAGCAAGGGAGGTACCTAGGGCTGGTGAAACCGTTTTACCACCCCACCCCACTTTTTATTCCTGAAACAGCTGTGAGGTTGAGTGGCCGCAGAGACAGCGACTGGTCCAGGGTTACTTTTAGCTAAAAAGGGACTTGAACCCAACTCTCCCCAAGCCCAAACTGCTGGGCAACACAACATGCTGGTTGCCTCCATCCCCACACCCCAAAATAATCTGCGAAGGCTGGCTGTAAACCTGTAGCTATATTTGCCTGCTTGGGCATATTTTTTGGGACCCACCTTATTTCTGTGGCTGTAAGATCTTTTAAATTGCTTCTGAGTATTGAGTTTTAATTGTTGCAACCCGCTGTAATACCGGTAGTAATAATAGGTGGTGGGGAGCTTTGCCCTCCGAGTTTGGGCGATAAATGAAGTGGCATTGTAAATTTTAAATTGCCTTTTAACCTGTATTTTAATTAACGGTTTTCTTTTATACTTTATTGTAATTTTACTGATGTAAGCCGCCCTGAGCCCGGTTTCGGCTGGGAAGGGCGGGGTATAAATAAAATTTATTATTATTATTAGTCATCTGCATTAGGACTTTTAAAGATGAAAATCAAACAGGAGCCCCTTCCTCTCTGTCCTAGCAAAGCACCGTGAACCCGCCCCACGGAGCAAGCAGTTTGCATCGTGTCTCTTTCCGCTTCTGCCCCACTTCTGCCGCCATCCCGCGCCTCCCCGCCGCTCACCCCAAACACACTAACTACTATAACACTCCCATTCGCGCAGCAGCTACCGGTAGTGCTCCTTCTCAACCGAGAAGCCATCCAGCAATACTTTTAAACTCCGCGCGGACTCGGTCCAGGCGGGCGCAGCGCCTATTCCTCAGCATCTTGCCGAGTCCCAGCCGCAGGCGCGCTCCGGGTCCCGGCGGGGGCGAGGCGAGGGCAGCGGCGGCGCGCTGGAGTGGCGGGGCCGGCGCCAATCCGGATGAGCGCGGCGCGCTTCAAGGCGCTCGGAGGCGGAGCTGCCGCCGCAGCTCGACGGGGAGAAGCGCCCCCCACCCCACCCCCAATCTTTGGTGGGATGAGCAGCGGCTCCCTCGCCAAGGAAGGCGCAGGAGGAGGCTGCGGCGGGCGCAGCGCGGCATGGCGGAGGCGGACGAGGGCGGCGAGCTGATGCCGGGAGGCGCAGCGTCCAGCCTCCGCCACTTCCCTGGCGCCCTCCAGAACGTGGCGCCGTGATTCCCCGCGCCACTAGCCTCTATGGCTAAGACGCCTCTGCCTCAAAGTCCTGCACTGGCTGCCAATTAATTATCAAGCCTTTACCTTTACACTACAGGCAGAGCCTGGTGTTTCATAGCTAGGCAGCTGCACGAGAGATGCCTGGCTGCGCCCTATATTTCCTGGTTGTGCACCCAGGAATGATGGTTCCCCTGAAGCCAATTGAGGACATATTTGAGGTAAAAGTTATCAGGAAAAGACACCAGAAGAAAGGGAGAGCATGGAATCACAGTAGTCATTCTTTATCCACATGGTGACATACATTGCACTAGTAGCAGATGGAGGCTTGGAGAAATCGCGTAGGAAGGTCACAACCGTGCCTGTAGCTAAAACACCAGTGATGAGGTGGTCTCCTGGCCTGTAATGATTAAGTACGTCATTTCGATCATTTATCACACCAAATTGGCATTTCCCCTTCAGCGCCCCACAGCATGAAGGGGGCTGCAGTATCAGTAGCGAACAGGGGTGTCAAACTCCGGCCCTCCAGATGTTTTGAGACTACAATTCCCATCATCCCTGACCACTGGTCCTGTTAGCTAGGGCTGATGGGAATTGTAGTTCCAAAACATCTGGAGGGCCGGAGTTTGACACCCGTGATAGGGAGAGTATTATCATTTCAATGTCTGCTGCTGCAGTCCCTTCTTCCCTGACTGCTCTCAGCTGCCAGTCTGCTGCAGTGCCTTCTTGATCCAGATGGGAGTCCAGCTGTGGTTTCAGAATTAAGGAGCCACATAGTCCCTGCCTGCCCTGAATTTGAGCCCAGGCTCTCAGTGACCCCAGAGATATTAATGCACCAACCTTTCCACATTGGGTATACAAAGGTTTTACGAGTTGTTCTTGCTTGTGACTTCTTTGTAATTAGTTTCAAAAATAATATTTGGAAAACTCCCCAGAGCTTTGTAGAAGAAGAAAAATAGAAATTACAATAGTTTTGATAATTATCAGGCGCAGAGTACACTGCTAAGTCTTGATTCTCTCTGCAGCAGGTGTATAGCTGGGGAAAATATGTTTATGAGACTCTGCGGTGTGGCTTTGTGCACTGTCTACTTTCACAGCTCAAGTCCCTGAGGTTGGAAGGGATGATCCATGCTCCACCACATTAGGAAGGATTCAGATTTACAAAACATGCACTCATTCTTTCTAAACTTCATGAACGTATCAAGCTGTCTCATAGGAAGTCAAAACAGCCCAAAGTTGCCTAGAACTTCCTAGAATCCCAGATAGTCTTATCCAACCCTGTTTCCTGAAATACTTTTGTACAAAATAGGATAATAGGGCACATTCTTCGTATGCAAAACATTCCTGGGCCAATTCCTCGCAGCCCCAAATAAGGAGGGGCATATTGGGGGTATGTGCCATGACTTCAGGTGCACAATTTTTGAAGGGGGGGTTAATCAGGCACCCCCACAGAGGCGCAGTACTGAACTAATTGGGATCCATTGCTTTAAGGGTCTGCAAGACACTCAACAGTTTATGCAGCTTCAATATCCTGTTCCTCAAACTGAAGCATTTCTAGAGAAGCGGCTGGGCGTTGCTTTCACCAATACAGAGCTTCGGTCTTGGAATTAAAGGAGTGGCTCAGAAACACTTCAGACACACTATGCATTTAAAATACATTAGCTTCCCCCAAAGAATCCTGAGAATGTAGTTTACTACTTGCAGAGCTACAATGCTCAGCAGCCTTAGCAAACTACAGCTCCCAGGATCCATGTGCTTTTAGTGTGGGGCAATGCAGGATGGAGGAAGCTTCACTGGGGCCCCGACGGGGGAATTCAAACTGCTGTGCCCCCTCCACCTCTCAGGAACCGGTTCCTAGCCTGCACCTTGCTTTGGCAAAGTCTGGTGACTTACCATTTTCCTTGCTGTTTGGTTTTCTTATCCTAGCGCCTTTTGCTTCTCATTTGGAGCTTGTGGGTTTTTGTGTTTGTTTGTTTTTTAAAAAATAATTTTTATTGGTTTTTACAATTTTATAAGCACATAACATATCGGTTAAACTTTCATGCTTCCCCCCTCTCACCATGGGAAGCCCAAATCCATCCCCCCCTCTCACAGAGGTGTACCCGTTCATTATACATTTAACCTTACTGTTACTATTCCATAACATTGCTTAGGCCTGGCCCCATTTTGTAGGCCAGGCATTTCTAATTTCCTCAATTTCATGTTTCAATTGACTTCCTCGCATCCCCCACTGTTGAATTCATAATTAATCCTCTTTATCAGGTTCATACATCTTCTTTTGATACATCGTCAAGTACATAGGTAAATTTACTTATTAATCCTAGATTCACACCTAAGCATCTAGATACTTCTGCTTTTTCCCTATGTTCTTCCCATCTTTATCCCCCCCCCCCTTTCTTCCCCTTGGTCTCAGAGTGTTTAGCCATATTATCTTCCTTTACTTAGTCATTAAAACATTAATAATCCTTATTCGTCACTCAAGCCAGTAACCATATCCATAATCATTGTCCTTAAAGCCAGAAAGGTAATCCATTTCAGAAAAAGAGTCCTTATTCACCCCACACCCTCCCTCTCCGCAATCCAACTCCACCAGTTCTCCTGCCCCAATGGGTCTTGTTCTTCCTTCTCCCTCTGCAGTTCCATCCTCTTCATCTTTCCTGTCTTTTTGTGACCGCCTCCTGCTGTTTGCTCTGCTTTTCTTGCTTTTGGGACCTTCCTCTTCTTCCCTTTAGCAGCTCCATCTTTTTTGTATCCTGTGTATTTTTGCCTGCAGGGTGTTCTTTTTGGTTTTTTTTTCTTTTTCACAGTCTGTGGTGTGGTTGTGGAGCTTGTGGGTTTTTGACTTGGGAGTGACTGGTCAAGTGTCCAGTGGCCTTGGTGGTGCGGTGCAGGGGTTGAGGTTTCTATTTGGTCCTGCAAATCATGCCACATTCCAGTCAACCTGAGCCCCTATCTCCCCCATCTCCCCTACCATTGCCAGCAGCGGCACATCTCCCCTACCATTGCCAGCAGCGGCACAGGGGCAGGCAGGGGATGCTGGTTGGCGAGGGCCCGCGGTGAATAGCTCAGGGTGCTAGCCATGGGAATGATAGGAGCACTGGCGTCGCAAGGGGGGCGGGGGGCAGGACGCCCCGGGTTCCACGGGAAGAGGGGGGTGACACTTGGGCTGGCCCCGCCCTGTGTGGGGCCTGCCCGCCGGCGCCGCTGCTGCTCCCGCGGCACCCTTGCGAGCCTCTGTGCCAAAAGCAGCAGCGGTGGGGCACCCCCACGAGCCGCCGATCGCGTGCGGCGGCTCGTGGGTGGGGGTGCCCCGCCGCTGCTGCTTTTGGCGCGGCGCCTCACAAGGGTGCCGCGGGAGCAGCGGTGCCAGTTTGGATGGAGTGCGCATGCGCGAAATGCCACACATGTGCACTCCGTCGTGACGTTGCGTCGTGACGTCACGACGCTATGTCACGATGCCCCGCCCCCAGGGGGAAGCCTCCGTTCATCGCCCCGGGTGGTGAGGAGGCTTCCTCTGCCCCTGGATAGGAGCCGTAGTCAACAGGCAGCTGCTAGTTCAGCTCCCCCTGGCGCGAGTGCGAGAAATAGCTCCAACTCTGCAGGCAGGCAGAAGGTATCAGGAAGCAAGAAGGCCAGAACAGTCTGATCGAGAATTGGAGGAACCACTGTTCACAGTAGGTCGCAATTCTCCCAAAGAAGAGAAGCCCAATAACGAAGACCTGCGTCTGATGCACAGATCTGAAAGAGCTACGAGGGGAAAGAAGCCCACTAGGTATGCTCGTGAGTTCGCTAACACAGATGTTGTAAATATAGCTGTGGCAAGCAGCTCGAAACAGGTTTCAAAACCTGAGGTCTTGCAAGGGGTACAGGGTTTGTCCTCGAAGGACGCAAAATCATGCCCAAAGGCTGCAAGGGCCAACACTGTTTCCTCAGACAGGAACAGAGCTAAGGCTCTAGTCCAGGCATCCCCAAATTTCGGCCCTCAATGTTTTGAACTACAATTCCCATCATCCCTGACCACTGGTCCTGTTAGCTAGGGATCATGGGAGTTGTAGGCGAAAACATCTGGAGGGCCGCAGTTTGGGGATGTCTGCTCTAGTCCCATGGAAGGAAGGTAACCAGAAGTGCAAAATGGTCAGGCACGAGGCCAGTCTAGTTGCAGGGACTTCCAAAGATGGAACAGGTACTACAGGGGTTTACTATGTGTATGACAACTGTATGTTTACTTCACTTACTGCTGCGTTAGCCTATGCAGCATTGGTTACCTGAAATGGGGGAGGATGTTAGCAATTTCACTCCGCCAATGCTGCAGATGAGATTGTTGTAAATCACATGCCTGTCTGGGAAAAGAAGGTCTTATCTCTTCCACTGTGGGTACTGTTTACAATGTACTTTCGCTTTTATTTCTGTCTTTTGTTCTCTCGGAGCTGGAGAGAATAGACGCCATTATGCTTTTGTCTGTACATAGTATGTAAATAAATAGTAGTTTAGCTCTACGATGTCTCATGCTTCTTGCTGTGTTATGCCAGATGCTTAGTGTGCATAATGCATATGCCAGCTGGTATATGTCGCTAGAGCACCCTGGAGAAGAAGGGAAATGCCTTTTCCAGTGCTGCGCGTACCGGAGGACACTCGGAGGTCCAGGGGCTTGCAGGCGCCCCCAGGGCATTGCCCAACAATCCTAAGGAAAAGCAGGTCATTCCAGGACCAAATCAGAAACCAGTATGGGTTTTGTAAATCCAGGACTGCAAATACAAAGATAGGGACACTTGGAGGGTCTGTACATGTTCTTCTTTTCTGCACAAAAATGGGTGTCTGTTGATGATGCATTAGGAGACCGTAATGAGTGAAAGCAAATGAGTAAGAACAGCGTCTTAGGTCCACGCCAACTTGGAGGCAATAACCTTTTGGTCACAGTTCTTTTGTTTCGGCCCTGTGTTGCTGAAGGAGGGTGTCCATACCCATCGTGCAGCCTGGACACTGAGATCCTGCTCTGAGGGCTGTAACGTTTTTGCACTGTTTGTTCTTTACTTTTCAAAATAACCCATCAAGGGTTAACTCAGACTCTAGGCTTGACTGACTGAACATTCCATGAGGGGGGGCGGCTGACTGTTGGAGGAGAATGGGCAGTCGTTTATTCTGTTGAGAAGGGGTTTGGAAGAGGGAGTGTGGGGTGGTGTAGGAGAAGAAGCTGAGGGAGTAGGATTAGGTTAGGGAGATGGATTGTTATTGGTTATATGTATAAAAACAAAGATATTTACTCTGAAAATTAAGTCTGTACACGCTAAGCCTGACTGCAACCATTACGCTTTCAAACAATAAAGAAGTTGCATCTTTAAAGTGCCAAACATGAAAGTCGTCTGAATCACTATCCAGCCAAAGTACATGAAAGGCCCAGGTGGGGAATAACCTTTTAAAAGACTATACTTTCTCTCAAAAAGGAACGGAAAGGTAGTGAGTACGAAGGTCGCTGAGAGGGCTAAAAAGGGAGAAACGACCCAGGTTGTCACTAAGTTACCTCAGGGAAGAGGCAAGCTTGTCAGTAGGGGTTCTATAGAGGTTAGACCCCTGGTACTGGACACAAGGGGGAGTTTCTCATATAGCTCAGGAATAAAAGCGTACCCGGTCACGGTTAAAGGCTGGAAAGGGACCTCTCTCTTGTGTTAGAAGACAAACAAGAGTTAGAGGGTTTACAGGAAGGGTCTGGGTTGCCAAGGCCCTTGTCGTTACAAGGGCCTTCTGAAAGTTCCCTCACTGTGAGAAGTGAGGCTACAGAGAACCAGGCAGAGGGCCTTCTTGGTAGTGGCACCCACTACCCACTAGTGGCTTTTTTAAAGGGTTGAGCTGGTTGCGCTCTTTTAGGATTTGACCTCAATAAATAATCTGCCACAGGGGCCGGATGCAACCGGCCGGGGGGACAGATTAGGCCCCCAAAATGGACTTTAGACATGCCTGCCCTATGGGCATTAGTTGAATACAATCCAATAATGTTAACATGATTTTATTTAGATTCAGATTGCAAAAAAAAAGGAAAATGCAAATCTTTAAAAGAAAAGGCCACCCCACCTTCATTATGTCCAGAGACCAGTTTCCTTTGTGATTCACGTGCAAGAAATAAGTAGATGTTAGAATAGCATATCGGGAAAGGAACACTGAATTCACATATATTGGTTTTATTACTGCAGTGCTATGCAAAAAAAGTACTATTTTATATGTCACACCATCAGATGCTCCTTCTTATTCAGATCTGGCCTCAGGAGAATAATGTAGCACTTGGGGATAAAGATGCAACCCAGTAAGCCCGAACTGGAGGCCAAGATAGAGAAGACCTGCACGGCTACCATATATTTCCCCTTGGTGCTCAGGTAGGCTGGCACAAAGGACACCCAAACACTGCAAAACACCAGCATGCTGAAGGTGATCAGCTGGGCTTCGTTGAAGGCCCCAGGCAGCTTCCTGGCTAGGAAAGCCACCGTGAAGCAGACGGCAGCCAGAAAGCCCATGTAGCCAAGGGCAGAATAAAACATGGCAACAGATCCTTCGTTACATTGCAGAATGATCTGCCCAGGCTGGGAGCGCATGTCGGAGTCTGGGAAGGGGGGAGACATTCCCAGCCAGACCATGCAGATGCCCCCTTGGACACTGGAAAAAGACAAGACAAGGGAGTTGGCCAGACTCTTGCCCAGCCATTTCCTCATCTGGCTCCCTGGCTTGGTGGCCATAAACGCCACCACCACAGTGATCGTCTTTGCCAACAGGGAAGACACGGCCACGGAGAAGATGATGCTGAAGGCAGTTTGTCGGAGAAGGCAGGTCCACTTCTGGGGCCGGCCAATGAATAAGAAGGAGGACAAGAAGGAAAGCAGGAGGGAGACAAGGAGCAAGTAGGTGAGGTCCCGGTTGTTGGCCTTGACTATTGGTGTGTCAAAGTATTTAATGAAGATTCCCAAAAGAAAACCAGCAGTCAGGGACAAAAGCAGGGCAAAAGAAGCTAGGATCATCCCCAGAGGTTCTTCATAGGACAAGAAATGCATACTCTTGGGGACACACTGAACTCTGTGTTCATTGGAATTCTGATCATCTGGACATTTGTTGCAATGCTTTGCATCTGAAAAACACAAGAGTGACTTCAGTGTTGCCAATATGAATATTATAGCCATGATATTCCGTAGTCTACTACATACCAACTATTGTTGTGTGATTTTTATCTGATTACTGCATTTTGGGTTGTGGGTTTGCCTTGAAGCAAATATGAGCTACAGTTTGGGATCAGAATAAAAGTATTATGGGACAGCATATCCACTGAGCTACTTTAACAGGGCAAGACTTCCCCACCAAAGGTACCAATGCCAAGAATTTGAAGATTTTGAACTCTGAAAAGGTGACTCACTCATTTAAATATCCTTTCGGGGACATTTACCTTCCTGAATGGAGATTGTTCCTTCCATACATTGAACACAACCATAGCAGCAGATTGGTTCTCCCTCCTTAATGGCCTTGGCATATCCTGGACGACAGCTTTCAGTACACCTAGAAAGAGGCATGTTCTAGCCAAAATGAGAAAAAGCATCAAGCAGGTGTTCGTTTGCTGCCGACAGACCAAGACCATAGTATTGCTTGAGTTACAGGTGTTGGTCTGCTGTAGTCAGAACAAAATAGAAAATAAACATATTCCTTCCAGTAGCACCTTAGAGACCAACTAAGTTTGTTCTTGGTATGAGCTTTCGTGTGCTTGCAAAAGAAGTGTGTGCATGCACACTTCTTCAGGTATCTGAAGAAGTGTGCATGCATACGAAAGCTCATACCAAGAACAAACTTAGTTGGTCTCTAAGGTGCTCCTGGAAGGAACTTTTTTATTTTGTTCTGTTAGTATTGCTTGGTTTGGTATCAAAGAGAATAAGGTGTGATTAATTATTTCACCCACCTGTTTGAACCATCGGGGCCACACAATGGCATTCTGGTCAATGGCAAACTTGATAATCTCTGGAGATGTTGCTCTCTCTACACTCCCAACTTTCAACCCAACAAGAGACTTGTTAGGAAACCCCACCCAGTTGACAATGTCAAAGTCAGCTGCCAACTCTCCATTCTTATCCCAATAAGCTCCATCCATGGAAATATTGTAAAGGTGGAGGTTTCTTAGGAAGGAGTGTAGCTAAAATGGTACAGGAAAAGACACTCACAATTAGCAAACGAGTAACAAAGTTGCGTATATGAGCCTTGCCCACTTGGAACTCTATTCTCCCAAGATGCAGTCCCAGAGACTTAGATGGGACTCTTATTTGGGAAATAGCAGAGCTAGAGTTATTAATATATTGCATGTTAAAATTAGAATCATGAATGAATGCCAGTGTGATTATGACGTTGTACAGTGGAACCTTGACTTACGAATTTAATGAGTTCCGAAAGCACACTCGTAAGTTGAAAATTCCATAAGTCGAAAAACGGCATTCCCATAGGAATGCATTGGAAACGTAAGTCAAAAAATTCGTAAGAAAACCCTATGTAAACCTTTGTAAGTCGAGTAAACCCCATCTAAAACTTCGTATGTCGAGTAAATCCAAGCGGATTTCCTTTCGGAAGTCAAAAAATTCGTAGGCGCACGGCCGCTTTTTCCCTTTCGTAAGTCGAAAAATACGTAAGTCGAGTACTTCGTAAGTCGAGGTTCCACTGTCATAGGATTAGGGTGTGTAGTCCCTTTCCAGAATGGAAGAATAATCCAAATCGGGGCACCAGGTGGCAGCCTTTACTGCACATTTACTCAATGTCCTTTAAGCTTATGGGGTGGAGGCTAAGAAACGAACTTGCCTGTAACTGTACCCCTTCAGCCCGGGAACAGGTAACATCTAGTCAGTGAGCTGTCCCATTTAACCACCCGAGGCAAACCAGGAACCTGCCACCCACCCCCGGCTGAAGATGTGTTTGCTGAAGTCACAGGAAAGTGGGCTTGGGATGGGATCCCTGGGGTACAGCCCCAGCCTCCGTTTTCCACCCCCCTCCCTTGCTTGCCCCTCCCCACAACTTTTTTTTTTTTTTAAAGCTAATTGGATGCCCAAGGCAGTGATAATCTTAAATAATTTTGGGCTCAGGATTTCATGGTCTCAGGCATTACACACAGGTTTGCTAAAGGAATATGAGAATCCTTTCACTTCAAAATGTAGCAAGCCACCCTGTGGTATTTGGGTGCCCCTCTACCTCCTCCTCCTCCTGCCCTGTGGCACCCTGGACTTTTGCCCCAAACAGAAGGTGTCACGGTAAGAAATGAAGTATCTCATGTTAGGAGAAATGGAGATGGTGCCAGGAGCCTGGGCAGTGTTCACCTCCCAGTTTTAAATGGGTTACGTCCAATTAAACGGTCACTTAAAAGGGCGAGGCACTGGGAAGTTGCCAAAATGGGTTTGCCTCAGTTATGGGTTCAAAACATCCCAACCAACCCCACCTTGAATATGTCCTCAAACTAGAATTTTATTTCTGACTCACAGTTCAGGGGTGAGAATGTACCAGAGAAACAATCATACCTGCCACGGTTGTAGTCTTTGAAGGTCCATCTTGCCACTTCCCACCATGGCCACCTGGCTTGGTTTGGATGAGAATACAGCACTCAGGACACTTGCCATGGCCTGGAGAGTGTTGTAAATACTGTAGCTGTCTTGAGACAGGACTCTCTCAATAACGGTATATTCTTGTGACAAGGTCCCCAGTTCTTTTCTCTCTCTACATCTTTTCTGGACTCTCGGAGAATTCTTTGAAACAGAACACTTAAATGCTGTCTCTGTAAACTGGCGGGTTTCAAGAGCAAATGGATCAAATGTTTCATATTTTGTCCTCCTCTTTGTCTGGATTAAGAAGGACAAAGATGTAGGGACACACTGGGGATCATTGTAAGATACTATACTCATACTGAGATCCTGCAAAGCTGTTGTGACCCAAATTTTCCCCACTGTTATTTTAAGGGTCTTTTCCATGGTTGTCATCAACCCCGCTAGTACTAAAGTGGATCGAGCATCTGCATGGTAGACAACGACATTGACTTGTCTCTGCATGAGAACTGAATTCAGGTGCTTTGGATTATAAACATCAATTTCTGTGATACTTTCTGAGAAGGCCACACAAATATCATTCTTTGTGACTGCAGCTGTGAAGGTCCTCGTGAACTTTTCTCCAGTGTCATTGTCTGGTGCAATGAGACCGATCCATGTCCATTTGAAATGCAGGAGCAATTTGACCATAGCCAGGTGAGGAGGTTCTTGTTTTGGGACCATCCGGTAGAGGAAAGGGAACGGAGTTTTACCAGTAAATTCACGACTAACGAAACCGTAGCTGATCTAGGAAGGAAAGAAAGAGTTTGGTTTTTTCATTTGTTTTCAGGGCCAAGTGCAAATATGTATTAACCTAAACTGATTAATAACTGGGGACATATTCACCATGTTGATTGATTAGGTGTCTGGGAAGATGAGAGCCCAGATTTATTTTTATTTAATTAAAAAGATTTATTATGGGGTTGTTTAATTTCGGATCTTGCAAGGTGGGCTGTTTTTAATTTGAAGGGTGTTTGCTTTTTTTGAGAAGCAGATGTAGTGATTTTGTTTATCTATTTTGTAACCCCCCTGTTCAGTTAGTACTTGCATGCAATGGAGGGGGTCTGTTGTCAAGGGCAGCCCCCCCCCCAATTTACATACATATAACTTGCATGCAGCAAGACAAGCTGAAATTGGAAAACTAACACAGAGGTTTCGCTTCAATGACAGGGAAGTAATTTCTGGCTTTTGTGAATATCTTCCTAGACAAACTACTTCTTCTAAAGCACAATTGCAATCTTATAGTAACTTCATCAAGATGATCTCTGCTTATATGGACAATTTATTCGCTGATGTTAATCAGGATGGCAGGACCTTTTCTGACTCAATTGAACTCTACCAAATATTGCGAATCATGGCTGCTACAAGGAGGTCATTCAGCAGCTGACACAAAAAGCAGGAAGTGATCTAGAGAAGACGAGGGCACATCAGAGGATATGCTAAAAGTGTGGTACTTACAGTAACAACCTTCATGGTGAGTTCTGGCACCATTTCCCCTAGAAAATAAGCACGGATCTAGGAAAGGCTAGACAAAAAGATATATCTTTGCATCTGATCAGACGCAACCAGTGGAGGGACACTGCAGTGTGGAAATAGGCTCAGCCCCCAACCCAACCCCCACCTTTCCCCAGTTCATACCTGTGGGATTTTATAAATGCTCAGAATGGTTGAAATCAGGCTGGAAATAGCAGAGTCACCTCCTTCTAGAACAGCCAGCTGTGTATTCTGTCTTTCACAGATGTAGTTTGGAACATTCTTCTGCCCACCAGAAAGCAGGTCTAGCACAGCTTCATAAGTCATTATTGCATTAGAATAGCTGTCATAGAGGTTGTAGCCCAGAGTGATGTTGGGCAGGAGCCTGGGATTCCGACTGATCTCTTGAATGGCGAACAAGAAGGGCAGGATATGCCAATATCTCACAGGTACCACACTGCAGCAAAATAGATGTCGTCAGATTTTTCATTTTGCAGTCAGTGAAAGAGTGTTATAGTTTGTGCTTCTTTTCATATAAGAGCATGGATAACTAGCAGAAATATTTGGATTTTGCTGCGAAAACTCTAGCAAGACTAACTCAGAGTTTGTGTGCTTTCAGTTCATGTGGAAATGGTTGTCGGCAACAGGTTTTTTCTCCCCAAGAAAAGGGAACATCTGCCCTCAAAGACCTGCACTGGCTGCCAATTAATTGTCAAGCCCAATTCCGTGTTTTGGGTTTGATATGCAAAGCCTTAGATGGCGTTAAACCTGCTTAGCTGAAAGAGCACCTCTCCCCATATCACGCTGCCTAGAATGCGAGTTCTATTGGGGAGACACTACTAGATGTTTTATCCTTAAAAGAAATCCAGGGGCCTATGAACCGACGCAAGTAAAACAAGTGTATGATGTAAGTCACTGCGCAAGCGTGTACAGAAACACACCATTCCACTATTCCAAATGCCTCTTTTCTTTTTTGCTACATTTATGATATAATTAAATCTGGAATAGTAAATTCACCGCATTTCTATTTCTTTTAAAAAGCTGAGGACCAATGTTCTGTCATGTGACAAAGACACATGAGAGCAAAAGCAGCAAAGCAGGCTGGGAAGTGTTAGGACTGCATGGTCATTCGGCCTACTAAATTGTTGAAGCCTAACTACTAACTGTTGAGTCACTCTGGGTCATGTGACTCACTCTCCTAAAATGTAGCAGCCGTTTTCTCTCAGTCTTAGTTAGTTGTGAGTGTATTAGACCTTTCTTCTAACATCTGTGATTGGATTAAATACTTTCTGAGAGGGAAGAAGCGGTGGAAAAAGAATGGAAGAAATTTAGGGAATATCTTTAAAATTCTTGCAAGATTTAGAGATAAGATAATGCTGGAAGAAAAGTAATTTACAGAATAGTACATAGAATGATTAAGTGAAAATATGATGTATGATTAGATAAGCTTAGGATAGAACTTGAGTAAGAGAAATATATGTGACTAGTAAATTAAGCCCGTTAAGATAACGGGCCCTAGAACATATGGGGCCAGTCGGGGGTGTAGCGGTCCCTCCAATTAACCCTGCCCTCCCCAGCCTCCTCTCCCTCCCATTAACCCTTCCCTCCCCAGCCTCCTCTCCCTCCCATTTACCCTTCCCCTCCCCAGCAGCCTGTTCAATCAGATGCCTTTGGGAAACCCACAAACACAGCTCGCCTCTCTCTCTCTCTCTCTCTCTCTCACACACACACACACACACACCTCCCCCCCACCTCGCCTCTCTCTCTCTCTCTGTCTCTCTCTCTCTCACACACACACACACACCTCTTCCCCCCCCCCCCCGCACAGAAACAGGGAAGGCAGGCAAATATGACTCTGCTTGGTGAGGGAGGCAGTCCTGTGCTTGACGCCCCCCCTCACCTGAAATATCCTTTCAGGTCTCCCCCACATCAATAGGGCCAGGGATACAACTGAGACACAGAATAACAGAACCAATCTGACTGGGTTGCCCCAGAATAATAGTAAAAACACCACCACACACCAAAAGCCTTCAGATGTCTTTTTAAAAAAACCACATAGCTGTTTATCTGTTTGGCGTCTGCTTGGGAGGACTCTTGGCAAGGCGTTTTAAGGTTTTGACAGCGCAGCCTCTACTCAGAGGTAAGGCGTACTGAATCCAGCGGGTCTTGCTCCAAAATCAGCGAGGTGTGGATCCTCAGCTGCTGCAAATTTGTCGTGCAAACCGCCTTGCACCGGGTGGGGAGGCCGGCAGCAGCGGAAGAAGGCACATATGCATGTGTTGTTTTTCCCCAAATAAATAGGTTAGCTTGATAGCCTTGGTGCATTTCTATGGATGGCGTTGTGCAGTTAAAAATAAATGAAATTTAAGCTTTTGCATGGCCATTCGAGCGATGCAGTGAGGCAAACGGCTGATTAATTAGCCGGCCTCCTGTGAAAGCTACTCCCTTCTGGCGGGCAGGGAGCGTTTGCAAACTCCTGCACGCGAGGGTGGGGCAGACCCAGCGACTTCGCCCGATCCCCCGGGGAAGCGCGCGCGCGGGGGGGGGGCTTCGCTTTCCCCTGTTTTTAGCAACAACCCCCTAATTAGCGCCTTTCCCCCCGCCCCGTGGAGGGGAGCGGGAGCCACGTCGGACGCTGAGGCAAGCGCAGCCTGAGCGGGTGCGGGGGGAGAGAAAGGGACGGAGCGACCTGCGCGCTTCAACCCACCTCGCTCGGCTCCTGCTGCTGCTGCTGCCGCCGCCGCCGCCACCGCTTCTCCGCCTGAGGTGCGGTTCCTGCTCCTCTCGTCAGGCGCGGCAGCAGCAGCAGCAGCAGCAGCCGAGCGAGGTGAGTTGAAGCGCGCAGGCGGCCGTGGCCACCTCCTCCGGCAGCCGTGGCCAGTTCGAGCCACCAGCACTGCCCAACGCTCCCTGGCGACTCTCTTCAGCAGGCCGGTGGTAGAAGCCATGGGCCCCCTCTCCCAGCCCCGTTGCTTGTAGTTGCAGTTGCCTCTCCCTCGGGCAGGGGAAGAGCAGCCACCGGCCGGCCCGGGAGCAGCAAGGAGGAGGGTGGAAGCTGCTGGGGTGGGGGAATGGGAGGCAAACGGGCCGGCGCTCAGCCCGCTCGGCTGCTGCTGCTGCTGCACCTCCTTGCAGCCTCGCTAGCGAGAAGGAAGTGGAGGCGGGCGAGAAAGAAGGAGGCGGCTGAAAGGGGTCCCTTAGGCGCCACTGAAGAACCCCGTCGGCCAGCGCGGAGGACTGCGAGGCGATGCTGGGAAGGCGAGCGAGCGCTTCTTTCGCCCGACGCTCTCGCTCTCTCTCCGCGCAGCCTTCTTGCCCTCCCGCCGAAGGCTGCGTGCGCTGGGAGGGGAGAGAAGGCGGGCCGGCGGTCGGTATACTCGGCCCAGCCCCGACCTCCGCATCACGGGTAGCGGCGCGCGAGAGAGACCCCCGACACAGCCCCACACGGACCCGGAGCGGGCACGGCCGAGCCGGCAACCGCCGCCGCCGCCACCCCGGACCCCAGAGAGCCCGCTGTTCCCGCTGCCGCTATCCTGGAGGCGAAGGCTGCGCGCGCTGGGATGGGAGAGTGTGAGGGAGAAGGAGCAACGGCTGCGGCGGCGGGAGCCTGTAGGCGGCTGTATGGCTTCGATCTGGGGTGGCTTCCCCGCCGCTAGTGCCGGGCCTTGCGGAGCGCCCATGCTGCTGCTGCGGAAGCTGCCGGCCATGCTCCTCAGCCGGGCTGCCCTCCTCTTCCTCCTCCTCCGGCGAACAGCGGCGGGGCCGGACCATGCGGTGGGCGCGGAGCCCTCGGAGGCCCTGGAGGCTCGGCGGTGGTAGCAGCAGCAGCAATGGCTGCTATGGATCGGCGGCTGCCGAATCTCCATTACTTTGCGGGGCAGAGCTGGAGCGCCTGGGTGGAGAGGGCCAGAGGGTCGGGCCGCCCGCTGCCGAGACAGGTGAGCGCGGCCGCCCGGAGGCGGAGGCGGAGGAGGTGGCCGACAGCGGGGTGAGCGGCGCTTCGCGCCGCTTCCCCCGCGCTTTCCAGGCAGTAATGGCGGCAGCGGGAGCCTCCAAGTAAAGGCGGCGGCGGAAGTGGCTTCTGCTGTCCAATCCCTGCGTCTCCTTTCTGACATGCGCAGTAGCGCACTTCCGTGACACACAGAAAGTGGACGCAGGGACACTTACTCTTTATTATATAGGATAAGGTTTGATAAGATAATAAGGAGATAAGATATGAAAATTGATTAAGATAGTAAAAATAGAACAGAATATTAGAAATATAATATTAAATGATGAGAGGAAATTGCTAAAGATGATATACAATGAAACGCAGAGGGAAAGACAGGAGGAAGTCAAACCAAAATGTTAAGGAAATAAGAAGGGAAATTATGATTTTTGTGTGTATTTGTAGTGCTATATTTTTTGTTATGTTTGTTTTATATAGTAGTGTGCTAAGTTGTATGATATGTGTGTAAAACCCAATAAATATTTTTTTAAAATAAATAAATAAAGACTTTCTGAGAGACCGGACACAAACAGTGAGGATCGGGCCTGTTACATCTACCTCCCTGAAGCTCAGCACTGGCACTCCACAGGGATGCGTGCCAAGTCCATACCTGTATTCATTGTACACATATGATAGCATTTCATCTGACCCATCTACTGCAATTATTAAGTTTTCTGATGACACCACCATAATGGGTTTAATTACAGGTGGAGATGAATCTGTGTACAGGAGGGAGATTCAAAAGGTAACCACATGGTGCTCAGTGAACAATCTGCACTTAAACATTATCAAGACAAAGGAGATGGTGTTGGACATTCGGTGGAAGAGAGGGGAGCTAGCCCCGTTGTATATCAGGGGGGGGGTTGTGTGGAGAGAGTCTCTTCCTTCCTGGGAGGAAGGTCAATACAGCCCAGGTAGTCAGGAAGACCCAACAGAGACTTCATTTCCTTAGGGTCTTGCGAAAGAACAATGTTAGACAACAACTAATGATTTCCTTCTATCGGTCTACGATAGAAAGTGTTCTTTCATACTGTATCACGGTGTGGTACGCTGGTTTGACAGCCATGGACAGAAAGTCCCTACAGAGGGTGGTGAAGACAGCACAAGACATCATGGGCTGTCCCCTGAGTCCGCTAGATGTTATCGCAGAAGACCGTTGCCTCAGAAGAGCGAGGAACATTCTCAGGGATGACGCACACCCTAGCCAGCACCTTTTTAATCTCCTGCCCTCGGGCAGGAGATATAGTAGCATGATAAACCGAACCAATAGGTTAAAGAAGTTTTTACCTGTGGGCTGTGAGGCTGCTGAATGGAAGACAGCACCATTGCAGCTGACGTTGAGGGTCGGTGGTTGTACGAAGGACTGAGAGATTGGGGGGGGGAGGGGGGCTCATTTAATCTCACTGTAAACATGTGGTACAGTGACAATGAAGTATTTCTATATTACTATATTCTATATAGGGACCCAGGTGGCGCTGTGGGTTAAACCACAGAGCCTAGGGCTTGCTGATCAGAAGGTTGGCGGTTCGAATCCCTGCGACGGGGTGAGCTCCTGTTGCTCGGTCCCAGCTCCTGCCCACCTAGCAGTTCAAAAGCACGTCAAGTGCAAGTAGATCAATAGGTACCGCTCCGGCGGGAAGGTAAATGGTGTTTCCGTGCGCTGCTCTGGTTCGCCAGAAGCGGCTTTGTCATGCTGGCTACATGACCCGGAAGCTGTACGCCGGCTCCCTCGGCCAATAAAGCGAGATGAGCACCGCAACCCCAGAGTCGGACACGACTGGACCTAACGGTCAGGGGTCCCTTTACCTTTATCTTTTTATTCTATATATTGAGTGTGCCTTGTGTCTAGAGCTCAGTCTGTGTTCTGTTCAGTCTGTATGTAATCTCTTTCAAACTATTTGGAACAATGTTATGAAGTTTATTTCAACTTAGAAAAGATTTTATTATTTCTAAGAAGAACTCTGCGTCATTAATTTCCGCTGCGCGACATGTTCAATACCACATTTTTTACCTTTTACCACATTGGAGCCAGCTGCAAACAGCAGCAGCACCTTAGCCATATCTCGTAGCCCAGTGTGCAGCTACACTGCAGACAGAGGGGGAAGCACTGCCTGGTGTTTCATAGCTAGGCAGCTGCACAAGAGATGTCTGGCTGTGCACTAAATTTCCCTGTGCACCAGGAATGATGGCTCCTCTGAAGCCAAGTGAGGACATATTTGAGGTACAATTTATAAGGAAAAGACAGAAAAACTGGAGAAAGTAGCAGTAGTAAATCTTTTTCCACATGGTGACATACGTTATACCAGTAGCAGATGGAGACTCGGAGAAATTATGCAGGTGATTAAAAGCAATTCCTGTAGCTAAGACACCAGTGATGAGGTGGTCTCCTGGCCTATAATGATTAAGTGTGTCTTTTCGATCATTTATCACACCAAATTGGCATTTCCCCTTCAGCGTCCTACAGGACGAACGGAGCACCAGTAGCAATAACATTAGGGAGAGCATTATCATTCCACTGTCTGCTGCTGCTGCAGTCCCTTCTGCCCTGACTGCTCTCAGCTGCCAATCTGCTGCAGTGCCTTCTTAATCCAGATGGGAGTCCAGCTGTGGTTTCAGAAATAAAGGAGCTAATATTTAAACCTCACCTCCGCATAGTCCCTGCCTGCCCTGAATTTGAGTCCAGGTTCTCAGTGGCCCAAGGGATATTAATGCACCAACCTTTCCACATTGGGTATACAAAGGTTTTACGTGTTGTTCTTGCTTCTGACTTCTTTGTTACGAGTTTCAAAAATAATATTTGGAAAACTCCCCAGAGCTTTTCAGGAGGGAAAAAAATTACAATAGTTTTGATAATGATCATGGACAGACAACACAGCAATATCTTGATTCTCTCTGTGGCAGGTGTATAGCTGGGGAAAATATGTTTACGAGACTCTGCGGTGTGGCTTTGTGCACTACTTTCAAATCCCTGAGGTTGGAAGGGATGTTCAATTTTCCACCGCTTTAGGAAGGATTCAGACTTACAAAACATGTACTCATTCTTTCTAAATTTTATGAATTTATCAAGCTGTCTTGTAGGAAGTTGCCTCAAACTTCCTAGAATCCCAGATAGTCTTTTCCAACCCTGTTACTTGCGATACTTTTGGACAAAATTATAAGGCAGCCCTGTTTAGGGAAGCTTTTAATGTTTAATAGAATATTTTATTTTAATATTTTGTTGGAAGCGCCCAGAGTGGCTGGGGAAACCCAGCCAGATGGGCGGGGTATAAATAAGAAATTTATTATTATTATATAATAGGATAAAAATATTGCAATGGAATTGCTATAGCTCAGAGCTTGGGGCACATTCTTCGTCTGCAAACAGTTCCTGGGCCAATTCCTCACAGCCCCAGGTAGGCAGGGGCACAGTGGGAGAGGGTGCCATGGCTTCAGGCGCACAATTTTTGAGGGGGCGTGAATTAGGCGCCCCCACGGAGGCGCAGTACTTAACCATTGCTTTAAGGGGTTACAAGACACTCAGCTGCGCAGCTCCAGTTTCCTGTTCCTCAAACTGAAGCTTGTCTAGAGAAGTGGCTGGGCGTTGCTTACACCACAACAGAGCTTTGGTCTTGGAATTAAACGAGTGGCTCAGAAACACACCATACATTTAAAGTATATTGGCTTCCCCCAAAGAATCCTGGGAACTGTAGTTTGCTACTTGCAGAGCTACAATGCCCAGCACACTTAGCAAACTACAGCTCCCGGGATCCTTTGGGGGAAAGCCACGTGCTTTAAATTTATGGCGCTTTGTGTGTGTGAGAAGCGATTACAGAAGCTGGCCCTCCTTTCCTCCTGCTTATCGCTTAACCTAAGTTACCCCACAAGGTTGTTGTGAGTATATGCTGAGAGAACCACCACACAGATCCATTACAGGAGTAGTTTTGGGGTATGTGTGTGTTATGATATTTGTCCAAGCCGAGTGGCACGCAGCTGCAGCGAGGATGGTTTTACTTTTGCCTGTCTCACCAAGCCGTGAGAAAGCTGTCTTATCTTTTCCTACATGGAATGTTTATGTTTTACTGTACTGTTGTAATCCTAGCCTTTGTGTTTATTCTTCTAGCTCACGGGTGTCAAACTCCGGCCCTCCAGATGTTTTGGAACTACAATTCCCATCAGCCCTAGCTAACAGGACCAGTGGTCAGGGATGATGGGAATTGTAGTCTCAAAACATCTGGAGGGCCGGAGTTTGACACCCCTGTTCTAGCTAGACCTGAAGCTGGAAAGACGGCATTATGGCAGCTCTGTCTAAATGAGCTGGCAGCAGAGATTCTCTCTGCACTATTCCTACAATAAATAGTTTTAGCCTTAATTATGGCTTGTGTGTGTTGTTCTTCATGCTGGGAACAATCACATATTACTGCGCCACCGGACTCTGTAGCCGGGGATGTGCGCACACGGCTTTGCTCTGGCTTGGGGGCAGTCTCACAAACTGCCCCAGGCGGGGTTTATGCTGACAGGGAGGGAACTATGTGGAAATAATTGGTTAGCAGACATTTGAGCATGAAGGGCAAGAGTGAAAGAAGTGAAAGAACCAACCACAAAAGTTCAAACCTTTTATTGGAACAGTTCATTAAAAGTCACCCCAAAGTCATCATTCACATCATTCACATGCCCTAAACAAAAGAGTGAACAGACGTGCTCTTTGTTCTTTAAAAATGAACATCTAGATCTGCTTCATTCTCAACAGATTATTGTGATTAATAAAACAGGAGTGTTCTCTTATGGAATACTAAACCCTGAATTTACTGGGTTCAACCCCCAACCCTCCTCACATCAGGATCCGATTCTCTCGCTGGGGAAAACAAAAATCTCACAGGGGGCTCCTCATCGGCTGAGAAACTCCCTTAAACATATTAAAGTGAATACAAAGATTCAGCCTGCAATGTCACACCAGGCACCACAAGAACCGTCATTTCCATGGATGGTAGAGTCAGGGGTGAAGAACAGTGGTAGAGGGAAATGTGAAGTGGGGAACGAGAGGCTGGAGGTCAGTGGGCAGAAGGGCCTATGGGGTGAAACATGGCTGCCTCAGGAGACAGAGAGGCGGGTTTCTCCATCCACCCAGAAGATGGGGAGAAGGGGCTCCCCCAAGAATGAAGCTGTCTGGAACTTGGCAAGGGGGGCGCCACTGTCAGCGTTGGCAAAAGACACCTGCTTCCCGTCCCAGTTCAAGGACACTCGGATTCTCTTCAGCACCTCGCCGTTCATGGGCACAGGTTGTTTGGGCGAGCTGAACATTGCATAGACGCCTTCCCACTTGCCTATGGCCCAGATCCCTTCTGTGGGGCTAAAGGTGGCTCTGCTTCTCCTCTGGTTCCACACAGAACTCCTGGCCACGCCCACAGCCCAGTCGCCCTCACCGTGCACCGTGACTTCCCAGCAGTGGCGGCCTGTGGTGAATTCATCACATCCCAACATAAAAGGAAGGTGGCCGGGGACATCACCAGGCCCAGACAGATCTAGAGGGCCACCTAGGCTCATAGTTTTCAGATCATCGGATAGGGAATACTGCAGGCTACCCAACTCAGGATCCAACGTCATGCTTACTAGAAGGCAGAGAGAAGGCGAATGTAAATTAGGGCGAAACCAGCAGCCGGTCTGAGAACAATTTATATCCTGAACTAGGGAGAAAAGCGGCCCAGCTGAGGCTGGCTCCAAAGTCTGTCTAAAGAGCACCTCTCCACTCCTCATCCATTGTACAGTGCTATTCTTCTAGAAAAAGAGGTGCCAGAACTCACTGTGAACACTTCCCTTGTTCTCTTAGAATGGCAATGGTGCCCACCTGAGAGGTGCCAGAACTGAGTTCCAGAGAGTTCCGGCTGAAAACAACAACAGCCTTATGAACAAGTTGGGGGCCCCAGTTCATTGTGCTGCTGTTCGGGGCTGCCAGGCTATTATTCATAATTAATAGATAAGATAAGATAAGATATAAGATAAGATATAAGACAAGACAAGACAAGACAAGACAAGACAAGAATTATTTATACCCCACCCATCTGACTGGGCGGCTTCCAACAGAATACAGTGGTGCCTCTGGTTAAGTACTTAATTCGTTCCGGAGGTCCGTTCTTAACCTGAAACTGTTCTTAGCCTGAAGCACCACTTTAGTTAATGGGGCCTCCCGCTGCCGCTGCGCCGCCAGAGCACAATTTCTGTTCTTATCCTGAGCAAAGTTCTTAACCTGAAGCATTATTTCTGGGTTGGTGGAGTTCTTAACCTGAAGCAAACTTAACCTGAAGTGTACTTAACCCGGGGTACCACTGTATTCAAATACAGTGGGACCTCGACTTACGAAGATAATCCGTTCCGACAGGATCTTCGTAGGTAAAAAAAAAGCGTAAGTCGAGTCCCCATAGGAATGCATTGGGAGCAATGCATTCGTAAGTCGAAAAAACCCGCATCAAATCTTCGTAAGTCGAGAAAACCGGATCTAAAGCGGCCGCGACTTCCTTTCGGAAGTCGAAAAAATTCGGAAGCCCGCAGCCGCTTTGATCCTTCGTAACTCGAAAAATGCGGAAGTCGAGTTACTCGTAAGTCGAGGTCCCACTGTACAATAATCTATTAAACATTAAAAGCTTCCCTAAACAGGGCTAAACAGGACTAATGTTCATTAGTCACTTTTTCTTCAGAAAGGTCAACTCAAAGTGACTTGCAAGCAAGAGCGAGCACAACCTAAAATGCACCAATAATCTATCTAAAAGAGCAGATCAAACTCAACTAAAAGACAAGCAGAAAATTAAGATCCAGAGGCCTGGGTAAATAATAGTGTATTTTTGCCTGGCAACAGAAAACAGTGATGGCACCATAATGATGGTGCTGACTTGTGACCAGGTCTTCCGGGGGTTAGTTCCCAATTTCTGGAATGAGGTACATCTGTTGCCCTCATTAACAACTTTCAGGAGGAACTCTTTTTAAAGTGTTCCTCTTCAGTTTATCATCTGATGGCTAAAAGGTATTATTCCAACTAGCCATCCTGTGAATTTGGCCCCCCATTGGTCTCTCATGTTTACCTTTATGCACTTGATATCCAGATACCAGAGTGCCTGGGGGAGAGAAAGAACACAGATTAAGCAAAAGCACTTAACTCTTCCAAATAGGGTTGCCAGGTCTGCTTCCAAAAAATAGCGGACAAGCGGGGGGGGGGGGGCTAAATTAAATTAAATTATATATTTTCTTACAAACATTTTAACACTTATTAAAATAAAGCTACCCAAAGTTCCCAACAGGGGTTCCTTCTTACCGTTGCTGTATTAGGGAGGCGATCCTTGGGGCAAGGATCTCGCTCCCTCGGGTCATCAGGCAAGTCTCCTCCAAGCCCGCCTTTCCCCCCCATGCCTCTACTCCTGTGCGTCAGGAACAGGAAGAGGTGTCTTTTTCTTTCGCGCCTCTCCCTTTTGTTCTCCCCGCAAGTCAGGAACAGGCAGGGCAAAACTCCGGCAAGAGGTGCCCCCCCCCCATTTTTTAAATGTCTTGTGAAACAATTGAGTATGATTAATAATTTTTTCGGAGAATCGAGTTCAATGGATATTCGATCTTTGTCTCATTCTTACTTATGAAAAAAAAGACAAAACGCGATTCTCCTATCCTTATTCTCTTTGACTGTACAGCTTTAGATTACGTACCATTTCATCATAAAGCTTTTGAATAAAAAAAATGTCCACTATTTTGTGAAAAAAAATAGTGAACATAATGTGAAAAAAGTGGACTGTCCACTCAAATAGTGGACACCGGGCAACCCTACTTCCAAACAGTTCTCTCCCCACCCACTGCTTCACACTCAAGAGTTTTGGCCCATCTGCAATGCGTCCTTGAACTCTTCACAATACCTCTTGCATGCGTGGAGGGTAGAGGGGCACACGAGAATGGGTGTAGAAACATTTGCAGATGCTGCTCCACCACTTCTGCTTCTGGCCCCCTCCGCCACTGGAAAGTGGCCCTCAGGTCACCCAGAAGGAAACCTGGACTGCAAAAGCTTCCCTGGCCCTGTCCTAGGTAACAAAATTCCAAAACAAGACCTAAAAAGAAGCCGTTTTGACCACCCGCTCTCTGCACAGTGAACTATCGCCCGCTTCTCAAGCAATGCTCAGAATTGCCCGTTCATCCTGCCAGGCTCAAGGACTAAAGCAGCAGACACACACTTTTGGAGTACTATACTATGGCGCCATTTTAACTTTCTTTGCCCCAGCCCTTCTCTCACCTTTGAATTCTTCTATGGCAGAGTCCAGAAAGTAGGTCAAATCATGCCAATCATAGAGTTCCCATTGCTTTACTGGTGGGAAAGCCGCTGGGCTCACAAACTGCTCCCCAAATCTGGAAAGGAGATATTTTTTTAAGCAACCAACCTCACAATTGCTTGGGATATTCCTGTCCCCTACCAACTGCTGTATGCATAGCGGTGAAGCATTCTGGTTCCCCTCTCTCATTACCGGGTCTAAATTACAGGCTCCTCTTCCTCTGCTCCAAAGAGAGGCTGTGGGGCCGTGGAATAAAGTGTAGGGTTTGTTCCAAGGTTTTTGAGAGTCATGGGTGTAGCCAGGATTTATTTTGGGGGTCAGGGCAGGACAACCCTCTGTCATCAACCTCTCTGTCTAGGAGATTCGGAATGAAAACAGTTGCTTTCCATTACCGTTTTTTTTTTTTCCTCAAGTGCTCAGAAAAACCTGTCAAAATCTTTCTACAGTTTCTCCATTGAGTTAGGTTTATTTATTTATTCACATTTACCTAACTTGTCCCTCGCACGTTGGGCGGAGAGCAGCAGCAGCCAACTGTGTTTGCTAACTGTTAACCAAGGATGAAGGGACCCAGGTGGCGCTGTGGGTTAAACCACAGAGCCTAGGGCTTGCTGATCAGAAGGTTGGCGGTTCGAATCCCTGCAACGGGGTGAGCTCCTGTTGCTCGGTCCCAGCTCCTGCCCACCTAGCAGTTCCAAAGCACGTCAAAGTGCAAGTAGATCAATAGGTACCGCTCCGGCGGGAAGGTAAACGGCGTTTCCGTGTGCTGCTCTGGTTCACCAGAAGCGGCTTTGTCATGCTGGCCACATGACCCGGAAGCTATACGACGGCTCCCTCGGCCAATAAAGCGAGATGAGCTCCGCAACCCCAGAGTCGGACACGACTGGACCTAATGGTCAGGGGTCCCTTTAACCGAGGATGATACGTTCATCAGAAAACCTCAGGTTTACAGGCAGGGTATGGAGGTAACATGGGGCTGGGACTATGGCTTTTAGGAACCCAAAGGCCATCCAAGCCTAGAACCAGATGAAAGAATGGACCAGAACTATCCAACTTAGTCCCGGGACAAGCGTCCATTACAAACCCACAATATTAAGCCAGAACTGCCAACAGGTTTTACTCTGCAGGATGTGTGTTGCTACGGGACCCACTTACTTCTCCAAGGTGCTTCTAACACCCTATAAAGAGAGAGAGAGGAAGAGAAGGGGGAGAAAGAGAGAGGTGTAGTTCAGTTCCTGATTCAGGCAATTCTGGAAGATTTCAGAGAGCAATGCTCCCTGATTTGACTGATTAGATTTCTATGTCGCTTTCCATTCAAATAAATCCCGATGTGGCTAAAAACAATAAATAACAATAAGCAATAAAGAAACAATACATAGAACATCACAAATACAGCATAAATCATATAGAATAATTAACCAATCAGCAAAACAATTATGATCTATAAAACAAGGCATCCTAATTAAAGCAAAAGTCGCATTATATGATTATATAATAATAATAATAATAATAATAATAATAATAATAATTTATTATTTGTACCCCGCCCATCTGGCCGAGTTTCCCCAGCCACTCTGGGCGGCTTCCAATCAAATATTAAAACAACACAGCATTAAATATTAAAAACTTCCCAAACAGGGCTGCCTTCAGATGTCTTTTAAAAATAGGATAGCTGCTTATTTCCTTGACATCTGCTAGAGGGCGTTCCACAGGGGGGGGCGCCACTACCGAGAAGGCCCTCTGTCTGGTTCCCTGTAACCTCGCTTCTCGCAATGAGGGAACCGCCAGAAGGCCCTCGGCGCTGGATCTCAGTGTCCGGGCTGAACGATGGGGGTGGACGCTGGGTAACGCTTCAGGTATACAGGACTAAGGCCATTTAGGGCTTTAAAGGTCAGTACCAACACTTTGAATTGTGCTCAGAAATGTACTGGGAGCCAATGTAGATCTCTCAGGACCGGTGTTATGTGGTCCCGGCGGCCACTCCCAGTCACCAGTCTAGCTGCCGCATTCTGGATTAATTGCAGTTTCCGGGTCACCTTCAAAGGTAGCCCCACGTAGAGCGCATTGCAGTAGTCCAAGTGGGAGATAACCAGAGCATGCACCACTCTGGCGAGACAATCTGCGGGCGGTAGGGTCTCAGCCTGCGTACCAGATGGAGCTGGACACAGAATTAACCTGTGCCTCCATGGACAGCTGTGAGTCCAAAATGACTCCCAGGCTGCGCACCTGGTCCTTCAGGGGCACAGTTACCCCATTCAGGACCAGGGAGTCCCACACACCTGCCCGCCCCCTGTCCCCCAAGAACAGTACTTCTGTCTTGTTAGGATTCAACCTCAATCAATACTGCATTTATAATCGATAAAGCAATATTAACAAAATAGCAGGTGACGGCAGCCTACTTTGTATGGCTATATATATATTCTTTCCAGGAACTTGGAACAGTATATGTGGTCGTTTCTCCCTTATTATCCAAACAACAACCTTGCGAGGCAGGTCAGCATGGGAGATATATGAGGCCCTGCCCAAGCCCCAGAAATTTGTTTTAACTGGTTTTAATATTATATTTTTTTAATGGTTGTAACCTTCCCCAGGTCCTCATGGTGATGGATAGGTAAGAAATTTAATAGAAACAGAAACAGAAATAAATAAAGTACACAAGAAGACATCCAGAGGCTCATCACTAGCTGGCACCAATAAGAGCCTAAGAACTGCAAAGTAAAACAGATGTGTTTTTAACAAGGAGTGGAATCCCAAAGTAGTTATAAGGCTGCCCGTGGTAAAGTGAATTAAGAGTTTGGTAACAGCCCACTCCAAAGAGAAAAGCCCCCGCCATTTGTGCCACAGCCTAACCTTCAGGAACTCATTCGGCGTCCGGTGACACTTCTCCATCTCCTTGAGAATGCCATCCAGGGAGGAGACACGCTGCAACAGTCTGACCACATGCATGTCCCTATCCCTCGCAATGTCCAGCATGATCCCCGCAAGTTGGGCAAGAAGGAGCTTCTCTTGTTGTGCCAGAAACTCGTTCATTTCCTTGAAAGCGGACGTCATTCTTTGCTTGACGATGTCTGCCTTTTGCTTCAAGAATAGCAGAAAAAGAAAGACAGTCACGGGAAATCTAGAACAAAAACAAGAGGGCCTACGGCCCTGCCGTGACACTCCCTGAAACGAGATACGGATATTTGAAAGTAATAAACTAACACTAAACGTTACTCAAAAATATAAGACAACCATTCTTCTACAAAATTTGATAAGATAAGAACAAAACCAAAACAAGAACCTCTGAACTGAAATTACTGACAAGACGCCGGCTAATTAAATACTCGTTTCACTGGATACTGCCTGTTTCCTCAAAGGAAAATGATTCACCCAAACTTAATGAGAGCTCTAGGAGCTTCAAAGATTTAAACAAAAAAGAAAGAAGAAGAAAAAATGAGGTACAATTATGAGTTCAACACCTTACCAAAAGAAATGCTGCACTTTTCGGTTGTTCTTTCTAAGTTTATGACAACTGGCATTTTTAAGCCGTTAAGGTTGTCTAATCTTTTGTAATTATATCTTTAAGAAGTTATATTTATTTTTGGACTTTTCCTTCAAGAAGCAGCAGATGGAGATGTGTTGGAGGCGAGGATGTGGGGAAAGAAGCACATCGGAAGACGGAGTCGATCAGCACAGCATTAGGACGCAAGCGGAATACAAAAGGAATTCTTTAAACATAACCAAAGAACACACACACACACACACACACACACAGAGAGAGAGAGAGAGAGGGAGAGAGAGAGGAAGAGAGAGAGAGAGAGAGAGAGAGAGAGAGAGAGAGAGAGAGAGAGAGAAACCTACAAAAGCCTCTAAGGAAGGAGGGTATGTCTTTTAAAATGATTCACATACAGGTGAAACTCGAAAAATTAGAATATTGTGGAAAAGTCCATTTATCTAAGCAATTGTTTTCATTAGCTACTGGAGTTTAATATATGAGATAGACTCATGACATGCAAAGTGAGATATGTCAAGCCTTTGTTTGTTATAATTGTGATGATTATGGCATACAGCTGATGAAAACCCCAAAGTTGAAATTGTTAATTTGGGGTTCTCATCAGCTGTACGCCATAATCATCACAATTATAACAAATAAAGGCTTGACATATCTCGCTTTGCATGTCATGAGTCTATCTCATATATTAGTTTCACCTTTTAAGTTGAATTACTGAAAGAAATGAACCTTTCCACGATATTCTAATTTTTTGAGTTTCACCTGTATATAATAATAGATAGATAGATATACTTTATTCGGCTATAAGCCCACAAGGTAAAACAAAGCAAAACAAAACAATAAATAAACAACTATTTGTATGTATATAATAATAATAATTAATAATAATAATACAGTAGTACCTCGGATCGCCGAAGAAGGCTGATCACCGAAGAATTGATGCTTTTGAATTATGGTGCTGGAGGAGACTCTTGAGAGTCCCATGGACTGCAAGAAGATCAAACCTATCCATTCTTAAAGAAATCAGCCCTGAGTGCTCACTAGAAGGACAGATCCTGAGGTTAAGGCTCCAGTACTTTGGCCACCTCATGAGAAGAGAAGACTCCCTAGAAAAGACCCTGATGTTGGGAAAGATGGAGGGCACAAGGAGAAGGGGACGGCAGAGGATGAGATGGTTGGGCAGTGTTCTCGAAGCTACTAACATGAGTTTGGCCAAACTGCGAGAGGCAGTGAAGGATAGGCGTGCCTGGCGTGCTCTGGTCCATGGGGTCACAAAGAGTCGGACACGACTGAACGACTGAACAACAACAAACCTCGGATTACAAACTTAATTCGTTGCGGAGGTCCATTCTTAACCTGAAACCGTTCTTAACCTGAGGCGCGCTTTCGCTAATGGGGCCTCCCGCTGCCACCACGCGTGATTTCCGTTCTCATCCCAGGGCAAAGTTATTAACCCACAGTACTACTTCTGGGTTAGCGGAGTTTGTAACCCGAGGTGTTTGTAACCGAGGTACCACTGTAATAATAAATATATAACTCAACATGCTCCCCAACCCCATAAAACGCACCAGGTTGTAAATTAACAGGAATGATTAATTTACAGGTTGTAAATTAACAGGAATGGTTGGGGAGCATGTTGCCCGTACACATTACCCAGGTGCCCAGCATGTGATGTCTTGGGGCCAGCATAAAAGTTGTCTTATCTGTCACCAACAGTATGTTTCCAGGAAAGAACATGGTTCAGGCTGAACTGTTCAGGATAGGTAATATGGCGCCCTACAGATGTTGCTGGACTACAACTCCCATCAGCCCCAGCCAGCATGGCCAATTGTCAACGGAGGGGGGGGGACATGCAGACCCAAAGCATCTGGAGGGCATGACATTGGCCACCCCTGCCCTGGCAAGCTTTCATTCCCAACTTCCAGAAACAAAACACAAAGAAGCCCAGAAATAGAAGTACCATATTTTTCGCTCCGTAACGCTCACTTTTTTCCTCCTAAAAAGGAAGGGGGGGAGTCTGTGCGTGTTATGGAGCGAAAGCACTTCGCCAGAGCAGGGATCGGAAGCCGGGGCTGAGAGAGGTGCTGCGCTGCGCTGTGCCTCTCTCAGCCCCGGCTCCGATCTCTTGCGAGCATCAGAGGCGGGTGGCCGCCGCTTCTGCCTGCCTCTGATGCTCGCCAGAGCAGGGATGTCCGTTCCTTCCCTGCCCCTGGAGAGCACAAGGAGGGAGGGAGATGCTTCCCCCTTCTCTCCTTCCATCTGTCCTTCCTTCTCCCTCTTTCTTCCACTCTCTCTCACCCCTTCCTTCCTTCCTTCCTTCCTTCCTTCCTTCCTTCCTTCCTTCCTTCCTTCCTTCCCTCCCTCCCTCCCTCTCTCTCTTCCCTCCCTCCCTCCCTCCCAGCCTTTTAGAGGAGGAAAACCAGAAAAAAATATTTTTCTTGTTTTCCTTCTCTATAAACGAGGTGCGCGTTATGGTCTGGTGCGCGTTATGGAGCGAAAAACACGGCATTTAATTTATAATGGAACCAATAAGAATGTGCCAATCTTTCCTTCCAATAATCCACAAGACCGTTTGAAGAAGCCGAGTTCTACTTGATAGCTTCCCAGTGGAAGTGGGTACCTACAAGCATCGATAGGCTTTCCAGTTCTGTTCTTAACTTGTGTGCCATTATCTCTTCTTTCTCCTTCTTTATAGTGACGGCGTGCTGACGTAACGATCCTGAAAAGAAAGACCGGGCCTTTTAGAAGTTCTGTTGCAAGTACTAGAGGGTGAGGCCCAAAACCACAGAAATGACCTTCCAAAAAATAAACCCTGTAAAATTGTTCTCATTCTCAGTTGCTTGCATTTTTAGTCAGTCCTCCTCATTTTTATTTCCTCTTTCGAGGCATTCGCCTCTCCCCCACTCAGTTTGCTCCTGGGCTCCAATTCATTAGCTTCACAGTCTCCTATGCCCTCTTCCCAGTCCTCAGCAAACCACACAGTGCTCCCCTTGTCCCAGAGGCCCAGGACAAGACTTTCGTCCTAGCCAAGCTGACAACAGAACATAAAAGAGCCTTCCAAATGACAGACTCCATAGACGATATACCTTTAAAGCACACTCAAATAACTTCCTTCCACCCCGCAAAGAATTTTGGGCCTTGTAGTTTGTTAAAGGGTTGCCGGGAATTGTAACTCAGCAAGTGGCTAACTACAGTTCCCACAATTC